>CP126891.1:259678819-260313819 GCA_030440675.1 Furcifer pardalis
GCTACAGGATGTCCTGGATGAAGCGGATTATCTGGACCCTTTTCAGTCAGGATTCAGGCCCGGATATGGTACTGAAACTGCATTAATCGCACTGGTGGATGATCTCTGAAGAGAGCGGGATGGAGGTTATTCGTCTGTTCTGGCCCTTCTCGATCTCTCAGCGGCCTTCGACACCATCGATCACGACATCCTTTTGGGTAGGCTCCAAAGCCTGGGGATCCAGGGCATTGTGTTGTCCTGGTTTTCCTCATTTCTGAGGGGCAGAACCCAATCGGTGTGGTTGGAGAAGGAGGAGTCCAGTCCTAGGCCCCTGCAATATAGGGTGCCTCAGGGCTCGGTGCTCTCTCCTCTTCTATTTAACATCTATATGAAGCCACTGGGTGAGATCATCCGTTCCCATGGGGTAAGGTATCATCAATATGCTGATGATACCCAGTTGTACATCTTGGCCCGTGGGGACCCAGGCGGTGCAGTAGAAGTCCTCTCCAGGTGCCTGGAGGCTGTTAAGGTCTGGATGGGGGAAAACGGGCTACAGCTGAATCCCGGCAAGACTGAGTGGCTATGGGTAAGGGGCCCTGTGTTATCACGGGAGTTGCCAGCTTTGGTTCTGGATGGGGCAGCCTTGCCCCAAACAGACCCGGTGCGTAATCTGGGGGTCCTCCTGGACTCACGACTACTGTTCGAAGAGCAGGTGGCAGCTGTGGCCAGGAGGGCTTTTGCACAACTTCGTGTAATATGCCAGTTACGCCCACTCCTAGACCGGGATGCCTTGCTCATGGTCACACATGCTTTGGTCACCTCCAGGCTTGATTATTGTAATGCACTCTACATGGGGCTGCCCTTGGTGACCATCCGGAGACTCCAGCTGTTCCAAAATGCGGCGGCCCGGGTAGTGATGGGGTGCGGGTGTTATGCTCGTGCCTCACCACTGCTCCGGGAGCTGCATTGGTTGCCAGTATGTCTCCGGGTGCAATTCAAGGTGCTGGTTATTACCTTTAAAGCCCTATATGGTAGTGGGCCAGGATACCTAAGAGACCACGTCAACCTAAGAACATCTGTCCGCCCCACCAGGGCGGATCGGAGAGGGTCCCTTGTTATTCCATCGGCTAGAGAGGCGCACCTCTCTTGCACTAGGAGGAGGGCCTTCTCCATGTCCGCCCCAGCCCTTTGGAACCTCCTGCCTATCGAGCTGCGCCTACAGACAGAGCTCCTGCCCTTTCGGAAGTGCCTAAAAACCTGGCTGGCAGGGCAAGTGTGGGGACCCAGGAATGTGGGATCTCATGTAGGGTGGCTGATCTAATGAACAGCCACCCTTTCGGTTCAATTTCTGGTGTTGTTTTAATGTTTTATGAATTTTTATAGTTTTAAGTATGAAGTTTTAAGATGAATTAGTATTATCATAGGCTTAACCTATGATTTTAATCTGTAAGCCGCTCAGAGTTGGGTTTACCCAATTGGGGCAGGATAGTAAATATAAGCAAATAAATAAATAAATAAATAAATAATAAAGAACCAGCTGGCCCCCAAGACCAGGTGTCCCAGGTGCCCAGAGGCAGGGGAAAAAAGTATACTCAGATCAAGTTGCTGCCACCACCACCACCACCGCCACCACCATTGACCTTTCTGATGGCCTCCTGCCTGATAACAGAGGCAAAGGAACCCTCCCTTCAACTTTGCAGATCAATGACAATTGGAAATTTGTAGAGATTGTGATGTTTTAGATAAAGGTCACCCTTGCTTGAAAGCTAGTCGTATCTGACTCTAGGTTTTAGTGCTCATTTCTGTTTACAGCCAAAAACCCAGCACTGTCTATGTTTACAGACATTTCCGTGGACATGTGGCAGGCATGCCTAGATACCAAAGTGAACAGAATGCTGTTTAACATCCCACCAAAGTGGTACTTATTTATTAACTTGAAATTTCAAACTGCTAAGTTGGCAGGAGCTTGACAAAGACAGGAGCTCACTCCATTGTGCAGTAATCAGGTACCAAACCCTGACCTTCCAGTCTTCAAGTTCTGTGTCTTAACCACTTGAGCCACCGCTGTCCCTGTGATGTTTTAGGGGCTTATAAATATGGCCACAAAATGAACAGTAGTCCAAAGACAGAGTTTGTACCCTGCAGAGCAGAGATGTGATTTGTGTTGTCTTTCACTTTCAGAGATAAAATATATCCCTCCTTTTCCCTTGCTGGATGGGACCTTTCCTGTACAGGATTCACCCAGAAATAACAGAAGAAATGCAAGCTGCACAATATTTATACAAGTCCTTCACAGAATGACCCCTTTCCTGCACAGGGTTCAATGGGAAAGGCTTCTGGCTGCATCAGAGTTGGCAGATTCCTTTGTAGAATAATAAAGAGGAGGGAAAGGGTTGAAACAACATTGGAAGGTGTGAAAATTCATTGGTGAATGAGTACAGTTTTGGCATGGAAAGGGACAGAAAGGAGTTGCTCTTATGCTCAAAATACTTGTAATGCTGAAAGCTCCTATAGAACCAGAATCGTTGGTTTTTAGAGTAACTGCTCACCAAACATTCTTCTTACGTATTCAAACAAAGACATCCGTGTGAGCCATACACAAAAGAAATTCCAGAGGAAGGCGATACCTTTATAGGATCACTTTTAAAAATCAAACATTGTGCAAGCTTTCATGATTCAAGATCACTTCTTCAGATATGTACGACAGGAAAATGATAATTGAAAGTCCCAAACTTTCATGACATGATGTTCTGCCAGGCTCCCTTTCTTAGAAATGAATGTGAAAAAACAGCAGGCTGTATGATACCATCCCACATTCACAGGAAACAAGTTATCTGCTTATTGCTCTCTCAAATGGCCTTTTGAAGCTATAGCTTCCTTTGTGGCCAGACAAAAGCAATTAAAACTCCAGGTCTCTCCATCAGGGAACTGGGTATATAATTTGGTTTGCACATTAGGTGCACCAATTGCAGCCAAATCAAAGTCAATTAAGAATATTAATTGACTTTGATTAAAAATATTACCTAGGAATATCACACACTCCTTAACTTCAAGGCAGTGTCACCAAATTACGAATTGTTATTACCGAGTTATATGTTCTTTATAACAGGATTCAGAAAAATTCCCTGTAGGATGAAGCCAAGTTATCTCCTCTCTTGGTATGATGCTAGCAAGGCAGAGAAAGCAGCTGTCAATAGATCCTTGGCCTCCAAGCTGACTATACAGGCCAGAAGTAATCCCTTCACTTCCATATTTTATTCAAATTATGTATACAAATGCAAAATTAGAAATAATTTTATTACAATGGCTGAAATACAGTAGCAAATCACAATTTGAATAGGCCCTTTGATTTACTGGGGAAGTTCCATTGCCTCTGTATCCACGTGTTAGCTTCCTGAAGACGTTTGTTTGGATTACACAGGTGTGTTTGATGAACCTTAAACAGACACAAATTTTGTAATACATTCCTTATTCTATTTATGTACTTTAGTTCTTCGCCAAGTGGATCAGTGGCCTCACTGAGTATAAGGCCACCTTATGTGGTCATGCGTAGTTATGCCATATATTCCATGACTGTGGCACAATCCTCTCTCTCCCCTTGGCAATCTTCAACAGACATCCCACATCTGTGTCATCCCAGTTTCCAAGTAACTGAACCAGGATGATCTCTACATTGCACAGTCCTCTGATGATTTCCCCTATAACTCAGTAGGGCCTTCCGTGAATTACGAGTTCCCCTCTCTCAGTCATTCAAACTGCTGCCTTTGATATGTCTAGAAATGTTTCACAAGAGAGCTCTCTCCTCCCCAAGCATGAGAACTGTGGTTGTCTTTGAAGTGAGGTCATTTAGGCACCATGGAGTCCCATCATGGATGGTGACAAATATATAGTCTGCTTACATTAGGCTTCCTTTACTCCCATCTGTCTTTTTTTTTTTTTTTTGCAGACACCGACGCTTTTGCTTCCAGCCTTCAAAGCAAAAGAAAAATCCTTGTACTGTGGCTTTCTCAGAGCAGTAGTTAAACTTTTTCAGCTGACGTCTCATCGTGGAAGGAGTCATTTTGGATTTGATTAAAAAAAAGAAAAGAAAGTCAAACACGTTGCAGTAGATTAAACTTGAGCTGATCTTTGGGGACTTGATGGAGAGAAAGAGTCCTTTCCAAAGCTAGCAAAGAAACTTCTCCTTTGAGCCTGGCTGTTTTCACTGTTTATTTTGCATGTTTGAGATTCTTCTCCCATTCTGCAGTTACTCAAACATCATTACAGATAGATCCCATTAAGAGCTAATAATGTCACTAATTAGCCAGCTACTTGCAAGCAGCTCCTTGTATTTTAGCCATATCAACATTGCGAAAAATAATTGGAAGAATAAATTCCTCATTTCTTGTAAAATAAGCAGTTCTGCAAATATAAATAGGAAAAACTTTGAGCAAATGAGGCCAAATGTGGTTCATAGGCCAAGTATGGAGGAGTAGACTCTTGTAAGCCCTACCATCCCTTCCAAAGCAGAAGTGGCCATCTGGGAACTTCATTCAGATTTTTCAAACAAATATTTTTATTCCCCCTTCTCTTTGGCCTTTTCTGGTAGCAGACTGCCTTCCTTGTCCAGATTCGGCAGTCCTCATTTTGGAACAATGTTTAAACAATGAGCCTGATCTAACCATGGATTTTGAAGCTTTTATATTTCTCCAAAAAGAAAAAAAACAGCTCTGTATTGCCCAGTCTGAAGAACACTCATGTGGAAAGAAACATTAACTTTTGTCTATAGGATATTAGTTGTTTAATAAAAGAACAGGAGTATCCAATGTGGTGTAGTGGATAGACTGAGGGATTAGGACTTTAGTTTGAATCTCCAGTATGCCATGAAGAAGTGGAATAGGTAAAATCTCTTCTTAAACACCCAACTTACCTTGATAGTGTTATTAGGATTGCTATAAGTCAGTCATGACTTGAAGGCACATAACAAAAAAGATATTATCCACTCTTATTTTTAGTTTACCAATCAGTTGACTGTTGAATAATTGAGCACAGAAGTCATAATGTGATCAGCACTTTATTAGTGGCAATTCACATTTAATTAAGTTGCTGTTATGTTTTGTTCCATCAAATACTATCTGACTTATAAGATATCAGAGATAATTAAGGAGTGGTTTTAGCAATGTCATTAATGGACACTTAAATCGTCAACAAGATTTTGGCCAGCAGGTGTTAATGGTCATGATAATAATTTCCCTTCTCTTAAAAAAAGTGCTTTGCATTTATATTTATAACTTAAAATTTAATTAAAAACAAATGATGAAAAGCATTGTAAAGATTTATGTTAACCTTATTCTGCAATGTCCCATTTTGGGAATGAAAAGTATGTTTCATCTCCTTTTTGTCTTCCTGATTTCTTGTTAGTTTTATGAAAATTTTCTACCATGTCACGTTTAACAATGAAAATAGCAGAGTTTGGAAATGTTACACTTTTAGGACTACAAGTCCCAGAAATTCTCAATTACAGGCCAGGTAGAAGGAGTTCTGAAAGCTCTTAAAAAGTGACTGTAACTTGGCATTTCCTCCAAAGTAACTGAATAATTTGTTTACTTTTCAGAAAAGGTAAGACATAGCTGGTATGGTGTAAGTGGCAGTTTTGCATCTGACCTAGACAAAGAAGAAGAAGAGGAGGGTGATGTGGTGAGGTGGTGGTGGATAAAGTGTTTCCTTGGACTCAGAAGATCTAGCTTCAACTACCCATGGGGGCACTGGTAAAACCACTCCTTAAATGTCTCAAGTACTTTTAAAACCTATAGGAGTTGTTATAAGTTGGGTGTGGTCTGGGGCACATAAAAACATAACAAGAGAACTTCCAGGCAATTTTCAGGTGAGCCTTGGCTTATGTTTCCCTCAGTTATGGTGGAGGTGGTCAAAATAATGTTATTGTGACATTTTTAAATGTAACATTGTGATATGAGGAAAAGAAATGTGGAATGTTACTATACTCAGTATCCAGTGAACCTCTCCATGATTGCAACTTCCTTTCATCCACTTTGCGCTTCCTGTGCAAGATCACCATGGAAGCAATGTGAGTTAGCATTGTTGCCATGGTGACAGAGTTAGAGGCCAAGGAATATGAACAGAATAAATTTAAATCACTGTGGGAAGTAGAGGGGCCAGTTGGCTGAGGATCACAGTTTGCCATGATTCTTTTCAAACAGGGATGGACACCTATGCCCTCCCAATGTTGCTGGGTTGCATCTGCCATTTCCATGGGCTATGCTAGCCACTTGGAAAATTTACTTTCTGAACTACACCACCCAGTCAGTAGCCAAGATGATTGGGGGATTCTGGGAGGTGTGATCAAAAATATTTTTCTCTCTCTCCAGCTGTTGAGCTAAGGCCAGTCAGAGTTGCTGTCCTATCTTATTGGGTCTGTGTGTGTCACACATTGACTACCCTACTCTGTTTTTGAGGGTTTTTTTTTAAAGTTCCATTTAGCCCAGCATTTGCAAGGTAAAATAAAGCAAGCAATAGCTTTGACATTCTCAAAAAATTATTCTGTACCCAGCTAGGTATTGAGCCATCATTAGTCAGAGGAAAAGAAACTGAAAGGAAATCTGATTCAGCACTTGTTTTGAGAATAATTTCCCCACAGTCAAATTCAACATCAATGGCTGAAAACTTGTTCACATCTTCATGGCAGTGAATTTAGTTAATGAAAGACTTCTCCCCCTCCCTCTCACCACATCCCAGGGTGTTCAATTGGTTCAATGAAAGTGATTTCATGGGAGCTTCAGGACCTTTGTTTGGGAAGAAATTGCAACTGATTAATTTCTGAAAAAGTAACGTAGATGATCATGTCACCAACCTTACTCAGCATAAATTACATAACAGGATTTCAACCATGGCTTCTTTCTCCCCTGTTGCTCTAAACCCACCTGCCCCCCCCCCCAATTTTTTTCCCCTACTACTGTATTTCCTTTCAAGTTTAATCATGTGAGTGGGGTCAGCCAGACAGGAATCACAAGGTTAGGGATGATGTCAGAAGGCTATGTCATCAAATTAGATTTGCTTGATGATATTTCTAGAGGCAAATGATGCAACAGAAAGGGAGAAATGTCCTTTAAAAATATTCCTTCACTTTTTTTATCTATTCATGCACAGAACAGTATTTTCTTCCCAAAAATCTATTTATCTATGTCAAAATCTGCCTTAAGATATATTTTGACCCCCTGAATTTGGTGTATAAAAACCATGCCTGTAAGTTTCAGTCTTTGTCTGAAGAAGTGGACTTGATCCACGAAAGCTAACAATAAAAATATAGCACTTAGTCTTTATAGTGCTGCTGTGTTTTTTATTTTATTTTTATTTTATTTTGTTTTTTGATATGCCTGAACCAGACTAACACAGCTTACTATTCAAAAAAATTCAAGTATGAAGAGCACTATATTTAGCCAAATGAAGTGGAAATCCATCAACCTCCTGAAGAAACTTGCACAGGTGAAAAGAGACATCATCTTCCTCACCAAATGCAAACAACAAAACTGCATCCCCAATGGACTGACTGTGAAAAACCCTCTCCGATCAACATATCCAACTGAATACAGTGAGAGATTATGCAACAACCTTTCCAAGAAACTACTAAACCACATCATCAGCATCCTGTACAGCAAGCAAAAGAAGATCCAGAAGGACATTGCAGATCTCGAACCTCTTATGCAAAACCAGCCCATTGCACTGGACACCATACAAGCATTTCCCACCACAAGAAAGAAAATCTATGATGCTCAACTTTCTTCCCAGAAGAAAAAGAAAGAAAACAAGCTGTCCAGCCTACTACAGAAAGACTTCTCCTACAACAAGGCCAATGTGGACCTACCGAATAACACCATAAATCTTTCAAGCTGCCCTCTGAGCCAAGCAGAGGAGTTAGTCCTATCATGAGGCCTATCCTTCTGTCCCACCAAACCCACACAAATTATAGAGCTCTGTGGAGACCTGGAGGCATTCTTCCGCCGTCTATAACTCAACGAATATTTCCGTAACCCAGAGAACAACCAGCACGACAATCCACAAGCTGTTCCTCACTCACTACAACATGAAGAGGAACCAGACACTGATCCACAAACATCTTACTCCCGGCAACACAGAAAGAAGAATTCTACATGGACACCCCCAGAGAGTCAGAACAAGGAATTGGACTTCTACATTGAATGCTTCCGCTACCATGCCCAAGCAGAGATTATTAGCAAGGGAAGTGGTCCAATCTACAATCTCAGCCGAGCAGAACGTCAGGCCATGAACAAACTCAGAAATAATCCCAACATCATCATCAAAGAGGCAGACAAGGGTGGTGCTGTAGTTGTCATGGACAAATAAAGCTACACTCAGGAAGCTGACAGACAACTGTCCAATTCTACATTTTACCAGCCACTAACTATGGACCCAACCACTAAATATCAAAAAGAATTACAGAACCTTCTAAAAACTGTTCCTGGAAATGTACATGGTCAAATCTTGACCAAGACACCACAAGAACCTCAACCAGCTACCTTTTATCTTCTACCTAAAATTCACAAACCTGGAAACCCTGGGAAACCCATTGTATCAAGCATCAACACTGTCACCTTTGGAGTATATGGATATGTGGACTCCATTCTCAAACCATATGCCACCAATGTACCCAGCTACATAAGAGATATCACAGACTTTCTAAGAAAACTTCAACACACACATGACCTCGGATAACACCATCTTAGCTACAATGGATGTGGAAGCTCTGTACACCAACATTCCACACAAAGATGGATTACAAGCCATAAGGAACATCATTCAAAACAAAAATGAAGCCCACATAGTCACCTCCCTGTGCAACTTTGTACTTACACACAATTACTTCACCTTCAACAACGAAACCTACCTCCAGATCAACAGAACTGCCATGGGTACTTGTATGCCTCCACAGTATGCTAATATATTCATGGATTATCTAGAACAACGTTTTCTTAACTGCTGTGCCTATAAACTTGTCTATTTGAGATACATTGATGACATATTCTTTTTTTTTGGATGGATGGAAAAGAAACCCTGGAGAAATTCCACCAATACTTCAATAATTTTCACCCAAATATCAAACTCAGTTTATACCAATCTACGCAACAAGTAAGTTTCCTGGATACCACTGTGAAACTACAAAATGGACATTTTAGTACCACACTATATCACAAACCCACAGACAGATGTACCTACCTGCATGCCTCCAGCTTCTATCCAGAACACACAACAAAATCCATTGTCTTCAGCCAAGCTCTTAGGTACAATCGCATCTGCTCAGACCCACACGACAGGGATGCCAAGCTCAAGGACTTACAAAATGCATTTCTCAAACTACAATACCAATCCAATATGGTTAAAGAACAAATCAACCAGGCTAGACGAATATCCAGGAGTGATCTACTACAAGAGAGGCCCAGAAGGGAAAGCAATTGCACACCACTGGTTGTCACCTTTAGCCCTCAACTTAAACCCCTCACACGCATAATGAGGGATCTCCAACCCATCTTGGACAAGAGTGCTTCACTTTCCAAAACCCTTGGTGACGGACCCCTACTCGCTTATAGATAACCCTCCAATCTCAAACAACTATTGACACACAACAGACTACACAGAAGTAGAGCAGATATGGGAACTAGACCCTGCTGCAAATCCAGATGTCAACTATGCCCCCACATTCGCTCTGGCAACAGCATTACTGGACCCAATGGCACCACACACAACATTAAAGGCAGTTTTACTTGTGCTTCTGCCAATGTGATTTATGCCATCTCTTGCCAAAAATGTCCGTCCATGCTTTACGTAGGACAAACAGGACAATCTTTACGCAAAAGAATTAATGGACACAAATCAGACATCCAGAATGGCAACACAGAAAAACCTGTCTCAAACCACTTCAATCTAACTGGACACTCTATCCATGACCTGAAAGTTACAATTCTAGAACAGAGAAATTACAAAACTAGGATTGAAAGGGAGACAGCAGAAATCAAATACATCCATCTGTTAGACACCCATCGCAAGAGACTAAATACACTAGTACCTCGGATAACGATGAGACTTGGTTCCACAAGTCTCATCATTATCTGGTTTTTAAAGTTGTGCGATGAATTGATCACACAAAGTTTAAAAAAGCCCTGTTCCCCTGGAGGCTTCAGCAAGCCAAAATGTTGGGATTTGAATCCCGATGTTTTGTCTTGCTGCAGCCTCCAGGGAGGTGGGGGAACTTTGGAAACAGCTTGGATCGGGTCCCCAGACCCCCCAGAGCCAGCAGGGGGGCAGGGAGCCTGAAATGGGCAAAAAAGTCCATTTTTTACCCATTTTGGGCTTTCTGACCCCCCTGACAGTTTTGGGCAGATCAGAGGACCCGATCCAAGCTGTTTCTGGGCTTCCCCGATGTCCCCGCCCAGTGGAGCAAGCCAAAATGTCAGGGTTCGAACCCTGATGTTTTGGCTTGCTCCGCTGGCCAGGGATGTTGGGGAAGCCCAGAAACAGCTTGGACTGGGTCCTTTCATCTCCCTGGAGCAGGCAGGGGGGGGGGGTCAGAAATGGGTAAAAAATGGACCCTTTTTTTACCGATTTCGGGCTCTCTGATCCCCTTGCCTGCTCCAGGGAGATCAGAGGACCAAATCTATAGCTGCAGGGTGGCTGGGGAAGCTGACAGGGACTCTCCGTCGGCTTCCCTAGCCACCTGCCCATGCCTCCCCAGCTGCAGGGTGGCTGGGGAGCTGAATGGAGAACCCCGTTCAGCTTTCCAGCCATCTTGCTGCTACAAAACGACTGCATCAGATAACACTAAGAGATCGTTATCCGATTTTAGCGTTATCCGATGCAGTCGTTATCTGAGTTATTACTGTATTAGCAAAGGGTTTCTGGGACATTATCAAATTTGATACACAGATTGCTATATGATTTTATATTATATTACAACCTTCCTGCCAGTTCTCTTTAGCAAAACAGAAAGTAACCAGGTACAGTGTTTTTGTTTGTTTTCTGACATGCAGGTCAAAGGTTGATCAGAGACCAGAATGGGCTTTCTCAGCAACCTTGAGATTGAAAGAGAGTCATTTAGAGCTAATCTGAATAATCTAGTGTTGCTAATTGCTGTGTAAAACTGTATTGTTGTGCTTGCTTGTCTTTCACCTTGCTTAACCACACTCTTCTCCCTTTGACCCCCTGAATTTGGTGTATAAAAACCATGCCTGTAAATTTCACTCTTTGTCTGAAGAAGTGGACTTGATCCACGAAAGCTAACAATAAAAATATTGCAATTAGTCTTTAAAATTCTACAGTGTTTTTTATTTTATTTTTATTTTGTTTTGTTTTTTGATATGCCTGAACCACAGACTAACATAGCTTCTATTCCAAAAATAAATAAATAAATCAAGATATATTTTGTCACTCAAAATCTATTTGTGTTACCATTTTTAAAGCAAATCCTCTACAAATCCTCCACAGGGAAACAATGGGATTTGATTTCAAAAAAAGTAACCTTTTTGGTTGGTGTTTTCTATTTCTCTTCCCTCTGTTTTTGACAGATTGTAAGATATTTATAGGAACATTTTATTTAGAAACACAAGATGTAATGCAGTATTAGTATCATGTAATTGTTTTTCTTTTGCTTATGTAAGGAGTTATTCCTACAAGCTAAGTATTTTATTATATCAACTGGCTCTATTGCTGAGGATGTACTTGACTATTAGAGTTTATGAAGTCTTTTATCAATATACGTACTGTACATATTTCAATTTTTTCCACTTTTCTAAGGGTGCAGCAACTATTCTGCATCCACAAATAGCATATTTCATTCCCACTGAGGAAATCACCTGGCTATGTCTTTCTGTTCCAAAATGGTTGTGGCATATCAATGTATTGCATGAGCCTGAGAATGTACTACAGTACTGTATCTCTATTTACTATGAATTTAGAGATTATTCTAATAGCAATACTAATGGGTAACCAGGTCGCTGCAAAGACCATGCAAGGAATCTAGAAAATTGGTAGCATTTGTTATCTGGAATTTATGAGATTTTATATTAATGACCAAGTAGAGCAAAATTTTGTTCACTGAAACAAAATGAGGGTTCAAGAAAATATTTTTTGTTGTTGTTCAGTCGCACAGTCAATTCCGACCCTTTGTGACCCTATGGACCATTGCCTGCCAGGCACCTCTGTCCTCCACCATTTTCCTCAGCCCACCCAGCTCTGTGCCCATTGTGTCTACAATACCATCTAGCCATCTCATTTTTGGCGACCCCCTTCTTCTTTTGCCCTCCACTTTTCCCAGCATCAAGGCTTTCTCAAGTGAATCCTCTCTTCTCATTTGATGTCCAAAGTACTTTAGCTTCATCTTTACTATTTAACCTTCTAAGGAGCAGTCAGGGTTGATTTCTTTTAGGATCAACTTATTTGTTCTCCTCGCTGTCCAGGGGACTCTCAAAATTCTCTTCCAACACCACATTTCAAAGGCATCTATTTTTCTGTGCTCCGCTTTCCTAATGGTCCAGCTCTCACAACCATACATTACCTCCGGGAATACCATTGCTTTGACTATGCAAATTTTGTTTGCAAGGTGATGTCTCTACTTTTAACTATGTTCCCCAGGTTTCTCATAGCTTATGCTTGCATAATACAAGCATTCTGCTGAGAGCAATCTCTCACAGTTTCTGAGGAGAGAATTTGGAATAATGATTCCTCAGGTTGATCTGTCACTGCCTATCTCCTCTGCCACTGATTTCTCAGGTTTTGACAACCAGGCAGTTTAAAAATTTCCATTAAAGAGAGTATTGCAGGTTTTGGAATAAAAATAAATGTAAGTCTGCATCTGCCCCACTTGAACTTCATTATTACAGGTTAATATAGAAGGTCAGCAACTTTTATGAGCAAGTCTAAACAGGATTTTGGCAAATTATAGAAGTTAGTACTGTACTACTGTACTTAGTTAATAAATCATGGTAGCCAAAGATGTATATGATCTACTATTTTCTCTCTCTCCAGCTATCATAAAGATAGCTATGCCTGTTTATAATAGTAACCAAAGCAAAAGTATAGCGAGAACCAGTCTTTTCCCATTAATATTAGGCACCATTTATTTGGCTAGTAGAATGTTATATACATATATTTGGAGAAGAGACAGCATTTCTGTTCATATTCTTCTGTCTTGCTCTCTGTATGATTGCTCACATTAGTCCTTTGGGGGGATGAGCTATTTGTCCTGATCACACTGAGAGTGACATCTTCAGTGGGACAGGTTGTGGTCATTTGGTAGTACTGTACTTCCTTTCAGGCTCATCCCCATAGGATTGGAATGTATTTAGATCAGAATGAGTTTAACCCTACCTCAAGTGAGTGACACAGTTATAATTAAGAATGATTCTGTTTTGTTTTTTTCTTTTCAAATCAGTGCTTGGTCACTTTGGAAGCTGAAAAATATAGAATATGGTGCTGGCTTTGTCCCAGAATTCCTTAAAGTTTTTTTTACTTTCTTTCTTAGCTTATGATATATCAGTGAGAGGGGAACTATTGTGTCCTTTACATTTCTTACATATCAACATCTGGCACTGAACATCAGGATGGTTAGTGAGGCAAACATTGTCTGTAGAAAGTAATCCTATCCAGACTTCTTTGTCATGAAAATTGTAAGGTTAGCATTTATTATAGAAATACTTTCAGACATGAAAGGTGATAGGAATCTTAGTTCTACTTAACTCAGGGTGAAGATGCAAAATGCCCTTCTTCTCAGATGCAAAGACTCATTAATGCCCATTGGAGCCTCTAAAGTAACACAAGGTGAGAACAAGGCCAGAAGAGCAATTTTTGAAAATGTCCAGCAATATTTTCTTCATAGGTTATCTTTATGCCAGGAAAATGTGATTCTCATGCATAGAGTCCTAGAAGCATCACTATCTCTATGGTAGTGCAGCAAAAGTTTCACTTGTTGACATTATGGTTTAGTGAATATATAGCTTTCCATTTCCTCTGCCATTCACATAATGTTCTTTGTAGATTTCCTTTGCCTAACTTTTAGTATGCCTGTCAGCAATGAAACTGCCCTGTAGTTGCTCCCATAACAAGGGAATTTGTGCCTCCTAATTCCAGTCACATGGCCTCTTGGGCATCAATTCATCACTTATATTCGTCATAAATGCATTAAACTGAGCATTGAAATTGTTCTTGTCAAATCATCTGCAAGATGTATAGAGCGAGACTCTACCATATCCCCAGCATTCAGCTCAGACATCTCTGCTCTGTCAAAATATAGCTGAAATTTTCATCTTCTTAAAAAGTCCTTAAGCTATTAGATTACATTATCATTTCTACATCTTGATATAAGCTCTTATTTGCATTAGCTGTAGTTATGGAACAGTCAGGAGCTGATATCATCCTTTCTTTGTCACTTTCTTCCCCTTCAAATTGCATTTTCAAGGATTTTTAAGCAGTAAGTCAAACTTAGAATCTGCTTCAGGGTAAAATCTGAACCACACAGCCTAGGATGGAGTCATGGCGTGAGGTAAAAGTTGAAAAACAGAACCAAATACATTTTTTCTTGCCCTTAATGGAGGAATGATCCCACAGTGTGCCCTAATAGCTCCACAGCTTTGGAACTTTAGAATAACCCGCTCTCACCTGTTTTTGATTGCAAATTGAAACGAACTGAAAACAAGGTCCTTTTTACCTCAGTGGAAACAAGAGCCTAACCTGAGATGACACTAGGCTATTTGCAGTTACAGCTAATAGAAAAGGTTATTTAAAGTGACTACAAGAAAAAGAGAGAAATTATAAATGGCTTTTGTTAGTTTAAAAAGGATGAAACATGTTCATGTAGGAATTAGAACAGCAACATTCCATGTACAGAATGATAACATTCACAAAATCTAACTGCTTGTTACGTACAAGGTGGCTGGGTACATATGGATGGGTAGGGTCTTATGGACCACCATGTACAAGCATTTTCCCAGGCAAAGCAGACTATGGTTCCATTCTTATGGCAGCCATCTAAATAGATACAATCCTGAACAAACTAAATTAACACTTTCTACAGAAGATGCTTAAAATGTTATCTAGCACCACCTAAACGCCCTCCAGCCCTGACTTTTGGAAGCAGGCCTGAAAGTTCTCAACTACAGAGCAGCAAAGCTGACAAATTAATATATGATTAAAACAGGAATTAAAATATTATAGCTACCTATTCCAGTTTGCAAATGCAGAATGCTTGGTTCTGTAAGTCCAGATGGGTAGGTTCAGAAGAGCCTCCTCTTAAATCCCAGGTAGGGGATCTTGAAAAGGCTAGAGAAAGATGGGTCAGTGAGAGAGGACATGGGAAAGGGTTTAGGGACCAAGATTTGAGGACAGAATTGAGGAGGGGTAAAAGGGGACCCTTATCTCAGGGTGCAGTGGCTTTCTGTTCCATTGACACCCCAAAGTTTCCTGCCTTCTGATTGGCTCCTCTCTTCCTTAGTTGCTAACCAGAAGATGATTCTTCAGTGACAAATAATATGGTGGGATCACAATCTGTGGGGAACAGTTCTCTAGTGTTTCCATGGGCTGACATAACCCTAGGCACCTGTATAAGGAACATCCCAGGCTCAGAGGGTAACAAATTTCCAGGGGTCTACAAATTAGGTATCAATATCTATACTTTACCATTGTTTTGGGTTCAAGAAGCTGTATCTGCACCATGAAGTGGTTCTCAACATCCCATTTTCGATTTAGTTAACATTTCCTGCCCCATATTGGAACCAAACCTACGCATTCATCTTTCTGACCCTTTTTCTGTCTTACTCCAATTTTGAGCTCTCTGTTCCTGACATCTAGGTATTTTAAGGTTAGGGTCTGAGTAACATTAATCCTCCATTGTTCTTTTCTTGCTTTTTTTAAAAATGTCAAATACTGATTATTGCTGTGCACAAATGGTGTACGTTAAAAATAGAAAACTGTTCCAGACCTCTTCTCTTTTTAGTCAACATGATCATATTGGAGAATATTGGTTATTTCTTTTAATTAGCAGAGCATGAGGCAAAAAACAACAACAACAGCACAGATAATTGGATTGATCCAGTTCTTATTAGCCCCTGCCCTCACTAACATTTTGCATGGTTAAAATCACTCAACAATCATTTAAAGTAGGAAAGGGGTATCTTTATTTACAGTTGCCATCTGTAGTTACAGTCAGATTTTTAAAAAGGGAAATGGAGACTCCAGCAAATGGAGAGAACTCTCCCATGCTTGTTGTTTACAGCATGATCAGAGGAAGAAGGAGCTATCAATAAACACATGAAGCAAGAAAATAGTAAGAGGGTACACGGCCTTGCCTGAAATGTCAGAAGTGAGGATACCTGCCAATCAAATTTGCAAAGGATAATTGCAAAGGTTGCAACAGACAAACCCATTAGTGTGTAAAGCTACCTTCCACTGATACCCAGTGTTAGTGTATGGAAAATTATTATTTTCCAAAATATCAAAGGTCTCCTCACTTCAAGAAAAATCAAGAGAGCTAAGATCCATTTTGTTGTGAATGGAAAAATACTGTTATCAGTATTTGCAATACAGTAAAACCTCATATAACACTAAAACCTGGTTCCACAAGTCTTGGTGTTATATGATTTTTAGTGTTATCTGATTCTCTATGGGATCCATAGAGATACATTGTAACCACACAGGCTTTAGCGGTTGTTATCTGATGCATCCCATAGGATCTTAATGTTATCTGATGCAATTCTTCCCCCCAGATTCCTTAATGTTATGCGATTTTAGTGTTATTCGATACTAATGTTATATGAGGTATTACTGTATTCTGAATTCTGGTAGTTGCAATAGGAAAAAGTCTGAAAATCCCATGCTCTGTGCACTGACCGAGGTAGACCAAAAAGTGAAATAGTTACCGCCATTCTTGAACTGGCAGTGCTATCTGGAATATTCTGGGAGTTATGTTCAAGAAAGTAATTTTCCCCACTTCTGTGACAGATTTTAATAGTAGTGGCCATGGCAGTGGCATACATACGGGAGAGAGCAAGAGACCGAGGAAAGAAGAACATCTGCAGCAAGTTATGAAACAGTTATTCATTGTTAAAAAGTTTATATCTAAAGTCTTTGCCCTTAGCCTGCTTCCAATTCATTATTTTAAAAGATTGGCTATGGCACTTCACTGTTCTTGAAATCTGAAACTTTCTGGAGAGAAAATTGTTGCTGCTTCAATGAAATGATTCCTCGTTTTCTTCTCTATAAAGAGAAGGATAAAAAATGGAAAGATCTTGGGAGAGTCAAAACAGAAATAAGGTTAGAATTGACCTTGCTCCTATGAGGACTTTGCAATCTTTTGCAAAGGGGCAGGGTTCTGGTTCTCTTGCATCTACAGAGTTTGGAGGAGGCCTTTTAGCAGACACATCACTTCTAATCTCATTTCTCTTTTCTTTTGGTACATATTGTACAAAGCACAGTTTGCAATTGGCTTGGTTTTCTAGCTTTTAAAAAGTGTCAGACAAGGGATTGAAAGGGAGCAACCCCTCCCCGTATTGCCCAGTCAACAGCAATTTAAATCTTTAGTGTCACAAAATAGTAATTTTTGTCAGAGGATAAAGTTAGAGGCTTCCAGCTTAAACATGAAATGAGGCTGGGAGAACTACAGAGTGTTTGTGTCTATATGTGCATGTATATGTGCTAGGGCAATTATCCACTTCCTTCTAGTTCACATTTAAGCAGAGGGTAGCAGGGGAAGCAATCTTCTTGTAGAAACACAACTATTTATTTATTTGTTCATATTTCTCCACTGCCCTTCTCACTGAAATGACTCAGGGTGGTTTACAAGTAATACAAAACATGACAATAAAACACAAACACTACCTAAAAAACTCAAATACAAAACTGTTAAAATAAAAATAAAAATATAAAAAGATTAAAAGCACACCAAATGCTACATCTTACTAATCTTAGTAATTAAAAAATAGAGGGAGAGAGGGGCTCAGATCATCCAGCGAGCTGAGGTCATTATACCTCCTGCACTCCATACCTGCCCCACCAGCCATGTTTATCAGTTTTTGGGCATCAACACTCAGGCAGAGATGGAGCTTTTTGCCTGTGAAAATGTTCATCTGAAGTGGAGGGGAACCACTGGACACACATTTATTTCATGTATTTGTGCATTGTAATTTTACGTTACCCTTTCTTCTCAAAATTTAGTTTCTCAGAAAGTTTCAACTCTGAGAGCTAACTCATCCTTTTTTGGCTTACATGGTTACTTGGTTGATCCATTTTTCACAGGTCTAGTTTGATATGGCAGATTGAAGCATCATCTCCCATTAGATTTTAGTGGTCTCTCACCATCAGGAGATCCGACCGCTACTGTAGCAGGGTCCAATAGCACACAGGGTACTGAGGCCCATGTTTCAATGCTCCTTTAGTCATTTTAAATACAACAGCACAGCCAGCTGGGCTCATGTCAAAGTTGGCCATGTTAGAGCAATGCACTGGCCAGGTGCATTGCTTGAGTACCCTACCCCACTTAGCTGACCTGCAGTTCCAGAATGGAGAACTGTTCTGGACCACTAGCTGACACCTTTGTGGCCTGGTTGAACCTGCCAGGGAAGGTCTTTTAACGCCGCCCGAGTCCCGCAGCTGTTGCTCCCTCATGGCCGGCTGGCTGAGGGAGAGACCGGCAAAGGTGGCGGCGGCGAAGGTGTTTTAACGCCGCCCGAGTCCCGCAGCTGTTGCTCCCTCACGGCCGGCTGGCTGAGGGAGGGATTAGACTACTGACTTGGGCTACTAGTAAACAGACCTTGGCTTGCCTTTTGGAGTTTGATATCTGGACTATCCTCAAACAAGAGTCTGTGTAGCGCCACTGTGTGGTGACTGTGCCTGTCCAGGTGGGTCAGTACAGATGGCCCTTTTGGGTCTGAATGAAAGGCCCAAAGAGACTTTCTTTCATGTAGCTCATGTTCGTTGGGTGATTGATGAAAGAGACCCACTTGAACACCAAGGATTCATATCTACAAAAGAAGGTTGGACAAATGTTTCATATTTCTCTCATGTTCCCTCTTTTGTTTTATCTTCTTGCTAAACTTTTTTACTTTGTGAAATTACCTGAGAAATTTTTCACTCAACAGCACTGCAACATCTTTCAGCAATTAATCAGAGCATCCATGAGAAGTAGGATTTTTGACTTTTTAAAAAGATTCTGGAAGCCAGTGAAGGGTGTTCTTTGCTTCAGTAGTTTCTGTTGTGATTACTGTGTGCTGAGCTCATGGTACCCTTCTCTTTTTTATTACTTTTTAAAAACTTGATTTGGGATGAATTTCTGTGAACTATTTTGATGCTACCCCTGTAAATAAAATGCAGGAAAGAAGGATGCATAAATGCAAGTCAGCATTTGTTCCTTACAAAAAGAAGTCAAAGAAGCAGAAGAAATCTGGCTGTAATAATAAACTGCTAATTCTTTTTTCATCATCATTCTTGCTCAGTAGTCTTTAAAATGTCAATTTGCCTCCCAAAATAAACGAAGGTGCCTCTATTGTGTGTAAGTATTCAGGGAGCAACTATGAGTTTTTCTTGGCAACAACATTGCTGTGTGTCTTTCTTTCCCAAGAGGACATGGGTAATTTAAAGAGGCAATTGTTTTGTGAGCTTGTTGTGCAAAATTAAAGCTAATAGAGTTATGGATTTCATTGCTTGGCACTCCAGGGGAATGAATGCAGTCGAAGAATGACTTAACTATAAGTAACAGCACAGTATTATTTTTTTAAAGAAGAGGGAAAAAATCAGCAGCTAATTGAGATTATTACTTGTAGATTGGATTGCAGGCTTGTGTATGAAAAACCATGTGGAATGCATGTAGCCAATTCTACTTCATCTTTTTTTTTCTTCATACAGATGTGATACTCTGGTCAGCAGGCAGGATTCCACTCTGTCAGAACAATGGGACCCAGCAACTGGAGAAGGGTCAGAGTCTGGGGCATGTGTGGCTTGCAGAGTAACATAAGCTGTGCTAAGCAGTAACTGTACCCCAGTCCAGAGTCCAAATGTAAAAACAAGTTTGAGGTAGATGGAGATACAGGATTAATCCTGATAACAAAGCATAGTCCAAGTAAGGTCAGGTGACCGAGAGAGCAGGTGAGCTTGCGTATCTCCAGGGACTGGAGGAAGGCAAGGTCAGAGTTCAAGGAGCAAACCCAACAACAGTCCATAGGAACCAGAACAGGGCCAGAAGTCTTTGAAATAAGAAACAAGGCAAGATGTCTTCTAAAATAGGAACCAGGAATTAGGCACAAGATCCAAGAACCAAGCAACAGCAAGTCTACTGTTCTTCATTGCTGAGGCAGCGTCTGGGAGGATGAGCCAAATAGCCAAGCCTCCCAGGGTCTCCAAGTGGAATCCAGAGAATGAATGGGATCTGGTCCTCACCATCTATATTGCTGAAAATTAAACTTCATTTGTTCACCTCCATAATGATCCCAACAGCCATCTATGCCTGTGAGACTTGGAAGATGTCAGCAAGTATCAACAAGAGACTTCTAGCTGAGGTGCCTCCACCGAATTTTAAAGATTCATTGAGAAAGAAGACTCTAAATAGCAGACCATTTTTTCCATATGGAGAAAAACAGGATTCCTAAGATGGCGATGGGTTGAACCCCTCCTAATGCCAAACAACAATGTGGACGCCCTCGAAACACATGTGAAGAACATTCATGAAAGACTTGCAGTTACTGGAAATGAAATGGGAGGATGCTGAAGCACTTGCCCAAGACTGAAGCTGCTGGAGATTCTTTGCTGCTTGATATGCTGCATAGCATGGTAGGATCTAAGTAAGTACTTATATCATGTCTCTTCACAAAGACATGCACACAGATCCTGATCTTGGTCTCCCCCTTTTCTTTATATATTTTAATCTGTAACACTCTTCTGTCCCACATTAGCAGTGTGATTATATTTTTTTTCTTTTAAACCACTTTCACAGGATAAGATATAAGTTTAATTTTAACAGAAGACTTTTTTAAAAAATGACACAAGAACATTTTGATATCACATTTGTTGTTCTCAGAATTTAAAATGTTTAGACATCTTCAGAACATCGATTATAACCAACCACCTTCTCCCTTGAAAATATTACTAAACAAATAACTATTAAATATTTTTGTCTTAATCTTATAATATCTCTGTAGGATACTTCTCCTAAATATAATTCTCTAACCCGTGGCACCTGTCAGACATGAAACCATTCAAATCTCAAAAATCTCATCAGCAACCAACTGTCTAGCTAATTAAATTCCGGCCTAGCATTTCATTCTGCTTGGGCTGTTTTGATTCATCTGTTCGATTCAACAACTTCATACATATTAAACAGACAGTTTGTCACAGTATGTTTTAATCCTAAGGCTGAACTATAATATATTTGATCCCTAAAGTATGGCCAACCTATGACCTGGGGTTTGGGAAGGGGCAACCTCATCACAGAATTTCAGGGGATGCCCTCATTGCTCAGGTCATGAGGCTTCACTACTTTATACCAAGTAAGTTCATGGTACATTATATAAAAAATAAAGAATATATACAAACTGTATACATATGCAAAATATACTGTAAAACATATACATTTGAAACAACAGAAAAAATGTATGCATGGTGCATGGTGGGGGGCTCCAGGAATGTGGGGTCCCATGTTGGGTGGCTGATCTGATGGGACAGCCACCCCTCTCGGTGTTTTAAACTTTTTAAACTTTTTAAATTTTTAAATCTTTTTAGTATTTTGTAAATTACAGTTTAATTTTTTTAAAATTAATTTTAAACCATATTGCTGAATTTGTAGGGGTATAGTGGTATTGTTTAGTTTGTTTTGCACTCATGTGGGATTTTGCATTGTTTAGTTGTTTTGCACTCATGTTGTAAGCTGACTAGAGTCGGGTTCGCCTGATTGGGGCGGGATAATAAATCTAAATAAATAAATAAATAAATAAATTTACCTGTATTTTTTTGATTGACTGATGATCCACCATAATTAGCATAGAACACTACTCTAGGTCGTGAATGAAGTGGATTTGATCCACAAAAGCTAACATCAAAATGGAGCAGTTAGTCTTTAAGGTGCCACAAACATGTCTTTGTGTTTTGTTTTGTTTACTCTCTGATAAACATTAGGCAGTTCACAATAAAACAAAACATCCAATAATAAACAAAAATAATATAAAGAAAAGCAATACAAATATTACATCAGACTACCCAACCCAATAAGCAATTTGAAGCTAAATATAGTAAAGGTAAAGGTGACCCTTGCTCAAATGCCAGTTGTATCCAACTCTATGATACAGTGTTCATCTCCATTTACAACCAAAGAGCCAGCACTGTCTGTGTCTGCAGACATTTCATGGTCATGTAACAGGCATGACTAGATACCAGAGTGCATAGAACACTGTTACCTTCCCACCATAGCAGTATCTGTGTCGGGACCAGCCCTTCCCAGCCCAGGAAGGGATAAAGGCGGCTTGAAACACCTATACTGTGTGGAATGGCCATGGCTATAGTATCCCCGCCGCAGCTGCTGCGTCCACCAACAGACTCTCTCCAGCCAGTCGGGCTGGGGAATGGGAGGCAGCTGCGTGGGCTGGCCGGCTTGCCGAAGATTGCCACCACAGCTGTTCCGCAGCCAGGCCCCTCCCTGCTGGGAAGAGATAAGGACTCTTTTGACTCTCCTGACTGCTCTGTATTTTCTGTGCTATTGTATTGAATATTTTTGCTTTTTTGTATTGTATATCTGTGCTAGTATTTGGTAATAGTGCTTCTCAGCAGGCGGGAGTTGATTTTTATATGGATAAATTGCTACAGAGATAGACTCTCCTGATTGTATTGTATTTTCATTTTTATATTAGATTTACTGACTGTATATGCTTATGTTGTATCTATATTTGATATTGTAATATATGTTGCCCATGTTATGTTAGCCTCTCTGAGTTGCTTCGGCAAGTAGAGCGGCATATAAGTCTAAATACAAAATACAAATACCTATTTATCTACTTGCAATTTCTTGCTTTTGAACTGCTAGGCTGGTAGGAGCTGGGAGAGATGATGGGAGCTCACTCCATTGTGCAACACTCATTCTTGAACTGCTGATCTGCCAACCTTCTAGTTGTCAAGCTGAGTGTCTTAACAACTAAGTCTCTGCGGACCTCACACAGCTACTGCCTTTCTGTAATATGCATGTGTATTGTGTGTTTTAAGACTTAGAGATAGGTGCCTAAACAGCCCATGCCCATATTGACATGTTCTGATATGCTCTTTATCCATGTTCATGTTGGTAGTTGTGTGTTTCTCGGTCTTCATTTTTAAAATACAGCAAATTGGGATAGATAAACAGATATAAGTTGATGGTGGGGAGGTCTACATACTGCATTCATATCACAGTCAAACCTCGCATAAAGAGTGTTTCGCTTAAAGAGTAACTCACTTAAAGAGCAGAATTTTCTCTGAATGTTCGCTTCGCTTAAGAAATAAAACCAACCAAAAACTCACTTAACAAATAAATCGGGGTTTGCAATCCCCCCACAATTGGTCATTTACAATGGTATTTAGCTTAAAGAGCCAACTCGCTTAAAGAGCAATCCTGTAGAACGCATTATGCTCTTTAAGCGAGGTACAACTGTATTTCAGGCAGAATTATTACCTACCTCTAGTTCAAATAAGTCAAGAAAATGAGAAGCAGCAGGCAATGATTATGATTATGAAATTTGGCAATGACACCAGCACATCCGGAAGAAAAAAAGAAACCAACAGATCACAACATTCTAAAGTGTGGCCCTCCATTTCGATTAAACCAAATGGATCAAACCAAATCTAAAAGCTGCTGGAGGTGCCAAAATGGTATAGGGACATATGAATATATGTGGTGGAGTTGTAAATATATGATGAAGTTTTAAACCAAATTAGAAAACGAGTTAAACAAGATATTGGAAACCAAACTGAAATTAAATTCAAAAGTTACAATATTAACAGAACTTTTTTTTAAAAAAAAAAAACTTAGATCAAAATAAAAAAGAATTGTTAACAATTATTCTGTCAATAGCAAGACAATTAATTTCCCAAAACTGGAAAAATTTAACATCGAAATTGAGAGCTGATACAAGAATGTACAGGAAATTACATTAAATAATAAACTCACATGGGAACTAAACTATAATAAAGGGTTAATACTAAAAAATCAGTTTTGGGAAATTTGGAAAACATTTATAAAACATATGTTGGGGGAAAACAAGAATACAGACCAATATCAGAAGTAATGAGTTTTTGGAAAAACTAATAAAGAATATATCAACAAATTGGGTGATATAGTAAATTCCCAGATGATGTAAGTAGCACAGGGTAGTAACACTTGTATTAAGTAATGATAACTGTAAAACTGTGAGATTAAGTATAGTTATTAAGGATGGAACAAAGTAATATATCAATATATTTTAAAAAATGAATGGCTGTCACAGTTATAACAGATATTGAAGATGAAGCTAAAGTACTTTGGATATCAAGTGAGAAGAGAAGATTCACTTAAGAAAGCCTTGTTGCTGTAAAAGGTTGAGGACAAAAGAATAAGGGGGCAGCAGAGAATGAGATGGCTAGATGGTATTGTTGATGCAATGGGAACAAAACTGGGAGGGTTGAGGAGGATAGGGTTGCCTGGCATGCAATGGTCCATGGGGATGAAAAGGGTCAGACTCGACTATGTAACTGAACAACAACAAAATAAGTTATGTATTCTCATTTATTATTGTCAATTAATTATTATTTGTTGAGCACTTATTTTGTTCAAAAACCTGGCTGGCAGGACAAGTATGGGGACCCAGGAATGTGGGCTCTCATGCTAGGTGGCTCATTTAATGGACTGCCACCCTTTTGAGTCTGAATTTTTATGTAATTCTGTGTGCAGCTTGTACACTGTTTTAACTTTTTATGGTTTTTTAAGAGTTGATATTACGTTTTAATTTTAAATGGAATTGATGTAGATTGTTCTATGTTTTAACCTTGATGTAAGCCGCTCAGAGTCGGGTTCACCCGATTGGGGCGGGGTAGCAAATGTAATAAATAATAATAATAATTTATGTTTGTCATTGTATATGTATTAGTTGTTATTAGGAGTGCATGTATTAGTTGTTATTATTGTTATTTAATAAACATTATTTTACAACAAAAATGTGGTCCTTCAGTTGTGTTTGTATGCATGGCAACGCACACACTCCATTCTACTACTGTAAAGAAATATTTTAAAGAAGGAAAAGTATTAGGTCTAGGCACCCTGTTACAATGAAGGAAGTCACTCATTTCACACTGCAGTTCAAAAAGAAATGCAAACAGCAACTTCTTCAGTCTGGTGAAATCATGCAGAAACTTCCTCATCGCCGTAGCCATTGATGTGTACAAGAAAGGTCTTGTGTACCATTGGAGGGTGAAGCTGTCAGTCTCTCCAGTGGCAGCAGTTCAACATCCTCAATTCCTCTGTCATGGAGAAATCCTCTTTATCTAGAGATCTCCTCGCACCTTCCTGCCACACTTCACCTTCTTCCTCCTTACCATCTGTGTCTGCCACAACCTTGTAGGGCAACTCAGCCCTTATGAGCTCCCTTATGACTCCATGTGGCCTCAGGCTAGTGAGTGTGCAGGGCTCAGATTATTCAGATTAGGTAGTGAAAAGTGGCCAGCTTGCATGGTCCAGTCAGCCCCTTTATCTCAATTCAATAGACACAAAGAATCTATATTTTATGAAGTTTAATTGAGTGAATTAAAGAAATGAATATAGCATGGGAAATCAGACTTGCAATCTAGTCATTCAAAGAATACATACAAAATAAGAAAACTTTACTGGGCCAGGATACCTAAGAGACCGCATAATCCCAAGGACATCTGCCCGTCCCACTAGAGCAGACCGGAGAGGCTCTCTGGTTGTACCATCAGCTAGAGAGGCTCATCTCTCTAGCACTCGAAGGAGGGCCTTCTCTGTGTCTGCTCCGACCCTGTGGAACCTCCTCCCAACTGAGATGCGCCTCCAGGCAGAGCTGCTGCCCTTTTGGAAGGGTGTAAAAACCTGGCTGGCAGGGCAGGTCTGGGGTACTGAAGGGACAACGACCTCAGCCTGCTGGCTGGTTTGACCTCCTCCCGTGCTCCCTTAAGTTCTTAAGTTTTTAAATCATACAAAGTTTTAGTCGTAGTTTTAATTGGTTTTAACTGTGGATTTTGAGAACTTTTAGAATTTTAGCATGTACTGTTTTTATGTTTTTTAGGATGTGTCAAACCGCCCTGGGTCGCCTTCGGTTAGGAGGGCAGTATAGACATTTAAATAAATAAATAAAAAATAACTTGTTTAGGCCCTTTGGCCAACTTTTACTCACAGGTCCAGCCCATGAGGGCTTTCCCCTGGACTTCCACAGCAAAAGAGAAAGAGAAATTCCTCACACTCTGGTTTTGTTCTTTTGGTATCAACATCCCCACATGTGGGATTTTATCCAATTGAAATTAGTTTACTGTTAGGAATGCATTCTGATCTCTCTCTGGTATGTGTCTTAAAAGGTCTCCCCTGGATTGAAATCTCCATTTTAGATGGAGCTAAAGCACATGGCATAAATCTCAGGGAAAAGTACAGCTCAGAACTGGACTTTTTCAAGACATCCTCTTTCCTCGCTTTTAATCATATCACATGTTTTGATCTCTTCACATTTGCGTGGGGTGCCACTCCAGTCCTTAACCTTTAGGTCTTCACTCCAGTTGCCTCAACAATGCACCAGTAGCCCCAATTTAATTGATGACATGATGCATGCCCTTTTGTGGGATAGAGAAATCGGTGTCAATATCCTCCACATTTGCGCGTTTATTTAAAAAGCAAAACTCTGACACTCTTTTCTTCCTGTTTATGATGGAATGTGTGTACTAGTGTTTTTAAAACAAACCAAATGAATGTGTCAATGATCCCTAACCGTGATGTATACTTTGACATAATTTTAGTAGTCTTCTGAGAAACAATTAGCAATGGAAAGATGTATTTGTCAGTGATCGGATGGCATGTTATTCATTCTATAACAAGAACAGACCTCTTGCCACTGTAGTGGCTGACTTAACAACCTCATTTTTTAAGAAAGAGAAAGAAAGGGGAGAGAGAAAATGAGCACAGGGCACTGACCTAGAAATGTGAGACTATTTCCCCCAACATTTCCCTCTGATACAGTGTTCTAAAAAGAGAGATGAAGATACACCATACACATTTTGCTGTCAGGGGAGCAAGGACTGAGTGATGTGATCCTAAACTGTACCTCTGTACTGAGAAGATGAGAAGAGAAATCAATAAAAACAGGCATTGCTTTTCTTGTTTTCGTTTCCTTTCTCCCTACCAGAAGATAATACCCAGAGAAAATATGATAACATATCTTGAAGGCAGGTCAAGAAGGGAAAGCTTAAATGAACAAAGCTATGGCTGGAACAAAGGGTATGACTAATCCAAAGAGCCCTTTATTGCTTAGTCCCAAACACTGTTCCTGCCAGATCAGATTCAAGCAAAATCGATTGTTGAGCATGCATTTTGTTTACTCTGCTTTTGCCACAGCAGGTACTTATCACTGTTATGGTTTTCTTGGTCAGCAGAAAACCCTGAATATTGGGAATTCTTATTTTCCTTATTAACACGCTTACATTTATATGGAGTGGTTTGAGGGCTCTGCTTTCCAAATCTAAAAATTTGAGACCTCAGAACAGGGAGAGGCATAATCTGCAGTTTTCTGACAGGACAAGGTTTGTAGAAATTCTGTCCACATGGCTTAATTTAATGTTTTTGCAAATAAGTTTATGGAAAGGAAGGGGGATCTATAGGATTGTAGGTTTCTTCTTAAAGCCACCCCTACCCAAATGTTCTGATTTACTTTTTTTCTTTCTTTTTTTAGTATAATTTCACTGAGGTGAACTGGCTGGGAAAACAACAGTAACAAAGTCAAGTCTGCTAAATTTGAACTAAAATTGTACTACACCAATCAAATTGTCTCTTATCCTGAGAAGATTGTGAATATTGCAGGACATAATGGACAATGGTATAGATATCTGACAGTTTTCTCCACATTCACCCATGTTTACTCCAGTAGAAAAATATCACATTTTCTCTTATTTGTCCTTAAATCATTCAACATCACTTCATAATCTATTCAGAGACATCTACACATCTCAACCAGCATTGTTGTTCAGTCATACAGCTGAGTCCAACCTTCTGTGACCCCCAAGGACCACCACACACCAAGCTCCTCTGTCATCGACCAACCAGCATTATATCCTGGCAATCGCTGCTTAGCTGATGCCATCCATTCTGTGAAATGGTTGGTTCTAGCTCTCTGGAGACTGAAAGCATTTCAAGACTGCACCATCTGGGGTGGTTTAAAACAGAACCAGGAAGTCAGCCATGGTCACACTCCAGCTGCCGAAGAGCAGCTGAGAAGTGACAGAAAAATCTCAAACCAGAGCGAACATGCTCCGAAAAGGCTCCCGCCACCCTCGGAAGGGGCAGAGCCTGTCCAAGATTCCCACCAGCACTACCACTGCTGCTGATGACAACAAACATGCAAGCAGTGGGCGCAGCCACGCCTCCTCCCCCCACAACTGAGTGAAGTGGTGGGAACTGGCCCCTGGTGGGAAAATGTTGGGAACCCCTGGTTTAAGATCACTGATTTGGAACTAATTTGAGAATAAGGGAGGTGCTAAATCACAGTTAGTCTGCCCCCCATTCCAAGTTGCACAAACAAACTTTGTGTTGTGAAGTAGCTGATGAGCCACTTCACCATAGGGGCAAATCAAATATTTCTCCTGCTCCCCTGTAAAGGGAACGGGAAAATGTGATTATTATTTTTCTAATATCTACAGGGATTGGTTAAGTACACATGGAAATAAGTTGACATGTCTCTTGTTTAGCAGATTTGTACCACACTGGACAAGCACATTTAACAACAGAAAAACAACTTTTCAACTTGTGTGCAAACATTTCTTACGTTATAGATTTTTATTATTCTATGCTCTTGTGGTTTTTCTGTAGGTCTTTGTTTCCTTTTTGTTCTGTTTTGCACACACACACACACTTCTGTGTGTTTGCAGCTCAGTCCTAGGATATCACAAGTGCTTGACAACTGATCCCAGGATTTGGCCATGAAATCTCAGGGAAGGAAATGCTGCTGACAGCCATGTATGCATAATATGTGCAAAAGATGAAAGGATCAAAGAAGGGATCATGTCCTGAAAAATAATCAAGCACCTTTCATGCCAATGAAATCTTTATTTTCTAAACAAATTGTTCAGTATTTAGCCCTGCAGAATTCCAACTATGAAAGCTTCCACTGTGACCTAACAAGGTCATGTCTTTTGCTTGTGTACAACTGGCAACTTGTCAGAGATCTCTATGGCAGCTCCCACAGTTGGAGATTTCCACATGTGTCCATATTAAACAGGTTACTGGCCAACGTCTTGGGGCTTGCTAAGAGGGTTAAAGAGGGGAAATGCAGAAACTCAGAGAACCACAAAAAAATTGAGACAACACCTTTCCATCTCCCTTTTTGAGGGGCATTTCTGAGGGCAAGCCATTCTTCTACTTTGCTACTTCTTTGTGTCATGTCAATTATATAAAGTGTTTCGACAAGTGATATTTGAAAATGAAGTCCATCATTTGTCTCAGTGGCAATAGATATAACCAGAGATAATATGAGGCTTTTCACAAGTGCAATTATATTTGACCATTTATTTAAATCAGTGGTGCTCAAACTAGGGGCCGGGTGCTGCCTCCAATGCCAATTCATCTGGCCCCCAAAGCCAATTCATCCGGCCCACGAAGCCATTGTCGCTCCTGGAAGCAGAAGTAAAATGTTTTACTTCCGCTTCCAGGAACGACAAGGGCTTTGTTGGCCAGATGAATTGGTATCGGGGGCCACACCAAGCCCCCAGGCCTTAGTTTGGGCACCACTGATCTAGGGGAACTCAAACAGGAAAAGACTGGAAGGAAAAATGTAAAATATGTGTGTGCCCACACATAAATAAATTGAATAAATAGTATGGAGATAGGCCTGTTGGTTTTCAAATCTGGTGGTTCTTTGCCTGGTTTCAGTATAGAGATTAGTTTCAGCTTTCACCCTCATCCAGAAGTTATTAAAGAGATGGGATCCATTCCTTTGTGTTTGCCCAAAAGGATTAATTTGCTCAATTGAGATATCATTCAATCCCATGGCTTTGCCATTCCTACACATTCTTGTGGTTTCATCTAATTCCACTAATAGGAAGATAGTAGAAAGTTCATCGGATTTGATCTGAATATCCTTTCATGTTTTATTGTTATTATCCATTGGATGGTCTTTCCTCCCAGGGGCAGGTGGTTTGCTACTTGAGTTTGGGAAGTAAAAAGAAAGGGTGTGTGTGTAGAATATTCCAGAAGAAATAATCTAACCAATTGTAAAAACTGAAATGTCTTTCAAAATCAAGGGAAATCAAGGCCTAAAGGCACCACAGCACTCAAGACCTACAAAAGTAAAATTACATGAGAAAAAGTAAAACCTTTATGAGTGTGAAATGATTGTGAATCTGCATCAGAGGCGTAGCTACCGCCGTATCTGCCGTATCAATTATACGGGGGGGCCCGGCCACGGGGGCCCCCAACGTGTGTAAGCAAAACAAATCTTTACCCTTCCTAAGGGCCCCCAAACAAATTTTTATACGGGGCCCCGCCAAGGCATGCTACTCTTCTGATCTGCATCTTAACCAAGCAGCAATTTCTTCTTCTTCTTCTTCTTCTGCTGCTGCTGCTGCTGCTGCTGCTGCTGCTAGTACTGACCTCTACAATTGCAAGTATCTAGGATTGTTGCTTGATTCAACAACAGGAGTTAGTTTCTCCATAATGTCGTGTTTTTCTTTTGTGTACAACACTTCCTCTTCTCCAAAATTTGTAAAGAAATGTTTCCCTTTCTACTTCATAAGTTTTTATTATATAAATCCCATAGACACCAATCCTTTCTCCCACTTGTTGTTATATTCTACTTTCTGTCAAATGACTGGTCAATTGAATCAACTTCTTTTTCTTCTTTTTCTCTTCACTGACTTTTTATTTTTGCTGGACTAGTTTGGGAAACTTTTCAAGACTCAAAATGTGTTTGAAAGCTAACAGAATAGTAGCTTAAACTGTGAAATACAAAGCAAAAATTAGGATCTGCTTTAAAGGAAAGCTTTTTTTTTGCCACATGGTCATGCTGGATGCTCAGGCAATCCAGGGTCTCAATTCAGAATCATCAAAAGCTTCAAAAAAGAAAATAAGAAATGAGCTAACAAAAAGGCAATGTGTAAATTGAGGCTTCCCATGAGGTTAAAAAATTTCAATATTGTTCCACTTCAGATTATATAGGTTTCCTTCCCAACTTTTTTCTTCTTGTTTATTTTCTCCCCAGTGCTTCTCTCTTGAGAATATTGGAAAGAAAAACATATTTGAAAAATAGATATGCCTCTTGTTTCACAAGAAGAGGAATTCAGCAGAAGCTGAATATAATTCTGATTTTTCTCCATGTTTAAATGCATTTCTCATTTGGTATGTTTGTTGTATATGCATTTTTGTATGTGATTTTGTCCGGTACCTTCTCGTACTCCATTTAACAGCTTGAGTGCTCTGGATTTCTTAAGAAAAGGCACTCCCCTAGATAGCATGGTCCTAAAATGGTGATGGCGAATCTTTTATAAACCGAGTACCCTAGAAAGAGGAGGCAGCATGGGGAGGAGCAGCACACATGCCCACACACCCATCTGACATCACTGGCGTGCCACTGCTGATGTCACATGGCTGCATGCACAAGCTCCCTGCAGGTGCACAGGCCCCATGCCCCCTGTGGGTCTGTGCTCCCACCCCCCACGGGTGCACCACTTCTGCCTCCTAAGAGGGGTAGGTGGGGGTGCCTCATCACCTCACCTTGGTGGAGGGAGAGGGGTTGACGGAGAAGCTGCACTGCTGGCACTGGCCTGGGCTCACCAGGCGGCATGGGGCAGGGCTCGCTGGGTGGTGTGGAGCAGGCCTCTCTGGGCAGTGTGGGGCAGGGCTCACTGGGCAGTGTGGGGATGGGCTTGCCAGGCGGTGCAAGGCAGGGCTTGCTGGGTGGCGTGGGGCTGGGCTTGCCAGGTAGCGCAGGCTTGCAAGGTGGCACAGTATCCCTGCCCCCCACGTGTGCACCGCCAATGCCTCCTAGGAGGGATGGGTGGGTGGTGTCTCATTGTGTTACATGTTCTAGCTGCCACCATCTCCCATTCAGCCTCACCTCTCTCTTCACCATTGGTGGACGGAGAGGGGTTGATGGGGTAGCAGCACCGGCTGCACAGGGTGGGACTTGCCAATGACATGGGGTGGGGCTTGCCCACGACAGCGCATGTATTGACAGAAAAGGCTGTGTTTGCCACCTCATAGGTTTGCCTACACCAAGGGTTCCCAAATTTTTATGCCACGGGCCTGACCATGCCCCAGGACAGCTGAGTGGGCTGATCACATGGGTCCCCAAGCCATAAATGCTGTTGTAAAACATGCCCACGATTGTCATAAATGCATTTGCAACAGCTGCGGGCATATTTGCACAGGTGTGGGCACATTTTACAGCTGTCGTGGACGTGTCCACTTCTGCTTCCGGGGCATCAGTGTTGGCATTGGTATAGTGAGAAGCCTGAAATTGTGTTGTTGGCTGGGGCTGGCCTGCAGGACCTAAACCATTAAGGACTTTATAGGTTAAAACCAAGACAATGAACCTGACATGAAATATAGAAGACAACCCCAATGCAAGCTGGCTAAGGCAGGAATGATATGGTCAAAATGACCAATTCCTATAACCAGTCTAACTGCTGCATTTTGTACCCACTGCAGCCTCCATACCAGCCTCAAGGGCAGCCCCATGTGAAGAGCATTAAAGTAATCGATTTTATAGATTACCAGTTTGTAGGTAAGCATAGCCAGGGATTTCCTGTTCAGGAGTGGGTGAAGCTTGACAATGCACCACAGATGATGGAAAACGGAGTGGTTTGCACACACAAAATTGGGTGGCCTTTGGCCGGGGGTGGTGGTGAAATTGGGTGGCCACACCCACCTCCCTGCCCTGCCCAGACTAACACAGCTACCATCTAAAAAGTTTTATTCTGTGCAATCATATCAGAGAGTAAACAAAACAGAAAGACAAAAACGTTGTGGCACCTTAAAGACTAACTGCTGTATTTTAACGTGAGCTTTTGTGGATCAAGTCCACTGGCTCTTTGGCTATAAACAGAGATAAGCACTGAACACTAGAGTTGCTAATGACTGGCTTTCGAGCAAGGGCAACCTTTACCTAATAACAGAAGATCCCTGATTGCTATTCAAATTTGACATCAGGTTTTGTCCCTGCAAGTGGTTCAAGGTCTCCCTTGCTCAAAAGCCAGTCATATCCAACTCTAGGGTGCAGTGCTCATCTTCATTTACAGCCAAAGAGCCAGTGTTGCCTGTGTTTGCAGATGTATAATGGCCATATGGCAGGCATGACTAGATTGTCCATGACGTAGACTACGCCCATGACATAGGCTCCGCCCCATGACATAGGCTCCACCCACAGTGTGGTAGTGGAAATTTTTTGCTGTCCACCTCTGGATAGACCCAGGTCAAGTAGCACACCCAGAGTATGCACACTTTCACTAAAAGGAAGAGTTCCACCTTCCAGGGTGAGGGAGAGGTTCTCTTCCCACCCTCCCTCCCTCTCTCAATTGGTGTAGAAACCTGCCAAATTCTACATAGCTCAATTTCCTTCCCAGGGAATCTTATGCATGAAAGATGTCATTTTGTGCAGGTGTGATAATAATTCAGCATGGATCAGTGCTATTTCCAACAAAAAAAAAGTGACATGAAACAGCCAAGAAATCCCACCAGACTTCTGGAAATAGGGACCCTCTAACATAGAACTCTTACTGCAATGAGGGATTTCTGCCCCCTTCCATTTTTTGCCGAAAGGAAAAGGCTGCAAAATTCCAATCTTTAGCAGAACTGAAGAGTGAGGCTAATCCTGCTTTTAAGATACAGAGGCAAAGCAGATGTCACATGGACAGAAAAATAGAGCCAGACTCATTCTTATGAGGGAGTACGCTCGCTGATATTATGGATTTCTGAGGCAGAACTAATATAACTTCCTTAACTGATGGTCCAGAAAGCGACTGATTCAATTCTCCCCTGGACATGAATTTGGCTTTTTGAGTGCATCACATAGCCATCCCTGCAACATGCTAAAATGGAAGAACATTGGGCATTGTCCAGGGTGGAAATAGTCTACCATCCAAACATGTGAAATGTGTACAAAATAGTTATTTGCTTTTTTAAAACGTACTATTTGGTTAATGAATTAGGTATATGACTCTGGGTGTTCAATTCCCCATTGTGGCTCCCGCGAGAAGAGTCAACCTGTGTAGTTGTGGGCAAGCTACACAGGCCCAGGGCACCCGCAGAAGAAGGGAATGGGAAGCCACCTCTGTGTACCCTCTTCCTCAAAACTCCAGAAAGGATCACCATGAGTCAGAATTGATTTGATGGCATACAATTGTTTACTATAAATAATGTATTGTACTTAACTTAATATTGTTTCTATGTATGCGGCCGTGGGTCCTTTTAGGAGAAAGGCAGGATATAAATATTTTAAGCAAATCAATGAATATTATGCAAAGGACACCCTTGGAAATTAATCTTGAATATCATTATCCTCTCTCTCTTTTTCTTTCATATTACAAGGAGACGTCCATTTCCAGGCAATTCATGTTGAATAATAAATGTCAGCCTTGGTAACTTATGAAGTTAAAAAACTTCAGTGATGTTTCCTTCATTTCTCTTTTCTTAACCTTATTCTTCTCCTTTCCAAATGGGATCAGACAATGTGGAAATCTCTTGCAATGCTGGTGGAAGGATCCAGGAGAGAAAGAAACAACATCTAACCAGTAGATGGAGACACATAAAATGCATTTGGATATACCGGTAACTGTATTACTGCTATTTGACCTTCCCAGATACTGTACCAGCATTTCAGTTTTCCCTCTTTCAGTTTTGCTGCTGATGTCTGGAAAAGTTCCTTTTTAGGCTGCAACTTCTCAAATCTTCTCCAAACATCATGTCCCTTTTTGATAAAGCAGGGAAATGCCAAGAGGAAGCAAGGCTTTCAGTAATAAAATGATGCCCTGATATAACATTCCTGGACTGCTTCAGCATTATTGTAAAAACCTAGATTGCTGTCATAATCTAGGAAACTGGAAGGACAGGGAACGAAAGATAAGATAAGATAAATGATGATTAAATACTGGGAAATGCAAGAAGGAAATTCAAAATTCAGGCCACACATACATGGATGTCTGAATAAGAAACTGCAACATTTTTCTCATTGCTTGCAAATATGTTTCTCTTGACAGTCCTCACATTGTCAAAAATAATCTACATGAAACTTACTTTTTATGCACAATTGTCCATGTTTTAGGTAAAACTAAACAACTCCTGGGGCAGCCAGGAGGCATAAAACCTTGCTCCTGCTGCCTCCAATGCCGCTGGCTCTCAGGCCAAGGCAACAGACCCCAGCTGTGCGGGGCGGCCGGGAGGCATAAAAAAGCTTGCTCCCACTGCCTCCAATGTCGCCAGACTTCCTCAGCTGACTCCCGGGCCGAGGCAATGGACCACAGCTGCGCAGGGCGGCCGGGAGGCATAAAACGTTCACATCCGCCACCTCCAACGCCACCAGACTGGAATAAATTCCATCGGGAATGGAGCTCATCTGTGTGGCAGAGCCACTTGATAATTAAGACTGTGTTATATTATACTGTGCTGACATTGTATTGATGTGATATTTTTTGTGATTGTAATTTTCAGTTAATGCTTTGATATTCTCTTTTATATTTTTATGATGTATGTTGTCTTTATGATGATATCATGACTTATGTATTGTTGATATTTGTTATTGTATTATATAGATTGTACAACATTTTGGAAGTTGGAGGAGTATGAGGGGTGAAAGTTTTTTGTTACTTAATTGTTATGTTATTTAAGTACTATGTGTGGTTTTTATGTAAATTGTATCATTTTACTGATGTATATTATGTTGAGGACATGCTGTAAGCCGCCCAGAGTCACATTTCACGAGTGGGGCGTCATATAAGTCTATCATCATCATCATCATCATCATCATCATCATCATCATCATCATCATCATCATCATCATCATCATCATCATCACAACAGCAACTATGCAAAAGATACAAAACCAGGGTAACTATTTTTTAATCTTGATTTATTTTATTTTGTTTAAACATCTTTTGGAAATAATATGAATGAGTGGGTTGTTCTCTTCTTTCTTAAGCAGTCCTTTTACAGTTACTGTGGGGAGAATGTTTTGCTTCTCAAAGGGAAAGATACTAAGCACAGATTACAGAGATATGGCGAGGGAGGACAGTTCTTTGACTCTCTTTGGCTGAAGATGAAGAATCACAAAGAATTTTAACATTCTTTGTCAAGGTGTCTCATCATTTTGAGAGGAGGAAGAGTTTAACAAGTATTCTTTGCATCTCTACTTAGAAGTCTTTCTTTCCCTAAGAATCCTTTTGAAGTTGAATCTTTCCCTTTCCCAAACCAATTTGGAAAAGAAGTTGCTTTACTGAATTGTCCTCAAATATTTCCCACCATTTTCACTTCAGCAGTTAGTTATATTTTTACTCCAGAAGTTCCTCATCAGCACAGGATAGAGGCAGGCAAAGCCCAATCCACTATGCATTCATGATTACCATTTTTGATATAATAATAATTTCGTGTCAGAAACTATTCTGGGTTTCAAGGATTTTTGTGGAAGAAGCACAGCTCAGGGAACGCCCTAATAAGGCTCCTTTCATGTCTCCAAGAGCTTGAACAGAGACAGTTGCTCAATCTGTCATGCAGTACCCGGGTCTCAAGCTGTCGACTTGCCAGCCTTCCAGCTAACAAGGTGAGCTTCTCAACCACTGAACCACCACAGCCCCTTATCATATTTGGTAATGCCTGGAAAAGTCTCAAGAGAAGATTTGATCTGCATTGTATCTAGTGCGGTGGTTCCCAATGAGGGGCACATGCCCCACAGAGGGACTTCAATTCACAGAACCCTAAGTCAGTATATTGGCTGATCAGTGCTTTGGGTAATTGACTTAGGCTTCTGGGAACTGAAGTCCAAAAACCAAAAGTTGGGAGACACTGATCTAGTGATGCTCAAATCTTCTTCTGTTCAAAGTGTACACACTCACAAAGTGTATGCAATCACTAGACTTACTCTGTTCATAATGTAAAACTTAGTTTCTTTAAGCATTCAAACCTGGCACGTGATATTTTAGGTAATGTTCTAAAAATAGTCCAGATGGGTATTTGCATGATTCCCCCCCACACACACACACACATACACACACACGTCATCCATTCTGTACAAGTAGTTCATATTCCCCAGTCATTTTTCCTAGGTGAAGACTAAACCTGGCAAACAAAACCTGGTTATCATGACCTGATTTTTTTTAAAAAAGGAACCAAATTGGCAGAGGTAGCAACATGGATCTGGATAGGGAAGCCATCCTTCTTAGTAATTTTTTTCGATGGTAATGGTTCAAAGGCAGCTGTCAGAAGAGATCAAGATCTAAACAAGAGTCAACAGTAGCTTCCAGTTCTACCAACTGGTTCTGATGAATGCTGACTCTGCAGGTGCAAAAGTGGAACGCTAGCTCCAAAGTAGGTCTCATTATTTATGAATGGTGTTAAGTTTCAGAGGAAGTTTTTCATTCATATTGTAAATCTGTGCTATGAGCAGTGAGGATTTGTATTACAAGCTTCACTAGTTTTGCATTCATCAGCACCACAAGTTTCAGCTCAACCCTAAACAGTAATCTTCCAAACTTGTACTTCATTTAAAAAATGTTGTTGGAGTAACTGAACAACAACTTTGTGCACTTGTGTGTGTGCCTGAGCAAACCTGCACACTTGCACACATGCACATGCATGAACACACATGCACATACATGCACACATGCACACGCGCACACGCACGCACGCACACACATACGTGTGTGTGTGGCCAATACTCCTTTCTGCGCCAGCTCAAAATTTCACAGCAATGTCAGAGTTGATCTAGATTAGCAAATAAAATAGGAAAGCTTTATTACTCAGATAGGATTTCTGTTCCCTGAATGCTAAGGGTATTATGACAAATATTGATCGCTTTTAGATAGTAGTCGGCATCAGAAGATGAATCTCTCTATTTAACTTTTTTCTCTCTCACCCTAATATTATCCAAATTGGGAATCTGTCTTGGACACTGGGAGCTTCAACCTTGATAGCTGATAAATAGATAAAACTGAGTATATGTGGGAAGCAAAAACTGATCAACATTATATATAAAATAGTCATTTTGGATCAAGAAACAATACTTTCCAAGTTGCTACCTATAGCAATGTTTAACACCAAACACATTGCTTGAGTGCTTCTTAGTAATTTCTATCACTTTCCCGCTCCTCAGCCCCAGTTCATTCCTTTCATTTTGATGTTGAGCAGAAATAAAGACCCAGCCTTACCTGGGCATTTCATCTGTGGCCAGAGCTGAGGCCCTGGGCCATCAGCAGATTGTAGACAGAGTAAGTAGTTATGGCAGGGCCCAGTTTAGAAATTGCCTCTGAGGGGAAAAGAAGGGACTAGGAATATAGAGTTTGGAGCTTTTGGATATAGTATCTGTAAAGCTCAGACTTCCATCTGCTTTATATGATTGAGGAGCACGGTTAAACCTGCCACCTCAGGGGCTCCCTGCACCAAAAGGAGTGGGATGTAAATTCCTGCAGTTGGTGGTCCTCTTATGCTAGACTGGCCCAAACTACTTCTGCAAATGGGCACCAGCTCAAGCAAAAGGGGTCCCCAGATGTTATTTAGTTTCACCTAGGGCAATGATGGCGAACCTTTTAGAGACTGAATGCCCAAACTGCCATCCACAATGCACTCTCATGCCACCTGTGAGCCGCCCACCTTACCCCAGACAAGGGAGGGAGGAAGCTCTCCCATTGGGCTGCTGGGCAGAGGGGTGGGTGAAATCTGTTCTGGGGGAGAGAGGAAGCGTTCCCTTTGGGTTGCTGAGCAGAGGGGTGGGTCAAACTCTGTTCTGAAAATGACTTGCCAACATTCAAGAGACAGGGTCTTACTTTTTCTATCAAATGTGGAGTTAAAATTGAACCATAGCTGCTACCCCATTCAGTTTAAATGCTTGGACCTTCATGAGCTGCACATATAGCATGGGGCCAGGGATCCACAGAAAGTGGATGTCATGGGGCAAAAGATGACAAGGGCAGTTGGTCAGATGGTGGCACCATGAGGTGGCAGCTGAATAAAAAAACCCAGATATTACATTTTAAAAGACATAACTCTTTCAGGTAGAAGAGGTCCATTTGTCTGACTAGAGACAGGTTATTTGGTTTAAGGGGAGTCAGTGAGGCTTTAGCAGATTGCTTGCAGATGCAGTTCTCTGGCAAAAGCTGAGGAGTGCTCAGCTCTGGTGATGGGTTGGGATGTTAGGGTTGGATCCAGACGGTAAGACGGTGGTAATCAGGCACACTCTCTTACCATATGGTCAAAATAAGGATGTGGAAGCATTTAGCATACTTTTCAGAAGAGCTTGCAAAAAATTGTCCTTCAGTATTCAATGGAGATGTACTCTAGACAACAAAACGTGTTGGGACCCCAGTCCAGTATTCTGTGGAACTGCTCAGTTGAACTCAGACACCTTTGGAGGCAATATGTTTCAACCTAGAATTCCAAATCTTTATGCCTATCATTGATTGTGAACAGAAATGAACAATTAGCCATAATATTTTCCTCTTCGTCACACATATGCAAAAACATTAATCCTATATTAGAGGCATATGCCTGCCAAATTTTAGGCAAACAAATGTCAGTATTTCCCTGTGCGCTACATGTCTCTGAGTGTTAATATGGATATCAGCTTGTTCTTTATTTCTTGATACAACTGGGTGATATTTGCAAGTCATTCCCCTTCAGAGGGGATAAAGACTGCAAGCTTCAGATTAATAGGTGCAGGGCTAAACTAAAATATACAAATAAAAGCAGTGGTCCACTAGTGCTTAAAACTTGATTAGTTCTCTGAAAATAGTAACCAAACACATCACTGAAAGTAGAACTATTTCCCCTCTAAAAGTCCAATGTTAAAACTGCTTGAAATAATGGAAAATAAAAATAAAATGAAACCAAATGTATATATGTCTCTAGAAGCATTCATTTTGCATCTCCTTTTCTGCTCCAACTTCCACTCTCTTTTTTCTTCTCTCCTTTGACCCTGCTCCTTCTTTCTGACTGTATTCTTTTGTCACTTGCAATCTCTAATTTGCCCTTTGATCTGGACTGCCTTCTATATCCACTGACCTCTTCTTTCTCTTCCTCTTTGATGTCCATTTTCTAGCTTGCTGCTTGCTTGCTGTCATAAATACACTGCTAGCGCAGGTGCTGATGGGAAAATAATGCCAGTTGTGAACACGAGCTTTCATGTAAGGAAGGAGCATTGGCTATCACTGAAAAAGTGTGTGGAGGCTACATCTTGGATGACAACTGTGGGGAGTCACCTAGACATACAAACTTTCATAAATGTTAAAAGTTAAGAACAGATAAAGAGAGGAGAATTGAAAAATGAGATACTAAAAGGAACTGTTAAGGTTGTGCTATTTTTATATTTGTTTTTAGATAGTAATGGCACAGTGATTGGCAATACTGCTATGTTCTTAAAGGTTTTTAATTGTTTTATATTGGTTTTAACTTGTGTATACCGCCCAGAGTCCATCGGATTAGGGCAGTATATAAATCTATCTATTAAATTAAACCTAAAAGGGAAAATGGCCCTCTAAGAGTGATTGAAAACATAAATGAACATGATGACAACATAAATAAACAAGATGACAGCAAATGATATAATCAAAACTTCCACTGAAAATTAGCAGCTAATCAACCCCACAGTGTTTGTGTGTTTGTCAAAGAAGGCACACTAATCAATCAAAATGTCTTTATCGCCCAGCATGAAAATGACCTTACAGTGTTTATACGTGATATGATACATCAAATATGTCTTTATTCTTTAGCAAATTAATTCAGCACTGATTCTACAATGTATAACATCATTCATGGAGATAAAATGGACTATGTAAAAATGGAAGCTGCATGTTGTGATTACAGAAGCAGCAAGAACTCAAAAGAAGTCAATTTTAATGGTTTTCCAGGTCTCACCATGCTGAGACTTTTTCTGATACAGTATCTGTAAGATGCACCAGTTTCCCTTTCATTTTCCATTTGATCTGTACAGAAAACTGGCAGATTATGTGCCACTTGATACCTTTATGTACACCAACAATGCAATTCTGTCCAGATAATAAAATCTTCTTGAGCAGTTCAATGTTTCTTCCAGAAAAACATGACCCCAAAAGTCTGAGAAATCACATGAGAGTCCTCCATTAAATTTTCCAGGCTAAAAGAACAATCTTGTGCAAATAAAATGCCTGTGAGGTAAAAAGAAGTAGCCCCCACCCTCCCACCTTGGTTTTTCAACAAGACTTAAAAAAACCCTCCAAAATTCACACCCTTTACTTGTGGTAGTGATTTAGGAACTCATGAACTATTTGAAAACTAAATTGGAAGATATGTTTCCTTCCCTGTAATACCAGAACTTGTGACCAGTCAATGAAACTGATTGCTATTAGATTAGGCCAAAACCTACTTAACATAAAAAATTCATTATCACAGGAAGTGGTGTAAGTTTCTAGTTTAGATTAATGGGAAAGCCATTTGTGTATGGATAGATCTCCTGTTCCTTCTAGTAGTGAACTCAGCTGAGGAGTGCTAGAAGGATTGCTGCCAAAATGACGTCTACTCAGTTAGTAGAAGAAATGACCATGTTAGTCTGGTGGGGTGGGGTGGGGGGTGGCAGAAACATTATATACCCTTTAGAGACTAACAGATACAGTGGTACTTTGCCTAAAGAGCATAATGAATTCCATGGGTTTGCTTTTTAAGCGAGTTTGCTCTTTAAGTAAAACACCATTGTAAGTGATCAATTGTGACTTCTGGTGTGTCTGTGTGTGGGGGGTTGTGACCCTGATTTAGTTGTAAAGCGAGTTTTTGGTTGGTTTTAGTTGTTAAGCGAGGTGACCATTCAGAGAAAATTCTACTCTTTAAGTGAGTTACTCTCTAAGTGAGGCGCTCTTTATGCGAGGTATTACTGTATATTTTAATGTGCACTTTTAAACCTACTTCTTCCGACATTGGATTCGTTTAGTTAGTCATGTGTTGTCAAGTCAGAACCAACTTACAGAGACCCTAATATAACTTTCAAGGTAAGTGAGATATTTTTAAGGAGTGGTTTGGTTTTACCAGTGCTAGCTGTGTGATAGCTTAGTGAGTTAGGTGTATGACCAGTGGTTGGGAATTGTTTCCCCACTGTGCTTCTCAGAAGAGCCAGCTTGTGTGACCTTGGGAAAGCTGCACCATTCCAGGATGCTCCCAAAGGAAAGGTATAGTAAACTACTTCTGATTACAGATTGCCCCCTGTTCCAAGACCTACCATGGATACATAAAACAGAAGATTACAGAGAACCTTATTCAGTAAAACCCTGTATAATGGGAGAAAAAACTGTTCCACAGAGCTCTTCACTATACTTTTTTTTTTCGTTATATGGATCACTATGGGCGATGTACCATATAACGAAAAAAATGTTCATTATACGGATTGCTATTGGCTATACCTCATACCACAAATTTTCTTTTGTTGTACAGGATATCGCCAATAGCAATCCATATAATGAACTTTTTTTCTCGTTATATGGTACATTCCAAATAGCGCACAAACGCTTCGTTGTATGGATTTTTTTGTTATACAAAGCGTTCGTTATATGGGGTACCATTGTATTTTACATTTCAGACAGTGGTCTCTAGTGGCCAGATCTGCTAATGCACCATAGAAATACAGCTATATTATGTACAGTATTTCATGATTATTTATTGAATATTCTTAGCCCTGTGGATAACTGAAACTGCGGGTACAGAATATATGGTAATGGGGGGAGGTAACTTCTCTACCTAGAAAACACTGAAAACAGTTGCTATAAGTTGAAATTGACTTCATGGGACTATTGTTGCTGCTACTACTATTATTATACCAAGTCCACTCCCACAGCGAGTTTTCATGGCTAACTAGGAATATGAACCCAGGTCTCCGGAGTCCCAGTCCATCACTCTGTTCACTATATCCCACTCGGTGAGTAGGACAGTATAGGGTGTTTTTATGAGTTACTGTGTCTCTGCAAAGATAGCTACACCAACACCTAAGCAGAACCTCAGTCCTGCCACTTCTTCTCACTTCTTTGCCCTCTTCCCTAATTTCTTGAGGACTACTTGCACTGACTTGGGCATCTGGTAAGTGAAATCAAAGAATGCCTGGAGTGCAAAGGGGTACCTATTTATCTACATGCAATTTATTGCTTTCAAACCCTCTAAATTGGCAGGAGCTGGGACAGATGATGGGCCCTCACTCCATCATGAAGCACTCGGGTCTCAAAATGCTGAGCTGCTGAACTTCCAGTCATCAAGCTCAACATCTTAAACATTAAGCCATTGCAGCCACTGCAGTACCTTCACCTTAAACCTGGCTTTCATTTCTTAGTGCCATTAGGACAAGCATAAAACCTCTATCAAGTTTTCACGTATGCTAATTTTACAATGCTCCAGCCAGTGCCTCCTTGCCCTGAGTTGTTTTCTACTTTACATTGAGATGCTGAGTGAAAAACTTTCTCCTTCTACTATAATCTCTTCTTTTTATTCTTATGTAGCCTTATGTGGCATATGTAATAGTTCCTATTTGTCGAGTGCTTAATATCTTCTACTACACTAACAAAATTAGATAAGGCGAGTTTTGTTCTGAACAAACCAAAAGGTTTTATTCAGGTAACACAGGTAAATGGTAGAGAAGAGAAAGATGGGTTGCAGGGCATATCTGAAAAAAAAGTACAATGTTATGTTAATTAAGCATGAAGAAAACTGCAAGTTTATGATTTCCTTTCTCCCTGTTCTCTGATCTAACATCCCACTACAGTAATTTATTTATTTATTTATTTTGTCAAATTTATATTCTACCCTAGTTGCACAAGCAACTCAGGGCGGAGCACAACAGACATAAAATAAACCCCTAAAAACACAAAAAGAACAAAATAAAATTAAAATTAAAACCCCTTTAAAAACTTTTAAAACTTCTCACTCCCTACATTAACCCACCAAATATAGGAATGGGGGTAGGAATTGGGGGGGGGGGAGATACAGGATGTTAAATAAGCCAGCGGGGTGTGTGTGTCAGTAAACCCTCATTATCCCACACCATTCCTGCCAGCCAGGTTTTCAGGACCTTTCTAAAAGTCAATAGCCCTGTCTGAAGGCGCAGCTCTAGAGGCATGTGGTTCCATAGAATCGGAGTGAACAGAGAGAAGTGAACAGGGAGAAGGTAATGGTATAGCCAGCAACTCAATGCCAAGTGCTGGGTGGCAGTAAATAACCTGACTCCCTAAAGGGGCCAACAGCCCCTTAAAGTGTGATGATGATCCCCTCAGTGGAGGAAATGCCACTGGAAACCATCATATTGGGCCAAACAGCAAAATGAGCGGAGGAGGAACTCTGATTCCCAAAGGTCATGGAGGTGGAAGAGGCCGTGCCAGATAGACTGGCTGTGAAGGCATACCTTGTCCATATCCTCAAGGATGCAGCAGTCCATTGCAGTCCCGGTGTTAAATCCTGCATGTCTCAATTCATACGTACTGCAGAAGATGTCTCTGTGATCATAGTGTGTGGGTCACTTCATGGCAAGCTCAGTGATGGGATGTAACAGGTTCTCACCAGTTCGCCAGAACCAGTAGTAACTTTTCCCAGTGTCCTGGAGAAATGGTAGCAGCTTTTGGGGGGAACCACCTTCGGGGCTTACCTTTTCACTGGTTCCCCCACTGCGCATGTGCACCAAGCACTTGGTGTGCATGCACGCCTACAGTGCTTAGCGTGTATGCACTGCTTCCTTGCTGTCCTCCCAAGAGGGGAGGAGGAATAAAAGCTGCTAGCCTGAAGCTCCCTATAGCCTGCTCCCCAGGGTAAGTGACTCACCTTTGGATGTGGTGTGTCTGTGTGTATTTTAATGTGTATTAATACCTTTACCTATATTGACGTACTACCACAGTTCCAAGAAAGGCCTGGCTGCCGGCAGGCCTGGCAGCCTGGCTTGGGGTTTTTAAGCAAAGTCTTGGAGTTACCTCATAAATAAGCTACACCTGTGCTGTTCCAATTGCTGTTCCAGTTGGAGAACCCTTAAGGAGGTACAGATATTTTACATTTAAATTAAGGCCTATTATTCAAGAGAACTGGTACGATGACCATATCCATCTTGCAACATGGTGCTACCCAGGCACTTATACTAAGTGACGGGTTTGTGTTTGAGGGTGGGTGGGTGGGTGTTTGGGGTGTGTGTGTGTGTGTATTTGTATTTATTTATTATTATTTATTTAATTTATTTATGGGTTTGTGTTGTGGGTGGGTAGGTGGGTGGTTTGAGAGGTGTGTGTGTGTGCGCGCGCGCGCTTATTTTAATTTTATTTTTTCTTTGGCCCCGCCCACATCATGACATCATGACATTAGCTCTGTCTACACTGTGATGACATCACAGTGGGGTAGTAAAATTTTATACATCACACCCACTGGGGAAGCTGGGATCCACCTTAAACATATTCATGCCAGTGGCATTTTTTCCTGATAGCCTGGGAGGGCAAAGGTGGCTCAGAACCAGCTGGCTTCCAAAACCAGGCTTCCGGGTACCCTCGGGCAGGGGAACAAAGTATACTCTGATTGAGCTGTGGCCAACAACGACAAAAACATAAACAATGCATGTGCTGCTCAGCCTTAGCACCATCGGACTGCCAACAAACGTGGCCACTCCTGATAGCTGAAATCTTGACAAGTTTGCACGAAGTGTCTTCCCTCAATTGTTGCACTTGTCATGTTATTTCTTCCAGTAACATATATGACTTGATTTGATACAGACTAGAAGGCCTAAAAATAAATGAATAGGAAATAGGCCTTTTGAATCCATAGTCAGGGGCTGGTACTTTTATCACCTTTGTGCACTCTCTCTCTCCTCTCTCTCTATCCCCCATTACATGGTGTAATGTGATATCTTAAAATAAGTAAGTGCCAGTTTTGTGCCAAAAAAAGTGCCACTCAGTATTACAGGATCTTTTTCAGCAGGGAAAGCTAGTATCACTTTCTTGAAGATGCTTGCCTAGCAAAAATTATTTGAAAGGCTGCCTCAGACAGTGGAAGAGACAAAACTTCCACTGATGATTACAATTCTAAGTGCATGGCAAGATAAGCGATATCTCCTTTCTGCACTGGGAATAATATCCAGAAGGAGATGTTTTAGCCTGGTTTCTATTTGTGCTTTTTTGGGGGTGGGGGTGGGGCGTTTCCCACCTAAATCAGGAGTTTTCAACCTTTTTAAGCCAGAGACCAGTCACGCTCTCTCAGACAACTTTAGGGACCGGAGGGGCATTTTGTCCTTCCCCCACCACATGGTACTTCCTGGTGTGGTGGAGGTGGTGGTAGGGCCACATGAAATGGCACCGAGCATCGCATCCGGCCCAAAGGTTGAGAATCCCTGGCCTAAATTCACATGATGTGCATTCATGACACTTAATGCTGACAACAGCTCCTTCTTTGTGAGGCTACAAGAATTTCATGTTCTCTCCATGGCGATGCAGCCTGATCCCTTGAAGTACATACTCAAACACTTTATCCGTGCCAATGTACCAAAGGGAGGCTCTCCAAGACACTCTCCTTCTCCAAATGTGGGAGTACAAAACTGGCACTTATCTTTAGCTTGCTTGCTTGCTCATGTTCTAATTTCTGGTGTTACACGATTCATTCATGCATACAACGCATCTACCATTATTTCAATGAGCAGGAAACTTTCTGCTTGAGATAATGTCTCAGCAATTTGCTTCCCTGCTTCGACAAAGATCCCCCCTCCTTGTTTAGACATGTTGTATTTACATGAGCATGATGTTTCCATATCATTGGAATATGTGTCAGAGAAGAAACTATTTCCTCAAAGTTTTATCACTTGTGCCTTTAAATAAAACCTAAAGTTCTTGTTTCCATATTTATTTCTAAGGTCTCTATTAAGTTTTGGCAAATACTTTCTCTTGCTTAACCTTCTACCCATAATTATTCACTCCTACCCTGATGGCTATTTTCATTTTTTAAACCATTCACCTTTAAGAGGACATCTGGAAGAAGAAATTCTATGCATATGCTGCCCTGAGTCATTTGTGAGGAGGGCGGCATAGAAATATGATTAAATAAATGAATAAATGTCTAAATGTTTTGTGCATACAACGCATAATAATTTGTTCATTTTAAATATATATATATTTATCTCTCACACTATACTGGAGATCCCTAGTAGGAGGATAATCAAAAAGGTGCCCAAAAATAAAAAAGAATGGGGAAAAAATCAGGGTCAAAACAGAACCCACAATCCAATGGACACAAACCCAAGTATAATAACCTTCAGGTATTCAGCTTATGTTCAGACATCATAGTTTCTTCCCATGTGAAGTGGTCTAGCTATGTGGGAAAAGGAAAGATAGATGTAATAAAGCCTACACTTATTGGGTCAAATTCAGTGATGGGATGTAACAGGTTTGCACTAGTTCGCCAGAACCGGTAGTAACTTTTCCCAGTGTCCCGGAGAACTGGTAGCAGCTTTTGGGGGGAACCACATTCGGGGCTTACCTTTTCACTGGTTTCCCCACTGCACATGCGCACCAAGCATTTGGTCTGCATGCACGCCTACGGTGCTTGGCGCATATGTACGGCCTCCTTGCTGTCCTCCCAAGTGGAGAGGAGGAAGAGAAGCTGCTAGCCTGAAGCTCCCTATAGCCTGCTCCCCAGGGTAAGTGACTCGCCTTTGGATGTGGTGTGTCTGTGTGTATTTTAATGTGTATTTAATACCTTTACCTATATTGACGTACTACCACAGTTTCTAAAAAGGCCTGGCGGCCTGGCTTGGGGTTTTTAAGCAAAGTCTTGGAGTTACCTCATCAATAAGCTACACCTGTGCTGTTCCAATTGCTGTTCCAATTGGAAAACCCTTAAGGAGGTACAGCTGTTTTACATTTACATTAAGGCATATTATCCTAGAGAACTGGTTAGTCAAAGACTTAGTACCTAACTTCTTTAACTGATGAAAAGTTGAAAAGTGCCAAAATGAAGCCATTTTGTGGTGAGTTCATTCTGTAGTTCCTTCCATCTGACCTAGCGTGAGAAAGATTAGCCAGAATAAGATTTAAACTCTGGTTTAAAAGCTCTGGTTGATCTGTGTTTGGGGGTGGGGGTGGGGTGTGTGTATTTTAATGTATTTTTATTTTATTTATTTATTTAATTTATTTACAGGTTTGTGTTGTGGGTGGGTGGGTGAGTGGGTTGAGGTGTGTGTGTTTGTGTGTGTGTGTGCTTATTTTTTATTTTTATTATTATTATTTTTTCTTTGGCCCCACCCATGACATGACGTTGGCTCAGCCCACACTGTCATGATGTCATGATGTTAGCTCCGCCCACACTGTGATGACATCATGGTGGGGTAGTCAAAATTTTGACATCCCACCACTGGTCAAATTGCTGCCTTTTTGATTAGCAATCATCATGTATTCCACCACTCAGCATGGGATTTTCAGATTTCTTTGACCTTCAGATCCAATAATTCTTCATTTTCGGTGCTCCACCTAGCACACCCATATCAACAAATATATACATGTGGCTGACCTGGAGAAAAGGCCAAAGTGGAGAGGCTTTGAAATCTAGCATAGGTCTAGCTCTTTGTGCAGAATGGAAGAGCACAGCTTGTGTTAAGGCAGGCTCCTTTTTCACAGGAAGCTAGGATGGAAGTAACCTATGCTAGCCTTGAGGTCTTCTAATTAGGTCTTTTTTCTACCTGTGTCACATTTACATGTCTGTAGATAAGGTACTGAGGGCCATAGTGACTTAGCGGTTAAGATGCTGAGCTTGACAACTGGAAGTGCTCAAAGACCTGAGTACTGCACAACAGAATGAGCACCCATCATCTGTCCCAGCTCCTGTCAACCTAGCAATCTGAAAGCAAGAAATTATAAGTATGGTAGATAAACAAGTACGGCTTGCCTGAGAAAGATAACAGCATTCTGTGTAAAAAAAATCCTATGATGGACACAGACTTATAATGACAAAAATAACATAATAACAAATGACAAAAATAACATAATAACAAATGATAAATAACAAATGACAAAAATAACATAATAACAAATGATAAATAACAAATGACAAAAATAACATAATAACAAATGATAAATAACAAATGACAAAAATAACATAATAACAAATGATAAATAACAAATGACAAAAATAACATAATAACAAATGATAAATAACAAATGACAAAAATAACATAAAGTGGGGTTTCCATGCTAAGATAGGGCATGAAGATGCAGAGATTTTGTTGGAAAATGCAGAGTAGAAACAGGAAGAAGAATGATAAGATTTTACAATACTCATTCCCATTTCTTGGGGTGTCCTGGAACTGTGAGGTTTCCCCAAAGCTACACAGTCTTGATCTTCTTCCAGGGGGCATAGTGGGAATCTGAACTCCCAAATTATGTGTCAAGGTGCCACTGGGTTTGGAAAGGCCCTTGGTAAACTACTCAGCTACATTACACTAATCAGGTGCTTCATTTTTTAAAAAAAGCTTAGGAGTGTTCTGAACAGCAAGAGTTTGACTTTGAGTCTCCTATGCAATGATCAAGCCACAGTGTATTCTAGATGCAATAAAAAAGAAATAAGATGTAGACATAGGTGCCCTTGCTAGAAAGCCAGTCATATCCGACTCTAGGGTTCAGTGCTCATCTCTGTTTATAGCCAAAGAGCCAGCACTGTCTGTGTCTGCAGATGTTTCCGTGGACACGTGGCAGGAATGCCTAGACACTGGAGTGCATGGAATGCTGTTTACCTTCCTGCTGAAGTGGTCCCTATTTATCTACTTGTATTTATTTATTTATTTATTGGGATTTCTATTGCTGCCCCCTCACCAAAGCATTCTTGCTTTGTAACTGCTAGGATAGAAGGAGCTGGGAAAGAGACAGGAGCTCATGCCATTGTGTAGTACTCATAAATCAAACTTCAACCTTCCAGTTGCTGAGTTCAGCATCTTTACCACTTGCGCCACTGCAGTCCCTAGATGTAAACATACTAGAAAACTAATTGACATTACTTTACATCTCCTAAGGAAAATGGGTGAACTGATTTTTTTTCTCTGCTCCCTGAAAATTCTGTACCAGATTGCTAATTAACTTGTGAACCACCCAGAAAGTGCACTAAGCACTATGGGGCGGTATATGTGTGATTGCTTTGCTTTGCATCCAAATAAGCAAAATCTCCTATCCCACGTCCTTTTCAAGTCTTTATTCATTCTGTACGATATATCTGTCCTAATGCTGAGGCAAAATCAAGACTGTAGTAGCCATTTATCTTTGTCTGGAAGCCTGTGAAATTCACTCTTATTCTTACAATCTATTTGCTGAAGCATCAAGGACATCTGCCACTTTTATCCATCAGATAAGGACCAACTATGGGAGCTAGAGGTGGAAAGCCAAACCAATTTAGCTCTTATTAACCTCAATTCAAGTTGAGGGGGGAAACTGTAAAACAATGGAGACTCTCGGGAATGAACTCACTACTTCCTCCAAGGTTTACACCAAACAGTCCCCTTCATTGTCCTTGGAAAGAAAGGATGGCAGATTGAATGTCATCTTTCTAACTTTGAGAATTCTATTCATTTTTTATTTTTCTTTCTTTTTCTTTTTTATTATGATTATTTTTACATGGAAAATGCTATGGACTCTAAATCACATGACTCTGCAACTTATCAGACAAGAAGAATCTAGATAAGTGTTTCCCAACCTTTGATTCTTGGACTTCAATTCAGTGGTGGGATGTCAAAAAAGTTACTACCCCACCGTGATGTCATCACAGTATGGGTGGAGCTAAAGTCATGATGTCATGACATTGTGGGCAGGGCCAAATAAAAAAATATTTTTTAAATTATTTATTATTTATAAAATAAAATAATTATAAAATAAAACTAAGCACACACACACACACCTCAACCCACCCACCCACAACACAAACCCATAAATAAATAAATTAAATAAATAAATAAAATAAAAATTACATTAAAATACACCCACCCACTCAAACACCCACCCCAAACACAAACCCATCACTTACCTGTTAATATAAGTGCCTGGGCAGCACCATGTTGCAAGATGGATATGGTCATTGTACCAGTTCTCTAGAATAATATGCCTTAATTTAAATGTAAAACAGCTGTACCTCCTTAAGGGTTCTCCAATTGGAACAGCAATTGGAACAGCACAAGTGTAGCTTATTGATGAGGTAACTCCAAGACTTTGCTTAAAAACCCCAAGCCAGGCCTTTTTAGGAACTGTGATAGTACATCAATATAGGTAAAGGTATTAAATACACATTAAAATACACACAGACACACCACATCCAAAAGTGAGTCACTTACCCTGGGGAGCAGGCTATAGGGAGCTTCAGGCTAGCAGCTTCTCTTCCTCCTCCCTGCTTGGGAGGACAGCAAGGAGGCCGTACATATGCGCCAAGCACCGTAGGCGTGCATGCAGACCAAATGCTTGGTGCGCATGCACAGTGGGGGAACCAGTGAAAAGGTAAGCTCTGAAGGTGGTTCCCCCCAAAAGCTGCTACCGGGACACTGGGAAAAGTTACTACCAGTTCTGGCAAATGGGTGTGAACCTGTTACATCCCATCACTGCTTCAATTCCCAAAGCCTAAAACAGTATATTGGCTGGTTTTGGGAATTGACTTAGGCTTCTGGGAATTGAAGTTCAAGAACCAAAAGTTGAGATACAATCTAGATACAATCCTGGAAAGGTGAATAATTTCAACTAGAACTTTAATCTAATCAGTCTTTACCCAAACTATCTAGAAATATTACAAAATATTTAAAAAATTACTGTAACAGAAGCCACTTGCTATTCAGAAAGAGCATTTTGCCAAATATTTCAGGACCTCTGCAAAAGTAAGTAGTAGCAGAGGGAATATGGTAGGGATAGAGCCTTCATGTTTAAATTAAAAGGGATAACATAAATTCATTTCCTTTTTGTTTTCATGTTCCTTCATCAGTAATCAAAGCAGAGCCTCTTAAATATGAATGATTCATCTTAATGAAAAAAGGGTACATAAAAGTTTCATGTTTTTTCATGTTTCCATTTTCCGTTTAAACTTTATTTCACTCTTTGTTCATTACATTGTGGGAAACATTTTCATCTGATAATGTCATGAGGGGTGCTGTCAGCAGCCAATCAGGATATCTGGAGAAGCAGGAATTTTAAATCTGTAAGTGGCTAAGATGCTGACTGGAAGGCGGAAGGTCAGCAGTTCGATACCCGAATACTGCAGGACAGAATGAGCTGCAGGACAGAATGTCCCAGCTCCTGCCAACCTAGCAGTTCAAAAGGAAGAAATTGCAAGTAGATAAATAAGGACTACTTTGGTGGGAAAGTAAACAGTGTTCTGTGTGTTCCAGTGTCTAGTCATACCTACCACATCACCACAGAAATGTCTGCAGAAGCAGACAGTGCTGGCCCTTCGGCTTTGAAACAAAGATGAGCAGTGAATCCTAGAGTTGGGTAAGAGTGGCTTTCAAGCAAGGGTGACCTTTACCTTTACCTAAAAGGAATGGGATTAGTTGGATCAGTTGAAACCCAATGAGAGCTCCTTTTTTTTACTTCAGTTGTTCCTTGTGGATGTGTGAGCTGCTTGTTTCCTCCATCTTGGATTGTGCTGCCTATGTGCCTGCCTGCTTGTTTGCTACCATTTTGGGTGCCTTTCTTTTTTCTTCTTTTTTCTTTTTTGACATATCAGAAAACAAAACAAAACAAAATAAAAATAAAATAAAAAACACTGTAGCACTTTAAAGACTAACTGCTTTATTTTTATTGTTAGCATTCGTGGATCAAGTCCACTTCTTCAGGCAAAGAGTGAAACTTACAGGCATGGTTTTTATACACCAAATTCAGGTGGTCAAAGGGAGATGGGTGTGGTCAAGCAAGATGACAGACAAGCAAGCACAACAATACAGCTTCACACAGCCATTAGCAACAATAGATTATAAAATTAGCTCTAAATGACTCCCTTTCAATCTCAAGGTTTTGTTTTGTTTTGGTTTTTTTTTTATTTTCCTTTGTGGGGGCTCTCCCTAGATTATTTTTTTCCCTCTATATTATTTTGTGCTTTTACCCTGCCTGTGCCATTTTGTCTCTTTGGGATTATTTTTTTGTAATCCCACTCTGATATTTGGGGAAAATTTACCCTCTTCTCTGGATGTTTTTTTTTTAAATTAATCTTTTCCTTTCTTCCCTGCAGCTACCTTCTGAACTCAAAGAGAAGAGAAAACATCCAGTTCTAGTAGTTTTGATTAGAAGGGGGTAGCAATCTTTTGTGCTGCTGCACTGAATTCATGCTGTTTTGTTGTATGTGATAATATAAACTGGTGCCACTATAGGTCTGATTATGACTTTTCTTTCTTGAAGACTATTGTCTGCTTTTGGAGTACTGTAGATTGATTCTTGGTTGCCTTATCTCTCAGTTTTTGGAGTAGCTTTTGAAGGTTCTTTCAGGCTTTTGCACTGGGGATGGAAACTGGGGGACAACCTGACCCAAACAAGATAGCCCTTTTCATGTAAAATGAAAGGAGAAATACTCAACATGATATTTATTTAATTGCATTTGTATATTGTCATTTTGCAAAAAAAAAAAAAATGAAAATGAAAATGAAAGACCACTCTCCTTTTACTAAAAAACTCAAAAATTAAACTGTCGTGACCTGGGGTTCTGGGTGCAAGGAGGGGGAGGACAGTCAGCCAGCCTAGTTGCCTGCTGCTGGCTCCAATCTGGAGTCTGAGCCCGAGGAGGACCTGTTGCCACGCCTTCATGCCACAGCCAGCCCAGATCGGGAAGCCACGTGAGGGGACATAGACCTGGCACCAGCCCTGCAGCTAGCTGTCATTTTGGAGCCGGTCCATCAGGGCCCAGCCAGGCCAGAGGATTAGAGCTTGACAGCTTGGCCAGGTGCCAGCAATCAGGATGATCAGGAGCAGGCCAGCACATCCACCCATTGCAGAGACTCCTTGAGACAATAGTTACAGCTGAGGCGAAGGAGGGCTAGGATACACCTCCTGAAACAGCCCTTAGTTATGGAGTCTGACTCTCCTTAAAGGAGGGGGGGGGTGTTGGCAGGCTATTGTTGGATCAATTCTTCTCTATTGTGAACCCAACACTGTGCACCTAGCTGCCTGACTCTGGATACTGGATTTTGGACCCCATGCTCGTGATCCTGACTATGTTTCTGGAGGACCTTTGTATTCTTGGTACAACTCAACTAGCTTCTAGCTCCCTGGACATTTGACGATGGCTCTGCTTTGCCTCTTTTGAACTCAATTAAGGCTGTGGCATGAGAGACTGGCAATAAGTAAGGGTTTGGATGGGGGACAATGGGCTTCAGCTGAATCCTGGCAAGACTGAGTGGCTGTGGGTAGGGGGTCCTGTGTTATCTCGGGAACTACCACCTTTGGTTCTGGATGGGGAAGCTCTACCCCAAACAGACCCAGTATGTAATCTGGGGGTCCTCTTGGATTTGTGACTACTGCTCAAAGAGCAGGTGGGACTCGTGGCCAGGAGGGTCTTTGCACAACTTCGTGCAATTCGCCAGTTACGGCCGTTCCTAGACCGGGTCTCCTTGCTCATGGTCACACATGCCTTAGTCACCTCCAGGCTTGATTATTGTAATGTGCTCTACATGGGGCTGCCCTTGGTGACCATTCAGAGGCTACAGCTGGTCCAGAATGTGGCTGCACGAGTAGTGTTGGGATGCGGGCATTATGCCAGTGCCTCATCACTGCTGAGGGAACTGCACTGGCTTCCAGTTTGCCTTGGGGTGCAATTCAAGGTGCTGGTTGTTACCTTTAAAGCCCTGCATGGTACTGGACCAGGATACTTAAGAGACCATATCATCCCAAGGACATCTGTCTGCCCCACCAGAGCGGACCGGAGAGGCTCTCTGGTTGTGCCATCGGCCAGAGAGGCGCACCTCTCTGGCACTCGAAGGAGGGCCTTCTCGGTGTCCGCTCCAGCCCTGTAGAACTTCCTCCCGACAGAGCTACACCTGCAGATGGAGCTGCTGTCCTTCAGGAAATGAGTGAAAACCTGGCTGGCAGGTCAGGTCTGGGGAATGGATGGATCAATTTCCCCAGCTGGCTGGATGGTTTGACCCCCAGGGCCTCCTAGCTACAACACCTAGTTTTTAATGTTAAGTTTTTAAGCTTCTTTTTAAAAATTTAAAAATTTTAAATTTTGAACTGGTTTTAAATTGTTGTCGATGCTCACGTGTTGTGAATCGCCCTGGGTCCCTTCGGGGAGGAAGGCGATAGACAAATTTAAATAAATAAATCCTGGCAAGGCTGAGTGGCTGTGGGTTCAGGGGCCTGCATTATCCTGGGAGCTACCATCTTTGGTACTGGATGGGGCTTCTTTGCCCCAGGCAGACCCAGCGTATAATTTGGGGGTCCTCCTGGATTCACAACTACTGCTTGAAGAGCAGGTGGCAGTAGTGGCCAGGAGGGCTTTTATGCAACTTCGTTTCATCCACCAATTATGCCCACTCCTGGACCAGGACTCCTTATTTTCGGTCACCCATTCACTGGTCACCTCCAGACTGGTTTATTGTAATGTGCTCTATATGGGGTTGCCCTTGATGACCATCCAGAAGCTACAGCTGGTTTATATTGAGTCTCAAGCCAGCTTTTGCACTTTCTTCTTTCAACCTAATCAGGAGCTTTTTAAAGTTCTCCTCACTTTCTGCCATTCAGGTGGTATCATCTCCATATCTCAAACGTTCAACGTAAATTAACTTTTAGGACATTTTTCAATTTTTTAGTTGAAATTTTATTCTATCTAATATATGCTCACTGTATTTCAACCTTTGGAGTAATCCTTTTTGGCTTTTAATTGATCAGCCCTTTGAGAACCCTTTCCTGAAAGAACTAGATCGCATCTAAACCACATGTGACCTTAAGAAGCAGCAATTTTGAACTCTGGTAGAAGCTGAAAACAACCTCTGCCTGATCTGACTGTGAAGTTGCAACTTCAGTACAAACCCAAAAGTGAAGGCAGATACTCAGGCAGTAACTTCAGTCACTCATGATGCACTATTACCACGTTAGCAATCATAGTAACAAAAGATACCACGTGCAGCCATTATAAAGAAAACAAAATGGGTAATTCTTCTTTTAAAGCAAAACACCACAAATATCAAGCATATGCCACAAGTAATGAAAGAGAAAAGAAAGCATTTTAAAAATCCCATGAGGAATACAAAAGTGCAATAAAGCATATGACAGCAGTAAACATCGACACAGAGGGGGATTTTATTGCTGAGATAGGGCAAGGGGATGCAGAGATTTTGTTGGAAAATTAAGCAAATTAATAACAATAATTACATCTGATCAAGTCAATTCCAACTTCTTACAAACCTTATCAGGGTTTCCAAAGCATACAGTACTAATTCCAAGTTCTTGGGGTATTCAGCTTGCCCAAAGCTACAAAGGCTGGCTCCACACACGCACGCACGCATGCACGCGCGCACACACGCACGTGGGTATAGTGAGAAGTTGAACTCCCAACCTATGTGTCAAGGTAACACTGGGTCCAGAAAGGCCCTCAGGAACCAATCAGACACACTGCCCTAATTGTGATGGTTTATGTGAAGCCTGGAGAGCCAAATGTGTTGATAGCTGGGGAAATTGTCCTGTCCCAGCTGCCAGGTCAGAGTCTGAAACCTGATCATTGTCGCAAGAATCCTCTAGAACTTTACAGACCATTAAGAAAATATCAGAAGTCTGTGTTCATCATAGTTGGCATTTATCCCCACCAAAAAAGTGTTAATTTCAGAATGAAATCAGACAGTAATTTTCAATCATATCAAAATTAATCTAGGTAAATCATTTCAACTTTGCAGTAATTACAGGCAACATCAGCATGTCTAATTCTACAAGCTTTATTTATCTATATTGCATCTATATGCCATAAGCGGGGGGTGGGGGGACCTTTCAAAGTTATGAAAACATTCAAAAGTCTTACAGCTAAGAAAACTATAGGCACACATATTTCAAATATATGAGACCTAAATTGAAGTTGAAGGAAAATACTTAAGTCAGAATTGAATCCAAATACTAGAGCAGAAAATACAATAAAAATACCAATAAAAGTGAATGCTTCAATTACATTCTAAAAACGCAAGAATCTATTACATAAAAGGCACATTGGAAAAGCATTGCTAAAATATCAAATTTCTTAAAATTAAGAATACATAAAAGAAAATATTTTCTTACCCTGAAGCATATTAAAAGACCACACAGAGCATTTTTTTGTAAATGCTAACCCAGACAAGCCATTATGAATCTATGGAGGAAAAGCCATGTTTTGCTAAGCTTCTGCTATTATTACATGTCTTCAGTGTGTGCAGCATGGCATTACCTTCAAAAATATAATGGAACAAATAATCAGTTAAAGTCTGAGACATGAGCAATACAGAGCAACAAGAAAATTAAAAAAACTAACTAAACTCGCTAGCACTTGCATTTTAGCATGATCGCAGCATAGCCTCAGAGCATACAAAAAGTACATGTCATACAGCATAGAATTTCCTAAGAGGTAACTAAGTCAACTAAAGTAACTTCTGACCCTTCTTTTACACATTGACCTTCAACTTCTGAACTGTTCCAGGAAATCTTCCAATTCAGCATTTAGTTCCCTTGAATTTTCATAAAGATAACAATAGTACACCCAAACCTCGCATAAAGAGTGCCTCGCTTAAAGAGTAACTCACTTAAAGAGCAGAATTTTCTCTGAATGTTCGCTTCGCTTAACAAGTAAAACCAACCAAAAACTCGCTTAACAAATAAATCGGGGTTCGCAATCCCGCCCACAATTGGTCACTTACAATGGTGTTTCGCTTAAAGAGCAAACTCACTTAAAGAGCAATCCTCTGGAACGCATTATGCTCTTTAAGCGAGGTACAACTGTATCTGCTTTCAAACATAGCTGAGATCATCTCACCAAATAACTCAATATCAGGGAAGAAGCCAGCTTGACCTTGAACACTGCCCTCACACTGATCATCTTGAGGTATTAATCAGCTTCCTAATAATGGTAGGTATTCAGTGGTGGGCATCAGCAGGTTCACACCAGTTCACCAGAACTGGTAGCAGAAATTCTGGCTGGCCCCACCCATCCAAGTTTTGAAATAAAGTAGTCCTAATTTGGGTGCAATGCAAGGTTTTTGCCCTGGCCACACCCACCATGCCACGTCCACAGTGTGGTAGTAAAAAATTTTTTAGTGCAACACTGTAGGTATTTCCCCTCTTCTACTAGCCAAGCAGTTCCAACCACTAACTACAAAGTGTGTTTCTAGAAGAGCACCAGAATCAATGACTGCTCAATTTCCCAATCTTTTGACATTTTGTACCTAACTCAATAAACTATCCAACCAGCTACATTAAAAATTCATACATAAACATCCTTACATTATGATACTAACAAACAGTATTGTAAAGACTCTTATAGATTACTGGTATACTTTACTTAATCAGAAGTAGAAAAACAGTGCTAAATCAATTAATTTTTCCTGGAACTGTTGCCAATGTAGATCATAAATCTCTTCTCAGATTTGAGAATTCAATACATGTGTTACATGAAAATCACTATCCCCTTTTTCTCCCTCACAGGAAAACTTGCAAGCACCAGAGATGTGTTTCTGAATTGAAAAAGTTTGTCTACTGGTGGAGCCCCCCAAGAACCACATAGACTTGAATTTCAGGCAAAAATAAAAATGGTTTATTGAATATACATTTAATCAACAGTGGCCTGCTGGTGGTCAAAGACAGTTGAAAACCTTTTGCCTGCTAGAGAACTCTACCCTGAGCTTCCCCTACTAATTTGTTCAGAGAGAGCTGAAGACCTAACATCCAAAGTTATTTTATACAATTCTACAAATACAGACTAATTCTATCATCTAATCCTATCATTTATTTTTACAATAAACTTTTACAAAGAAACAATAACCTAGCAGTAGGCTCTTATTTTATTGGTAAATAAGTCAATTTCAAGTTACAATGGTAAGTTTTCGTGTAAATAGTGGCATTAGAGAAACATTCCAGGAAAAGATAGAAAGAGGAGGGTGGGGGATTAGGTGGAGACAAATCAATACATTAGCCAATGACAGAGTAGAATTGTTGAGCGTGCTCCAATGAGCATGCTTAGGTTGAAGACCAGGACCAATCAGAGGTGCTACACGTCTGAAGCGGGAGGTTTTACTGACCAGTTAGCATTGATGGACTTTCCCTTTGAGCTTCACTTGAGAAATTTCCTGGTGGCTCCCATCCAAATACAGTAATACCCCAGATAACGATTGTACCGGATAGCGCTAAAACCGCATAACGTTGCAAGATTTTCGGAAAAATCTTGCATCGAATAACGTGATTTTTAGCGTTATCCGGTACAATCGTGTGTGTGTGGGTGTTGGATTGGGTAGAACATCTACCCAATCCAACCCCCTCCCCAGCACCTGCCTACCTCCCCCCCCCAACGCTACTGCAGACTTCCCTCTGCTTACCTTTCCTTCTCCGACTGCTAGCTGATCGTAGAGGCTGGTTTTTTTAAAACTGCAGGGAAGAGGGAAAGAGAGAAAGGAGCTTCTCTCCACATTGTTTGTGCTTTACTTCCTGAATTGAAAAAAAGGGAGGGGGGAAAATACAGAGATGTGATTGGTTCTCTAGATCAGCTCAACAAGCTTCAGGAGTGAAAACATGATTTTTAACAATTATTTTAAACTTTAATTTGACATATAAAGTGTTAACATTCTGTCTCTAGTCCCCTCCACAGTCTTCCCCCATCGCTCTGAATTTTCGCTAATATTTTGCAGTTGCTGTACTATTGAAGAATCGTTAAAAAGGATCTATTTGTTTAATCGCTTTGAAGCCTGATTGAATCATTCAAACTGGGTATATTATAACAATCATCCAGCCTTTGATGTCTTTGAAGTACCATATTTGGATTTCCATTCATAAAAAGCTAGTGGGTCAATTGAGGACATTTGTAGCTGTCTACTTTCCTTTCCTTTTTTAAAAATTCCATTTTCAAATTTGGTCCAGTCTACTCTGCCTTAGAAGTAGCAGCTCTTGCTCTCTGAGCAGCCCAAGGCTGCTCGGCTTTGATTTTTTTTAAAAATCCCTTTGCTATAGGGAGCCCGGTCTACTCTCACTTTGATTTTTAAAAAATCCTGTTCTTTACCGCTGCTCAACTACTTTCGTTAGGGCTACTGTGTTTCTTTAACTGGACTGTCTGTTCCCATCAAGCCGGCAAGGGTGCTTCGTTCTCGGCCATGCTACTTGAGCGAAGTGGGTGTCTTGCTTCTCGAGTGAGTCCCCATCTACCTCATTTCTTTTAGACAGGGCTGTCTACTTAGCTCAAGCAGGCATTGGCACTTTGTCCCCAGCCTCGCTTCTTGAGCGAGGCCCAGAATACCACCATGCATTTGAGTAGGCAAGCGAGCCCTGGTCTACTCTCATAGACAATCGCATAGGCTCTTCGAGGCTCCACTCAAGAGTAGAGCCATGGTCTACTCTCATAGGGTTGAATGGGATTTTCAGAACTTGAAGGAGAAAAAAATGATTAAAAAGTGATCTTTGCAGTTATGTATCTGCAAAGTGTTGTGACTGAGCGTGTGTTAGTGTGGTGCTTGGTGCATACATAAGCCTAACCTCAACTTGGATGGCAAATTAAAAATAAAGAGAGAAGTATTTTTATTGGAAATAAAAATATAAAAATAATAATTCAAAAGTATTTTTCAGAATTGGGGTGACACATGTGGCAGATTGCACACTGCTCCAATAAACATTACTAGAGAGACAACATATTTAAAAAGTGTTGACAATTTACACAGTAGCCCAGTGGTTCCCAACATGGGGCACATGACCCACAGGGTCATCAATTCCCAGAAGCCTAAGTTAGTCCATTGGATGATCAGTATTTTGGGGAATTGACTTAGGCTTCTGGGAATTTAAGTCCAAACACCAAGGGTTGCAAAACACTACATTAGCCCATTTCCCAAGTGCTTTTTTTTAAAAGAGAAGCCAATGTTTTCAGCAAAATCCAGATTGGTCAAGTTGCCTTGTTCTTTCCACAGACTTCTTCATTGCTTTTTTCATGATATAATCTATTAATGATCAAGATTAAAAATGGGGCCCTTTGTGACACCAGTATCAAATCTATAAAAGTCAGTGGTGCCTGTAAGGGTGAATGGGTCTCAGGCACCTTGCCTTTACCCCACCCTATCACATAATTCAGTCCGCCTTCAGTGACCTGTAGCCCTCCAAGAAGCCCATACCCCCTTGGTGCCACTTCTGGGTACCTATGGTCCCGCTTTAGGCTAGAAAAACTGTGATAGGTTTCACCCACTGACTGTTTGTGCTTGCAAATCAGCCAGAAAAGTGTGCATTAACTTAAAGTAGCATTGCCAACAAAGACACCAGCCCTCCTCCAGCCAGCTTAGCTCTATAAGAACCAGAGACAACTATTCTGAGTACAATCATATTAATTTAAAGCATGGTTAATAAGTTGCAAAAGATTAAAACAAAAGAATATGGCTGCTGATGCCATTCCAATATTAAAACAATAAAAGCATTACTAGCTGCTTGCCTGGCCTATTAACATAATGACTGCTAGCTTTTACTCACAAGCTCCCATCGATGCAAGCAATTCAAAAGCATGGTGAAATCTTTCTCCCTTTCCCCTTCTTCTTCCCATATCAAAAGACATTTTCCCCACTCATCCCGCCTTCTCCAGGAGTTAAAGCAATAACAGCACAGCATACAATGTCCATCATATTTGTCCAGTTCTCACAGTTCTCAGCCTGTTATGACTAGAAGTACAGTAAACCATCCAGCTTTGAAGGTCAAATTCCTTCTCTCCCATTGGAATCATGAAATCAAAACTCTACTTGACTCTGTAAATGCAAGATTCCCCATACCATTTCCTTACAGTGCCATTTTCAGTTTTAGACACAACCTTCTCTTTTGGAGTTCCTGAGTAACTATTGACTTAATTCATATCAATTTAGTACATGGATGTTTTATCAAGTATGTATAATGGCCTATAGCCTTTGATCAAACTATTTTCCAAGGAGTTAGTACATCCTTTAAAAGGAGCGCCAGGGGATCAATCTGTTTCTATCCAAATCATTCAGATAAGTTAAATTGCAGCATATTCAGTCACATGGCAAATCTAACCACTTTAAATCTCTCTTAACATGTTATTTCCAGTTCTAATAAGATGCAAGTGTTACAGAAGGGCCGGGGAAACCCATGGCTCTCCAGATTCTAGCTGCCAATATCTCTTGACAAAATAGCCACATTTATTTTATTAGGGCTACAAATGATACAAGTTGGATTCCTCATTACCTCTGGTTTCGGCTCTCTTTGTACAACAAGAATTCTTGACTTCTACAAAGTCAAATTCTTGAATTCTACAAAGTTCTAAACTTTACAAGATTGTTTACCTTCCCCCCATAGTTTCAGCACTTTGCAAAAAAAAGTGTCTTAACAGCACTCTGCACAAAATTACAACCCTTTCCCCTTTCAGAAGCATCTTATTGTGCCATATCCAATTCAGAATATTGGGTATCCTCATGGCGATCAGCCATGAAGATTGTCCCTAGAATACTGTATAATGCAGTGATCTTCCATTTGCATTCCAAGGTGTGACAGTCGCATCAGTGATCCAATTCTGTGAGTCACTTTCAGGGCCTGAGCCCTTTTGGTACATACAGGCCTCATCAGCCTCTGGCCAGTATTGATGAAGTGACTGTCCTTGATCAAGCAGGATTCAAATGGAATTTAATCTACTTGGGGACCATCACCCTTCTCTGTGGATTTTGGCACCCAAGTTTACTAGTCCTTAGGGTTGTAAGGTTAGTTAACCACCACCCAGTGATGGGATAAAAAAAATTCTACCCCACTGTGATGTCATTACAGTGGGGCGGAGCTAACATCATGACGTCATGACATCATAGGCGGAGCCAACATCATGACGTCATGATGTTGTGGGTGGGGTCAAAAATTAAAAAAAATTAAAAATAAAAATAAATAAAATAGATTAAATTAAAATAAAATAAACACATGGACACACAGGCACACACACCTCAACCCACCCACCCAACCAGACAGACACAACAGAAACCCGTAAATAACTTAAAATAAATAAATAAATAGATAAATAAATAAATAAAATAAAAATTAAGTAAAAATACACCCACCCACCCAAAACACAAATAAATCACCCACCTACCCCAAATACAAAACCCTCACTTTCTTACCTTCCTTGGAACCGACGAGCCCCCATGGCCCGGAGCCACCCAGCAAGGTGTGCCGCCCCTAACTGCAGCCTCCTTGTCCTCCAAAGGCTGTGGCCGCCAGTGCTTCCACTTGCCGCTGGCTGCCACGACCGCAGGAGCCACCGCCTACCGCTGCCAGCCACAGTTGCCGGCGGAGCCAAAGCGGCTGCCGCATGCTGCCACATGCTGCCACTAGCAGAGCCGGAGCTGCTGCCAGCCACCGTCAGAACCACTGCCTGCCGCTGCCGGCCACAGCCGCCGGCAGAGCCGAAGCGGCTGTCACTTGTGGCTGCCGCTTACTGCGGCTGCCGGCTGCTGCAGCCGCCGCTGGAGCCACCACCAGTACCGCCGCTGGAGCCACCACTTGCCACTGCTGACCACAGCCGCTGGCAGAGCTGAAGTGGCTGCCGCTTGCTGCTGCCACCGTCCACCATGACCACCGCTGGAGCTGCCGCCACCTGCCGCCAGAGCCGCCGCCGCCCGGCTCCAGTGGCAATAGGCAGCAAATGGCTGCCTTAGTGCGCATACACAGAAACTGAATCTGATGCATGCATGATTCAAAATTGCAGCGCGCATGCGTCAGATTCAGTTTCTTCACATGCACACTAAATTGGAGCCATTTTGGCTCTAATTTTTTTTTTAAAAAATCTTTTTTTTTTTTTGAGGCGTCGGAACTGGACGCTTCAAAAAAAGGTCTACCCTCCCGGAGAACCCTCTGGGATTGTTCCTACCGGTTCTATGGAACCGGTCAGAACCTGTAACATCCCATCACTGCCACCACCTGATGATTGGCATTGAATCCCTGGCAGAATGGTCTATCTTTTACCATAGCAGGATCACCTAGCCAGAGTGGAAGCATAGAAGACACATATAAAGCAAGCACAAGAGAAGCGGGTGATTGTTTTGAAAGAGGCACACAGCCCATTCAACAAGGCAGCTGCCACTCTAGTTTTGCACATGTGGGATGAAAACAGGAAGTTCATCCCATCAGAAAATATTTCACCATCTTGCAGAGAGAGGAGGGAAATTCCGCGACTCCAAATATGAAGAAAACAACAGTTTACACCTCTAGTTTGGATTTATCAACAGTCCACAAACAATCAGAAACTAGACAATGTTCAGTGCTGATAACTGTAGTGTTCGCTGTTCATGATGTTATTTGAGATCTCATAGTTCTCTGTTTTAATTCCAATATTCCACCATGTATTCACTGTAATGTGTGTGGTCATATGTTTCATGCCAGGATTGGTTTTTTGAGTCACCAGAGACACCTCCATCAACTGAGAAAATGACTTTCAGGAAAAATGTATGCTCGGACACGAGTAGCAGCCAGCAACGATGATTAAGCATCATTCCTCACCATTGTGTCAAGTGATACAGTATTGTGGTACCTATTATAGTTTAGTGTCATCATCAGCTACTTACTATAAAAGAGATATGTGTCAATCATGTTGCAATTTTGGGCATTCAGAGCTTGTTGGTTGCTTGGTAACCCCCCCCCTTTCCCCCGCAGATACACTCAAAGAGTTTTTTAAAAAGTGGGTACTTTTAAAAGCTGACAGCAATTACAGGTGATGCAGCTGCTTTAGTCTGAAAATGAATATACAAATGGGACTTCCTAGTCTATTAGTATTGCATTATAGTTAAAATTGTCCACCTCCCTCAGTATTATCCACAAGTGGCAGAGTTGTTAAAGTAATATGCCTTGGAATCAGGGGTTTCTTGTTGTTTTGATTTTATACCAAGAGCAAGTTCTCATTTCTTTCATCTCCCACAGATTTCACAGAAAAGAATGTAAAGAAAAACCTGAAAGACTTAGAATGGAAAACAATAAAACACTGCAGTTTTATCACGGTTTCTTAGTCATAAAATATAGCATTCAGTTATCAGTAGAAAGATGGAAGAGAAAGCAACAGAGGAATTCTCTATGCTGCAATCTCACAAAGCTAGGACTCCCCATGAATAGTGCAATGGTGGAGGCAGGGCTTGCATCACTGAAGCACCAGATTTATTCTCATGGATAACATCACATGGCTAACATCACTTGAGGGCTGCTGTGGCTTAGTGGTTAAGATGCTGAGCTTGTCCATTGACAGGTCAGCAGTTCAAAACCCTAGCATGGCACAATGGAGCACTTGTCGTCTGTCCCACCTGTTGTTGTTTTTGTTTTTGTTGTTTTTGTTGTTGTTGTTGTTAATTGCATTTATATCCCAACCATATGGGAGAGCAGTTCAAAACCAAGAAATTGCAAGTAGATACGGGTAAGTAGTTACCGCTTTGGTGGGAAAGGTAGCAGTGTTCCATGCACTCCAGTGTCTAGTCATGCCTATCAGATGGTCACAGGAATGTCTGCAGAAGCAGACAGCACTGGCTCTTTGGTTGCAAATGGAGATGAGCACCACAGCCTAGAGTTGGATATGACTAGCTTTCAAGCAGCTCCCGAACTAAGATCCTTTGATAAGGTGTGATTTATTTATTTATTTAAATTTGTTTATCGCCCTCCTCCCAAAAGGGACCCAGGGCGATTTACAACAATTATAAAACCATTTAAAAGAATTAAAAAACATCCAGTCCCCGAAGCTGCCTGAGGGAGTGTGACCCGGCCCCCGGCTTTAAAAGGTTGAGAGCTCCTGGATTAGAACTTCAGGATACAACACATTCATGTTAACTTGTAAAGCAGTGGTGTCCAAACTATGGCCCATGGGCCAGATCCGGCCCCCAACACCAATTCATCCGGTCTGCACCACTTTCGTCACTCCTGGAAGCAGAACGCGCCCATAGAGGTGTGTTTTACCTCCACTTCTGGGAGTGACAAGGGTGGCCCAGACCGGATGAATCAGCGTCAGGGGCCAGATCTGCCCCATGGGCCGTAGTTTAAGCAGAGAAAATGGCAGCTTAAAATCTATCTCATCCTGTTGCAAAGCAGATTGCAAGGTGCGTTTTACTTCCACTTTTGGTGGGAGGAACCATATGACTGGTAATGTCTTGTGTACTTCAGTAGCTTCGAATATTTCAATCTTTTTCACACTTGGGTCAGGCGAAACTGCAGAATGAACTCAACAAAAGGTGCCTTCATTTTGGGATTTTCACATCTGGCTTAACACAAAAGAACTGCACCAAAAACTTTGCAACATTTAGTATACCACCCATCTAACAGTATATGTTGCTTGGGGTGGTTTATAGTCAAGCAAGGTTAAAATAGACAAAGAATTATAAAAGTGAAATAAACAAAATTATATTTGTTTTATTATATATTTGTTTGTTTACAAATTATATTACCTGTACTACTCTTCCACTGTAACATGGTCACATTTTTGTTCCTTCTAAAGTTCCCCAACACAGAGAAATCTAGAAAGGAGGTTTAATATTGAGTCAATCTATTCAGTTTGATATTATCAACTCAGATGGACAAAAATGAGATTTCAAAGATAGCTTTCATGGAAAAGTCTTTCCTAGGCTTACTTGAAAACTTCTGCTACTATTTAGTGTTGCCCCATTCAGGTACTATCCAGGACTGACCATCCTTAGCTTCATAATTGAATAAGATTGAGTCTGTTGAGTGGTTTGAATCTGGTTACACTTTTCATTTACTCCTCTTCAGTTTCACCTCATTTTCTCTTGTATCCTCATTCTTTCTGGAAAGTACACATATATGTCTATGAAATATCATTTTATCTATTTTAAAATATTAATTGCCAGGGCTTGCCAGAAATGACCACAAAGTGCAGAGCAGTTGCCCTCGTCCATTATCCTTAAAACAGTTCAATTCACCTGCCCCAACTAAGCATAAGGATGAAATGCTATTTGTATCTTTGCTATTTGCCCATATTTAATATAATTATATAATTTCTGAAGTATTCTTAGGGATTTACTTCAGCAGCATAATCGCCTATGTGAGTTCAGTGACAGGAAATTATAGGTAATTTATATTTGTTTTGCTTCTGTTTCTATAGCAATAGGAGTAATTATTAATAAACAGACCACTGTATTCACTGACATCTCAACAGAGCATGGCCGGAGATAGGAAAACAATGCTACAGAAATCAGTCCCTACTCAAGAAACTAGCCATATGCTTCTTGTGCTTTCCTGCATTAAGCAGATATTTCTCAGATGATTAAATTGCCAAGCAGATAAGGAGTTAAGAGGCAGATCCTCAATTGGAGTAAATCAGCAAGGACCCTGACACTCTAAAAACCTCATCCATTTGAAGCACATTGCTAATAGGTCTACATTCTGACAAATATAAACTGGGACACTGAATTCACTCCATTTATTTCCTTTTTACTTCTTTATTTTTTCTAGAGGAGTTCCTATGCCTTTAAAGAGGAAACAGGTATGATTGCTGAATAACCACAGCTGTGCTAGTCATATAGACCATAATAAAGTGATTGACTGACTGACTGAATAATAATAATAATAATAATAATAATAATAATAATAATAATAATAATAATAATAATAATAATAATAATAATAATAATAATAATAATTATTATTATTATTATTATTATTATTATTATTATTATTATTATTATTATTATTATTATTATTATTATTATTAGTCAGAAATTATTCTGGGTTTAAAGGATTTTTGCTGGAGAAACTCCGCTCAGGGGATGCCCGATTGAGGGTGTTTTCATTTCCCCAAGATCTTTTCCCACCCAAGTGGTCCCTATTTATCTACTTGCAATTTCTTGCTTTCGAACTGCTAGGGTGGCAGGAGCTGGGACAGAGACTGGCACTCAAACCATCATGCAGTACCTGGGTCTCAAACTGTTGACTTGCTGACTTTTCAGCTAGCAAGGCAAACTTCTTAACCACTGAACCACTGCAGCCCCTCACCCAGTAATGGGATGTTACAGGTTCACACCAATTCGCCAGAACGAGTAGTAACTTTCCCCAGTGTCCCGGTGAGGGGGAGAAAGACAACACCTGCGGGGGCCTGGGAGGCTTTAAGACCACGCTGCCTCTAGCCTCACCAGACGCTCCTGTGACCAGCCCGGTGAGGGGGAGAAAGACAACACCTGCGGGGGCCTGGGAGGCTTTAAGACCACGCTGCCACTGCCTCTAGCCTCACCAGATGCTCCTGTGACCGGCCCGGTGAGGGGGAGAAAGACAACACCTGTGGGGGCCCGGGAGGCTTTAAGACCGTGCTGCTGCCAGCCATGAGCGGAGTCTTCCAACGGCGGGGAATCTCCCGGGGTTGGGAAAATGCATGGAATCTGCTGGGTGGCCAAAGATCACCACCCAGCTGGCCTTGGGTCCCACCCTCCTGGGGCTGGGGAAGGATCTCTTTGCCCAGTGCCTACTCGGATGGAAGTGACCAAAACTGTCTATTTGGAGAGAAGTGACTATATCTGTCTGCTCAGAGGGAAGTGATTGTTTTGCACTGCAATTTGTTTTATGATATGTACAGATGATATTAATGTATTTGCTGCTATTCTGCTGCTTTGCAATTATAGTTACCTGCCTGGAGGGAAGTGATTGTTTGTAATTGTTTCTATGATATACACTGATAATATTGATGTATTTGTTGTTATTTTTCTGTTTTGTTGTATTGTATCATATTGTATTTTCTATTATATTTAATTTCAAATTTATTGTGATTATGTAATATATTGTTGATGATAGTGTTGAATGTCATATTTTTGAGTTTTGTGAGCCGCCCTGAGTCGGTTGCATCGAGTAGGGCGGCATATAAATTGAATTAATAAATAATAAATAAATAACCAATAGTGGTTTTAGAGGGGCTTACCTTTTCACTGGTTCCCCCACAGTTCATACACGCCAAGCGCTTGGTGTGCATGCACGCCTACAGCACTTGGCACGCATTCGCGGCCTCCTTGCTGTCTTCCCAAGTGGGGAGGAGGAAGAGAAGCTGCTAGCCTGAAGCTCCTATAGCCTGCTCCACAGGGTAAGTGACTCACCTTTGGGTGTGGGGTGTGGGTGTGTATTTTAATGTGTATTTAATGTGCATTTATTTTTAATGTGTATTTTATTTGTATTTTTATGTGTTTTTATGTCTATTTAATGTGTATTTAATGTGTATATGTAATATATGTGTTTTACGTGTATTTTTATGTCTATGTAATTTATATTTTTATGTGTACATGACCAACTTTGGCCCCGCCAACCAGGTCACATGGTCCTGCCCATGACATTGGCTCCACTCACAACATTGGCTCCACCCACATCATTGGTTCCACCCACAAATTAGGCTCCGCCCATGGTGTGGTAGTAATTTTTTTGACATCCCATCACTGCCCTCACCCATTTGTTGATTTATTCTAATATAAGAGAAGTTATTTATGGCTAATTGTCACTCATTGTTGGGCTGTCAGTTGCAGTTCTAGGCACAAATCAAAGTCCCATTAGTGAGTTACAACTTACCACTAAAACATACGCAGGCAAAAATCAGTTAACTTCAGAACTATTAAATATTAAAAGAATCTCAGGAAATTATGGCAATGAGCACAATCTCAAAAATCTATTTTTCTGTGTTTATTGAACTTATTAAGAAAGAATTGTGCAAACAGCAATAACAAATAAGATTGAACGTTTTATACTGTATTGAGGATATATTTGTAAGCCCCCCAGAGTCGCACTTCATGAGTGGAGCGGGATATAAATTGAATAATAATAATTTTGGCCATTATGTTCTTTCCCACTGTGACTATTTATTCACCTTACTCTGATTAGTCAACAGCATTTAGAATGCATATTTTGAATTTTTTGGACTACAAAACCCAAAATTATCCCCTCTGGAATTCCCACTTGCAGGACCTAGTCCTTACAAACAGTTAAATTGTACTGGCATGAAGTGAAAGTTCACTTGGCAGGCTTTACGCCTTGGTCAAGCCTAACTTTCTTTTTGAAAATGAAATAGCTCCAATGATCCCTAGGAAGTACAGAAAAACCCTCCTTGAGGATTGTGGTACTTTTGAACCACAATCTGGTATACCCTCGTGTTGCCAGCTAATCTTTTTTACACTAGGCCAGGTAAAAGGAACTACAAAATGAACTTACCCAAAGGTGCCTTCATGTTGGCAGTTTCATGTCTGGCCTAGCAGCAGCAGCAGCCTTGTGTCAGCTAATCTTTCTCGCAATAGTCCAGGCAAAGGTAAAGGTAAAGGTTTCCCTTGCTCGAAAGCCAGTCATATCCGACTCTAGGGGTCAGTGCTCATCTCTGTTTCTAAGCCGAAGAGCCAGCGCTGTCTGCTTCTGCAGACGTTTCCATGGTCATGTGGCAGGCATGACTAGACACCGGAGTGCATGGAACGCTGTTACCTTCCCACTGAAGTGGTCCCAAAAGGAACTACAAAGTGAACTCACCAAAAGGTGGCAACATTTGTCAGTTTCATGTCTGGTCTAACATGGAAGAAGAAGAAAGCAGCACATTTTTTGAACAGGAAGTGAGGCAAAAAATCTGACAGCCTGGCCTTTTCTCCAGGTAACCACAGTTTAGGTCTAAGGTCTCGGTCCTGCAGTTAGTACTCCCAGAAAGGAGAATTATAGGATTTGTACAGTGGTGGGATGTCAAAAATTTTACTACCCCACCGTGACATCATCACATTGTGGGTGGAACTAACATTATGATGTCATGATGTGGGTGGGGCCAAAGAAAAAAATTAAAAAATACAAAATAATAATAAAATAAAATAGAAATAAGCACACACACACCTCAACCCACCCACCCACCCACCCATAACACAAACCCGTAAATAAAATAAATAAAAATACATTAAAATGCACCCATCCAGTGGGGGAACCAGTAAAAAGGCAAGCCCCGAAGGTGGTTCCCCACAAAAGCTGCTACCGGTTCTCCAGGACACTGTGAAAAGTTACTACCGGTTCTGGCGAACTGGTGAGAACCTGTTACATCCCATCACTGGATTTGTAGCTAAAAAATAAAAATAAAAATCCAAAATGCACATATCTAATTGCACCCTTGAGTAAGTCAAATTTTAAAAAGAAAAAGTCCTCAGAAAAAGAAAGACCTCAGAAGTCTTCCTCCCCCTCCCTAGCAATAAAAATAAAACAATAATAAATTAAATAATTGACTCTTTGCTGCTGTTTCATGATACATGAGAAAATTTGCTTCTCCTCATATTGCCCAAGAGGCATATGTAACTTAATTTATTCTCCAGTGCCATTTCTCCAACTCTGACGGGCAGGTAATGACGTTCCCTGCTTCTTTTCCTTCTGTGGCTTCTAGCAGGTTCAAGGAGGTAACCTAGGTTGATAAAAGAGGGAAGATGGAAAGGTTTATGTTACCCCTCTGAAAACCACCCAAACATCAACAGTCCTGAATCACACACATAGTTGCCTCTAACCAAAGGAAAATCTATTGGGCAACCTGATATGGCTTCACATGTCACACATGTCCTTATAACCAGTGGTGGATTGTTAAAATCTTCGCTACCCCACCGTGACGTCAAAAAATAAATGTCTGCACTATTTGATGCATGCACACTAAAAAATAGAACTGTGCATGCATCAAACAGAGGTTTGACGCATGCGCAGTTCCAGGCAGCCATTTTGGCTGCCCAGAAAAACATTTTTGGAGGGTGCCGGAGAGGCGACGGAACCAGTTGCCCGGAGTTTTACCACCACCACCCCGGCGACCCCTCCTGATGGAGCGCTACCGGTTCGGGAGAAAAGGTCCAAAATGGTAACATCCCATCACTGCTTATAGCTGATCACAAAGGGAAGTCACACAGTTATGAAGATGTATGTGTGAACAAAAAGGAGCCATCACTGTAAGTCGCTTCATTTTTTTAAAACCCTAGAGTCTAGTAAAACTCAATCTACTTCTTAAATTATAGGTATTATTTTATTATACAAAACACATTCCAAATATTTTAACTATAAGTCAAAGAAGTAGGGAAAGAGAATAATACTGATTCTGGTGACTGCATCTATGTGAAAGAGAAAGATCTGCCTCTTCTTTCATTTTTGGCAATATGTTATCTACACACATCTGTATAGCATGAACACTTACTGTGGAAAAAGCTATCATTATATGTGATTGAGCATCAAACAACTATTTCATTATTGGGCCCATTATTAGAAAATACACTGACATTAGAATAGCAGCATGCTGTTACTATAGATACCTGACTTCTCTGTTAACATTTCTACAAAATCTCTATGTGCAGAGATCCTGAGTGCCTTCCTCCAGAATTTTGTACAGATGTTGCTGTACTGTGATAGACATAATGACGTGAACCAGTCTTTATTTGAGTGCTTTGAAATCTCACAAAAATTGGCACTATGCAAATGCACAAGGCATTGGTTCTGTAATTCAACTTACTCAACCAGCAGTTCTTTTTCTGAAAGAATCCATAGAAACATATTTGACTGAAACATTCTGATATGGAACACAAAGAAAACTGTCCAAATAACTGGGCAATTATCCATGTGAACAGTCACGTCCTACAACCATCAACCAGTCTCTGCAAGATTAGACAATAAGGTTTCTATTGGAGATCATGAGCTACACTCAGGCACAGTAGTAACACAGCCAAGAATTATGAAGATGATTACCTCTAACTCTCAGAGCTTATATACCCCTTGAACCAAAATTCAGTTCCTAACTGAGGAGATCCAATGAATAAGTGTGACTTATATAAAATCTGAGTTAGCATTCAGTAAGTCATAACTCTGCAGTAGCTCTCCTATTGCTGGGACAAGGTTTAAGCCAGGGGTTCCCAACCTACAGCCCGTGGGCCAGATGCAGCTCTCAGTGCCATTTCATGTAGCCCTCCACTGCCTCCACCACACCCTGGAGTATACAGACTGCCCCCATCATGCAGTCAGGGCAAAATGGCCGTCTGGCCCCCGAAGCTGTCTGAGAGAGTGTGACCTGGCCCTCGGCTTGAGAAGGTTGAGAACCCCTGGTTTAAGCCATGAAAGTTAGAGGCATCTTCCCAGGGATCTAAAAAACCATCATTTGATTTGTTTTAATCTGAGCTCATATAACAGTGGTTATATCTTCTCATGTCTGCTACATGACCACATAAATGTCGGCAGATGTAGACAGCACAAACTCTTTAGTTGTAAATGGAGATGAGCAGCACCCTCTAGAGTCAGACATGACTGGCTTTCAAGAAAGGGAGACCTTTACCTGTTACTATATATATTATTTTATATTTGGATTTTTCTTTTCTTTTTTCTTTTGCTTTACATATGTGCTGTGTACATTGTTGTTAAACACAATGAGTAATGCCCTGGCACTAAATCTAGCAGTATATAAATGCAATCAGTTACTCAATCAATCAACTAAATAGGGCAGGAGCTACTAAGAATTTCAGTGTTTGTGCAGGAGGGGCATTGGAAGGATTTGTTCACACAGTCGATTACGACCCTTTGCTACCTCTTGGACCATTGCCTGCCAGGCACCTCTGTCCTTCACTATCTTCCTTAACCCACCCAGCTCAGTGCCCATCGCATCTACAATACCATCTAACTATTATGGGTACTCCATTTCTCCAATGGTTTTCTTGTCTACAATAGTAGATCTGATGGTCTCCAGAGCTGAATTCACCCATCCCTGTCCATTTTAACTCACTGATTTCCAAGATGTCAATGCTTTTTCTTTCCATTTCCTTTTTTACCACTTCCAGTTTTCCTCGATTCATAGAACTTATATTCCATGTCCCTATGCAGTATTGTTCCTTACAACACCGTATTTCTCCTCCACCTGTCCTATCCACCCCCCTTTTCCGACCTGATGGGCTAAACATCCTGTCTCATCTATTTTGCCCCATTGTTTTGCCTTTTGTTCTTTGTCCACAGGGTTTTCTTGGTAAACTTCCTCACGTGGTTTGCCAGTTTCTACACCAGTGTTTCCCTATGATACATATTATCACAGTTTAACACAAAGTAACAGACTAAAAAGTTGAGTTAATTAGTCCTGGATAAATAAAGTTAGAAGTTATATATTAAGTAAGAAGTCATATATATAGTTAGGAAGGATGAATTCATGTAAATGACATTATGTATTTGCATCTGAATTTGTATTTTATTTTACGGTTTGAAAGGCTACATTTGGAACTGCATTCCTCTGTGCTGTGGATTTTCTGCCTTAGGTGATAAAGAAATCTGTGGCTTTGTTCCTGACCCATTTTGCTTTAAGGAGACAATTGTACTACTTCGTGTTTACCTGCAAGCAACTCATGTTCTGGCAGAGCACTGGTAAAAGGAACTCAAGGGGATATATTTGGGTTGTGCTTCTATTATTTTTGTTGTTGCTTTGTAATTGAAATATATATATACACAAATAAAATACTTTTACTAGACCTGCTGAAGAAGGTGAAAACCAAAACGTTTTGCTGAAGTACTTATTTGTTTGTCACTTACGTAGGCGGGTTTATGTGCATTCACATTTTCACAAAGTTCATTGTTTTCTGCAGTATTCCCATGAAGAAACACCTATAGAACCCAGAGAGTGGTACAAGATCACTTTAGAAGAGGTGATTTGGGCTGTCTTTCTGATATTTCCTTAATAAACACCTGTTTGTATAAGCAGTGGTCATAAGTCATAGTTTTAATAATGGCATGGTACATATATGCAGAAAGCCAGTTTTCAAATGTGGTTCCAAATTAATTTACAGGGTCTTGTGAGTTCATGACTGCATTCTTTGAGCAAAGCAAAACAAAACCAAAAAGAATAGGAAAGGAAAATGAAAAAGAAAAAGACTAGGAAGACCTGGATTTGGAATCTAAGGGATACCAAGTGTTAGTTTCACACCTTCCACTTGGGTGGGAGAGACCAAAGCACATTATTAGACAATTCAGTGATTTCTATGTCTAAGTTCCAGCCAGCAATCTATTCAGGATGAGTTTGCATTCTTCCTGAAGAAGCAGGTACCTAGCTTATGGGTATTACTGAATCAGTCTCTGTTACTGGACAGCCAAGGGACTCAGTGGTTCAGCTTGCCTTGGATGAGCTTCATTTGTCCACCAGCAATAACCATTCCTGGAAAACAACAACCTTACCATGTAGTTTCATACTCAGCTGATTTCCTGTTGAGATGCTATATGGGTTAGCCCTTGAAGCTAACTTGGACTAGTCAATTATTTAATTTATTATTGTTTTATTTTTATTGCCAGGGAGTGGGGAAGAACACTTCTAAGGTCTTTCCTCAGGACAAGGAAAACCATACAGAGGCAACCTAAGACCATCTTTAATAGAATTGTACTGGTTGCCAGTATAAAGCTAAATATCTCCCTTGCTTGAAAGCCAGTTGTATCTGACTCTAGGAGGTGATGCTCATCTTTGTTTACAATCTGCAGATATTTCCATGGTCATGTGGCAGGCATGACAGAATGCTGTTACCTTTCCCACCGAAGCAGTACCTCTTTATCTACTTGCAATTTGTGGCTTTTGAACTTGTAGGTTGGCAGGAGCTGGGACAGATGACTTCCTCCTTTAAAGTATTTTAACTAGTTTTGGTTTTTCTGAGGTCATTTGATTGATTTTACCCTTTAATCAGATCTGTTAATATAACACAAATAAGGTATACTTAAAACAGATGAGTTAATGAATAAATTGACAGGCAAAGAACATTTCATTTAATATAAGGCAGCTTTTTGTGTGTTTCCTACACTTTTTGTTATGTGTTTTTCCTGATATTTTTAAAAAATAATCTATTGTTTGCAGTTTCTCCCTATGAACTGATACAAGTAGACTTTGAAACTGGTACGTGTGTGTGTGTGGGGGGGAGAATCTCATTTTATTAATTTTGTTTCCATATATCACTAAAACAAGATGTTGGGAAGTAATTCACATTAATTTAGATATTGTAAAAAGGAGCTCCCATTCATACAAAAGCATTCTTCTTAACATCTGGGTTTTTGGTTGTTGTTTTTGTTCAGTCACAGTCGATTCTGACCCTTTATGACCTCATTGAACATTGCCCACCCGGCACTCCTGTCCTCCACCATCTTCCTCAGCCTGCCCAGCTCTGTGCCCATTGCATCTACAATACCATCTAGCCATCTCATTTTCTGCTGCCCCTTCTTCTTCTGCCCTCTACCTTTCCTAGCATCAAGGCTTTCTCAAGTGAATCCTCTCTTCCATTTGAATTTCAAAGTACTGTACTATAGCTTCATCTTCACTATTTGACCTTCCAAGGAGCAGTCAGGGTTGATTTCTTCTAAGATTGACTTATTTGTTCTCCTCACTTTCCAGAGGACTCTCAAAACTCTCCTTCAACAACACATTTCAAAGGCATATATTCTTCTGTGCTCAACTTTTCTTATGGTCCAGCTCTCACAACCATATATTACCACCAGCAATACCATTGCTTTGACTATGCAAATTTTTTTTGCAAGGTGATGTCTCTCCTTTTAACTATGTTCCCAAGGTTTCCCATGACTTGTCTCCCAAGAATCAGTTGCCTTTTTATTTCATGGCTGCAATCTGCAGTGATCTTTGATCCTAAGAAAGTAAAAGCTGTCACTGCTTCTACTTCTTCCCCATCTATTTTCCAGGGACTGATAGGGCCTGTTGCCATTACCTTGGTTTTCTTGATGTTGAGTCTTAAGACAGCTTTTGTACTCTCTTCTTTCAACCTAATCAGGAGCTTCTTTAGGTCTTCCTTACTTTCTGCCTTTAGGGTAGTATCATCTGCATATCTCAAGTTGTTGATGTTTCTGCCAGCAATTTTTATTCCAAATTGTGATTCATCCATCTCTGCATTGCACATTATGTGCTCTGTATATAAGTTGAATAAGCAAGGTGACAAAATGCAGTCCTTTTCCTATTCCAAACCACTCCATCATTTCTTATCCTGTCCTAACTGTTGCTTCTTGACCCATTCATACAAAAGCATTCTTGACATCTGGGGTTTTAACAAACATCAAAAGTGAATTCATTTAACTGCAGACCGGCAACTGAGATAACTGCCAAAGTCATTACATGGTGGGAGGTGGGCACAGCCTTGTGACCCTGCTCTTCATATTACCTAAACTAAAGATCAAAGACAAGAGAAGAAAAACAATTAAGTGTATCAAACCAATATGTCATGTTGTTCCTTTGGGAGAAAAGCACAAAAAACCTACATAACATCTCTTTTCCCAAAGAAAACCCACAAAGCCCTACACTGCAAAGCAACAATAACCATTATTTCAGGTCTCCTTGACCTGGACTTTGATCCTGTAATCATATGGCAGAAAGACACAGTATACGACCATATTTCATGAAATAGATAAAGAGCTGAGATAACTTGAGAGCTTTTCTTCTTTTCGTGTGAAAGGATGCTTAAAGGTAATTCTGACATTTTCTCTCTGATGGCTCCTTTATTAACAGCCTACTGATTCACCCAAAGACAGGCAGACAGCCTGACAAAGAAAGAAAAGAAATGCATTTGGTGCTGCATTCTGAATGGCATAGGGAGTTGAGATACCAAAGTCAAGTATCTCAGCCACCCACACACCTCCTCTCTCTCTCTCTCTCTCTCTCTCTCTCTCTCTCTCTCTCTCTCTCTCTCTCTCTCTCTCACACACACACACACACACACACCCAACATGTCTGCATTTCTTTCTTCTATGATTCCTTTTCTACATAAATTCACACAAAACTGAGTTTCCATTGGATTAGTACCTGTGGAAATTCAGCTGATTTATAACATCTCCAACCAATATTATAATAACAACCTAGTTTCCCCCCCACCTCTGGGGACCAAACAGGATCTTAGAAATTATGGGTCACTCAACTTGATCGACAAACAAGGGTCATTTGCTAAGCCATGGAAACATGATAATCTGTAGATCAAACACGGAGTTCTGTACCTTATAAATGATACTGCTCTAGAAACAACAGACAAATTAAGAAGGAAGCCTGAACACCCAGCAAGTAATTACTAAGGCTGCCAACCTATCAAAGTCATTTTTGGCTCACTAATTGATTGCTTTCTCAATGAATGAACATATTCAAACAAATGTGCATCTGACTAAAATTTTGGCACAGGTGTCTATTTTTGGAAAATAAGAGAAGTGTGAAACAGCTACGAGCCAAATTAGGTATGATGTTAACTAATCTGACAACTCTGAAGACTAATGGCCTTAGGTGGCAAAGTCTACAGGGAAGGGTAAGCAATTAAATACCACTTGAATCCATCTTGATGGAGGGCAGCAACTTAATAAATACTGGCCTAGGGCTGATGATGACTCTGTGTCCCAAAAGGGCTCAGGACCAGAAAGTAACCTGCAAAACTGGATCAGTTGTATGGGTGTTACACTGCAATGCAGAAGGCAAATGGAAGACTACTACTTTACATTGTTCCCAGGACAATCTTCATAGCCATGATAGCCAATATTCAGAATCAGATATGGCACTTGAAAAAGAAGAACTTAATGACATGAACACAGTCAACATTCATGTTTTTTGTTATGCAACTAGCAAGTAGAGGAATTCCACAATTTCACGCATAAGGAATGTTAACCTATTCTGCCCTTGCTATGATCCCAAAAGAAATCCTTTCTCCAAAAGGATCTGCATTGCAAGGGGAAAGTCAATTTTGTTTTTGATGAAAGTTACTCAGAAAACTGGACATGTCAATACAGAAGGGTGATGCTTTTGGAGGGAACATAACAAGTTAATGAAACATTAAACTTTATGCATGCACCCACGATTCTGCAGTTTTTCATCTTGCAATGGAGTGCATCCACTCATAAAGTGTTGTGTGTTTGGATGTATTGGTTAGCCTTTTTCTTGACTACCACATGGATTGCATAATAACTAAATCATGTGATTAATGAGCAAATGGAGCTGCCCAGATTTGGAGAACTAATAAAAGGCAACTCTGTGAGAAGGGAGCTCTAGATCAGGGGTTTGCAACCTACAGGCTGTGGGCTGGTCCTGGTCCCTGACACCATTCCACCCGGCCCATGGCAATGGCCCCAGAAGCAGAAGCAGGCATGTATCTGACAGCTGTAAACGTGCCTGTGCATACACAAGTGCACCCGCTGCAGTTTGCAGCAGTGTTTACTATGGGGGAAAGCATGTGTCCAGCCTGCTCAACTGTCTGGGTGTGAGTGGTCTGGCCCGTATCATGAAAACCTTGAGAACCTCTGCTCTCGCTGCTTGGCAAGGATAGGGCAGAGCAGGATCAGTGGAAGGAAGGAAGAGTGGGGAGAAAGAGAGGAAGCACCGGAGTAGGGAGAGTAAATAATTTCCACCCTTCCAGGGGAAGTACAGGCTGAGTAAGTGCTGAAATGGTGAGGGATGGTGAGGGAGAAAGGCATGAATTGAACAAAATGAGTTGGGGTAGGAAAAGAAGAGAAAAGACACTGGGCTGAGAGTGGAATTAATAGGTTGCTAGCCTGGATCAACCCAGGTTCATTTGTTAGTATTAAATAAATTGGATTAATTCAGAGTAGCAATGTAAAACCAGTCATGGATTCTTCTTTCTCATTAATTTAGGCCATCTCTACTTGGTAAGACCACTGAAGCAAGAATTTTCATGCTGTGAAAATATTCTTGTCTCCAGGTAGAGATGTAAATAATACTGACTCCCACCCCCCTCATTTCTCAATGAAAAAGCATGTATCAACACATCAATATGCTCTGTTGGAAAAAACTGTCTGCTGCTGAAATACCCTTTTGCTTCTGCAATAGCATTATCGGGGTAGGGGGGTAGGAAGGATTTCTTGAAAAAGAAATGTATTTGATTAAAAACACTGTCTTTTGTACAAAATACAATATATAAAGCTTTGTGATAAAAAATACATCCATTAATTTGTCACTTAAATAAATCTTGAGATGCAAAACAATGCTCAAAAGTTTGCCCCTCAGAAGAAAAAACATCGAATTTTTTTAAGCTCACCTGCAATATAGAATGAACAAAGCTTTATCTCTCTGCATCTAGGTGGGAGCAAGAAAAGAAAGAAACCTTGTGAAGGTTTCCAGAATTTGCACAAAGTGTTTCTCTGCAAAAGTTAGCCCTTCAGATTTGAAAAAAACCATACACACCCACACAAAGCAAGCAGAGAATATCAGATTATTATTTTTTAAAAGATGCAAACAACTCCTTGAATGCCTCTAGCCTTAAAAAAGGTGGAACAAAGCAGCTGCTGCCATCATGATGTATAATTTGTGTTGCACACATTAAATCATTATTTGAGTCATTGATGACAATTTGCTTAGTCTGATTAATGTGCACAAAAGTTCTGCTCATTCTTATTCCTTTGTCAACAGCACCATAAAATAGTTCTCCTGGTAAAATTAGGAGAATGTTTTATGAGTCCTTATCATTAATTGCAAGGAATAAGAAAAGCAAGAGTTTACTTCTGTAGCTCTGAGGACCAAGTCCTAAAGTGTCTAATTTTCCATCAAAATGTAACACTAACTATGATTTTGCCTAGCTCATCTGAGTCTAGCTGTAGAAACGTGATTTTTGAAATGTATTGACTATTGGCCTCAGAAGTCTATAGGAATTCCACCTGGGAGCTTTAACCAAAAATTGAAAGTCTTAATAGGGGTATTCAAAATCTTAAACTGAGAAATTGAGATTATAAGGGAAAGAAATTGAATACAGCCAATCTTAAACTATATACTTCTTCCTCTTCGTGTGCCATATCCAGTTCTGAATACTGTATTGGCTACCCTCATGGCAATCAGCCATGAAGATTGTCCTGAGAACAATATAATGCAGTGGCATTTCCTTTTGCCTTCCATATTGCAGCATGATACCAGTACCACTGATCCAGTTCCACAAATCACTTTCTGGTTCTGAGCCCCAGTTTAGTATTGATGAAACTACTGCCCTCCATCAAGATGGAGGAATTTAATCCACTTGGGGACCATCACCATTTCCTGTGGGCTTCGCCACTCAAGGTCTTTAGTACTCAGGATTGTTAGATATATAGAGAGAGTATAATACTAAAACTAAACATTAATTTATAAACAAAAATCTAAATAATTTATATATTTGATTGTACTAGGAGTCATGCTTAGAAAATCTTCACTATTGCCCTCATATGCTCTAAGGCTATATTGTTCTATAATATGTTGCACAGTCTGTCGTGGTGCCCCGTACTCACATGCTGATGATGGTAGTTTCCCCCATTTATGAAAAAAAAAAAATCCACATTATAACAGAATCAAATAATGCCAGTTGAGGCCGCTACAAGTGCCAGATCAAGAATCTTGTATCTCCATTGATATCCGAAGGAGTAAAAGAGGAAGTAAAGAAGAAGCTGATCAATGTAGATTTTAGCCATTTTCATCTTGCAGAGAAGACAGAAAAAGCCATAGAGTTCACAAGCCTTACAACAAGGAAAGGTATAAGACAAACTTTTTGGGCCACAGGCCGGTCACGTGAAAGCGGAAGTAAAACACACATGTGTGTGCATAATGTGCCTGTGCATTGACATAACGCTGCCATAAATTACCTGTGGCTATTGTAAATGATTTTACGACAGCTGTGGGTCATTTACAGTACCATTATGCACACATGCATGCATGTGTTACTTCCTTTTCCAGGAGCGGTAGGGCAGCACGGGTCAGTAATTGGAGATGTGGGCTGGATCTGACCAACTGGTCATAGTTTGAGCAGTCCTGCTATAATAGATTATGGGTTTTGTAGGGTTTGGGATTAATGACCAGATACTGCAATGTCCATAATCCCTTACACTTCCTACATAGTTTAACCTTCTTCACCCCCACCCCTGTGTTCTCCATAGGACAAATATAACTTCTTTGGGAGCCTGAATTCATTTGCTTAAGAATGTGGGAACATGTGTTAGGACTTTCATTTCTTAATGCATCCCGACATCTAGCTTGGGAAGTTCCTGCAGACATCTGAGGGCTAGAGTCCATAAATTCCAAAAATCTCTTTTATATCCAATTGAATTCTGGAAAGTACAAAATGTTTCTTGCTCTTTACTTTTTGGATTATGCCTCCACTGGGATCTTAACACAGATTCAGCTCTCTGAAGCATCACTTTCTGAGGTCTACTGTGATGCTGTTGTTGGCATGTTGAGGAAAATTACAAACTTACATATACTACGTCTCTTTTAAAATCTGGGTGCCAGTGAGGAAGATGCTCTATTTGTTATTCAGTCGCACAGTTGAATCTGACCCTCTACGAACCCATGGATTACCACACGCCAGGGTCCTATGTCATCTGTCATCCTCACAGCCCGCCCAGATCTATGCCCACCATGTCAATGATTCCATCCAGCCACCTCATCCTCTGCCACCCACTTCTCCTTTTGCCTTCAATCTTTCTTAGCATCAAGGCCTTCTCAAGTGAGTCCTCTCTTCTTATTTGGTGACCAAAGTACTTGAGCTTCAGCTTCAGTATTTATCCTTCCAAGGAGCAGTCAAGGTTGATTTCCTTCAGGATTGACTGATTTGATCTCCTTGCAGTCCAGGGGACTCTCAAGAGTTTCCTCCAGCACCACAGTTCAAAAGCATCTATTCTTCAGGTTTCCTTATGGTCGAGCTCTCACAGCCATACATTACTATTGGGAATACCTTTTTTTGCTCTATACCAGCTACTAAATTTAGAGTCTCTCTCTCACACACACACGTACACACTGCTGAGTACCTGTGACAGGTTCTTCCTTGTTTCTTTATAGGCCACCTGTTCTCTTTCCTCCATTTCCTGCTCTCCAAAGAAGATGAAGAGATTACCTTCACATTAAGATGAAATGAAGAAAGGCATGTATTGAAAGTTAAAAAAAAAGTATGGATCAAGAAGGATCCACAATTATCATTTTCCTTTTCCCAAGGGAGAGGGTGAGAGCAGATCTCTCTACATTTTTCTCAGAAACAAAACATGAATAACTGATTTCCAAACTCCTTCAGAAATGCTTTCCTTTTAAATTCTTTATCATTGTGATGAAACTATGCAATATGTTCTTAGAAAAATTATAATATGCCCAGCATTTGGTTTTATCTACTCATATACCACCCTGTGATTTGTTTGCTGGGCACAGCTAACAGCTGTTCTCATAGACCCTGTGAGTATGTGAGTAGGAGTTTCTACAAAGAGTGAATAAATAGGGCTGTTTTCCCTGGGTATCATATCCCAAAGAATAGACTTAATGAACTTAATGAACATCCATGAAGGAGGCCAGGTATGTTGTTTCAACACCTTCATTGTACAAGAGAGATGAACACTGAATGTGCTCCTACAGTGTCATGTTTCCCTTCAGACTTGAGAACACAGAAAGCTAGGCTCCAGTAATTACTAGCTAGTTGCAAGCAAGGTACAACAGCTTGAAGCATAGCTATGCATTCTTCAGCTTTGTTGAGTAAGATAAATTATTACTAAATAGATCAGAATGGACTATCCTGGAAGAGCAAGAGAGGAGAGAATATTTAAGCATGTGGGGAAAGGAAGTGGTTTAAAGAAGCAAAATTATCATGAACCTTACTATATCATCAATATCAACCCTTGGGCATTCTTTCTGGTCACTGGAAGAGAACAGTAGTAACAAAATTCTGTGTCAAAGGAACTGGACAGCACTTACAGTCTTCAGTGAGCCCAGGGCTGGCTGTGAAGTGTTCTGTAGATGCAAAGATTTCTAGAACTTCTAAAAGGAAGAAATGTGTGATTTTGGTAGATGATTCCTTGCTGAGATGGAGAAAGGCATTGGTCTTTCTTTATCCATGTCAGAGGCAGCACCAGCATATAATAACATACAAAGCTAAAATTAACATATCTAAAACAAAAAGGAATTAAAAGGACTAGAAAACATCTGTCCAATATCAGGCCATCTCAACAGCATTTTATCTTGCCAACATAAGGTCCTCTTCAATGCACGTTGAAGGGCATTGTGTGCATTGTATAATATGGGTGATTGTTCTCCGCATTCACGCAGGCTGTCATCTACAGGGAAACCCCACTTTCTCAGATTAGCCCTTGATCTTCCTATCCTGGCACACAGTCTGTTTAAAGCTTTTCACACAGGCCATGGTTGTTCGTGACCAGGCAGTAGAGGATCATGTGGTTCTGACCAGCTATCTGGCAGCTCCTTGCTTGCCTTCCAAAGTTCTAGGGTGGTCTGTGGGGGGATGGTTGGTTGGGGGGCAGAAGTTATGAGGAAACCGTACCTTGATTTCAGTCTCTGCTTTGGTCAGTGGTCTGCAAAGCTAACAGAATGTTTTAGGAGGTATCCTGTCTTCCTGATGGAAAGATCCAGGTCACATCAAAGACCTTGACCAAGTTCTGTAACCATTATCACAGCCTTCTGAGCTATGTGGAAACAAAAACACTGCCCAACAGCAGGTTCAATGTGTTGCAAATGAATGCAGCCTCTGGTAGAAAGGTGAAGTCCCTTTGAGCAAAGGTGATTTTCTAATTGCTCCATTATGTCAAAGGTTGTGGCCAAGGATGAGAAAGAAGAAGACTCAAAGCACAAAAATTACATATAAAAGGATTATATTTTACTTGCTCAGATTATCAATCATTCAAAGAGGAAAGATTTTAAAAAATGGGAGAATTCAACTACCCAAATATCTGTCTGGAGGAAAACTTTGCCAAGAATGTTAGTTCCAGCATATTCCATGCTTGCCCTGCCAGTAATTTCATCTCCCATGAGGTAAAAGAACCAACAAGGGAATCAGTCTGATCTTGAATCTGATTGTGACCAGGAGAGAAAAACTGGCCAATGAGAGTGGAATGGTACAACAACTCTCTCTTCTAATTCATTATTGTGAAAAAGCTGAGAGTAGTGTTGGATAATCTTTGTAGGGTGGTGCATGTAGCCAAAGATTAAGGCTGAATTCATTGAAATTCAAAACCTCCTAAATTCCCCTTTTCTGTTCTCTTAGTTCAACTATTGAACAAATACTTATGCACAGTTTTAGCAGAAAGGAAATAGAAATGTTTAAAAGGCTTATTTTTAAAGATAGATGGCAAAAATATAATACAACAATTCACTTTATCTTAGTTGCAAAAGTCAGGGAGAGGGTACTGTTACTAACTTTCGGAGAATAACATATTTTGAGTTAGAGGCTGAATAACTGTATCATTTAGATCAGGCATTCTCAGCCTACGGCCCATGGGCCAAACCCGCCCCCCAATGCCACTTCATCTGGCCCATGGTGCCCTTGCCAAACCTAGAAGTGGGAAAAACTGTGTGCTGTGCATCTGCAGAACTCTGCTAAATGCATTCTGAGCATGTGTGGTGTACGTTTTACTTCCACTTCTGGGTGAGCGGACCCATGCAACTGGCCCAATCAGCTGCCCAGGAGGAGTGGTCAGAGCCATGATCCGAAAGGGTTGAGAAAGCCTGATTTAGATAGAGACAAACTGAGATACAACATCCACACACAGAGTTCAGCAAATATACAGAGTAGAAAGCAGTTATTTTTGAGGGAACAAACATTTAGCCTGCTGATGGGTTAATTAAAAAGCTGATCCTTTTCATCTCCATGTTAGTATGCAAAACACAAAGCACAATAGCATCACCTGTAAACTCGACAAGTAGTACTACTCATACTTTGTACTTTAAGAAAGCTGATTTCACTGCAGTGGCTCAAGTCACTAAGACGCTGACTGGGAGACGGAAGATCAGCAGTTCGATTCCCGAGTACTGCAGGATGGAATGAGTTCCCGTCTCTGTCCCAGCTCCTGCCAGCCTAGCCGTTCGAAAGCAAGAAATTGCAAGTAGATAAATAGGGACCACTTTGGTGAGAGGGTAACAGCGTTCTGTGCGCTCCGGTGTCTAGTCATGCCTGCCACATGACCATGGAAACATCTGCAGAAGCAGACAGTGCTGGCTCTTTGGCTTAGAAACAGAGATGAGCACTGACAGAGTCAGATACGACTGGCTTTCGAGCAAGGGAAACCTTTACCTTTACCTGTGGATATTCTAGGTTAGATTGCATGGTCAGAGCTGTTTAAAAAAGAAGAGGCTCCAAAATGCGTTTGAGTTTCTTAAAATGTGATACTCAATTAGAAACAATCCCTGTACCAAAAAAGAAAAGTAGAAATCAGATAAAGAAACCAGAGTGGCATATCAAGGACCTTTCAGGTGAATTGAGATTTAAGACTCATAACAAAGCTCATTCCATTCCTCATTTCTCACAAAGAAAAAGTCAGCATTCTGTTGTAATAGAATATGCTCTGCCTTCTTCATTGAGGTATTCTTAAAGGGATTTTCACATATTTTACCATGCTTTCAGATCTGTCCCCCTCTTACAGCTGAACAATGTCAAATTGACCACATATATGTTAGCTCTCTGAGTGAGTTCTCTATTTCAAATGTAAGCAATTGTGTATCCCTGTCAAAATTTGCACATTAACCTTGCCAATTTGGGCACAGTTTCCTCATGTAAATTAGGCATACTGTATTCAATATAATTGCAAGGCTAGAGAGAGACACAGCAAAACCTTTAGTATTGAAATAATCAGTGTTATTTTCTTGGTTTTTATTTGTCTTGCATTTCACAATAACATTTGAGAGGAAATTTTGTTTTAGAATAGTATTTCCCCAGCTTTTCTGAAAATACAATGCATTGTTTTGCCCTGCTCAATGAGTAAGTGCACTCCTAAGGAACCTTAATGCCAGATTTGATACCCTAAACATTTTCATTAAATTCTTTTTTTGAGATATATATTATCTCTTCAGGTGCCAAGCAGCAGGGAGCAAACTGCACATTGTATATTTATCCAAAATATGCATGCTATTGATGGGGTTTTGCCAATCAATGCATGGAGGGGCAGAAATATTTTCAACATAGAAGCTGGCTGTGAAGATTTCTTATGTAAGGGTAGCATTTGCTGCAATCATGGCTTGACTGATGAGAAAGCAACAGACCCCATAAATAGTTCTGGGCTCATAACTGAATGTCTCCATTGCAAGACATCTGGTTTGCCCTCCTATGGAAATACTCCAGAAGATATATTTAAATTTCAACACATTTTCTTTCAGTGATTTACTGTTGACATCCTTGGCACCTGCCAGTGAATCTGACCCTCCATCCACATCAGTAGATAGAAATGATGTCGCAAAAATAAGGGTATAAGGAAATGGATTTGATCCACAAAAGCTCACATTGAAATATAGTCTTTAAGGTGCCACAATGATTTTGTCTTTGTTGTTTTGTTTCTTATATGTAGCAAAAATGGCAGTACTGTAACTGTGACTCACAACTCAAAAATATGATTACAGAAACATAACAGATGCTCTATCATGAAAGTGAGTGGCTTTTCTAATGTTATCTTATTATAAAACCAAGACATTTCATTCATCATAAAGTCGGCATGATTTGGCCTATCAGTAAGGAACTTGGTATGCAGATTCTACTCAGGGTGGCCTGTAAGTCCCTACCCAGCCACAAAGAGAATAGGGCTCTTCTAGGGGAGGGAGGAAGCACTCCCATTGGGCTGCTGGGCAGAGGGGCAGGGTGCATGCCCATGGAGAGGACAGGTAGGGGTTTATGGGCCGGGTAGGGACGTACAGGCCACCCTGTAATTATGATTTATTTATTTATTTATTCAGATTTATATTGCCACCCACTCGCCAAGGCGATTCAGGGCAGCTTACAGTCAAAACAGCAACAGTACAATAGAAATTATAAAATATAACCTAACAAAATACAAAATACATCCAAACCAGAACACAGACTAACTCTCCTCTGGCCGTTGTTGTTGGCCCAGAGGAGTGGGCAAGTCTTCAGCCTCCTGCCAGGCCATGGAGTCTTCTCCCTCAGGCCGTTGTTGTGGGCCCAGAGGAGGGGGCGATGTTCTCAGCCAATTCTGACCAAATTCCAGAAAATTTGCAGCATGAAGCAATAAGGTTTTATGACCATTTTATAACATATATTTTTAACCCAATAAAATAATAAAGTTTAAGAGTCCTGTTTCCAAGATCCATTTGCAGTTTGAGGAGGAAAATCTCTCTCCCCCTCTCTTTCTGAGGAAAATCCTATACAATGAATATTCCTTTCTTCTGAAGTGCGTTTAGTAAAAATCAATAACATCTCAGCTGAAAAGCTCTCATTTTGCTTTCACTATTGTACAGTGTCTACAAAGGAAAGGACAAATGGGTTGTTATTACTGGGTCAAAATGCTGACTTCGATTGGAAGTTTTCAGGCAAACCATCACTACTTCTTTTGGCATATTTCCCAAATATATGTTTTGCATATTCATAATGGAAGATTCTGAGATACAAAAGGCTTTGGTTCCATATTTCCAACCCTTATTGTTGTCTGTAAATGAAATTTTGAGTGCTGTGCACACAGCTCTGAAAATGAGATACAGTAGAACCCCGTATAACGAGAAAGCTCTGTTCCATGGAGCTCTCCGTTATACAAATTTGTTCGTTATGCAAATCACTATTGGTGATACCCCGTGTAATGAATTTTTTTTTGTTATGCGGGGTACACCCTGTATAACAGGAAAAAAATATTCATTACGCAGGGTAACACCATCAGCTCAAAAATAATTTGTTATACGAATGTTTTGTTATGCAAATCGTTCGTTATACAGGGTACCACTGTAATAAGATGATGTATTACATACAATAGCCACTCTTTTACCATCTTTAAAACAGTGGATACTCAACAGAAGGAACAAAACTACATCTTTTTGTTCCCATTTGTAGCAACCACTGGACATAAATGACTACTAATTAAGATATGTAAATTCAGGAAGGAACTGACAATCACAATCATGTTCTTTTCTCCAACCATGCATTGATTCATGGATTTGAAATGTGATTGGGTATGTTTGAAATTAATAAAGAGAGGATAGGATAGACCAGGGATGCCCAAACTAAGGCCTGGGGGCCGGTTGCAGCCCCCATCACCAATTTATCTGGCCAACAAAGCCCTCATCACTCCTGGAAGCGTTTTACTTGCACTTCCAGGAGTGACAAGAGCTTCGTGGGCCAGATGAATTGGTGTCGGGGGCCGCACCTGGCCTCTGGGCCTTAGTGACTGGCTTCCTGAGCCACATGTTCGGCCCATGGCTCAAAAAGTTTGGGCACCCCGGGATAGACCAATGTGATTCTAAATCACATATCTATAAGACACAGATCAAATTGTCTATGTCCTTTTGAAACTTTTTAAAGCAAATATATTTTGCTGTGTTAAAAAAATAGCAAGACAAACCATAAGGATATTGACTGCAAGAATTATGAGCTATCAAGTGAAATTCCACATCTACAGTCAAGCAATACTTTTAATTGGAATCAGCTGCTATTCCACAATCATCTATACATGTCCAAGTCATCAGGGCTCTTCATCAGGACAGATGATATTTAAAACTGGAGTAGAAATTTGAGGGGGAAATGGGAGGGGGACAAGGCTAGTTGGAAGTCAGAGGTCTACTTGAAGTAAGAGCATGGAAGTCTGAAACTGTGCTAGATCATAGAAGTATAGAATAACTGAGTTTGAAGAGGCCTATGGAACTACCGAGTCCAACCCTGTGCTTAATACAGGAGTCCAGATTAAAGCAGATCTGATAGATTGTCCAATTTTCATTTGAATGCCTCTAGTGTTTGTGTACTCACCAAGGTAATTTGTGTACTACTACTAATAATAATTTAATGTCAGAAATTATTCTGGGTTGAAAGGATTTTTGCTGGAGAAACTCCGCTCAGGGGATGTCCCCAAGAGCTGGGACAGAGATGGGTGCTCAATCTCTCATCCAGTACCTGGGTGTTGAACTGCTGACTTGCTGGCCTTCCAGCTAACAAGACGAGCTTCTTAACCACTGAGCCATTTCTTAACAGTTAATAATTTTTTCCTGATATTCTGCCTATATCTGGCTTTCTCTAGTTTCAGCCTGCTATTATATGTCCCATATTCTGAGAAGACATCCTGTTCCTCCTCTTTATGACTATCTTTCAAGTATTTGAAAATTGCTATGATATCCCTTCAGTTCTCAGCCTCCTTTTCTCAAGACTACACTGCTCAGTTCCTTCAGTCTTCCCTTATAGGGCCTGGTTTTCAGTCTCTTTATTATCCTTGTTGCCTTCCTCTGAACTTGTCCCAGTTTGTTGGCACCCTTCATTAAGTGTGGGGTCTAGAACTGGAGACACTACTCTAGCTGTGGTCTGACTAGTGCCAAATAAAGGGGGACCGGTACCTCACAAGTTTTGGAAACTATGCATTTGTTAATGAAGCCTAAAATAGCATTTGCCTTTTTTTTGCAGCCACATGTCACTGTTGCCTGATATTGTGCATGTGATCTACAACAATTCCAAGGTCCTTCTCACTCATAGTATTACTGAGCCAAGAATCCTCCATCTTTTAATGGTGCATTTTGTGAGTTTTTCCTAGATAACTTTTCACTTTTTGTTGTTCACTCGCACAGTCGATTCTGACCCTTTGCGACCCTATGGACCATTGCCCGGCAGGCACTTCTGTCCTCCACCATATCACTCAGCCCGCCCAACTTTTCACATATCCCTGTTAAATTTCCTTCTGTTGTTTTCAGGCCAGTGGTCAAGCCTGTCAAGATCTTTCTGAAATTTGTTCCTTTCTTCCAAGATAAGATATTCCACACAATTTTGTGTCATCCTCTGATTTGATGAGCACTTACTATACTCCCTCATCCAAATCATGATGAAGAGCACTGGGCCCAGGATTGAGCTTTGTGATATTCCACCTCTTACCTCATCCCAATTTGAGAAGGAGCCATTAGTTTGCATTCTGAGTATGATTATCTGACACTTTTACTATACAAGCCACATCTATTTAGCTTGCTAATCAGAATATCATCGCACGCTTTATCAAAGACTTTGCTGAAGTCAGGTTATATTACATCTGCAGCATTCCAACTATCTCCAAGGAAGTTACCCAACTGAAAAATGAAGTACAGTAAAACCCCAATTTACATATGCTTCTACTTGTGTAAAAATTGACTTATGTAAGGTTTTTTTTTTTTGTATAAATTGGCATCCTAATTTACACACACATAAAATCAACTTATGTAAGGGGGACTAGGTGAGTGCTCAGCTGTTTGTCAGGTTAAAAAGTGGGGGAGAAATGCCTGTCATTACCATCTTGGCCACTAGGTGCACAATTCTCCATAGGTGTTCATTGAAAACCAATTTCAAGCCTGTTTTCTTTTCAATACATCCCTATGGAGATTCATCAATTTACTTAAAACCCCTATTTACATAAAAAGCTAGGGAATGGACTTTTTTTTTGTAAATTGTGGTTTTACTGTAATACTGATCTGGCAGGATTTACTCTTGATAAATCCATGTTGGCTTCTAGCTATTACTGCATTGTTATCAAGATGCTTGCAGAGTGACCATTTTGTAATCTGCGCCAGAATTTTGCCTGGGATTGATGTCAGGGTAACTCAGGGGTTGGCAACCTTTTAAAGTCAAGGGCCAGGTCATGCACACTGGTGGTCCTCTGCTGTAAACACTGCTGTAAATGCATCTGCATATGTGTTTTTATTATTATTATTATTATTATTATTATTATTATTATTATTATTATTATTATTATTATTATTATTATTATATTTGGGTTTCTATACGTAGCAGCAATGCGCCCCTTTTACCCACGTGATCGGAAACAGACTTGGTCTTTTGCATGCCCGGACAAGTTCTGAGGAGCGGACCTAAAGATGACAAGCAGCCCACCGAAGACCGCGGACCTTTCTTTACCGTCTACTTCTGATGGTGGCAGTGGTAGCAGTGGTTGGAATGAGGGCAGGTACCTGATAGAATGGTACCGTGGGCTGGATCCAGCCCATGGGCTATTGGCTTCCAACCCCTGGGCTAACTGGTTTGCAGTTAGCCACTTCCTCCTTTTTGAAGATAGCGAAAATGTTAGCCCTCCTACAATCATCTGACACTTCACTCATCCTCCACAACTGCAAGAAAATAATAGTCACTGGTTATGATATCCCTTCAGCCAGTTTCTTCAATATTCTAGGGTTGAGTTCGCCTGATTGGGGCGGGATAATAAATCTAAATAAATAAATAAATAAATTCTTGCCTGCAGTTCATCCAGCACTGGCTATTTAAATTACCGTATTTTTGGACCATAAGACGCACCTGACCATAAGATGCACACAATTTTTAGAGCAGGAAAACAAGAAAAAAATATTCTGAACCTTCGGACCATAAGACGCACCCTCACTCCCCCCTTTTTTTTGTGGAGAAAAAATTGTGTCTTATGATCCGAAAAATACGGTAATTCAAAGTAATAATGTATTCCCCCACTAGGTGAGAGTCTTGTCGAGGCATGGGAACTTGAGTGGTTTAACTAGGCAGTGTTGCCCATCTCTTGTCAATGATATTAGGCTGGGATTAAAACTCACCAAACATGCTCCGCCTGCTCCCTTGGACAAGGTGAAAGCAGAGGGCACACGTTGTGGTCCACCTAGCCAGCGGGTAATATCCAAATTGCTAAAAATCTACATGCAGATGAACTTGATTTCTCAAGTCCATTTGCATGTGTGGAATGTCATCACTGAGACATCTACAAATGTGCAGACTCCGCACTGAATAACGACTCCAAGGTATCCAAGATAATAACATATTCCTTGACTATTTGATCATCAATCACAAGTAGTAATCCTGGCCCCTCTTTTTGTAAATTTACATTTGCCTGGAGGATAATATACTACCTTTTGGCAAAAAAACAAGTTAAAATAGGAATTTAACACTTCTACCATTTCTGTAGGAACTGCAGTGGCTTAGTGACTAAGACACTAAACTTGACAACTGGAAGGTCAGCAGGTCAGCAGTTCAAGACCCAAGTAGTGCATGATGGAATGAGCACCCATCTCGGTCCCAGCGTCTGCCAACCTAGCAATTCGAAAGCAAGAAATTGCAAGCAGATAAATAAGTATTGCTGTGGTGGAAAGGTAAACAGCATTCCCTGTACTCTGGAGCCTAGTCATACCTGCCACATGTCCACAGAAACATCTGCAAATGCAGACAGTGCTGGCTCTTTGGCTATAAACAGAGATAAGGACTGAACCCTACAGTTGGTTATGACTGGATTTCAAGCAAGAGCAACTTTTACCTTGCCATTTCTTTGTCATCTGTTTTCATTTTCCCATTCCCACTGAGTAGTCACTGATTCTTTTCTCTTACTTTTGCTATGAATGTACCTGAAGAATGCTTTTTTGTTGCTTTTAGCACCTCTTGCTAACCTCAGCTCCTTCACAGCTTTTACTGTCTTAACACCATCCTTGCAATTCTTTGCTACTTCAGTATGCTCTGCCTTTGTAGTCTGGCATTCCTTCCACTCCCCATATATGTCCTCTTTTGTTTTTAGCTTCTCTCTGAGCTTTTTGGGGAACCACATAGGACTTTTGTGGCTGTCTTCCACCTTTCTTTCTTGTTCGAATTGTTTGGAGTTGTGCCTTTAGAATTTTCTTCTTCTTCTTCTATTTTGAAATTCCAATCTATCCTGGACTCCTTTTCCTGATAGGATCTTCCTCCATGAGACTTAACTTATCATTGTTCTGAGTTTATTAAAATTGGATTTCCTAAAGTCCAGGGTATAAATGCGACAACATTCTGTTTTTGTTTTCTTTGAAATCAAGTAGAACGTGGTTATCTTTCCCCAGAATTCCTTTTTGCTTTCACTTCTTCTACCAAAGCATCTCTATTGGCTAGAAGCAAATCAAGGATAGCTCCTCCTCTAGTTTCTTCCCTCCATGTTTTGTAGGATACTTTTAGCAGCCATGCAAGCCAGGAATTTCATAGTTGGTAGAGTTTGTCTCCTGACAGATATCAAGATAATTGAACTCTCCCATTACTACTGCATCATGTATAGTTGACATTCCTGTAATTTGTTTTTTTTAAAGGTTTCATGTCCATCTTCTCCTTGATTGTGAGATTGGTAGTAGATTCTAGCTACCATGTTTCTCAATGGGACAATCAAATTCATCCTCCTGTATTTCTATGTGGGGATATTTATTCTATGTGGGGATATTTGTTTTTGACATATATTGTGGCCCCACCTCCCTTTCTACTTTTTCTGTTCTTTTTGAACAACTTATATCCTTCAATTGCTAAGTCCTAGTCATGAGATTCAGCCCACCAAGTTTGTACTAAGATATACAGAGGTGCCTCGCTTAAAGAGCATAATGTGTTCCACAGGATTGCTCTTTAAGCGAGTTTGCTCTTTAAGTGAAACACCATTGTAAGTGACCAATTGTGACTTCTGGTGGGGGAATTGCAATCCTGATTTAGTTGGTAAGTGAGTTTTTGGTTGGTTTTATTTGTTAAGTGAAGCGACCATTCAGAGAAAATTCTGCTCTTTAAGCAACTTACTCTCTAAGTGAGGCGTTCTTTATGTGAGGTTTTACTGTATTTACCTGCCTGAAGTATGATTTTCAATTCTTCTTATTTGTTTTCCACACTTCTTGCATTCATATATGGATTCTGTACTGGAAATATTTTAGCCATGAGGTCTACAGTTAAATTCAGATTCAAAATAAAGAATACATGTTTGAATAATCAGTGGCAAGAGTGCAGGGTAGCAGATTAAACCAAGCAATGTTATTGGGATGGTAAGGAAATAATGTTTCCTTATGTCTAGAGGGGTGGGGAAGCAGCTGGTTGTAGCTGAAAGATTTGCTTTTGCCTTAGGCGAAACATGAAGGTTTCTCAGGCAGCATATGTTACATGATTCTTGTTGTGTGATTCTTGAATTGTAACTTATTTCTCATAGCTATAACCCTCTCCTCTTCCTTGTAACGAGGGTACTCAACAACCATGGAGACCAAATGTATTGCATACACATCTCCAATAACAAAGTAAGATATGCGACATTCAGTTCACTAAGGTCACAACTTTAGTTGACCTTCATGTAATAGAATCTGCAACTATGTGCATGATATTATGGCAGGAGCTCCCTAGCAACAATTCCTGCCCTGATGTTGAGTGAGCTATATTTGGTCCAGGAGTTAGTAATGTCCATGTTTACTTCTCCCCAGCTAGCCATTTCTCTTCAGATGTTGATGAAATCTTTCCTTGACTGAGACATTTTTAGAACTGCTTTTAGTTCTTAAACATAGTAAGGTATAAAAATCAATGAGTAAGATACCTGGCTGTGGGAACAAAGTTGGGAATTGCTTTTTGGAAGAGCCAGCCTATGTTACCTTGAGTAAGCTGCACAAACCCAGAAGAGAATGGTAAACCACTTCTGAGTATGTTTGAGTACTCTTTACTTATAAAACAATGAAAAGGTTAGCCATAAGTCAGAATTGACTTGATGGTATATCATCATTGTCGGCGTCAGCGGCGGCGGCGGCGGCGGCGGCGGCGGCGGCGTTGTTGTTTACTGAGTTAGTCAGAATTAAAAGAACAAGATTTTCCCTGCCTGTACATCTTGCCTTTAGTATGTGCTGTTTTAATGATTGGCTGTTAGAAGTGAAGCACAAGCTTAATTGGCAAATCTAAATGGTCAGGCAAATATATCTGGAGAAATTCAACTTTTCAAAGGAAATGGGTTAATCCATGGCTATCCATTTCCCTTTTTATCTAGTCTGGCCTTCTGATAATGAACTTAGAACTAGATTGGTAAACAAAAAATTAGATCCTATTTTAAATCAGAATAAAGGGCTATAGTTTTGAAACACGAATTTTTTGAGATATGAAAAACCTCAAAGAATGAATTAATTTTGTATCTCAAGGTATGTTGAAATTACAGGGATCTTATAAATAAAGTAGAACAAGTTACTGCATCTAGTAAAACAAACCGTAGCTAGCTAATTGTTTTGCAGTGACTTTTAATAAACTGCTGCTAAAACCTCATTTTAAATACAATGTTATAATTATTTTGTGTCAGAAATTATTTTGGTTTGAAAGGATTTTTGCTGGAGAAACTCTGCTCAGGCTTCTGTCATGTATTGTAACAATACAATGTGTATTTTCAGGGTAGGTTTTTCTTTTTGAGTGTTGTAAATTCAGTTCTGTTTTATGACAACCCTTTTCAGATTTTGCTTGGGAGATAGTACTGAGAGAGAGAGAGTGCTGATCAAGGCTTCTGGGAATTGAAGTCCAAGAACATCTGGGGGCTCAAGGTTAAGAAGTTATGCCTAGGGCACTTTCCAGGTTTAGGATGGCCCTGGAACCAGGTGGCTGCTAGTGTAAGGCTATTGTGATTGTTTTGCTTTCTTTCTTTTTCAGATAGGATCAGTAGAATAAATATGCCATTGATAGCTTCCATTTTGGCAAAGAACTCTAACAGCAATGGGGATGAGAGCGATTTTTATCCATACTAAAACACAAGGAAACCTATGGGGGGGAAACCCCATACTTTTTTCTATGTTTTGTGGCAGGAGAAGAGACAAAGGGAGGGAAAGCTTACAAAGAAACAAATGTCAACATTTGAAGCCTGCGTTACTATGTTCAAAAGAAGAAACACAGTTCTAAAATATGAAGGATTTGAAAACAACATTTTAGGGCTCATGCTGTGATTCAGTTCTCTGGACATGTTTTTAATACATACAAACACTTAATTTTGATTTTTTATATTATTCCTGCTGAGCCACAGTCTGTTGCTTTCCTTCCTCTTCTTATCTTGCCTCTTTTTGAATATTACACTGGATCAGATTTTGAGCTGTACAGTAAAAAAATTCCATAATCTCCAGCTTCTGGTTTCCAAGTCTCAGGTTTGGATCCTGTTCAAGTCCGCTCTCCGGGTCTGAGCATGAAATGTAAGGGCATAATGGCATTTGCCATTGGACAACCCACATTTTGAGATTCATCACTATGGCTTCAAGAAATGCCATTTAGACATACAGTCAAACCTCGCTTAGCGAAAAACTCGTATAATGAGTGGGTTTTTCGCAAAGGATCCAACTCGCATAGCAAACATTTTCGCTGTGTGAGTCAGACTTTCCCTTTGGGGAAACTCGCATAATGAGTGTTTCTAGGGGGAAAACTCACATAGTGAAAAATTTTTGCTATGCGAGTTTTCCCCCTAGAAAGGCTCGTTATGCGAGTTTCCCCATAGGGATTTTCACTATGTGAGTTTGTTTTGCATAGCAAAAAACTCGCATAGTAAGCAGCCTTGCAGAATGAATTAAATTTGTTATGTAAGGTTTGACTGTACTTTTCTTTTTTCATCACCTAGAATGTCTCTGTAACTGAAATTCATGTTATTACTGATTTTTCACACAGTATCATCGTATTGCTTAACATACACCAGTGCAAGTCAAACACTGTAAACTCCAGAACTAAAGAAGCTGAGGCTTGTATTTCTTATCACCCATCAAGTTATACAACTAGTGCATGATTAAGAACACAAGCATTGCCTTCCCAAAAACAGAAATTTCCTAGTGAGAGTTACACTGTTGTTGTTTTTAGGCTTGTGGCAAATGAGCCTCTACACTAGGGATTCTCAACCTGTGGCTCATGGGCAAAATGCAACCTGTGGCACCATTTCATGTGGCCCACCACCACCTCCACCATACCAGGAAGTGCCATGTGGTGTAGGAAGGACAAAATGGCCATCCGACCCCCAAAGCTGTCTGAGGGAGCATGACCCGGCCCCCAGCTTTAAATGGTTGAAAATTCCTGATATACACTCTCGGCCTAGAAAACTTAGATCACTTTTCATTTATTGCTAAAGGATCTGCTTCCTTTGACATCACAAAGACATGTCCTGGAGTTCCAGTCTGAAGATATCTGGATGCTGTGGGCTTGGCAGTACTATGCTTGCTAAACAAAGGAAGACACAAGAAATATTCAAAGGCTGATAAAATTGTGGAGAACAAACTGATCCAGATACTACATTTGATACTGTAAGTCAACCAACCACCTATCTAGGGCAATTTTTTTTTGATGTTGGCTGATCATTGACTCTCCATGATTTCAGACAAGAATGTTCTAGGCCAGTGATGACAAACCTTTTAGAGACCGAGTGCCCAAACTCATATTCACCACAGACTCAAAAGGCTGCCGCCTGCACCACACTCTCACACCACATGGGAGCTGCCCACCTTACCCCAGACAGGGGAAGGAGGAAGCACTCCCATGGGGCTGCTGGGCAGAGGGGCAGGGGTGAACTCTATGATGGTGTGCATGCTCACAGAGAGGGTTCTGAGTGCCCCCTCTAGCATGTGTGCCATAGGTTCAACACCACTGTTCTAGGGCCACCTAAAGATGGCATGACTTGAAAACAATATGTGGGATCTTCACTCTCTAAAACATGCTCTGGACTGCAGGATTTCTTGAACATATCATATTATACCTCACATAGTACTTCCTCAAGATGCAAGGCCAGAAATCCCAGTGCTAGCAGGCAGTACATCACAAAAAGAATTCTTCACTTTCATAGAGAAGTTAGTAGGAGCCCACATGCACTTACAAGCCAGGAGAAGTCTTGGTTTTAAATCAATAAAACAGGTAACAATTGTTCAGCTAAGTTTTATGCTCCTTCTAAAGGTCAGATAGCTGTAACTCTATATTTTTCTAGGTTTGTGGAAACAAGTGTTTTAAAGTCAGCTGCACAATCCGATTTCATATTCCAAAATTTTGTGCACAAACAAAATAAGACTAAAACTACTGATTGTTTATTGGAAGGACTGTTACTTGGAAGGACAAATACTGAAGATGAAGCTCAAGTACATTGGCCACCAAATGAGAAGAGAGGACTCACTTGAGAAGGCCTTGATGCTGGGAAAGATCAAAGACAAAAAGAGAAGTGGGCAGCAGAGGATGAAGTGGATGGATGGAATCATTGATGCGATGGGCGTAGTTCTGGCAAGGCTGCAGAGGATGGCAGAGGAGCCTGGCGTGTGGTGGTTCATGGGGTCACAAAGGGTCAGACTCGACTGTGCGACTGAACAACAACAACTGGTTTCTTCTGTTTCCCCCTTTCATATTCAAGAGAAGATTATAATCATCCAAATTCCATTCACAACAAACTTTGTTAATTGTTAAATCAAGCCAAATATGGTTTGTACAAACCATTGTTTGTTGCCAAGCTAGAATATCAAAGCAGGACCTGAAAGGAATGATCTATGCTTGGTTTGTTACTATGTCTGAATTAGACTTGGTACCTTGTCTTGGTACCTCAGTGCTTTCACTGAATACTGTGAGATAAAATAGGTTACACATCAGAAATAATAAATCTGACACATAAACACATCCAATAAGAAGTCAACAATGGTGTTCTATGCTAAACCCCTTTAATGTATCCCACATTGATTTTATTCATGCTGTATCACACTTTTTACCCATGGATCTCAAAGTGATATTTGAAATGTTCTCAACTAAGAATTAACCTGAACAAGAACATCTCCTCCTCAGTAGAGCTGTTGTATTATGTACTTTCAGACCACACACCAATTTGTTAGCATTTTTTCATATTAGGGGAAATAAAAAACTAAGCCCACTATTCCTCCTATTCAGAACTGCTTATTGAAATTAATATAGCTTGTTTATCATGTCATATTCATTTCACTATGTCTACTTACACAGTGTGTATTAATCAAAGGTTTTCCATTACATAATAAAGGCCAACATTTTGCTGCACAGCTCTGCTTGCATAATATCAATTTCCCTGTCAGCAGATTTCCACAGATCAATCATAGAATCATAGAATAATTGAGTTGGAAAGGGCCAATGAGACCATCAAGTCCAACCCTCTGTCAATGCATGAGTCCAAGACAAAGTAAAACTGAAAGATGGTTATCCAATTTTCTTTTGAATGGCTTCTTTTTATTATACAGTACACAGTAAGATCATGTTTTGTGGACTGAAAATTAAAGAAAATAAATGCTTAAGCAGTGGCTGATGGAGATGCTACTCCCAGTGCACAGGTGGCCAATATTCACTGAGTGCATTAGACCCATAGAATCAGTAAGGCTTCTGTGGATCATCTCCTCTGTAAGTGCCATTCATTCAAATGGGCTTACTCTAGTTGCAAGGTATCATTCAAAAGCAAATTTACATATTTGTTCATGCTGGTGTAAATTTATTCTGCAGGATTTTGCCTTGAGATTCTTCTTGCTGTTTCTGTAGCAGTTTTAGGTTTAATAGGGATGGGTTGCTAGCCTTATGCCCAAGCCTCCTCTTTTCTCATCTGGGCTCAGGACGAGTAATGGCGATATCCTATGTAGCATGAGAGGATCTAAGTCTAAGGAAGGAAGGAAGGATTTTGTCTAATGTGTTTAGTTCTATTTTAACATTGTTATTTATTTTATTTTAACCTCTTTTTTTTTTTGCTTTTCAAACTATATCATTAGCTGCCTTGAGTCTCAGTTATGGGAGAAGAGTATTTGTTTATACTAAATAACTGATGCTACTGAGCTAGAGGGCCATAGGGAGGAAATCTGTGGCAAGCAAACCTGCAGGTAAACTTGACAGTCTATGAAGAATGGATCTTGTGCAATTGTTATTAAAGCCCTGGTCCCAACAAGGCAATTTCTGAACCTGCCCCCAGTGGTACATGCATCATTAGTTGAAAGCCATTGCTATAGCAGTCTTGTACAGCCTTATCCTGATTTCCCTTCCCTCCCCCAAATTTTTTACCCATTTTATTTTTTTCTGCATACAAACACTGTCAAAAAACCTCAGAACAACAGCTGTTAATTCTTCACTCTTCCAGTCTCCTCCCTTTAATTTCTTCATCTTCTGTCATTTTGGTTTGAATTTCTCCTTCACATTGTTTTCATCCATATATAGTTTAGCAGATCATAAATCAGTTGCTACTTTCTCAACCCTCCCCCCTCCTTTTCAGAAACAGATGTCCTCTTTAGGGATTCCACAAACATGTGGTTAAACCCACAAACTCTTTTTTCATGAAAAAATGTCAATTATAAAAGAATGCCAATTGACACAGCCATTCCTTGAACATATGACTTCCCAATCATAAGTAATTTCTGGACGACATACAGAAAGAAGAGCAAACTTTTTTTTTCATTGTCTGAATCTTCAGGTAGAATAATCTGCTTTTTAATTGTGATGATGTCATAATAAAAAGGCAATCTTTTTCTGCCTGTAAAATGCACTCAAGAGTTTAAAGCTACCTTCTGAAATTGTTTAGAACAGTGTTTCCCAACCTTTGATTTTTTGGACTTCAGTTCCCCCAAGCACTGATCAGACAATGTGCAGTTGTACCTCGCTTAAAGAGCATGTGTTGCACAGGATTGTTCTTTAAGCGAATTTTTTTGGAATACTAGCCATGTTAGTCTGTGGTTCAGGCATCTCAGAAAACAAAACAAAACAAAATAAACAAAATAAAGTAAAATAAAAATAAAAAACACAGAAGCACATTAAAGACTAACTGCTATATTTTCACTGTTAGCTTTCGTGGATCAAGTCCACTTCATCAGACAAGGAATGAAACTTACAGGCATGTTCTTATATACCAAATTCAGGAGGTCGACGGGAGAAGGGTTGGTGTCAAGCAAGATGACAGACAAACAAGCACAAGAATGCAGTTTCACACAGCCATTAGCAACAATAGATTATTCAGACAAACTCTAAAATACTCCCTTTCAATCTCAAGGTTGCTGAGTAAGCCCACTATGGTATCTGATCAACTTGTGACCTGCATGTCGGGAGGGGGGGGGGACAAACTCCTGTACCTGGGTTCTTTCTGTTTTACTAAAGAGAATTGGCAGGAAAGTTGTAATATAAGCGAGTTTGCTCTTTAAGTGAAACACCATTGTAAGTGGCCAATTGTGACTTCTGGTGGTGGTGGGATTGTGAACCCTGATGTATTTGTTAAGCAAGTTTTGGTTGGTTTCATTTGTTAAGCGAAGCGAACATTCAGAGAAAATTCTGCTCTTTAAGAGAGTTACTCTTTAAGCGAGGCACTCTTTATGCAAGGTTTGACTATACTGATTTAGGCCTCTGGGAATTGAAGGCCTCCCTGTGGGGCATTGAGAACCAGTGGTTTACAAGGAACCCAGATTGTCCTTCTTTCTTTTTGAAATGCAGCTGCAGCCTCATTCAATTATCAAATGAAGACAGAACTGAATGAAAGAGCAAATTCTGTTGTCACCAATAGCCCAACACAGCAACAGGCACAAGCAACACAACAACAAGAAAAATGTCCAGATGTCATCATCGGAGGTTACAGGGATGTTAATCAAAGCTGTGGATGCATCAGAATGAAGATGGGCAAATAATATCTTGAGAAACAACATGATTTGGGAAGATGGTAACAAATATAAGTACTCACACCCATTCCTTTATTAGAAAATGTTTTTGAAAAAAGTGACCAGATGTGGCCATGTTGCTAGAGGCACAAATTTGCAACTCCACATATTCCAGGCTATCTCAGCCTTATGCTAAGGAGGTATTGAAGGAATCCATTTGCTGTTTTCCCCATGCTATTGTCTGATAAGAAATTGCATTCTTCTTTCTGGAAACCAGCCAGTCACTACTGGTATAGTTCATTTCTGGAAGAAACCATCCATTGTCTTAGCTTGGCTAGCAAAGAGACAAGAGGACTCTAAGGTATGCTAAGAAGCCTCTGTCTCTCCTTCTGATAATAGTTTTCTGAGTTAATCTAAAGAGTCTGTATAAAGTTTAGTTAGCTAAATATTATGTTGACTTTAATTTAAAACAGCCATCCCCAAACATCTATGTATTTTGTGCTTTAAGAAATACACTGCAAATGTAGTCAACAGCAGTGAAGCTAGAAGATCCTTCTTCATATCTTGGTTCTCCCACGTCTCTAAGGTTTTCTTCACTTCTTAAGCAACTTATCAAAACAGACTAAAAATAATTCTGCTGCAGACATGAATGCTTCTAAGTGACAAAACACCATCGCCAAAAGAAACAAATCTTAAAGAAAAGTATAACAACAACACATGTCGGATTGTAGGAATATGTGTGACATATTATTTATTTATTTATTTATTTAGATTTAATATCCCACCCCAATCAGGCGAACCTGACTCTAGGCGGCTTACAGAAAATTCATAGGTAGGTATGTTCCTTGAATAGGTTACTTTTTGTGACCCAATGCTACAGGAATAATCCAGGATAATGACTACTGTAAAATTAATCTAAACCACAAATAGTAAAATCATATATATGATTACTTAAAAAGACTCACCGAGTTCAATTGGATTTACTCCCAGGACAAGTGGGAATAGAATTGCAGCCATTAAATGACTGGATATTCAGTCCCTTTGGAACCTTCTGCCAACTGAGTTACGTCTACAGACAGAGCTCCTGCCCTTTCGGAAGGGTCTAAAAACCTGGCTGGCAGGGCAGATGAGGGGCTCCAGGAATATGGGGTCCCATGTTGGGTGGCTGATCTGATGGGAAGCCACCCCTCCCTCACTCTTTTAAACCTTTTAAATCTTTTTAAACTTTTTAACCTTTTAAAATCTTTTAGATCTTTGTAAATTCATGGTTTAATTCTTTTTAAATTGATTTTTAAGTAATTTTGAACCTCAAGGTTTTAATTTATGAATTTTCTGTAAGCCGCCTAGAGTCAGGTTCGCCTGATTGGGGTGGGATAATAAATCTAAATAAATAAATAAATAAAATAAATTACTTCTTACAAGGGAATTATGGGTATTCCAGTTGTGTGGGAAAGGGTCAAGGCTCTTTAAAAGAGACTTCATAAGCATCTGACCAATCCTTACTTTTTCTACAATAAGTAGGATGGGTAGACCAACAACAGTAACTTGGTAGTAAATGTGATAACCATTTATATAGTCAATAAAGTCACAACACTCACTGTATTTCTCTACATCCAGCTGTAAAGTTTATTGAAATACTTTTGTGCCTCACCTGTTTTCCAGTTTAGGAAACAAGGGTGTCTGATAACTCAAAATAATAAAACAACCATAATGTTAAAAATTACACCATCCTTAAAAATCACAATAAAAATAAACAGCTGCTATAAGTCTCTCCAAGACATCTTCTGAACATACTACACATAAAAAACACCTGGATATTTATCTCCTTTCTCTGTTTAAAAAGTTACACTATGGAGGCCAACCTGATATTTATCTGTGAGAAGTTCCATAAGCATTTGCATCATATCCCAAGGCATTGTTGCTTCATTATTACCTTTGAAAGATGTCCAGTATGCTTCTAGTATTGATGAAAAAAGAAAACCATTTCACTCTCCCAACCTAACTTTTGGATTAACATTAGATTAATTTGAAATGAAGTTTTCTTGTGAGTCAGAGGATATCATGAACCTTGTTAGGTCATGAGTCTTTGCCTAACCAGTTGGGCAGGATAATATATCAGGTATAGTCCTTTAAGAGTACCATGTTCATGCTACAGCAGGTTATGTGTGTTATCTCCTTAACTTGCTATTGGTGTGGATAAACGGAGGTTTGTAGTTATAGTTACTTTAGCTTTGATGCTCAACACAGCTAAGGCTCACCGTAGCTGAATGTTGGACACTGCCTGATGCTGGACTGCTGTCTAAAGTCCATCTGCTACTGGACAACTGTTAGGAACTGGACAACTGATTGTTGCTCATTGCATCATTTTGCTACTTTTGCTATTAGAATGTTTGTCTTCTGACTATTTGCTTTGGACGGTTTTCCCCATGTTTTCTATGGACAAGTAAGAAGAAAGGAATCTTCTGCTTTGCTTTGGAGTACCATTCTGCTGTTTGCTACCATTGTGTTTTATTTGTAAGAGACTTTGCCTTTGAACCTTTACTTTCAACATTTATTTTGCCACTAGTAAACAACTCTTTGCACATTATAGTACAGTATCTGTTTGTTGTTCTCTGTACTCTCAGCCCTTTTGCTGCCATACCCTTGCTAACCCAAGGGCTACTATCATCAACCTAACAAACCTTTAAAAATTCTTCCTTGCCTGTTCTGGACATCCTTCTATATTACTAAAATTATTTCATAATAATTATTTCAAACAGAGACAAGAAATATTTTGTTGTGTTTTGTTCTACACCGCCTAGAGTGCCAAAGTCATTTCAACAATGTGACTTTTCAAAACAGACTTATTTCCTTTAATCAGTAGTAGAGGAGCTGTAATAGCAACATTTGGCAAAAGAAGAGGTTTTGTGGCATTTCCTCACCCCATCTCTCTATCACCTATATGTGTTCTGGAATTCAGGGGACCATGGGAATGGTAGTTTTCCCAACAACTGCTGCAATTGCAATTATCCATGAAGGCAATAAGTGCAGTGTTGATTTGTGAGGATGGAATAAAGACAAACATATTGGTTTTATGGACATTATTGTAATAGGATATGGAGAGGTGGTATTTTCCTCCATCACTAAATGAAGCCTTATAATGTTGTTGTTATTCAGTCACACAGTTGATACTGACCCTGTGTGACACCATAGACCACAGCACGCCAGACTCCTCTGTCATCCTCCAGAGCCCTACCAGATCCACGCTCACCATATCAATGAGGCTGTCTAAGCATTTCACCATTCCCCAGCTGAGTCCAACACCACCCTCCAAGGCCAGGAGTGAAAAAGCCGGGTGCAGTTCTGGGAGGAAGAAAACACCAGGCCACAGCTGATTCCAGCCCCACCCTCCTCCGGCCATTGCCCCCAGACCCCAAATGACGAGACGGACAAGCGTGCTGGTATTAAAACAGGGCCACTTTATTATAAAACAACAACTCAAACAGTGGCCTAACGGTCTGTGTGGTGGGCGTAGCACAGGTGAGCAATCCAATTGAAATTAAGAACTTTATGCTATAATTGAGTTAGTCCATAACAGAAGTGGCATCCTGGTTCACACTTCTGCCCTTGATTCAGGTGAACGTGACTTGGAGCTCCCAAGACCCACAGCTTGGTTACCCCTGTTCCTGGAACGCATTTAACCGACCGCCACATACGTCACCTTGCCTCGCTACTTGGTCAGTCAAATGCGCTCCTTGCCTGAACTGGCTGGACTAAACAATGGCTCACCGGTGCTACCCGCCCCAAACCAAAAAGAAACCCCATTTCTCAACCCGCGCTGCAGTGTGGGATGGGCGAAAACTCCATGCATCACAGGGGCCAATCATGGTGCATGCAAAAATTCCCATCCGGCCCGCAAGGCAGCCAAAAAAGTCACACTACACCCAGGGAGGGTAGGGGGGGCGAGAGAAAACAGGTCTCGTCTCCTTCGCAGGCGCAGGCAAGAGGCCGCGCCGGCGCACGCCTCGGCCTTAAATAGGCCGAGCCAGCCAATCACGAGGCAGCAGCTCGTCCGCCCCACCCTCGGAGGCCGGGGGCAAAGCGCGCGCACAGAGACAAGCTCCGTGCGCGCGAGCATTGCCCCCAGACCCCAAATGACGAGACGGACAAGCGTGCTGGTATTAAAACAGGGCCACTTTATTATAAAACAACAACTCAAACAGTGGCCTAACGGTCTGTGTGGTGGGCGTAGCACAGGTGAGCAATCCAATTGAAATTAAGAACTTTATGCTATAATTGAGTTAGTCCATAACAGAAGTGGCATCCTGGTTCACACTTCTGCCCTTGATTCAGGTGAACGTGACTTGGAGCTCCCAAGACCCACAGCTTGGTTACCCCTGTTCCTGGAACGCATTTAACCGACCGCCACATACATCACCTTGCCTCGCTACTTGGTCAGTCAAATGCGCTCCTTGCCTGAACTGGCTGGACTAAACAATGGCTCACCGGTGCTACCCGCCACACGGAGAGCACCTTATCTGCTCTCCGACCCACCCACGGCTGGCAACTCGGCCTGGATGCCGCCACACAGACCAAACAAAAATATCTGGTTCCCAAGGTCCGACAGGTGGACCCCATCGGCACGGTACAGCCATGGAGCTTCCACCACTATGGAAGGGTGTTCAACCAATAGCCATATGGGCAAAAAAGCGGGAAACAACACGGTTCACCCTACAGCGTGCTCTATTGATGCACACAGCATCAACTGAACATCTATAATTGGACCGAGGTATTATAGCAGACCATATAATGCGGGTCTGTGGCCACCAACTATGTATCTGGGCTAAATCCCGGCAAATAGTCGCTGCCAGGTCGAGACCCGACGTGACCCCAATATCATTTCCCCCCCAAATGAAGTACCAGAACATCGGGCGGCGGGCAATCAGAATTGACCGCAATGAACGGCATAAGATGCCTCCACTGCATACCCCTCTGGCTGCGCCAAAAAATGAATGCTGCCCCCTGGAGACCAAGATGGGGGCCACACGGAGCCCTTGACGCCTGTCTGCCAGCCCAGCAGAAATAACTGTGGCCGACCATCCATATGCGGGGCCACGAAGGGGAGAAACAAAAACCTGAAAGAAAGAAATATAACAAGTCAGAGAGAGGTGTTAAACAGGGCGGAGATACAACTGAAAGCAGTTCGAAGACCACCTGCCGAGGCGTTTGATGTCCGCCGCCGAATATCCCAGCGATGCAGCGGTCGACGCTGCTCCTATGCGAAAGGAGTGGGAGCAGTATCGCACACCTGGAAGCCCAACCGCAGCAAGGACTAGACCAGTAACACGCCAAAATTGATAACGTGTTAGGGGGGAACCATCATGGTGACAAAAAAGGTAGCCCGACTTGGGACCTCGAAAAGCTAAATACTGAGCCAATGCTCGGATAGGGCATATCGAGTGCCAGCTGCAACGTAGCAAAAGTACTGTGGTTCCCCTAGCAGAAGGGTCAGTTTTGGAAAAACGTACCTTTAACGTAGCAGCATCAGGGTACATATTCAGATCAGATAACTGCAAGGCCCGGCCAGTACAATCTCTAGTGCTGTAAGCAACGAGCTCACCTATGCGAAATGCGCCAAAAAACGCTACCGCTGAGGCAGCATGAAATAGTCTGGCTTCATACTCGTCATGACAAAAACACTGCCATGAAGACGCTACCCTCTGCAATACCATGATTGATATTGGATGCCTGGTGTCGGGTCGAGGGCCACGCTCCCGTGACCAACCCTCCAACACTCGTCTAATCCTAAAATCTTGGGTGGAGTCAGAATAGCCTGAAGCCCTAGAAACAAAGGCCAAAGCTGCTAGGCGACCCCGAATCGTGGATGGTGCAAGGCCCTGACAACGGAGAGCCACCATATAAGCAAGGATATGCTGGACTGGGAGAGGTCAGCTATCCTGTAAATAAGAATTGCTACGGAAAGCAATAAAACCCTGTAATGCCGCACAATATGCCGATCGGGTACCAGGTGCCAGGGAATGTGCGATCGCTCGGCTCACTTCCCCAGTCCAATGGTCCAGATACTCGGGGGGAGCTGGGACGGCAAGTCGCTGGCGCCGGGAGCGAGAGCCCGAAACCTGTCCATCTGTGAACGGGATAAAGCATCGGCAATACTGTTATCGAGTCCCGGAACATGGCGAGCCCTAAATACCACATTAAGGCGCAGGGCCTGCAAAACAAATGGACGGACCAAACGCATGACGCGGGTGGACCTGGAAGTCAAGGACCTTAAGATGTGTACAACAGCCATGTTGTCCGACCAAAAAGTCACCTCTGAATTGGCCCAGAGATGGCCCCACATCAAGAGTGCCCCCAGGACGCATCGGGCCACAATCCTGAACACCACTGGCCCCGGCAGTAAATGCCAAAACCATAAGCGCCCGATGCATCTGACTGTACCTGAAATTGGGATCTGAGTGAAAGAGGGGAACGCCAAAAAGATACCCCATTGAAATCCTGTAAAAATGTTAACCACGTGCGTAGATCCTCCCTAATACCTCGAGTTACCCTGGTGCGATGAAAAGGCTTGGCCAAGCCGACCATCGCATCGCAGATGCGGCGGGCAAAAGCACGACCAGGTGCGATAACTTTGCATGCGAAATTCAGGTGGCCATGCAAAGATTGGAGTTCCTTTAATGTGACCTTGTTACGAGATAGTACAGACCTGATCAGAGCGACCAAACGGTCAACCTTGTCCCTAGGGAGGCGAGACAATTGTTCCACTGTATCAAGTTCAACACCGAGGAACGTGAGGGACACTGAAGGTCCCTCCGTCTTCTCCGGTGCCAAAGGCACACCTAACTGCCCGGTTAACCTTACAAAAGAACGTAAAAGGTGCTGACAGAGGCCAGATGCTGGGGTCCCACAAAAAAGGAAATCATCTAAATAATGTACGACCTGCTTGTGACCCAACTCTACCACTAATGCCCAATGAATGAATGAACTAAAACGCTCAAAAGCTGAGCAAGAAATAGAACATCCAAATGGCATGGCCCGGTCCACAAAATAATGACCATCAAAATAAAAACCCAAAAGTTCAAAATCGTCGGGGTGCACTGGCAACAAACGAAAAGCAGACTTAATATCGCACTTTGCCATGAGTGCACCCCGACCACAGGACCGAACCATGCGAACGGCCTCGTCGAACGATGCATAACGGACTGAACAAAGCTCGTGCGGAATTGCATCATTAACAGACAGGCCTTCTGGAAATGATAGATGATGAATAAGCCTAAATTCCCCCCCAGATTTTTTGGGAACTAAACCCAAAGGTGACACCCTCAAATAAGGAAAAGGCAGGGTCAGAAAAGGACCGGACACCCTACCCAAGGAGACCTCCTTATAAATGTGCTGGCGGACCACCTCCTCCATGCCAACTGTAGAATGAAGATTGGGGGAAAATTGTGCGAAACGTGGGCCATAAGACGGGATGCGAAATCCAAAAGAAAAACCCTCCCACAAATATATAGCGTCAGCCCTACGAGGATAGAAACACAGCCATTGCCTCAATGTCCTAAGACAGATTGGACTGGGTCCCTTTGGAAGTGCCCGGGCCATCCGGCCCTCGTCGCGCCTGACCTGGCTGACCCCGCTGCTTGGCAGTTCCCGCCTTAGGGCATGCCGATGCGTGGTGAGAGCCGGTGCAAATGGCGCACTCATGCTTAAAACGGCATTGCTTCCGTCCGCACTTGCCGCTGGAGACAAAATCCCAGCAGAGCAAGCGGGGTTGAACCGCCTGCCCCGCCACTGGGCGGGCTACATGTGCCTGTTGGGGGCGCTGAACCAAATGACCGCAGTCATAGCGATCACCCAAGACCGGACGAGATGGGGTCATGAATAGCAACCATAACTGCTGGTGCGTGACATCCCAACGCATGTCCGGCTGCACCGCTGCCCTCATACGAAAGGCTTCATCATAAAGGAGCCATGCGCCCCCGGGGAAGTCCACGTAAGCTCTATAAATTATGTCCAAGTATTGGAACATCGGAATCGCTAACTCCGGTGCACCTTTAACTGAGACTCCGGCGTAAATTAAGAATGCCGGAAGCCAATTAGCCCATGTCCTAGGAGGCTTCTTCCACTTGGCCAATTCCTTGTCCTTCTCATCCTCCTTTTCTTTATCCCTTTTGTCTGAGTCCCTATTAAGTAAGGTAAAAATGTCTACATACTCCCTCCTCCAGATTTTATTCCTGGTGGCAGGGAGCAAGTGATCACCCAACGGTAAAGAAGGATCACCAAATGGGATAGCTGACATTGGGACAGAATTATAGCCTGTGTTACCCACTGCATAAGCTGGCCAGCATGGTGGTGCAGATACAGGAGATGGAAAATAACCGTGTGAACCCCATTGCAGATAAGGGGGGCACCCTGGCTGCGGTGAAGCCAATGCCGGTAATGCACCCCTAAGTGTTGGATATGGCGGGCCAACTGGCCACGGCCATCTCGGTGCCGGATGAGAAGAAGAAGGGACCAGTGGTGTATTGAACAACGCCGCTGGCGTGCTTTGTAACATATACTCACCAGGACCCCGGTCCCCATAGAACCACGGGGGCGGGGGTTGTTGATGCCCCGGGGCATACGAGGAGCAACCAGGCTGTTCAGCCTCCTCTGAGGCCACGGGAGGCTCATCAGCCACCGGCCGCTCCGGTGGAGGAACCTCCATCTCGCCTTGGTTCGGTCGTTGACGCTGTGCCGCCTCCAGTTCCTCAACCCTACGAATGATAGAAGCCCAATCATCAACCTGAACATTACTGGGACGGGCCCTTGAAGCGCGTCCGTGGACGGGCCCGCCCGAGGCAAGTCGGTGACACCAGTTGCCGCGCCCTCAAGGGCCGCAATAAGGGCCGCTAATTCAGCGGTGGCACCGGAAGACCGCGCAGGAGCGTGACGCCTGGCAGCCGGAGCAGCCAGGGGCATGGGCCCATGATCTGCAGCATGAGTACTGCGGCCCCTTGAAATGGCCGCAGTCCTGGGCCCGGCCCTAGAAGCAGACCGTGAGGGAGTACGTTTGGGCGCCATCTTAATTCCTGCCTTTTTTTTTTTATTTATACAATTAATTATTTAATTAATTTCCTCAATGAAAGGTAACCACAACAGTAAGTAAAACGCTAGCGCTACAAGAATAAAGCAGCAAACCGCGAAAGAACAAGTGGAGGGAGCGAAGTGGAGGGAGCGAGAGAAAACAGGTCTCGTCTCCTTCGCAGGCGCAGGCAAGAGGCCGCGCCGGCGCACGCCTCGGCCTTAAATAGGCCGAGCCAGCCAATCACGAGGCAGCAGCTCGTCCGCCCCGCCCTCGGAGGCCGGGGGCAAAGCGCGCGCACGGAGACAAGCTCCGTGCGCACGAGCAGTCTGACGGTTATGTTTGCTAAACTTTTTCTAGGCTGGGGTTTTGTGGCAGCACCTACATGTTGGATGGACACATTGCCCTTCTTCTTTTCCTTGGACAGAAGGAAGGGGGGTAGTTGGTTGGTGGCCACCACCTTAATGGGTAGGATCCGGGGTGGGTAGGGTGGGGATGCTTTTTTGTAACTTTTTTTTTCTTTGTAAGATTGTGTAATATTCCTATGTTTTTTGTAATATTTTTGTAACTTTATGACGTATATTGGGGTTTTATCTTACTGTATTGTATTTTATGATATTCTATTGTGTGAATTATTGATGTATATTTCACTGTATTGTGACATTGTGTTGTTCCATTGAATTGTTACATTGTTACATTGTATTTGATTGTATGTTGTGAGCTGCCCTGAGTCGGTTTTCACCAAGTAGGGCGGCATATAAATTGAATAATAATAATAATAATAATAATAATAATAATAATAATAATAATAATAATAATAATAATAATAATAATAATAATAATAATAATAATAATAATAATAATAATAATAATAATTTTATCCTCTGCCACACCCTTTTCATTTTGCCATCGAAGTTTCCTAGCAGGGGCTTCTCCAGTGAATCATCTCTTCTGCATCCATGCACTTATCCATCCATGCAGCCATCTATGCGTACATACATACATACGTAGATACATACATACATACATAGTTTGATTGCTCATTTGGATTCACTGATAGAATACATGTTATATGCAAAGAATGATAATGACAGTTATAACTAGGTGATACATATCCATATACTTATGAATAAGTATCATAAACATTTACAAGGCAATTCTATGCATGCTTACTTTGTGCTGAGTGGCACATACACATAAGCGTGCATAAAACTGCAGCCTCTGGAACAATATTAAGAATATTACACACAATATAGGGAAAACATTATAGGGATATTAGTAGCTCTAGCCATTATTATTTCTACAGCGTCTGTTGAAAATGAACCATTCCAAAATTTGAAGAACAGTTGGTGCTTTTCTTCTTCTTCACTATGCACTTTGAAAAGGAGAAATGTATTTTCATGTGAAGTAGCAGAGGTACAATATTATCAAACTTCTTTGTTTAGATTCCTGTTCTTAAAATACTATGTCTTTTTCCACCCGTATGTGGTGAAGCAGAGGGTTGAATACTTTGGTGAATAATGAACAAACTTCTTGTCAGTGTTGACAGTGTTTTCTCTTTGTCTATCCTAAGCAACACAGACAACAAAACATAAAAGCCACCTGATATACATTCTCTCCTTCTGTAAAGCTAGAAATCACTTTATTAATGTATCCCATCAAAGGCATCAAATATCGACTGATAATCTGCTTGCCCACCATCTGGTGAGTTGATATGTTGATGGCTTTGCATAAAATTACCCTCAAAGCAATGTTAATAAGAAGGGGGGAATCACTTGCAGCAAATAGAGACCTATGTGTGGAATCCAGAGATGTGGAATACATCAGCAATGTGCATAAATAACAGTTTTCAAAGAGATAGTTCTGTTAGTCTGTTTATGACAAAGTTAAACAATTAAAAATAAGTAAAGTATTATGCATATTGAAAGACCAATCAATTAATTTTAGTGTGAGCTCTGAAATAATGAGACAATGATTTGAGGATGGTTTAGATTGATGTATTCACCTTTGGGAGCATGTATTTTCTGACAAATGAAAATAAATGTGAATTGAACCCAACAGGGAGAAGAACTGCCTTCTAGCAAAAGAATGTTTGAGTACGACCTCCACACAGTAAATTAAAAAGAAGAAGAAGACCTTTTCCTGCTCTTGGTCATTTTTGTACTGATAATTCATGAGATCCTCTCTGCTATCTAGAGGGAGGTGAGAATTTTCCTTCAATCTAGTTTTAATAATATTTGCCCAAAGTTTGCAAACTTTTTCATGGAAACAACTTTTTAAAAAACTTAACATGGAAGAAAATCCAGTCTGAGAAGTTAAAGTACCCAGGCCAATTAATTTTACTGTTCAGCTATTAAATAAAATAATAATAATAATTTTTTGTCAGAGTTACTCTGAGTTGAAAGGATTTTTAGGGGATGCCTGAATGACAGTCCTTTCATGTCCCCAAATGCAGCTCTCATGTATCAAAACCCGACCTTCCAATATCCAGCTCAGCACCTTAACTATCTTTCTTTATTCATGTCAGAGGCACCATCAGCATATAATAACATACAAAGCTAAAATTAACCTATCTAAAACAGAAAGGAATTAAAAGAACTAGATGACATCCGCCCAGTATCTGGCCACCTCAACAGCATTTCCTCTTGTCAACATAAGGTCCTCCTCGGTGCACATTGAAGGGCATTGTGTGCATTGTGCCATATGAGTGATTGTTTGCTCTTTTCCACATCCACACAGACTACCATCTACAGTGTGATATCACCCACATTGTTTAACATATATACTAATGATCAACCACTGCTGGAAGCCACAAGGAGTTTTCTCTATGCCAATGACCTTGCAATTGCTGCCTTAACCACTGGGAAACATGATAGGTGCCTTATTTGGGCATCCCCTGCAAAAATCCTTTCAACCCAGAGTAATCTCTGACACAAAAATGAATGAGCTGTTAAATTTCCAGTTGTGAGTATTTTTGTATTCTTTCATTTTCCTAATCTCTTCTACTTCTGTTAGGTCTCTCCCAGTTTTGTCCTTCACCATGGCCATCGTTGCTCAAATGATGCCATTTGCTCAGGTGCAAATATTACTAGTTACAGCTCTGGTGTCTCCTTTCTCTCTAATGGCCACAGCAATGGCTGCAAATATTAAGTTGATTGAAATGTCAATCCAGTGTGCAGCAGCTGTTACAAGGGCAAATTCCACAGTGGGTATAATTAGCAAAGGAATTGGAAATAAAATCACCAAGGCCATCCTGCATTTCTAAACATTGACAGTGCAATCACACCTAGAATGCTGTGTACAATTCTACTTGAGGCACATTACAAAAGGGCATTGCAAAGCTATGGGAAAAAATGAAATAGAAGGCAACCAAAATGCTTAAAGTGCAGGAACAATTCCTTGGTGATGAAAGTGCACCACTGGGTCTCTTTGGCTTAAGGGGAAAAGAGAATAAAGGAAGACTTGGTAGAATTATGCAAGGTGAGCAGAAAGGTTTTAAGGATGCATTTTTGCCTGCCTTGCTCATAAGACCAGAACATGGAGTCATCCATTGAAGCTGCATAGTGGGAGATTCAAAACAGATCAGACGGAGGGAAATCAAAGTAGCCATATGATCCAGGAAACCAAAAAAAGTCTGGGTTGGTTAATAATTTTTGGATCACTAAAAGGTGCAGGGAAAGTGACCTTTCAAGTCTCCTGGGGCATTTATTTAGATGTAAATGTTATAAAATTTAGGAGACTGGGAAGAAAGCACTAGTTTTTAAAAATGGCTTGATGTATGGGAAAGCAATCTGGGGGTTTCTGATGCCAAGAAAAGATGGAGTTCACAGAGGTCACATAAGGCAAAGGTTTCAAGATTTCAGCAGAGCATAGAAACATCACTTGTTTGGACTACAATTCCCATAAATCAACAGCCAGTGTGATCACAGTTATCATTCCCTATCTAGTGATTGCTAAGTCTCTCAAAGCTTTCATCCTAACTTGATTTAATGTACATCCCTCAGCACTCTTAGGAGAAAGATACTTGAGTAACTCTTACAAGCAATGACTCTATCCAACTAGTTTGGCATGTTGGAAAATGTTGACCATGTTCTTCTATACTACTTGTATTAGAAGGACATTTGCAGTTGGTATATTATGGGAAAAGGTAAAGGCTGCCCTTGCTCATCACACACACATGCATGCACACATGCACGCACACATGTATGCACACATATATGCACACACACACAAGAAAAAAGGAATAGGCCCTTTGTAAAGTCAGTAAATGTCTCCCTTGCTCGAAATCCAGTCTTGTCTGACTCTCAAGTGTGGTGCTCATCTCCATTTACAGCCAAAGACCCAGCACTGTCTGCTTCTACAGACATTTCCATGGTCATGTGGCAGGCATGACCAGACACCCGAGTGCATGGAACACTGTTTACCTTCACACCAAAGGGGTACCTATTTATCTGCTTGCATTTTCTTGCTTTCAAACTGCTAGGTTGGCAGGAGCTGGGACAGAGACAGACACTCACTCCATCATGCCGCACTCAGGTCTCGAATTGCTGACCTGCCAACTTTCAGGTATCAAGTTCAGCGTCTTAAGCACCAAGCCACTGCAGTCCCATTGGTATATTACACCAAGTCTTTAAAACTATTGAGGCAGATCTGACAATTTTTATACCTTTCTGACTCCTGAGATGGAAGCACAACTAACATGTCAACATTCCATGCCTTGGCATCTATAATAAGAAAGTGGTTGGTTAAGTCATCAACAAATTAGCAAATATCACACACCAGCAAAGAAGTGTGAAGCTGCTCCATTGGTTGATTGTACATAGGACTTTCTTTGGACTTTGTGGCACCTGCTTTGTTGCATTTGTGTTCATCTTGTTTTAAAAAGAATGTCCTATGGCATTTCTTGGGAGAAATTTTTGGAACCATATTCTAAGAAATGAATGTTTCCAAAGGTATCAGTTTGGACTCCTTCCTCTCTCTGTAGACCAAGTTTGTCTGGGACCACCTTAAAGATGTCCACTGCTTTGGATGAAGCATACATGTGTCTTTGGCTGGGTTACTATGGACTAAAGGGCATCAATGAATAGTTGTTAGCACTATCATTCATCATATACCCAGCTGTTATCAACACACTTAAAAGAGGATGGAAGCTATGAAATGTTGTGGAATGACTGCATTAACAAGTTGAGCTGCCCATCTTCATGTGAGGTCCGATCAATTTTCTTCTTCTCTGGATGAGCTCCAAAAGTTCTGGATGCTAGAGGTGTTGAAGGGAGGGGTCCCAATAATCTACTTAGAGTGAAGTGTTTTCAGATGTATTGCTTAATGTTAATTATTTATGGCAAGGAAAGAAGATATTTGATATTATCATGAGAGATACTTAAAAGACACTTGAAGTAACTGATGTGTCTTTGAACACACAGTGAGAGACCTGGTGAACAGCACTGGTATTTTTTGAAGCCTCCTAGAGTTCTGCTACTTACAGAAACAATGATCTTAGTGAGAAAGAAATGGAGCTTTCACTTTGATATTGGGCATATGACTACTGGATGAGCATTGTCAGAGTGGAAGAATGACAGAAGTGTCAGGAAGTTTCATCACTAGGAGGGAGAGGAAAGCAAGAGGAAATGAAGCAATATAGCTAGACTTTGCAAGGGTAATAAGTTTTGTGGAAGAGACATGTAATTGAATAAAGACCCCTACTATGTTTAAAGTCCTCCTCATCTTTTTGATGTCAACTCAGCTACTTCGTCATATGTCATGAAAGAATAAAGACAAAGTTCCAGTGATTTCAAAGCTGATTGAGTGGGTTTGTTGTGGGCTTTTTTCTTTCAAATGCTAATGATGGAAAAGGGAGGGGGAATAAAACCCATACTTATTTGGAACATTTTCTAATAAATTAAAGGGTGACTGATTTGGGCTGATTGAAGGCCAAAGAGAAGATTGATTTGACCCATCCCTGATCGCATTAGTTTATCTCCATGCTACAAATATGCAAAGTAGCATTTTGGCACAATCATTTGAAAGAACTTTCAAGCTGATTAAAAATGGTTTGGCTAATTTGTGGGTCAACTGTGTTTTTTTAAAAAACCTCAATTATTTGCAATGACATTTCTCTTTAACACAGCAGAGAATCACTTCATGTTTTAAAATGATAAGTTTTTTAAAACCTCATTTTGTTGAAGCCTTTCAAAGTGTGCCTAGCCCAGTATTACCCTTGTAGCAAAAGCCAACAAGGATGGGACTCACGGCAGCAAGACTTTTTGCTCCACCGCTGCCAGGCACACCTGCGGCCGGGCGGAGAGGCCACCGCCACCGCGCCCAACTCTGGGACTCCTTCCACTTTCCCCGGGGTGCTGCCCAGGCTGAGGCTTTAAAAGCCTCACGGTGGCAAGACTTTTTGTTCCACTGCCACCGGGAACATTGCGGACAGGCAGAGAGGCCACTGCCATGCCCAACTCCGGGACTCCTTCCACCTGCCCTGGGGTGCCGCCCAGGCTGGGGCTTAAAAGCCTCATGGCGGCAAGACTTTTTGTTCCGCTGCCACTGGGAACATTGCGGACAGGCAGAGAGGCCACCACCACGCCCAACTACAGGACTCCTTCCACCTGCCCTGGGGTGCCGCCCAGGCTGGGGCTTAAAAGCCTCATGGCGGCAAGACTTTTTGTGCCACTGCCGCTGGGAACATTGTGGACAGGCAGAGAGGCCACCACCACTCCCAACTACAGGACTCCTTCCACCTGCCCTGGGGTGCCGCCCAGGCTGGGGCTTAAAAGCCTCACAGCAGCAAGACTTTTTGCTCCGCTGCCGCCGCGAACATCTGCGGCCGGGCAGAGAGGCCGCTGCCGTGCCCAACTCTGGGACTCCTTCCACCTGCCCTGGGGTGCCACCCAGGCTGGGGCTTTAAAAGCCTCATGGCGGCAAGACTTTTTGTTCCGCCGCTGCCGGGAACATCTGCGACCAGGCGGAGAGGCTTGTCATTTATTTTATTTTATTTGTATTTTTTTGTAATTTTTGTAATTTTTGTTTGAATTTGATTATGATTTGGAATTTTTGATTATTACTTGATATTGATGCCTATAGAATTTTTGATGCTGTAATGATATTGTGATTTTTGATGTTTTGTGGTATTGATACTGATTATTTGTGATATTTACATGTTGTGTTTATGAACCTGTAGCTTTATATGTGTTGTGAACCGCCCTGAGTCGGTCCAACTGAGTAGGGCGGTATAAAAATTGAAATTAATAATAATAATACTTTTCTGGACACAAGTTCTGCCTACCTTGCTACCTATCCAGCTCAGAAAGACAATTCCTTAGACACTGAGGCAGGTATAGGAAACTTGGGTGCAACATGACCTTTTAATTTAGGTCTTTCTCCCAGATGCATCACATTGAGCTGTTTCTCAGGTGCCTGCAACGTTGGTAGTACTCTCAGAATGGAGAGGTCTAGAAGACCGAAAAACCCCATCCCTAATGGCCAAACAAATACTCCTGGGTAGTCATCCTAACACAATCAAGAAAATAAGTTTTCAGAATTTGGCTAATTCCAAATAAGGAGTGTTCATTTATGGCTGAAATCCTGTTCACACAGCCACACAATGCAAGGCAGATAATTTAATGAGTCAGAGTGGTGTGTGTTTTTTTTAAAAAATGTTGTTCTCCTACCTAAATGTCCTGAGGATCCTGTGGAATGTCCTTCATTGTGGGGAATCCAGTAAAGGCTGCAGTTATGGGGATTTTTTTTTTAATTTCTAAAACTTGTTACCACCAGGATATATTTAACATATTAGGTTACGATATGACATTTGTTCCAAAATTTGCCCCAAAAGGAATTTTTATAGGATTAGGTGTATCTCTATATTTTTTCATTCCTTAATGGCTCTAATAATATTATTTCCATTTTATTCAAGTTCTTGTGCTATCACAGAAAACAGAGAAGGCCTCTTCTTCTATAGCTCTGGTGCGTATATAATGCAATTGGAATGATTCTTCACATACCATATAATTAATACTTGGATCCATTAGAAGCCACATTTTAGATTCCTGATTTTATAAACCTATTATTCCAAGAGTAGCTTATCTTATCCAGATGATAACATGATGACTTCTTCAGGGAAGTAGTTTGTGCCTCTTGGCAGGTAGCCCCTTTCCACCGACAGAGAGGATTCATGGCTTCGTCCTTCCAGTTTAACTTCAAGGAAGCCAGGCTGTGAAGACTCTCCATTAGTCAGACTATAAAGACTCACATCAGCTAACCATGCTTTTCATCTACAAGGACCATGACCAACTGGATTTTTTTTTTGGGGGGGGGGGGATCCTAACATGTAATGTTACCTTTGGCGATATGGTTATTATCTTGCACCATCATTGGCCACCAATACATCAAAACTTCTAAAGAACCAGTGGCTTCTGTGTTAAGATTCAAATAACACTGAAGACATTTGCTTATGACACAATAAGGTCCAGTCCATCTGGGAATAATGAGTGTTGGAGGCAAAACAAGACTTAGTTTATTTACTGGGTGGCCTGAAATCTGCTTCCTTGTTTATTTGCTTATTCAGATTTATATCCACTCAGTCCTTAACAAATATCTGGGCAGCGAACAATATAGAAAGAGGAAATAAAATAAAAGTAGTATAATATAGAGTGGTTGAATTAATTTTTTCTTAATGTGGTAAGCAACAACTATAGTAGGCTCATTAAATTAGTGGGTATTTGGAGTGTCACCTCCTCTGTAAACTCCACTGATTTAATTGACCTACTCTAGTTGCAACCTACTGTGCTAAGCAACAGGCTTTAAGCGAACCTCAGTTAATGTAATTAATGCATTCTCCAGGACGCATTACTGTGAAAATTACTTTAACCGAATTTCCCATAGGAATGCATTGAAAACCAAAATACATTAACTGAAATGTGGTTTCCCATAGGAATGCATTGAAAACCAATTAATCCATTCCAGAAAAAAAATCCATAAACTGAACCATTATTTTCTATGGATTTCATTTTGTTATGCGATTTTTATGTTAACCGAGCCATATCTTAACTGAGGTTCCACTGTACATGATATAATATAAAAAGTTAGTTTTGAACATTCATAAGCAGTGGTAAATAGACTAATCATTGTGAATACCCATGGCTGGTCCATGGATTTCAAGCTTACTTGAAAAGAAATTATTTCAGCAAGCTTGGTAAATTCAAAAAGGATAATACTTGCTTCATTTTAATTAGTTGGGAGTCCCATAAGCTTTGTGCGGCCAAAATAAATGTTCTGTCTGTAGAAGATAAAAGGAAAACATTGTGTAGCACCTCCAAACCTCAGGGATGTGGTCAGGTGTAAATAGATGGGGGCCCTCCAGCTGATACCAAGTTTTTCAGGGTTTTATATGGTAATTTCAAAACCTTCCATGTAGCTTGAGTAACATATTGGTGACTGGTGAAAATTCTTCCACAAAGACTTTACTTGCTGTCATCAAAGCCCACACCAGTCTTGAGATTAAAGCTACATTCTGCACTAGCTGGAGCTTCAGGAGCAATTTCAAGCATAGCCTCACAGAAATAGCATTGCAGTAACCTAATTGTGACTGCACTGGCTTAATGGTTAAGACATTGAATTTGATAATTGAAAGGTCAGCAGGTCAGCACCTCGAGATCCGAGAGCTGGATGACAGAGTGAGCTCCCATCTCTGTCTCAGTTCCTGCCAACCTAGCAGTTCAGAAGCAAGAACTTGCAAGTAGATGAATAGGTATTGCTTCAGTGGGAAGGTAACATCACCCCATGCACTCCAGTTTCTAGTCATGCCTGCCACATGACCACAGAAACATCTGCAGACACAGACAGTGCTGGCTCTTTGGCTGTAAACAGAGATCAGTACCAGACCCTAGCAGTGGGAAGAGAGTAACATATTGGCTAGTACCGTATCCTATTCTTAATCTCAACTAAAATAACCCCATTGAATTAATTGCTGAATCGAAAATCCCTTTGGGTCAATGTGTCTTCTTTATTTGGGATTAGCAATAGTAGTATTGGAAGACATCTCACCTTTAGTTAGACACTAGTTAAGATCTCTTTAAATACAATGGCAGATTTCAATTACAAAACAACAACAACAGCAACATTATTGTTTTGCTCTTGTTGGCATGGTTTCTGTAATTTGCACAAAACATAATACATTAAAATTCCCATTTCTGTGCAAAAGTAGTGTGGTTTCTCTTTGTGACGCCAAGCACACAAACATAGACAGCAGAACTGTGGCGGCTGTGATTGATCACAGTCTATCTAATGTGATTTCTCTCAATTGCAAGAGTTCTTGGATTTTCCAATACTGTATATTTTGCAGATATGTACAGAAAACCACAAACATAAATATATTTGTTCAGAGAGAAAAAAGTGAGGCATGTCATGACAGCTTTGGTTAAGGAGACATTTCCTGAAGGTTTTTCATTTGTCAGGCAAAGGCACATCAAAACAAGGTTTACATCCCTAAGTCTGAATTCCCCCTTAGAACATAATATCAAAGGATTATTGTCTATCTTCCCACATTATCACTCCCTAGACCTACCCTTGCAGATAGGATCAAGATGATCATAGTACAAGGCTTCCAACCCCAATTTCTTAGAGACAGTCCAGAATGATACTATATTTGATGCTATCAAAAGTGCACCAGCCACCAGGAAATCAAACTTCAATCTGTTCAGAAACTAAACCTGAACTCAGATTGACTTGGAGCCAGATAATCAATGCCCTCTGCAAATGCTTGCAGTTGCCTGGATGCCCAGGGAAGAAGAGTTTCAAATATACAGCTGTGTTGTGTGTCAGAAGCAACCAGTGTTTTCACAGAAGAGCTGTCTGGAGCAACAGTTGCTGTTGGAAACATGTCTGAAATCTTGGTTTCACAGACTCCCCTCACACTTGCAATGTTTGACTCTGCTGGCATCTGACTTCACTTCGATAACACATTTAGTCTCTGGCTACCCTGGCACTTGACTTGGCAAAAAATTAAGAGGGAGTTCATTTGTTCTGACTTTGGACTCATTCAGACTGCCTGTTCAATGAGTGCCCAGATCAGCTGAAAAAGTGTTGGTTCCCACATGCAAAGAGAAGCAAAATGCGCTTCAACATGATCTTTCCATCAAAATGGGAATCGCTCCTTTGGGATAAAGATCACTTGGGATAAAGAGTAAACCAAAATATCCTCTATGTGCTGGGCCAATGCCTATATGAGTAATTCAGTTATATTCCCTGGTGGATTTCCAGCTGTTCCTCAAACAGCTATACTATATGGGCCTTTATAGGCTATTGAGAGGTAAGACTGGTATTACACCCTAAGACTGTTTACTACAAGAATCACCATAAAGTCATGTTTTCTAAAGTGGAGCACTTGTCAGGAAAGCGTCCAGATCTTCAACATGGCTAGAAAACACAATTACAAGACAGCTGTGTTTCTTTTCAAATAAATAGATAAATGAAATTGAAAACCACTGGGAATCATGTAAATAACTTGAGCAAAGATGCCTCTCATTTACACAACATTCATTTGCATAATGTAGCTTGTTTACACACTGGCCCATCAGCTTCTTTCTTCCTCCCTCCTTCTTTGACTAAGACAAAACTTTGCCATTTGTAGTATGGATTTACACCTGTAACAAGGAGGTTAAAATTATAGAATATGTTGTGACCTTGGCTTTTGCTCTTGAAGCTGTGAAATTAAAACTGTGATGTTCTGAACAATTTCCTCCCTCCAGCTTCATGAATGCCAGTTAATAACTTGGCTTTCTTTCATTCTGTCATGGTGCCATCCATTTGCATGTTGATTTGAGTGCAGGAGTTGGGCCACTTCCCACTACAAAGAAGGCATGCAACCATAGCAGTGAGAAATCACAAATATGAACCTTCAAAATGGGAAAATACATAGACTCCACAAATTTGGCTCAGTGATATTTCATGCTGATTTCACTCTCCTTGATCATCACAACCACCCCATCTTTACCTTCAAAGATCTTACTGTCAATGTTGACATTGTTTCTTGTTCTACTCAATCCTTTGTGCACTCAGGGTGAAATGAAATTAGTCAAACTTTTATCTGAATGCACTGCAAAGTGTCTCTCCAAGTGTTAACTTTGCCTTTTAACTATGCTGAGGAGTGAAAAAAAACCATAGTAAAGTATTTGAGGACAGATCTAGATCTAAAGCATGGGAGTTGACCTGTGTTCCTAAAGCTAACTAGCCAACTTCAAGAGCAATGGAGAATGTTTTTCTTTTACCAGTAGTGAAACAGAAACAGAGTTCAAGAGCTGGCCTGATTGGATTTTATCCATGGAACGGCTTAGGTCACCATCTTCTCCTTCTCCTTTCATGTTGAGATCAGACTTTAAACTGCCAAAATGAAGCCACCTTCTTGGTTTTGTTGTTGACCAAACTTAAGTTCTCATTGCTACATGTTTCCGGTAGTAACAGGCAGACCAGCAGATGATCTGGATTCTGCTTCTCTCCACATTCATATAGTTTTTTATTGTCTTCCAGCAGCCCCCAATTGAGCACATTGGTTTTAAATTTCGGCACCCCAACCCTCAGCCTATTCAGGGTCCTCCAAGTGACATAGGGGAGGTTGAGCTATTCAGCGATATCCTCCTTTAATGCTATTCCTTGTCCAGTGAGCTCCTTCTAATTTACTTTTGCTCTTGTGTACCCTCAAGAATGTTTGTTCTTGCCATAAAGTTCTTCCTGGATCTGAGTTGGTAGAATTATACTTTGAGGATAATTCTCTTGCTTAGTTCTCTCAGGGTACACAAGAATTCTCAATGAAAAACTCATCATCTCCTTGAATCAGTTTCTTCTGATTCTTTTTTTTTATTTATTAATTTTATTTTCACACAATACATAGAATAAAACTACAGTAACATAAAAGTAAGTACATAATACACAAAAAAAGACATTATCAATTCTCTTACTTTTTACATTTGATTTAACCAACTTAATGTCATATTATTAATTAGCATGATATATTAAAAAAAGAAAAAGAATTACACCCAAGTGTTATATACAATGTCCAGGAATACAGCAGTTCAATTTTTCCAGAAACAAACCTGATCCGGTACAGGTTTAACCCCTTGGTTTTTCACTATTACATACTCAACAAATTTTTTCCAAGTTCCCCAAAATTTATCTTCCCGAGCTATTTCTTTTCTAACATTCAATTCCCATGTCAGTTTATCATTTAATGCTAGTTGCCACATCTCTTTGTACCAATCTTCTATTTTCACTTTGAGTTCACTTTTCCATTTCTTCGCTATACATTGTCTGGCAGCTGACATCATAATTAACATTAATTCCTTATCATCCTTGTTCATTTTGCCATCCTCAATAAGTGTCAATAACGCTGGTTCCGGCCCTAGTATAAGCTTCTGTTCAAATATACAACTGATTTCTTTTTCTATATTACCCCAGAAGTTTTTTAACTCATTGCAATTCCACCACATATGTAAATATGTCCCCTTATCTTGATTGCATCTCCAACAGTTATCACTTTTCTTATTATCTATTTGATGTAGCCTAACCGGGGTCAGATACCAGCGCCATAGCAACTTGTAATTATGTTCTTTAACCCGGACTGATAAGGTTCTCATTACTCTCCTTTGCCAAATTTCCTGCCATTTTCTTTCAGGGATTGTTACGTTTAAATCTTGCTCCCAATTATTTTTAAGTATCTCTTGTATATTCCCTACATTATTAAAGATTTTATATAATTTACTGATAATCCCTTTTATACCTTTCTTCTCTTTTCTTATTTTATCCAACATTTCCTCAAAATCTGTCAACTCTCTCTCTAACTCTCTTCCTTGTACATTCTCCTTATTCCATTTGTTTATCTGATGAATTTGGAGCCAATTTAATTCCAATTGTTGAAAGAGATATTTCCTTTCATCATTATCTGTGCAGACTCTTATCCAATCTCTTAATGAATGTATTTTTTGTTTGCTAACACAGTTCTAGTCCTTTGATCCATTCTTATCAGAAAATTATTAAAATCTCCTAATTCTAAAATTGGTGAAATGCCCGGGACTATATAATTCTTAACTTTCTTCCACTCCTCCATCGTTGTCTTTAAAAACCTATTTTGTATTCCTTTGTTATCTGATTTTTCCTTTCCTTTACTCAAAAATGATGCTTTCCCCTTTTGTGATAGCTCCTTCATTTCTATTCCTTCCCAGCTTACTTCTTCATTCATTAATATCTTTACAACATTCCTAATCTGGAAAGCTTTGTAATAATTTTGAATATTTGGTATCCCCATTCCTCCCTCCTTTTGAAGTAAATACCACATTGCTTTTGCTACCCTTGACCTCTTATCTCCATTACAAAATTTATTTATCAATTTCTGATATTCTTGAAGTTCACCGATACTGTGTTTAATTGGTAGAGCATCAAACAAAAAATTCAATCTCGGTAAAAGCATCATTTTTGAGAGAGCTATTCTTCCAAACCAGGAAAGGTTCAAATTTTTATATTTCTTTATTTTCCCTTCAATTTCTTTTCTTACTTTCCCATAATTTAACCTTTTAAGCTCTTTATAATTCCCTATAATTATTATTCCTAAGTATCTAATTGAACATTTTACTTGAATTTTAAATCTTGCCCTAATTTCCTCTTGTTCATTTATACCCATATTACAAGTTATCATTTCTGATTTTTCCCAATTAACTTTTAAGCCAGTGATTTCCTCAAACTCCTTAAGGTGTTGGAGAATTTTCCCCAATGCTTGATTTGGTTGTTTAACTATCAATAAAGTATCATCAGCATATAAATTTATTTTACAATCTTCTAAACCTGTTATCCCTTTATCTTGTCGAATCATATTGGCCAAAAATTCCATTGCTATAATAAATATTACTGGAGATAATGGACACCCTTGTCTCGTTCCTGCTTCTAATCTTATCTCTTCCGTATATTCCTCATTGACCTTAACCCTAGCAGTGCTCTGTTGGTACAATTTAGTCATTATTCCTAAGAATTTATTCCCAAATCCATATAGACATATCATTTCCTGTATTGTGCCCCACTGTAGAGAATCAAATGCTTTAAATATGTCTAAAGCTAAAAATTCAATTTTTTCTTTCTTTCGTTTCACTATTTCCATTAGGTCCAGTACCTTCCTAATTAAATCTGCCATATGCCTGTTCTTCAAGAACCCTGCCTGATTTTTGTTAATATAATCTCCGATAAAACTATTCATTCTTTTTGCCATTATCATTGTAAATATTTTTGCGTCCTGATTTATTAGAGAGATTGGCCTATATGATTCAATTTTTTCTACATCTTTCCCTGGTTTTGGTATTAATGTTATTATTGTTCTATTCCATGAATCTGGTGTCTTTTCTCCATCTAATATCTTGTTATATAATTTATTAAGTTTTCCTATCAACATCCCTTTAAAATCCTTATAAAAATTTGCAGATAATCCGTCCTCACCTGGGGCTTTATCTGGTTTTAGTCTACCTATCGCTTCACTAATTTCCTTCTCCGTAATCATTGCCTCCATTATGTTTTTATGTTCTTCTTTAATTTTATTAATCCTTTGTTTTTCAAATTGTACCCTAAGCTTACTTAAATCTACATTTTTTCCTGAATATAACTCTCTATAAAATTTTTCCACTATTTTTAATTTTTCTGTGTTCTTATTACATCTCCTTCCCACGTTATCCACCAGTACACTTATCTGACTTTTGGTTTTCCACTCTTTGGCTGCCCTTGCTAATAATTTAGAATTCTTATTGTCGTGTTCAAAATATTCCCTCTTTAGAAAAATAATATCTTTTTTAACTTTTTCCATATCTCTACCATCTAATTCTTTCTTTATTCTCATTATTTCCCCCAGTAACCTCGGGTCTTTACTTCTCGCGTGCTTAATTTGGATGTCTTTCAACTGTGATTCTAACTCTTGATATCTTTTTGTCTCTTGTTTTTTCCTTGTACTTGCTAGTTTTATGGATTCCCCCCTGAATATCGCCTTCATAGTATCCCAGACTGTACTATAATTAACTTCATCATTATCATTCCACTCCCAGTATTTTTCCCATTCTTTTGTCATCTGATCTTTAGTTGTCTGATTCCTAAATAAACTGGGATCATACCTCCACTTAAAGATTTTTTTCTTAAGCCCACCTATTTTTATTTCCATATTTATTTTTGCATGATCTGATTCCTTGAAGATACCTGTTTCAATTTTTTCAACTTTGTCTATTAAATTCTTTGTAGCAAAAAAGTAGTCAAGTCTGGAATACATATTATATGTTTGCGAAAAAAAAGTATATGTTCTTTCTTCACCTTTTACTTCCCTCCAAACATCCTTCAACCCTATTGTAACAAGCCAATCTGATAATAAGTCCTTATTTTTATCCCTTTTTACCCCAGTGCTATCTATTTCTGAGCGAATCAAGTTGAAGTTGCCTGCTACTATCAAATTTTGTGTGCTTTCTTTCCTTATTATCTCTGCTAATTTATCTAAAAATTCCAATTGGTGTTCATTTGGTGCATATATATTTATCAATGTTATTTCTTCATCTTCGATAGTCCCCTTTATAACTAAATACCTTCCATTTGGATCAGCAATACTCTGCGTGAGACTAAATCCCAATCTATCTGATATCAAAGTTGCCACCCCTCTAGCTTTAGATGATCCTGGTGCTATTTCGTATATTTGCCGCCCTTTAACATACAATTTATTTACATCAGAGGATTTTTGGTGAGTTTCTTGCAAAAATATAATATCCGAATTATCTTGCTTAAGTGCTAATTGAATTTTCTTTCTTTTCAAAACACAACCTGTCCCCTTCACATTCCAAGATAATATTTTAATTACCCTTGACATTACTAACTATTATATCTCTTAAACTGTTCTTCTTCCTGGACGTGCAAACCTCCACCCTACAAAGAAAATCATATATAGACACTAATGACATCTACTACAAAAAACATACCTAAACAAACCTCGAAAGCCTTCCTCCCCGCTCTCCTTCTTCGAGCGTTGCCTTTGGTTCCCAAAGAGGGGAGGATGGGGACAGTGGTGCATGGCATGGGATCACGATCTTTTTTTTCCTTTTTCTCCACCTTCCCTCCCCTCTCTCCACCTCATCCTTTGTAAATTTCTTAATCCAACAATACCAGGCTCCCCAAGTCTAGTGAATCCGACCCCCCCCCACCGCCCCCTCCAATTCCTCCGCTAGAGTCGAGCTCTTCTCCAAGCCTCCAACCTCCTGTAAACCTTTTTTTAAATCAGTCCATTCCTTGGATGCAAACTTGATCAGACCAATTTGAGCTAAATAATAGAACACATCTGTCTTGTCATCAATTTCATGCATTTTCTTATCATAAAAGAATCTCAATTGTCGCGGAAATCTCCAACTGTATGTTATACCTTTTGACATCAACAATTTTGTTACTGGCTTCATCTTGTACCTCCAGTTTCTTTCCATTGGGGAAATATCATTATACACTTCCACCTCATCCTCATCTATCTTTAGGACACCAGAACCTGCTTGTTTGATAAAGGCCATGATTTTCAACTTGTCCCCCCAATTTGCAAATTTGATCAATACATTTCTATTCCCTTTTTCCCCCTTTTACTCCCAATCCTAAATGCACTCACGATGTCCTCAGCCACGAAATCTTTACCCATTTTCAAATTATTCAGCCAATTAATTACTCGATCTTTAAGCTTATCTGGTGTCCTCTCCCCTATCTTTCTAATCACAATATTCCTTTTTCTATTCTCTTCTTCCAGCAATTCCAATCTCTTATCTTGAGCAATTATCTTCACATTTGTTGATTGGTCTGCATGAAACAAGCCGGTAACTTCTGTTTTAACATCGTCCAATTGCTTGTATACATCTACCATCATAGCATTTATTTTCGACGTATTATCCTTCACCTCTTTGGTTACTTCTTTTAAAGCTGTTGTCAAAGTCTGATAATTATTTTTTGCTGCTTCTCTTTCTTTTTTTGTCTCTTCCCTGCATTTTCTCATCTCATCCAAGATTACTTGAAATTCTTTTTTGCTTTCTTGCATCCCATCCGACATTGTTCTCTCTATTATATCCACCTTCTTAATAAATTTTCCAAATTCCACAAACATTTGAACATTCTCTATTGCTGATATCTCTACTACAGGAGGAGGTGTTTGCACTTCTTGTCTCTCTTTCTGGTCCTTCTGGTCTTTCTGGTCTTTCTGTTCTTTCTTCTCTCTTCTCGTCTTTGGTTTTGTAACTTCTTCCTCCTCTTTGCTTCTCCCTGCTTCCATTTTGTTATTTCTGATTGTATCAATTAAATTGAATTATGGGACTTTTATTATTACAAATCAAACTATTATATTTTATTATTATTATTGTTTTTATGTTTCCTCAATATTGGAAGCCAAATCTATATTAATTGCTTTAATCAATTTATTTATTTTATGTCCCAAAATTCAGTTATTTTCTGCACAATACACAATGTTCAGCTTGATCAGCTTATCAGTAAATTATTAACAAACTAATCAAGCAAATCAATCAATCAATTATTCAATAAACCAATCAAACATTGAATCAATCAGTCAACAATTCAATTTTAAGCAGTGTTACCCCCAATTTACCCCAATTGATTTAATTAATCAAAGTTTATACTATAAATTCATCAAACTATCTTATACCAATTTCAAAAAATGACTGTTCCTACTCCCACCATTAACAATTGATTAGTTAATTCAAGAATTAATTTTATCCCAAAATTCAATTATTTATAAGCAATATATATATTTCCAACCCCAAATCAAAGAAAGGAAATAGCTAATTCAACCTTATATTACTCCACAGTTAATTAATCTACAATCAACAATCAATTTAAACCTGTATTAAATTAAAGAAAAAGGAAGAAAGAGAAAGATGCTTATGTACTTATATACTTGTATGCCTATATACCTAAAATGATTTGTGTCTGTATGAGTTAAGTATTCTCAGATAGGAGATAGTTAAATATTCTCAAATAGGAAATAGGAGGGGGGGAACAAAGTGGGAGGGCCAGTAAAGTGAAGAAACGACAAGAGAAGAAAGAGAAGAAAGAAGAGAGAGAGAGGAAAAGAGAAGAAAGAAAAAAAGGGAAGGGAAGAAAAGAAAAAAATTAATCCTGTCTTCAAAAATAATCCAGTTTAAAAATATTCCACACTCTGAGGCTGCAAGAGGAGATCAAGTTATATATCCAAGTAACTTCAGCAGAGGGTTCCCTTATACCGATTCAAAGATAGAATAAATGTTGTGCTTCAAAGAGATAGGGAAATTCAGTCTCGAATCTGCTCTTTTAGTTTGAGTGCTGTATTTCTATTCCTGCTTCTTCTTCACCCAGTAAAGTTCCGGTCTAAGACTCTTCATTTGCATCCGCCATTTTTATCTTAAAAGTACTGTATTTCTCCTTTCGTGGCCTCTTTGAATCGCCGCTTTAAGTTCAACCAGCCAAGTCCACACCTTCAATTCACACTCCTAAGATTAGCAAAATCCAAACAAAGACTTCACCACGTTTTTATTTTCACCCGGCTCAGCACAGTTCAAGTCCTCTTTTTCTCTTTATTTCCCACTCCTTCTGACCCTTGGAACTCTCGCCCTTTTGCACTCTCTTCTCGTTCGCCTTCCGCTCCACTACGTTCTTTGTTAGTCTCCTCTTCTCCCCTCTTCTGGTTCTGTCCCTCCTCTCTCCTCTCCTGTCTTTGCTGAGCCCAGTATTATGCTCACAATCTTCTTTCCACTTTCACTACTATCCCCCTTCAATCTTTACTCGATCTCCACATTAACTGTATTGAAAGTCCGTGCCAACACAGAGATCTTTCGCTGTGCCCCGTCCGTCCCCGATAAGCCCTGTTTACCTCATAAAGTCCACTTCTGTCCAGGGGGCAGACTCCGGCACTACGATTTTTAACTCAAACAGAAATTTAAAAGTTTTATTCCGCTTCTGCTCCTGGCTCCCGGCCCGCTCAATGGAAGACTGTTTGAGCCGGAGCCCTCTTTCGAGGTCCCGACTCGTCTCGCTGCGCCTCCGAGCCCCGAGCTCCGCACGACTCCAATTTCTTCCACAGCTTCACCACAGCTTTCAGGTCGCTTTTTATTATATCATTCCCCAAAAGTTTGTTGTTTAATATTTATTATTTCTCGTTGTTACCACGTTGTTCTGGCGGAGAGAGAGGAAATGGTTGCTCTCTCTACGCCATGCTTAGCCACGCCCCAGTTCCTTCTGATTCTGATGACCAGTTTTCCAGATCATGAGGAGGCTTATAAGCTTTAGCAATGGTAGCTCAAAGGTTGAATTGTTATTTTGCATAAATAAAATCCCAGCTAGCTATTATAAAGCAAACTGACACTTTGAAGTCAGAGCCCTTAACAGTGGGCTAGATCACCAGAGCTTGGAAAAAGTTACTTCTGGAAACTACAGATCTCCAAATCTTTCAGCAAGTGTAGTAACTCACCATACTATAATCTGCTTTCAAGTGCTCCATTCATTACAAGGAGGGGCAGAAAACAGAGTGATTTTTAAAAAGTTAAATAATGCAATGAGGAACTCATTAATCAAGGCTGCAGTTCATCTGCCCTGCATCCCACATGGGACAGAGAATAAATATAAAGCCCAAGGAAACATAGCAGCATATGTCTTTCAACCCAACTTCAGTGGTAAAAATGGAAATTCATGGACAGATCCTTGTGATTTTAGTCCAGTTCATTAGTGTGCTATTCTTCAGAGCAGGTTTGAATTCAGAGTTCAGGTATTTTAAAAACCCATTCAAAGCATCCAGCAATGAAAGACTTACTTTCAAATTATTTTTCATCCAAGGCAGCACAGAATTATACCTCCTCTTTTTTCCTGACAGGGTGCAGCTGTGTTAATAACAGAATCCAGTATATGCTCCCCTACACTCTTCATTTTCCCACAGAGCTCTTTTTCAAAGTTTTTGTCAAAGTCCAACAAATCGCAGCAAAGGGCACAGGCTTCTTTTGTGTGCTGGCTAATGAAACCCAAAAACTACACACCGGGTCTTTTCACAAGGCTTGCTTAAGTATGCAAAAATGTTCCTAACAGCCAATGGGACCTGTTCTAGTCAATGCTAATGATTAAGTTCCTTTTGTTGCCTGCATGAGGAGAAACTGAGAAAAATTGGCACCACATTGTCATTGACTTTACTGCAGATTGTATATTTTCAATTGCCACCATCAGAAACAGCAGTGTATATAAAAGGAAGGTCCCAGGGGTCTGGAACATTCGAGGGGAATGGTAGCTCAAGTGGAGGGAAAGAAGTCACAATGGCTCCCATTTAGAATGATTCCTACTAAATGCAAAGGAACATGGTGTTAAATCTTGGTACCATCATTTCTACCCAATATTCTTCAACTCATTTATTGCTCCATGCTGTAAGGGTACAGTTCAGTTTCTGTTTCTGCTAAATCCCGGTGTTTTGGCTTACTGTAGTGGCCGGGGAGGTCGGAAGATTTTTTGCCCATTTCGGGCTCTCCAGCACCCATGCCAGCTCTGGGAAGGTCAAGGGACCCAATCTGCAGCTGCAGGGTGGCTGGGGAAGCCTAAGGGGACTCCCCTGTCGGCTTCTCAAGCCACCCCACCCCTGCCTCTGCAACTGCGGGGTGTCTGGGGAAGCTAAAGGGGACTCCCCTGTCGGCTTCTCCAGCCACCCCACCCCTGCATCCGCAACTGCGAGGCATCTGGGGAAGCCTAAGGGGACTCCCCTATCAACTTCTCCAGTCACCCTGCCCCTGCCTCCGCAGCTGTGGGATGGCTGGGGAAGCCTAAGGGGGAGCCCCCCATCAGCTTTGCAGCCACCCCGCCCCTGCCTCCGCAGCTGCGGGGTGGCTGGGAAGCTGAATGGGGAGTCCCCGTTCAGTTTTCCAGCCACCCTGCTGCTATGAATGATTGCATCGGATAATGGTAAGATATTGTTTTCTGATGCAAATGCTTTTTTAAAAAAAAATTGCAACATTATGCAATTTCAGCATTATCCGATGCAATCATTATCTGAGGTATTACTGTATATTTTATTCTTATTATTCTAATTCTACAAAAACTTTTACTTTAAATACCACCTTAATATTTAATAACCAAGAAATAAATAAAAAACACAAATAAAAACCACCTGTGATATTTACAAAGCCCTGGAGACTGGCGATTTCCCCTCTAACTCCTACTTTCCCAATAACTCAATTGACCTGGTACTGGTCTGCCACCTTTACCCTCAATCAAAGTATACTCAAAAAATGACTTCCATATATTCCAGAATTTATTTTCCTTAATTATACCCTTTTTCAGATTAAGTTCCCTTGTAAGCTTATTGTTAGGTTTCCACTAAACTTTTAACTACAATCTTCAGTCAGCCGCATGAGAAGTCTTAACTATCTCCTGCCCCCACCTCCAGGTGAGACTTATTTTTTTATTTATCATACTCTTCTCACCCTATGATGTAGAATTAAGTACAATCAGGGAGAGTCTAATAAAGATGTAGGTATTATTATTATTATTATTATTATTATTATTATTATTATTATTATTATTATTATTATTATTATTATTATTATTATATTTGGATTTGTATGGCGCTCTATTCACCGAAGCGACTCAGAATGGCTACCAGCATAAATTATAAAACATCGTATATCAAAGATTCACATATCATATCAAAGTATCACATACATTTCAAGAAATCCCCCATCACAATTAGAAATTAAAAACATCATAAATACATTTCAGAAATACTTCATAAACACTTTGAACAGTTCATAAAAATCACAACTCTACCCCACTCACTAAGTCCAATTCCCAGCTATTTCTTTCCCCCTCAGCAGAGCTGGCTGGGCAAGCGTCCATATTGGTGGGGGAGAGGGGAAGAACCACACAGTTGTTCCTGCCCTCCCTGGTCTAAAGCCGGGTGAGAGCAGCGCAGAGTCTGGAGGGGCGGTGGAAGTGGCCCTTCTTAATGCCTGCCAGCCCCAGCGCAGGTGTTCTTGCTCTCCCCAGCCAAAGCCAGGCGAGAGCAATACAGAGTCTGGAGGGATGGCGGAAGCAGCCCTTCTTAATGCTTCCAGCCGCAGCACAGATGTTCTTTCTCTTCCCGGCTGAGGCCGGACAAGAGCAGTGCAGAGTCCGGAAGGGCGGCAGAAGCAGCCCTTCTTAATGCCTCCAGCTGCAGCACAGATGTTCTCGCTCTCCCTGGCCGAGGCCAGGTGAGAGCAGTGCAGAGTCCAGGGGGGCGGCGGAAGCAGCCCTTCTTAATGCCTCCAGCCACGGCACAGGTGTTCTCGCTCTCCCCGGTCGAGGCCAGATGAGAGCAGTGCAGAGTCCGAAGGGGCAGAGGAAGTGGCCCTTCGTAATGCCTCCAGCCACAACACAGATGTTGTTGCTCTCCCTGGTTGAGGCTGGGTGAGAGCAGTACAGAGTCCAGAGGGGCAGCGGAAGTGGCCCTTCTTAATGCCTCCAGCTGTGGCACAGGTGTTCTTTCTCTCCCTGGCTGAGGCCGGACGAGAGCAGTGCAGAGTCCGGAGGGGCAGCGGAAGTGACCCTTCTTAATGCCTTCAGCCACGACACAGATGTCGCTCTCCCCGGTTTAGGCCAGGCAAGAGCGGTGCAGAGTCCGGAGGAGAGGCGGAAGCGGCCCTTCTTAATGCCTGCAGCCGTGGCACAGGTATTTCGCTCTCCCCAGCCAATTGCACATTAACTTCACTGTATCAGTTGTTTACATAAGCTCCTTTAAATTTATTCTGTATGTCTAGGTCAAAATTAGCAATAAATTAGTCAATCAGGATGAGTCCCTATGGCCTCAGACACCAGTTATTTTAGTTTAGTTTAGTTTGTGACATATTTGTTAGTTGCTGATTTTGAATTGCTGTGTGTTCTTTTGTTATTTGTTATCTGTTTGTACACTGCCCAGAGTGGGATACAAACAAACAAACAAATAAAGAAACAAATGAAATTAAGAATGGCTATTTTAATTCACTTTGTGGGGAGAGTTAGTCTCCTTACCTATGTGGTCACACACCACTGCTTTACAGGCTATTATCCTCCATCTTGGATTCAGGACAGAAGGATATGATGCACCAAAGTCTGGAATTTTCTCCCAGAGTTTATCTTGAGATAATTTTTCATATTTAAAGCTGCCTCCCAGAACAAATCCATGCCCCTCCATCCTGGCCATACTTCATTTCCTCCTCAAAATTGGAATTTACCATGAATCACTTAACACAGACCCCTAGTCCTATATAAAGAGCTAGTTGTATAAGTTTTCTTGAGGAAATGCAATTGAAACAACCATATACTTATTGTCTCAGTGTGGGATAAATGACAACACCACAGCGACAGATTGCTGCTATTTAAAGAGTCAAGGCTTCCGTTTAAGGTGTGCACTGTGTCACCTTATAGTACACCAGTTTCACACTAGCCAAAATCAAGTCAGAGGCTCTTTAATTAGTAAAAACCTTACACTGCTGCTGATGTCATCTCTATTACACAGATGGACTTATGCAACAGGATACAGACCACTGCTTCCCTATGCACTTTTATATCTTATTCCATCCCCTTCTTCTGTTAGCTCATATGCAGATTTCTAGATCATAAGCTCCTCAATTTCTTGACTTCTGAAGCATGGTGTGCATACTAAGGGGTGATGATGATGTTCATGATATATGTGCTCCACATTATAGATAGCTGAATAAATTCGTACACATTTAATTGTACTTTTAACATGATTTAGAAGAATCTGTCTGTCTGTCTGTCTGTCTGTCAGTGGTAATTAAAAACCAATAAATACATCAGACTTCAGCTGCAGCTCAATCTTGCTCACTGCAAACAGTATATATACTGTAAAAGCAAGTAACTTATGTTATTAAGCAATTCAAGCAATAAAATAGGAAGCAAATTCCTCTCTTTTAATGAGAATGGAACACAGGGATACCAAAATATCAAGAGGGTTTTAATTGGAAGCTCTGCCTTTAACTACATATAAATAGTGGGAAGCAAAATCACTGAACACTTCTAATTATAACATTATTCTGTTTTCTTTTCTTAGGTAACCAGGTCCATTCATTATTTGGAAAAACATTAAGACTTTTATTTAATTTGTTTTTACCATGGAGTATTTGGACTGCCTTCTGTTTATACAGTGATAGTTCCACATACTCATACAAATACTACAAGAACCATCTATATTTATTGCAGAATAGAAGCAATTGTTACTAGATTAAATCAAGAGTTTGAGGGATCAGATCTGGAAGAAAAAAACAATTTCATCCCAATTACACCTACTGTTTCAGCTTAGTAACTGGTTATTTCCATATCTTTCACATGCAACAAGTACAATATATATTTCACTTTTTGTGAAACTATATACAGTCAAACCTCGCATAAAGAGCATTTCGCTTAAAGAGTAACTCGCTTAAAGAGCAGTATTTTCTCTGGATGTTCGTTTCGCTTAACAAATAAAACCAACCAAAAACTCACTTAACAAATAAATTGGGGTTTGCAATCCCCCCCACAATTGGTCATTTACAATGGTGTTTCGCTTAAAAAGCAAACTCGCTTAAAAAGCAATCCCGTGGAACGCATTATGCTCTTTAAGCGAGGCACCACTGTATATATAGGAGTTTTGCATGTAGTTTCACAAGAAGATGCATGTATATATATATATATATATATACTGACCCTTTCCAGGATTTTCTAAGTATAGAGTACTCAGAAGGGATCTACTATTCTCTTCTTCTGGTAATACCATGAAGCTTTGCCAAAGGGTAGACAGGATGGCTTGTCTCCTAAAAACCACAGTAGATAATCTATCTCTCAACCTCTGGCTCCACAGCCAGATACCTAAATCAGCGAGCTATTGCATAAAATGTCTCCAGTCACCTTTGTATGTGAAAAACAAAATACATGAAGACAAACTTACAATAGCTCAAGTGTTAAGAATTATGCCAAGAACCCAACTATTGCTTCCAATTGTTAAGTACACCTCAGAACATTTCTTTTTAGCTTTGTCAGCAAGAAGAATGTTGTAACTCTTGGTTTAGAGGTAGAGGACAAAGCAAGTCAAGATTTACATTTCTATGGGACAGTAAAGCAAAAAATAATTAGAAAGGTCAGGTTTCAGAACAATGTTATAAGGAGCTCAGAGCTCTGGTCAACAAATGGCTGAGCTGAGTTAATTGCTGCTCCCATCACAGCCTAATAGGGTCACAAGATCATCATGAGCAAGGAGAGGATGTGTTCAAAGGCATCCATTACAAATCTGAAAGACATGGATCAGACTGAAAGATAGGGATGAGAAAAAAATTCACTCTCCCAAGAGCTCATATGTTTATCCATCCAGGTCCAGGGCTTTGTGGACCTCACTTCCAGAAATATGACAGCCATAAAATGCACCTGTGCATACACACCCGTGCCTGTCATAAACACGTTTATGACAGCTGTAGATGCATTTTACAGCAACGTTTACAACAGAGACAACCACATGACTGGCCCACTCAGCTGTCTGGTGGCGTGTTAAGGCCCACAGTGTATTCTGACCCTTTGAGACCCCATGGACCACTGTCCTCCAGGCACTTCTGTCCTCCACCATCCTCCTCAACTCACTTAGCTCTGTGCCCATTGTGTCTACAATACCATCTAGCCATCTCATTTTTGGCCACCCCCTTTTTCTTTTGCCCTCCACCTTTCCAAGCATCAAGGCTTTCTCAAGTGAGTCTTCTTTTCTCATTTGATGTCCAAAGTACTTTAGCTTCATCTTTACTATTTGACCTTCTAAGGAGCAGTCAGGGTTGATTTCTTCTAAGATTGACCTATTTGTTCCCCTCGCTGTCCAGGGAACTCTCAAAACTCTCCTCCAACACCACATCTCAAAGGCATCTATTCATCTGCACTCAGCTTTCCTAATGGTCCAGCTCTCACAACCATACATTGCCACCAGGAATACCATCATTATCATCATCATCATCATCATCATCATCATCATCATCATCATCATCATCATCATCATCATCATCATCATCATCATCATCATCATCATTATTATTATTATTATTATTATTATTATTATTATTATTATTATTATTATTATTATTATTATTATTATTATTATTACGATTTATATGCCGCCCTACTTGGTGAAAACCAACTCAGAGCGGCTTACATCATAAAATCGAATACAATACAATATAACAGATCAATATAACAGACCATTGCTTTGACTATACGAATTTTTGTTTGCAATTTGATGTCTCTGCTTTTCACTATGCTCCCCAGGTTTCTCATCGCTTGCCTCACAAGAATCAGTCGCCTTTTTATTTCATGACTGTAATCACCGTCTGCAGTGAGCTTTGATCCTAAGAAAGTAAAATATGTCACTGCTTCTACTTCTTCCCCATCTATTTTCCAGGGACTGATAGGACCTGTTGCCATTATCTTGGTTTTCTTGATATTGAGTCTCAAGCCATCTTTTGCACTTTCTTCTTTCAACCTAATCCACAGCTTCTTTAGGTCATCCTCACTTTCTGCCATTAGGGTGGTATCATCTGCATATCTCAAATTATTGATGTTTCTCCCAGCAATTTCAATCCCAAATTGTGATTCTTCCATCCCTGCATTGCACATTATGTGCTCTGTGTATAAGTTGAGTAAGCAGGGTGACAAAATGCAGCCTTATCTTACTCCTTATCCTATTCCAAACCACTCCGTCATTCCATATTCTGTCCTAACTGTTGCATCTTGCTTCATGTACAGATTTCTTATGAGGCATATAAGGTGTTCTGGTATTCCCATATTTTTAATTACTTGCCACATTTTGTTGTGATCTACACAGTCAATGGCCTTAGTGTAGTCAATGAAAAAGAAGTAGACTTGTTTCTGATATTCCTTTGTTTTTTCCATGATCCATCTAATGTTGGCGATGTGGTCTCTAGTCCCCCTGCCTCTTCTGAACCCCGTCTGCCCTTCTGGTAATTCTCTCTCCACATGCTGTTGCAGTCTATCCTGTATTATCTTGAGCATCACCTTGCTAGCATGTGGGATGAGCGCAATTGTTCGATAATTTGAACATTCTTTGGCATTACCCTTTTTGGGGAGTGGAACGTATACTGATCTTTTCCAATCCACTCTTAGCCACTACTAAATTATCTTTGAGCCTGGACATCCAGGCTCAAATATGAGTCCATGAATATCACCCAAGCTACAAACCTGGGTTTTCTGGGAAGTGAAATCTTGTCTAACATATGATAGATCCAGTGATGGGATGATAAAAAATCTTATACCACTCCCTGACGTCACAGACGTCGTGGGTGTGGCCAACGTCATGACATCATGGGCGGAGACACCGTCATGACGTCATGACGTTGTGGGCGGAGCCTAAAAATAAAAAATTAATTTAAAAAATTAAAATAAAACACACACGTACACACGCACACACCCATCCACCCACCACAACACAAAACCATAAATAAATAAAAGAAAGATATAAAATAAAAATTAAATAAAAATACACCCACCCACCCAAACACCCACCAACCCACCCCAAACACAAACCCCTCACTTAAAAGTAAAACAATACAAAACAGTACTTACCCTTGGAAGCGACCGAGCTCCTGCAGGAGGAGGCGGCGCAGCTAGCCGGGCAGCCCAGGGCCTTCCGGCTGGAACCCTCAGCGGGCGGCCCTGGGCCTCGGCGCTCGGCAACGGCCACAGGAAGAGGAGGCATGCCTAGCCGGTTGCTGGCGACCGAGGCCGGTTAAAGGAGTACCCAAGCCAATGGGACGGAGGCGAGCAGCGATCACCAGCAAAAGGCTCGCCCTCCACCTGGGAAGTCCTGCACGCGCGCGCTGCCCACCTCCTCCCCCCCAGCCAGCAGCCAGGGGCTCCCCCGCTATGGCGCCACCCCCCCCCGACGAGCGCCCAGTCTGACGGCAAGCTGGGTGGGTGGGTGGGTGGGCACCCCCCCCTGCCAGCCCGCCGCCAGAAGTTCGAAAAAGGTAAAGATCGCGGCTCGACTGCGGGGGTTAGCTGGGATCCCGAGGGTTTTCCCCATCGTCGCCTAACCCCCGCAGAGCTGCCCACGCGCACGCCCGAGGATTCGAAAGGGTATTCCTACCCTTTTGAATCCTCGGGCGTGCACGCGGACGGCTCTGCGGGGATTAGGCGAGGATGGGGGGAACCCTCGGGATCCCAGCTAACCCCCGCAGTCGAGCCGCGATCTTTACCTTTTTCGAACTTCTGGCGGCGGGCTGGCAGGGGGGGGTGCCCACTATTCAGCAGGGGAGGGAGCGCCTTCTGCCTGGGGGGGGGCGAGCGGTGGGGGGGGGCAGCGAGCGGGGGGGGGGGGCGGGCGGCGATTTTCTTCTTCGCCCCAGGCGGCTCAACGCTGCGCGACGCCACTGGCGCATGCGCACTGAATTGGAGCCATTTTGGCTCAAATTAAATTTTTTTTTTTTCTGCCGGTGAGGCGTCCGATCCGGACGCCTCAAAACCGATATTACCCTCCCGGAGACCCCTCCGGAAATCCTTATAACGGTTCTGTGGATCCGTTCAGAACCGGTAACATCCCATCACTGGATAGATCCCTATTCCCTGATCTACCCTTTCAAAGCTCTAGTCTCTCCTTCTATGATGCTGTCTCTGGAGCTGACTCTGTTCATATATAAAATGGACAATGATAGAACCCCATTCATCAGTTGTCCCACTTACAATGAATACAACCAGCCCCATCTGAAACTACCAAACTACCAGATAAGTGTATCTCACACAGTTATAGTGAGCCTCATTCTCTCAATCACAGCAGGATTGGTTTACTTGAGAGAATGAACGTCATGACAAAATGAGCATTTGAAGAAAAAATTCCCCTCCTGAGCTGGATTGACTATTTCTAACAAAATACTGAATATGTGTAATCAGCTCACCAATTACAGGGAAAATGCAAATAATTTTATGTCCTTTTGTACCCCTAGCTCTCATTCCATTTTGACCCATATGCAGAAAGTAGATTTCTGTTTAGGTGGGATTTGAATGTCAGATTTATGACAAATACAGTAGGGTATTGATAGTGCTAAAATGCTGCCCACGGCAATAAACACAGCAATCCCAGTCTTTGCTTTTCAATAATTTGATGAATTGCCTTGTCAAACCACATTGCAAAAAGTTCTCCAGGTGAGGGGGGGAAATAAGATGGGCACTAAATTTATTCTACTTTTTTCTCTTTCCTCCCAGATCAATCCTCTTTTAGGGAATATTTTAGTTTTTTCAATTTTTTCACTAAGCCAACATAGTAGTGTAATTAATGAACTGTTCTGGGTTTGATCCCACTGTATTAGTAATTAGCTGTTTAAATCAATGTTGGTATGTTGCTAAGAAAGTTTGTCCTTGGCCACGTCAATGAATTCTTTAGGAGTCTCATTTGCAACTGACCTACTGATCCAGGTGTACAACCTTCCCTCTTTGCAGAACAACCATAATTGCTGCATATCTGATGGTGTTACACTGAGGGTTGTCCCCTAAACTCACAAAGTGCAGGTGCTCTTGCAAAGATTTTTAAGCAATCATGTACATACACAGCACACCTAGCCTGTGAAAGAATCCTGTCTATCTTGGCATGCTTGAAGAAGATTTTGATAATATGTGCAACATGTTTTTGGAGGGAGATGCATTGAACTCTCTTGGTATCAAATGTCACTCATAAGCTATATCTGTCACTAAATTGGACGGTTCTTTTCCTAACAAATAATTTGTAGACAACCTGAGGGAAAATTTCTATAAGATTTCCTAGGAGAGCTTTGGATAGCTCTGCAACAGTTCCTGTTTGCTATTAGAGAGTCTCTTCCATTAACAGAAGTATCTGTGCTCATATTTAGATTCATTGTTTGATTAATTCCTTCTTTCTCCAGAGGAAGGAAGCACTTTTGTCTCAAAGATCACATTGAAAAGCAAAAAGGGGAGGGGGCGCACACGCGAAAGCTCAGAATTACAGGGAAATGATGTTCTCTCTCATCTTTTTCAGTCTGTGGAGATTTGTTGTGTGTATCTGATTCAATGTTCTTGAAATATGTAATCTTGATGCCTATAAAGGAAGTCTCCTTGCTATCAATGTGAATATGTGTAGAACACTGTGTCGCTTCCAGCATTTCATTTCAAGTTTGCTTTGCCCTTAAGTTTGACAGAGGAAACTAGGTCTGGAAAAGTCATTCTGCTCTAGGTGGTTACACCATCATTTTGAATGCATTTTTGCTTTCAGAAGGAACAAACTCATACACACAAGTGAATTTTGGTCCCCTCTATGGTTAATAAAAGAGGAAAGGACTGAACTACATCAATATCATGCAGCACAGGATCCAAGGAGAAATCACAGTATTTATTCCCTAACATATTTTTGAGTAAAAACCTAAAGGGGAAAAGTGATGGTGAACCTTTTAGAGACCAAGTACCCAAACTGGAATCCAAAACCCACTTATTTATCACAAAGTGTCAACACAGCAACAGGGGGAAGAAGGAAACACTCCCATTGGGCTGCAGGGTAGAGGGGTGGAGCTAACTCTGTGTCTGGGTGACTGCACGGGTGCCCACAGAGAGGGCTCTGAGTGCATTCACCATCATTGCAGGAACATGATGGCGAACCTTGGCACTCCAGGTGCTCTTGGGCTTCAATTACCAGAAGTCCAAGTCAGTGCTTCTGCTGATCAGGGCTTCTGGGAATTGAAGTTCAAGAACAGCTAGAGTGTCAAGGTTCGCCATCACCACTACAGAAGAAACCCACAGGTCCAAAGACTTTAAAAACTAGACAGCCAGATACTTCTGAAAATCTACCAACAGGGTAGGAAGAAAATTAACCTTTCATACAGTTATGATATAGCTGTCAATGAACTTTCAAGTGTCAAGTCCCTAACTATCCAAAAACACATCAAAATTATTGACCCCTTTGTATCTAGCTATGTGTGCTTTCTGAAAATACTCGGATTGTCATTTAAAAAATGGCCAATTTTCACCTAAATCTTAGCACAGTGATTCAATACCCATTTACCTCAAAATCAGCTCCAACTTATGCAGTTGAACTTGCTCCATAGTAGACATGTATAGAACAATGTTGCTACTCAGTTCAGTGATTCCTGTCCTATCTGGCTTCTATGACTGCTTTTCCATACCATCAGCCTGTCATCCCAGCACATGCATTTTAAAATATCAATTTCATTTCATAAATTTAAGGAGTTAACACAAGGCCAATTGTGAAGCTGCTAAATAGAAGTAAAGTACAGTAATACCTCGGTTAGCATTTGCATCGCATAACGCTAAAATCGAATAACATTGGGGAATTTGAGGCAAACATTTACATCGCACAATGTTGTGCAATGCAAATGTTTGCCTCAAATTCCCCGACGTTGATCTCTGCCCCAAAGCCCGCAGGGCTGAAGACCAGCTCTGCGGGCTTTGGGGCAGAGATCTCTGCTCAGATCGGGAGTTTGGTTGGGGGGAGGGCATTGCGCCCGTTCTCCCCCCCAACCAAACCGGCCATCTGATTGCACACTGGGACTGCCGGGATGTTAGGGGAGAAACCATGCATGTATGCAATCTCTCCCCCAACACCCTGGCTAAGCCCATTATTTTCCCCAACCCCAGCGCTGATGACAGCAGGGGTTCAGTGCTTGGGTTGGGGAGGAAGAATGGGGGCGCATGCCCGTTCTTTCCCCAACCCCAGCACCGATGCCAGCATGGGTTCAGCACTTAGGTTGGGATGCCGATCGGCCTTTGGTTGCGAAGGGAACATATGTTCCCTTCGTAAGCAAAGTGTGATCCCACACTGGAACTGCCAGTTTGCATGGGGAGGGAATGCGCATTCCCTCCCCAAGCAAACCGGATCTCCCCCATGTTCCCTTTCCTCTTTGGAAAGGGAACAGGGCTTTTTTAAAACGTTGTGCAATCAACGCATCACACAACATTAAAAACCAGATAATGTTATGACTTGTGTAACCAAGTCATAACATTCTCCGAGGTACTATTGTATATTTAGGAAACAATGTGCATTAACAAAATCAATCTCACTACAGATAGTAGATGGATCCAAGGTAAGGTATAGCATCAATATCATGCAACTAACCCTCCTTTGGTCTTCTAACCAACCCTATGGTTACAAGGGAATATTAATTTATTGCATCTGGGTAGCGTAGATTCCCCCCCCCCCTCACTGATGGCACAGAAGGACAGATTTTCTCCTTATAAACTTCTGGATGGGAGGGATGAAAGTTAATGCTTTTTCTTGTTGTTGTTACATGTCATTAAGTTGTCTTTACTTTATGGTGACACTATGACAAACAGGAAAGATGGGGAACTTAGCTCTGGTGCAAGACCCCATGGAGCTCCTTTTAAGCGTTATAAGGACCAGTTGAAACAAACCATGAAGATGTCAGGTATAAACCCACAAACTTGGGTATCAGCAGCCGTTGATCACCCACTTTGGTGCCAAACCATCTCTGCTGCTACCAATCACTTCGAAAGAAAACGCCATAGACATGAAGAGGCTAAGTAACAAACACGAAAGCTTAGTCAAATTCAACTATGCCCTCCATCATCTATTCAGTGTAATGTGTGTGGTCCATGCTAGGATTGGTTTATTGAGTCACCAGAGACACATACATCAACTGAGAAAATGACTTCCAGGAAAATTGTATTGACAACGATGAATGATGGATCCCCAAAATGCCCCGTCCTCAACAATCCTGTTTAGCTCTTGTAAACCAATGTCCGTGTATTTCTTTGTGGAGTCATAACATTTCTTATTTGGCCGTCATTTGAAGCAATGAAACTTACAGAGGTATTGCTTCACTAAATCGACTGAGTCAAACAAGCAAACTCTAGTTATGACTTACTTTGCATAGTAAGTTGCAACTACCATGGGGCCATTTGAAGCAATGGGATTTACAGAATATTGTTTCACTAAATTCAAACAGATTTACCATCAGCAACAGGATTTCTGCCAAAAAAAAACCCAAAATTGCATCACAATCAAGATCGGGAGGGGGGCAAGGGTTTGGGGAACCCTTCAGGAGTTTGCTCTTCTAAGACAGGCAGTCTTGGCTAATACCTTAGCAGCCCCAAAGCTTTTCACATCACTACTTCCTTTTTTTCCCTTGACACCCAAAGGAGTAAAAGAGGAAGAAGACTTCCTTAACCCTTATTAAGAATTTGAATAGGAAACAAGTTTTTATTCATCACCCCTTCATTGGGACTTACTTTGGAGTAAACAAATATGCAAGAATGTTTCAGATTTATCTGGAAATTCATGCAAAGACTTCATACTGTGTTGCATCCATTGCCAGCTCTTCCAATTAGGAACTTAAAAAAAAGTATGATGATTGCAAAATAAGCACTAAACTGCTGTGAAGTTCTTTAGATCTTGACTTTGGGAAATATGCCCATTTGCACTGAAATACAATGCTGAGCTATCAGGTTTCTGGAGTGAAGTGTCGCAATGCTATCAGTAAACGATTCATAACATTAAATGCCAACCCTGCATTGTATGGCAACATCTCCTTTACGCTGTTCGCTACCCTCTTGCAGCATTAACATACACTGTGAATTAAACTCTACAGTCAATGACTTGAATGCAATTGATTTTTATTGGACATTAGGTCCATTTCATCATTCAATGGTCTGTTTTCTTGTAAACAATGCTAACATAAAAGCCAATGTTGGGCAATGAGTCAGCATTATTTAAAAACAAGAACACATTGTTGGAGATGCACTCGAAAATATCTTGAATAATGTGATCCCATTTCCATAATATGTATATATGGGCGCCATTTCTTGATGGTAGGAGACCACAACCCACCCCTTACCTTTCACAGCACGATCAGTTTGTTTAGCTATTTAGAACACTTCCAAACACACACCCTGTCCTCTGTTATTGGAAAGACTTAATATGTTTTTTCTGGCATAGGTTTTTGCTGATGCTTGCCCCTTTCATGAGACTCATCCCTGGAAAGATTATTTATTTATTTATTTATTTATTAGTTTGAATTTATATTGCCGCCCACTCGCCATAGCGACTCAAGGCGGCTTACAAACAATACGTTACATTACAATATGATCCTACAGTTGTTCTTCTGATGACAGCAGCAGAGCACTGTACAATTGTGCACCCCACAGACCACTCAACCACTTCCTTTAAACCAAAGTGCCCCTATATTGCAGTGGTTAGCCTGTGTAATGCATTCAAAACTCTGCTCATGATCTGGTGGTTCAATCCTGGACGGAACACAGTTGACCCAGCCTTCCAAAGTCAGTAAAAGAAGTACCTAGTTTGTTGGAACTGTAGTTTGCATAATTACTTTGGAAACCACCCAAAGAGTGCTTTAGCACTATGGTTTAGTATATAAGTAGCTCCATGTTTGCATTTTATTTCTTTCATCCAACAACAGAACTGGCCATATTTTGACAATGGCTGTAATTGTTCTCCAAATCATGGTGAATATGGGTTACTTCAGGGAGCTCTGTTGTAGAGCAAGGGCTTTGCATATAGAAGGCCTCTGCTTTGCTTCCTAGCTCCATGTAATTTTGGAAATATTGCCTATAAACCTTGAAGTCCATATCAACAATATCAATCTAGATCAGTGATGGCTAACCTTGGCACTCCAGGTGTTCTTGGACATCAATTTCCAGAAGCCCAAGTCAGTATTCCTGCTCATCAGGGCCTCTGGGAATTGAAGTTCAAGAACACCTGGAGAGCCAGGTTTGCTGAGCCCTGATCTAGATGGAGCAAAGGTCTCAGGATACCCTTGGTGACCATTTGGAGGCTGCCCTTGGTGATCATTCAGAGGCTGCAATTGGTACAGAATGTGGCTGCCCGGGTGGTGATGGGGTGTGGGCATTATGCTTGTGCCTCACCACTGCTTCGGGAGCTGCACTGGTTGCTGGTGTGCCTCCGGGTGCAACTCAAGGTTGTGGTAATTACCTTTAAAGCCCTACATGGTAGTGGGCCAGGATACCTAAGAGACAACTGTCATGATTTTAGGTCCAACAGCCAGTAACTAAGGCCTCTGTAATAAGGCCTCTGTATTCTTAAAAACTGCTTTCTTAAAAAAAACAACCCTTATCTCAGATTCCACTCAGATGGGATGGCTAGCTAGATGTCTTACAAATGAGATCATGCATTCTTTTGGTCAGGAAAGTTTCTATCAGCTTCCAGAATGCACGGGAACCTAGAGGAAAGTTCCAAATGAGATAATCAAGATGAGAACATAGAAATTCCATAGGGGGGGGGATTGCTCATTTTGCCTAAATAAACTACAAGATTTTAGATAGAAAGATGGTTCTCTGACTGAGGCAGAAATGCTTTGTTAGCACAGACCTTCATTCCCTTTGGAGAAATTTTACTCATAGAAAGGAAGCATGAGCCCCTCCGGGCTCGGATGGAAAAGGAATGAATGCCATGCCAATCTTACCTTGGATATCTGAAACTCTGTTGGACTCTTATCTATTCTAAGGTATGCTATTATGCTTTGCTTCTATGAAAATGTGTATGGAAAAATAAAGCTCTTTTATGAGGTTTACTAACTATCTGTGTTGAAGTCTATCTTACCAGGCATATACAGGTACTATATTACTCTCTGCCTTACACGCTACCAAACTAAAAGAACTGCAGACTCCCTGTATCTATTAGGAGAAATCTCAACTTGCCCTCTGGGTTCAGGAAGGGGAGGTGACATGGAAGCTGGAGGGAGTTTGAGAAATAAAGGAATATCTAGCAGCCAAGATGTTTGTACCCAGCCTCTCGAACCCTCGGATAGGGTCAAGGTCGTGAGAACTGCATCACCCCAAGAACATCCGTCCATCCCACCAGAGTGGACCAGAGAGGCTCTCTGGTTGTGCCATCAGCTAGAGAGGTGCATCTCTCTAGCACCAGAAGGAGGGCCTTCTCTATGGCCACCCTGACCCTATGGAACCTACTGCCAGCTCAACTGCATCTCCAGACAGAGCTGCTTCCCTTTCAGAAGAGTGTAAAAACCTGGCTGGTGGGGCAGGTATGGGATATGGTGGCACAACAACCTCAGCCTGCAGGTAGTTTTGAGCCCCCTTGCTTTCTCAATTTTTAAATTAAGATTTAGTTTGCAATCATAGTCTGTTTTAATCTATAGATTTTTTTAAACTTTTAATTTTTTTAAAATCTGAATTGCTGATGTTTTTATGTCAAACCGCCCTGGGTTGCCTTGGTGAGCAGGGCGGTATACAAATACAAATAAATAAAATAAAATAAATACAATGGCTAGCATCCTATTTGGAGGGTAAGCATTATCATGTTAAATATTCACCTGCTCCAGCCAGCCCACAGTTGCCTGACCAATCCTGAAAACAGTGCAAGACCAGACATATAGTGGGGCATCTGCAGAAGCACTGGGAATGCTTCTGCAATCACATTGTTCTCTGTTGGCATAAAGCCAGAAAAATGGGGACCATCTCTCCCAAATCAAAACTATGGTTTTGCCTTTCTGCTTCCTCTACAGCAGAGTTTCCCAACCTTTGGTTATGGGAGTTCAATTCCCAGAAGCCAAAGTCAATTCCCCAAAGCACTGATTAACCAATGTACTGACTTAGGCTTCTGGGAAATGAAGTCCCCCTGCGGACAGTGGTGGGATGACAAATTTTTTTCTACCCCACCCTGATGTCATGGATGTAGTGGGTAGGGCCAACATCATGACATCATGATGCAGTGGGCAGAGCCAACATCATGACATTGTGGGCAGGGCCAAATATTTTTTTTAAAAAAATTAAAAATTTAAAAAATTCAAAACATCCCCACCCAAAACACAAATCAACCCGCCTGCCCACCCCAAACACAAATCAACACACCCCAAACACAAATCAACCCACCCACCCATCCCATCGAAGATGCCGCCGCGCGAGACATCGCTGCTGCCGCGCCCCCCCGGCCCCTGTCACCGGCCGGGAGGAGGTTAAAAGGAGCCTCCCTGGACGAGGGAGGGCTCGAAGACGCCGCCGCGCGAGACGCTGCCAATGTTTGTTGGACCTTGTTGGACTCTCCCTCGGCCAGCCGGCCTTGGAGGGAGAGAAACATGGGGGCCTTGGGCGGCGATAAAGGATTTTGTATGGGGGGGTGTCTTTGGTGGGATATTGTTTCTTTTGTATATTATGGAAGCCGCCTAGAGTCAGGTTCGCCTGAGCAAGGCGGGGTATAAATTTGAAGAATAAATAAATAAATAAATAAATAAATAAAATAAACCCACCCCAAACACAAATCAACCCACCCCAAACACAAATCAACCCAACCCAAACACAAATCAACCCACCCCAAACACAAATCAACCCACCCCAAACACAAATCAACCCACCCACCCCAAACACAAATCCACCATACCTGGCCTGGGGCCAGGGAGCAGGCACGAGGCAGTTAGCATGGTGGCTTGCCTCCTAACACCCCCCCCATCTGCCTCACCGATGCTTCAGTGAGGCAAATGGGGGCTTCAGGACCAAGCCGTGCGCGTGCGTGGCTTGCTCCCGAAGCTCCCATTCACCTCACCGAAGCATCGGTGAGGCAAACGGGGGTGATCCCAAAATCCCCGTTTGCCTCACCGAAGCATCAGCGAGGCGAACGGGGTTTTTTTGGGATCAAACCGCGCACGAGCGCGGCTTAATCCCCAAACCCCAGTTCGCCTCACCGAAGCATCAGTGAGGCAAACGGTTTTTTAAAAAATCAAACCGTGCATGAGCGCGGCTTGATTCCCAAATCCCCGTTCGTCTCACCAAAGCTTACTCCACATGCGCAGAAATTCAATCTGATGCATCCGCGCTTCACAATTGTAGTGTGCATGCGTCAGATTGATTTCTGTGCATGCTCACTAAATTGGAGCCATTTTGGCACCATTTTTTTTTAAAAAAAATCTTTTTTTTTTTGTGACATCGGAACTACCCTCCTGGAGAACCCTCCGGGATTGTTCTTACCAGTTCTGGGGAACCAGTCAGAACCGGCATCATCCCATCACTGCCTGCGGGGCATGTGCCCCACATTGGGAACTACTACTCTAGAGGTACTCTTAACTGCCCAGGGCCCCCATCCAGGGATTCTCCTTATAAATGTACTTCCAGGCACCTGGGGGCTTTGGTTCTAAATCTATATCGGGGTGGCTAGCCTTGGTGCCCCAGGTGTTCTTGGACTTCAATTACCATAAGCCCAAGTAAGCACACCTGTTGATCAGGGCTTCAGGGAATTGAAGTCCAAGAACACCTGGGGCACCAAAGATGGCAACCCCTTCTCTATAAGATAGCTTTCCTGGGATTATTCCATTGCTTTCCCCCAGTTGTCTTCTCTCTCCACCCTCACTACCACATCACAGAGGGCATCTCCCACTTGAGCTCCCTGTTCTACTTTCTTCTTTGCTTCCCTGATCTTCTCTCCCTTTTCTGTTTCCAAAGTTTTTATTTATTTATTTATTTATTTATTTAAATTTTTATACCGCCCTCCTCACTGAAGGCAACCCAGGGAGGTTTAACACATCCTAAAACACATAAAAAGGCTAAAATTCTAAAAGTTCTCAAACCCCCCCCCCAACAGTTAAAACCAATTAAAACTACGACTAAAACGTTATATGATTTAAAACTTAAGAACTTAAGGGAGCAGGGGAGGAGGTCAAACCACCCAGCAGGCTGAGGTCATTGTGTATCCTTTATATCCTATCATTCCCAGGCGCTACACACACACACACACACATGGCGGCCTGCTTCTTTCTCTACTTTCCTCAGAAACTTCCATCTGGTTTCTGGACATCCTGGACATCCTGACATTGCTATCCCTGCTCCCAGGTCCTTCTGCTACTTATTCCATCCACAAGACCTCTTCCTGATCTATCAGGAGCTGGTGGTGATAAACTCCTCATCTTCAAGTACAGGGGTGCCCAAACTACAGCCCATGGGCCGGATCCAGCCAGCGGCACCAATTAATCCAGCCTGTGCCGCCTGTGCCATTTCTGGATGTGGAAGTAAAACATGCATGTGCATAACACTGCCATAAATGACCCATGGCTATTGTAAACATGTTTATGGCAGCCATGGGTCATTTACGGCAGTGTTATGCACATGTGCAGGTTGTTATGCATCCGTGTATGTGCATTTTACTTTCGCTTCTGATGAGAGGCATTGTGTGACTGGCCTGTGGCCCAAGAAGTTTGGGCACCCCTGTTCAAGGGGGAAGCGATACAGAGCACTGGTGTAGTATCTGCCTCCTCACAAATCATGAACTGGGAAAAAAGGAAATTCACAACAACCAGATAAACAGATCAAAACACCTGTGACTTTGTGCTGTACCACAGATCATTATCCTGCTAGCGAAGAAAGGCCAGCTGTTTTTAGCACTGTAAGCCCAAATCCCTTTGGCTTCCAGTCATGCCGATTACCCGTTTGTTGTAAGGATTACAAAAAGGGAAAATAAAAATAAAGATAGCATGTGAAACTCTTTGAAAACCCGAAGAAGGATAAGCAAACATGTTTCTTTGCCTGCTAATGATGTTAAGATGGCCACAGGTGTTTCTACCCTTTTTTTCATAAGTTATTCGACATAGTTTTGCAATCTGCATTCTAGATGGCTAATACAAAGTAAGCTGAGCTTGGCTAATTTTAGGATTCATTTCACTCCCAAGAGCTAGGGATATTAAATCTGTTAGATTCATTTCCATTGGATTGTTCAGCATGCCATCATTACTCTAGTCTAATCCTACATTATTTGTTATCCTCAGCTCAAATGTACATATATTTTGCTGCATATTTTTTAAAAAGTAAGCATGTTTGGGAGTGTTTTTGGTATGATATTTTAAAATAGAAAATTTTTATTTCAAAACACTATAGCAAAAACAGGGACTGCACTGACGGCAGCTCAGCAGTTTGATACCTAATTACTGCTAGACAGAATGAACTCCCATCTTTGTCCAAGCTCCTGCCAACCTAGCAGTTCGAAAGCAAGAAATTGCAAGTAACTAAATAGGGACCACTTCGGTGAGAAGGTAAACAATGTTCTGTGCACTTCAGTGTCTAGGCATGCCTGTCACATGTTTTACTTCCGCTTCCGGTAGTGATGAAGGCAGTGCGGGCCGGATGAATCGCAGTAAACCAATTTGTGTGGATTCACAGGGTGCTTGGGCTTCTGGGAATTTAAGTCCAAGAACATCTGGAGTGCCATCACAGCCCTAAGGGCTTCCTCTTAGTTGAAAAATTACTACATGATTGCTAAATTCAAAGTGGACTCCAGAACCTCCAAGAACTAACTAGAAAGCATGCCTCAGCAATTTATCTACTTCCCCCTCATCTCATAACCCATGATGCTGAACTGGCCATCCATCATGAGCTGGAAACAATCAGGGACCCAGTATGGAAATTAGGGGACCTTCAGCTCAGACGTTGTACCCGCCCCCTCTTCTCATGTCCCAGGAATGTACCCCTACCTTCCCTGTTATGAGAGCAAATGAAGGCTCTGGCCATGCTATGGGGAGAGTGACATGCACCTGTTTTGATAAGGGCTTGTATCAGGGCCATTCACCAGGGAAAATAAGTGTTATCCCTTGCAAAGGCTGAGTGAAACCAAGAGCTCCCCTTCCTTGACTTTCAGAACCAGTGTGTCCATTTTGACGACTTACTGTGCCTTACAATTAGAATCCACTTGTTCATGGCTTACCCTCCCGAGCGGAAGAAAACAAGCTTTTTCCATGACACATTTTGGATAGCACGAGTCGTCCTTTACCCTTCAAAATACAATCACACCAGTTTCTTCCATTGGGGAAAAAACTCTCAAAATTGTTTCTCTGTTAAAGCAATAGTAAGTCTTGTGAGGGGGGAAGATGAAGACATTTTACTCAGGGGAAGTTTTTGCAGTTCAGTTTATCATCTGGGAGGTGACAAATCATAAGCAGGGAGGAGACAAATCCTGAAGTTGTTGTCTTCCTATATTTAGAAGTCCATGAACCCTAGGATTGTGTCAGCTTTTTTGCTGCTGTATTACACCACAGATTCATATTTAACTTCTAGTCTACTCAAACCTCTAAAGCAGTGTTTCCTAACCTTTGGTTTTTGGACTTCCATTCCCAGAAGTCTAAGTCAATTCCCCAAAGCACTGATCAGCCAATGTACTGACTTAGGCTTCTGGGAATTGAAGTCCCCCTGTGGGGCATGTGCCCCATGTTGGGAACCACTGATCCAGATCCTTTACAGGTGTATCACTGTGAAAACTAGGTATCTTTCATCTAATAGGCACAATCCTGTTGTGTAGTTCTGTATGTGCAATGGGAATGATGCCAACAGCAGAAACAATGATTCTTGGGAGGCAAGCGATGAGAAACCTGGGGAGCATAGTGAAAAGTAGAGACATCACATTGAAAACAAAAATTTGCATAGTCAAAGCAATGGTATTCCCTGTGGCAATGTATGGTTGTGAGAGTTGGACCATTAGGAAAGCTGAATGCAGAAGAATAGACGCCTTTGAGATGTGGTGTTGGAGGAGAGTTTTGAGAGTCCCATGGACAGCGAGGAGAACAAATAGGTCAATCTTAGAAGAAATTATCCCTGACTGCTCCTTAGAAGGTCAAATAATAAAGATGAGGCTAAAGTACTTTGGACATCAAATGAGAAGAGAGGATTCACTTGAGAAAGCTTTGATGCTTGGAAGGGTTGAGGGCAAAAGAAGAAGGGGACGGCCCAAGATGAGATGGCTAGATGGTATTGTAGAGACAATGGGCACAGAGCTGAGCGAGTTGAGGGGGATGGTGGAGGACAGGAGTGCCTGGCGGACAGTGGTCCATGGGGTCGCAGAGGGTCGGAATCGACTGTGCGACTGAACAACAACAACAACAACAACAAATGGAAAATTCATGATGCATACAGCTTCATCATAGTATCTACCAGTCACATACACCCTGAAAGCAACAAATCAAATTTCTGCCCAGAATGGTCACTGGAATGTTGTTTACACTGATATTTGGGGGCAGGTCACCTCAGTTCCTTCTAGTCAAATTGTCAGTTGAATTTCATTGGGTTTTTTTTTTCAGAAGTCACTGTTGTAGGCTGTTTTGCACAGTATTGATTTTCTGACTGAAACAGGTACTGATATGTTGTTCTTGAGCATGAGTTTTGACTCTCTGTATGCACCTCAACTTAATCTAATCAAATCTTTATTACAGTGCAAGACCAGCATAGAACAGTAAAGGAAAAATAAGTTAAAATGGGGGTACTAAAATATATCAAGAAACAAAAGTTAAAATGAGGGTACTTAAAAAGGAGTGTTTCTACTCAGAGTTGAGGAGCAGTAAAATTAGTACATAGATGCACCTCAACTAGTCAGATATCTGTTGTGAATTTGGTTTGTTTATCCTACTTAGAAGTTGGCATTCTGGCCCACTGTTCTCCATTTTAGTGGGTTTTTAGGCAATAATACATTAATAAAAGAGTAATAAAGGTTAGGTCAGAGGCCTAAAATATTGTTTTGTTGGATTTCCGTCACATCCCACTATTTTTATCATTGCTTTTTTAAAAAAATTAAGAAGTCTTGGCTCCAGCCCATTTTATTTTATTCCATTTTTAATCTAGTCCTGTAGGAAGCAACACCTTAGATGGGATTCATTGTTAAATTGCCTGTGCTTTGATACTCAGTTTTTTAATGTAGCAGGGTCCACTGTTCATTGATCCCAAGCAGTGCCAAGTCAGAAGTGTCCAATAATGAATGAAGTAATTAATTTCATTTGGTTCTCAATAAAAAGCGGCTGGGGGGGGGGTAGGGTGTCTTCCTTCATCTCTAATCAATTCAGAAACTAGACCTGAATTAATATTAGATTTTTTCCTTATGTTTAATTAAGTCTAATTAAACAATGCAGACTTCTTCCTGTCACCTGTGGTGTGATTACATTAAATATTTAATCCTTGTGAAGGATTAGGCTGAGGATCTCATCTATATCTAGCAATCTGTTCCTCTCTCTGGAGTTTTTTTAAATTTTATTTTAGTTCTGCTTTTGTATAATGAGTCACATTTCAGAGGATACTGTTAAACACTTGGGTGAAAGAGGGAACACACACTGGGTCATTTGAGATGGTGAAAATACTGCTCAGAGAACATAAGAGTTGGATTTCCCATTAACCTACAGTGCAGGCGAGCTGTCTGATTGTTTTGGGATCTGAATGTCACTAATGGAAGAGTTTATCCAACAACATTTTGAGGGCTGCATTTGCATGCCTCCCAAGCTAAAGGAACACCAATTGCGGTGTCAGGAGCATATCTAGAGAAAGTTCTTCTTGAGAAGCAATCATAGTGGTAAGATCTCTGAACCTTCTTGCATGAGCAATTGAGACCTCTCCATGAGCTACGCTCGAACACTCTCTGCTCCTATCATTTTTAAATTACTACCTTATTTATTTATCTTAAATTGTAAACTTGGGATACACAGGAAGAACCACCTCAAAGATTGTGGTACTTTCAAACCACATTTGGGCATATCCCAGGCAATGACAATTTTGTGGTGGATAATCTTTCTTACACTAGGTCCAGTAGAGGGAATTGTGGAATGAATTCACCCAAAGTTGGCTTCATTTGATACAGTGGAACCTCGGTTAACAAACGGCTTGGTTAACATAAAAAGCACATAACAAAAGGAAATCCATAGAAAATAGTGGCTCAGTTTACAGACTACCTTGCATAAAGAGTGCCTTGCTTAGAGAGTAATTCGCTTAAAGAGCAGAATTTTCTCTGAATGGTCGCTTTGCTTAACAAATAAAACCAACCAAAAACTCGCTTAACAAATAAATCGGGTTTCACAATCCCCCCCCCCCTTGCCAGAAGTCACAATTGGTCACTTACAATGGTGTCTTGCTTGAAGAGCAAACTCACTTGAAGAGCAATCCCCTGGAACACATTGTGCTCTTTAAGCGAGGTATCACTGTATTCCTATGGGAAACCACATTTCAGTTAATGTATTTTGGTTTCCAATGCATACCTCAAGTAGCACATGCATAGTTACATAACAGGATTTTAGCTTCTGACTCCTCTAGGGAACATGGTGTGTGTGATTTTGCTGTGCTGGGGAGTGCCCAGTCTCTTCTAGGATGGGATGGAGGTGAGGCTAGACATCAAGTGTTGATGCAGTTAACACTTCCTGTATAAATGCACAGCTGGTTAATATTTGCCATTATTATTTGCACAGGAAGCTCAATGAGATTTTCAGCAGTCAACATAATAATCGAACGGATTACAAAATGCCATGCCGAAATATGTATATACAGTATGATGGTTTCATTTTGTGTTTTCACAAATTTCAGGGTTTCCAGTAGCCCAGCCTTTCTAAAGGATTAAAGACACTGACTATAAAAGCACTGGGTTCACACTGAAGACATCCCCTGCCTCATTTACACACTTCTCAGGGTTGCACCTTTCTTAGGATTGTTTTCCCAGCGTGCTGTCAACTGTGTAATAGAAAAATGTATCTGCACATCTTTTCTTTCCAGCGCCCACCTGCGCCCCCCCTCTCTCTCACACACAGCCACCTTCTTCACTTTACTTCAGCAAATCAGAAACAAAACAATACATTGCTACATATTCTGTCACACTTGGGAAGAAAGGAATTGAGAGAAAGAGCACTGGGTACATATGTGAGAACAATCTCATGGTTGCCTTTGACTGTTCTTAATTATTACACTGCATCACAAAAAATAATATTGTCTGCTACTTGCTACCAGGGGTGGCCAAACTACGACCCACAGGCCAGATCCAGCAGTTGCTAGAACATGCATGCCACCAGGGAACCATGTAAAAATACATTACCCAATTACCAACCATTTGAACAGCTATAGTATGGCTTAAAATCTGTACATGATAGGTAAATCCTGAGTTCAGATTTGGAATCAGCATACTCAATATCATGTAAATCACATGTGTTATTCCCAGTAGCAAAATCATTGTTGTGCAGTATTATCACACACACATGCACACGCATGCACTCATGCACACACATGTGCATACACACACGTGCGTACACATGCACACAAGCAGACAATTAGCAATAGCAAATACACTTATATATTACTCCAGAGCACTTAGTGCACTCTCAAGGCAGTTTTACAGGTACAGCAGTACCTTGCTTAAAGAGCATAATGCATTCCATGGGATTTCTCTTTAAGCAAGTTTGCTCTTAAAGCGAAACACCATTGTAAGTGACCAATTGTGACTTTTGGTGGGGAGGGGGGGGGGACTGTGAAACCTGATTTATTTGTCAAGCGAGTTTTTGGTTGGTTTTATTTGTTAAGCAAGGCGACCATTCAGAGTAAATTCTGCCCTTTAAGCGAGTTACTCTCTAAGTGAGGAGCTCTTTATGCGAGGTTTCACTGTAATTAGCATTTTACCCCCAACATGCTGGATACTAATTTTTGTGAAAAGTAGGGATATCACTTTGCAAACAAAAGTCTGCATAGTCAAAATAATGGTATTCCTGATGGTATAGTTGTTAGAGTTGGACCATTAGGAAAGGGGAGCACAGAAGAATAGATGCCTTTGAGATGTGGTGTTGGAGGATACTTTTGAAAGTACACTGGACAGCAAGAAGAACAAATAGGTCCATCCTAGAAGAAATCAACCCTGACTGCTCATTATTATTTTTTATTGTTCATACGTATATGCCGCCCTACTAGCACAACAACTCAGGGCGGCTCACACAGCACCGCAGAACAACGTCCAAAACATAACAGTCCAGCAATAAAAAATTATCCATAAAACCATTTATTATTTTTATTTATTTGCTCATATTTGCTATCCCGCCCCAATCGGGTAAACCCGACTCTGGGTGGCTTGCAGATTAAAATCATAGGTTAAGACTATGATAATCCTAATTCTTCTTAAAAACTTAATATTTAAAACTTTAAACTTTAAAAATTCATGAGAAAATTAAAACAACACAGGGAGATAGCACCAAAAGGGTGGCTGTCCCTTAGATCAGCCACCCTACATGGGATCCCCTGTTCTTGGATCCCCATGCTTGTCCTGCCAGCCAGGTTTTTAAGCCCTTCCGAAAGGGCAGGAGCTCTGTCTGTAGGCGCAGTTCAATTGGCAGGAGGTTCCAAAGGACTGGGGCGGACACAGAGAAGGCCCTCCTCCTGGTGCAAGAGAGACGTGCCTCTCTTGCCGATGGAACAACATGACAATCCCATAAAATTTAGCAAATTAAAAGATTTAAAAGAGTCGACAAATTAAGAGATTAAGAGCAAGAGAGGAATTATCCAATCAACCATTGGGCTGGGGTCACCATATAGCCAGTACCCCACATCTGCCCTACCAGTCATGTTTTACGCCCTTCCTCAAGGGCAGCAGCTCTGTCTGGAGGTGCATCTCAGTTGGGAGGAGGTTCCATAGGGCTGGAGAGGACACAGAGAAGGCCCTCCTTCTGGTGCTAGAAAGATGCACCTCTCTAGCTGATAGAACAACTAGAGAGCCTCTCTGGTCCACTCTGGTGGGACGGACAGATGTTCTTGGGTCTTTAGCTTCATTTTTACTATAGTAAAGATGAAGCTAAAGTACCTTGGACATCAAATGAGAAGAGAGGGTTCACTTGAGAAAGCCTTGATGCTGGGAAAAGTCATTGTAAGTGACCAATTGTGACTGGTGGGGGATTGTGAAACCCTATTTAGTTGTTAAGTGAGTTTTTGGTTGTTTTTAGTTATTAAGTGAGGGTGACCATTCAGAGAAAATTCTGCTCTTTAAGCGAGTTAGTCTCTAAGCGAGGCGTTCTTTATGCAAGGTTTTACTGTATTGTGGATGCAATGGGCACAGAGTCGGGTGGGTTGAGGAGGATGGTGGAGGATAGGGGTGTCTGGTGTGCAAGGTCCATGGGGTTGCAAAGGGTTGGAATTGACTGTATGCCTAAAGAACAACAACAACAAAAACATTTTTCTTACCAACTTTGAAAGGATGGAAGGCTAAATCAACGTTGGCTTCTGTCAGGATTGAATTTACAGTGTTTTGGGTGCAGTACAGCAGTTTAACCTCTGCACCACCCAGGCTCATTCACACATACACACAGAGAGAGAGAGGAGTGGTAAGAAAAAGGAGCGAAAGAGTCCTGCTTTTTGAGGGGGGTAATTACGGCTTTTCTAGGCTATGACTAGAATGGGAAAATAATTCACAGTCATTATTTGTATTGCTCATTACTGTATATAAGAACAAAATATAAACGCCTGTAATTATTTTCCAGTTGGTTTGGTCCTTGTCTATGTAATTGTGTTTTCCCCCACATCATACCGAGCCCTTCCTCCATAAAACATCACAGTTAATAGCTCCTTTATATTTACTGCTCACAAGGAGAAGACCCGGCAATCAGATATTTTTTATGATGTAGGGTGAACTTTTAAAAAATTAAATTAGCGGTGGGAACAACAACAGCTCGTTGCAAGCTAATTACTTCTCCCAGCCTCTTGGCAGAGAGGGTATCAGCTTCACTTCTTTCCATTTTAAGACTCTGGAGTCATAGAGGCTTGGCTGGCTGTTAGAATTTTTGGTTGAAAATGCTAGCATCTTCCAGCAGCTACAGTTTTCTGTCTTTCTTTCTTTAAAGGGCATTAAACTAACTTGCGAGAAAAGCAGCTAAGATTTGAAGCCGAAAAGAGGAGAGAGATGTGAATGTACCAGGAGGGTTTGTTTCCCCCTTCTATGATTTGGCACAACCTTAAATGCCTGAAGAATAGTTTTTTTTTCTGATCTCACAGATAAACCTACATGTTTTGATCTACAGAAAATGTTTAACATTTGGAAGGGGCTTCATTAAACACTGCACTGAGAAGGCAACTTCACTCATATAATGAGCTTCAAATGCTTGAACACACCCACCACTTGCCTTCAGGATGGGAAGGGAGGAAAATATGACTGGAATAAATGTCGCCTTGGTACCTGTTGAGAGGAAAGATCATGTATATTCAACAGCCTAACTGCTTTTTTTGTGAAGTAACTTTGCACTTATGCAAAATTAATAGGGTATTATTCATTATAAAATCCAAGCAGAGTCTTATTAAATGTGTGCTGTCACCAAAAGGAGAAGGGGAACAGGAGACGGTGGAAGCTTTTTAAGCCATGGTTGGGTTGCCCTCTAGTGAATGAGGTCAGCATTTTGCACTGGAAAATTATTTTGATGGCTGCATAATTAATTTTTACTGAACTGTTACAGACAGTAAGAGTCCCAGCCTGAGCTCTGACTGCTTAAACACACATAGAGTGAGCGTGCACAAATACCAGTCTGTTGTAACAGGATTCTTTTTGCTGGCTTTTCTCATGGAGACACAGTAACCCCAGGGAATGCATGGAGAGGTGGCCATCGTGATAACATGTTTTCTAGCTACCAGGTATAAATCAGCAACCCAGATTGAAAGCACACCAGCTGTTTAATATATTTCTGTGTTCTTAATATGTCTCCTGAAGAGAATATCTAATAAGAGCATCATGGCCAAGAGCGATGGGGTGAGGGGAGCCAACCCAATTTTCAATAGTGATAAATTAGGCTAAGATTTAAGAGCAAGCATCACAATGCTTTGTTTTAGAGGGAAAGGGAACAGGCAAGGGAGTGAAATTAAGCTGGTGGCATAAAGCAGTGGCAACAAGCATCTGGAATGTTGTAGGAGGGGGTGAATCCAGTGGTGGGCAGCAAAAGTTTTTGCTACCATGCCGTGGGCAGAGCCTACATTGTGGGTGGAGCCTATATCATGGGTGGAGCCTACGCCGTTGACAATCTAGTCATGCCTGCCATATGGCCATGTATACATCTGCAAACAGGCAGCACTGGAGATGAGCACTACAACCTAGAGTAGGATAGGACTGGCTTTTGAGCAAGGAAGACCTTGAACCACTTGCAGGGACAAAACCTGACATCAAATTTGAATACCAATCAGGGATCTTCTGCTATTGGGTAAAAGTTGCTCTTGCTCGAAAGCCAGTTGTTACCAATGCTAGGGTTCAGTGCTCATCTCTGTTTATAGCCAAAGAGCCAGTGGACTTGATCCACAAAAGCTCACATTAAAATACAGCAGTTAATCTTTAAGGTGGCACAACATTTTTGTCTTTTTGTTTTGTTTACTCTCAGATATGCTTGCATAGAATAAAACTTTTAAAATGGTAGCTGTGTTAGTCTGGGCAGGGCAGGGAGGTTGGTGTGGCCACCCAATTTTGCTCCCCCCAGCCCGAAGGCCACCCAATTTCACTACCACCTGCCGGTGTGTGTGTGTGTGTTGCGAACCTATTGCTGCCGACCACTGGGTGAATCCATTCCATATATTGGTCAGAAATTTATCAAGACTATTCAAGGCACTGAGCTTGTTTTGGAGATAGGCCTCAGCACCTTGAATAGCTTGTGCAAAATTCAGGTTACAACCCAGCCTTAATGACCCAATGAAATCAGAGTCACCAGCTTCCATTTGCATCAGAGAAAACATAGTGTTCTTCATTTTATTTTTTTAAAAACACCTGGTGGACATTTTGAACAATGTGGGGTACATGACACCTCCAGTCAGCCAATACTTGTTGGAAATGTTTGAAAAATTTGCCCAAAAGTAAGCTAGCCCAAGCCCCGTAGTACCAGTTAACATAACTCTATTGAACCAATAGGGTTTAAGTAGGTGCAGTCTGACCACTCTTTAATTGGCTCAGTGGGTCTACTCTATATGGGACAAGCAGGTGACATAGACCCTAGTCTCCCTCACCATTAGTTGCTGAGAAAATCTAACTTACTCAATTAAATTTGCCTATAGAACATAATACTCTAGGTTTAAACCAGTTGTAAGAACTGGTTAGACAATTTGCACATCTAGTATAGTTTTGTCTGATCTGATGGGGAAATGCATGGAAGGGCTGGGGTCCTCAACAAGCTAGTATGATATGATGATGCCATGATCTATGACCCACCTCATTTTGCTAAAGAATATATTTTTTTTCCTAAGCCTCACCATTTTGCCTTCTGGGCAATGGGTGTTTGTGACTGGCCACACTTACCATGGTGGTCATTTTGTGATAAGACAAACCCTAGGTAGCAGCCATTTTGTAAGATTGTGCACAGCACTCTCTGTGCTGGTGAGCAAAGGCAAGCCCTTCTACCATTACTCTCCAGCGCAGGCGAGAAAACTGTTTCTCCCGCCCTCCCACCTTCTCTTTTTCCACTTTTCTAGCCTTAGGGAAAGCAGAGAAATAGAAGGTGGGGGTGAAAAATGTCCCCAGTCACTTGCTTTACTTGCGGTGGGAACATGTGTTCCCTCCACAAGCAAAGTGGGCAATCCCAATCGCTCACTTTGCTTGCGGTGGGAACACGTGTTCCCACCGCAAGCAAAGCGGTGTACGCCTGGTGCTTTCTGGATTGGGTCCCCCTGACCTCCCTGGAGCCCATTTCGGGCTCTCCTGCACCTCTGCCATGTCTGGGGAGGTCAGGAGACCCAATCCACACTGTTTCTGAAGTGCCCCGACCTTCCTGGCTGGTGCAGTAAATCAAAACATCAGCATCCGAATCCTGACGTTTTGACTTAGTGCACTGGCTGGGGAGTTCAGGGAACTTCGGAAACAGCATGTTTAGGGTCCCCGACCTCCCTGGAGGTAGCAGGATGCCGGAGAGCCTGAAAAGGGTGAAAAGACTTCTATTTTTTCACCTATTTCAGGCTCTCCGGCACCACTGCCACAAGGTGTCTCAGGAACTTAGGGGGAGGAGCTCTTACGATGAGACGGCCGATGTCTGACACAGATAAGTAGGAATCACATTGTCAGGAAAGGCAAGAGCATTCCTTGTGATCCAGTGTCTACCATGGAAATGTGTGAAGATGCTGTAAACAAAGATGAGCACCTCCTCCAGGAGTCAGACATGACTAGCTTTTGAGCAAGAGTGACCCTTAACTTTAGTAGCTGATGCTTTAAGCTCTTTTAAATTTTTGAGGCTGGGCATGCTTCTTGAAAATACAAGTGCAGAAGAAGGCAATGCAGTTGCCACTATTTTTATCCCCAGCATCTCTCTGACCTGACAATAGTGTGAAATGGAGAGGACCCCAAAATGGGACCACTGCCATGTTTACAGCTGATGATAAAGCTCAAGCTCTCATTTTAACATTCATCTAATGAATGCATGCAACAATCAGTTAATGGTTCTTGCCCTGTTACTGCAATTACAATGCATGAAAGAGATCATAATTTCAGACATGATAGTTTTGTGTATTCCATTTGATCCACACAATGTTGGCCAAGGGCAGTGAAAGAGCAGGACTCATGGGTGGACAGCATGTCTGTAAATGGTTGGGAAAGGGTTGTTGAAGCCTTTATTGCCCCTGACTATCCTTTTTTTGCCATAAATTTTGGTTGAAATAAATTGGGTGGCATTTAATTTAGCAGAGTGCAGCTGACCATTCAGATGAATTTGTGGCTATGAATCAGAATTAATGGGTCTAGGTGCCATGTAAAAGGTAAAAAAAAAACCCATGCCAAACCTTTTATCGTTGCACTACATCCATTCTGCATAAGACAAATAAAAACCAGACTTTATGATGTCAGTCCCTAGAAGTAAGCTCTATTTATGTTCTGAAGTTCTGTTTTTCTCCATGCCAAGCCTTGGCCAGCAGGCGAGATGGAATTTACCTGGGTGACGCCCAACCTGGCTAAGCACCCAGGCTTTTTTTAATAGCTAGACAACAGATAAGGCCAAAACCTTCACTGTCAAAAAGGTAGCGAAAGAACCAGAAAAGCTTCAGTCATTTCATGCTTTACTTGGCAAGTTTCAAAAAGCGGTTACAGCAAGAGTTTCAGCAAAACAGAAGATTCCATAGGCAAAATAGAACAGTTTCAGTCAGAGGCACTTCAAAACAAGAAAATTTATCTAATTTTGGAAACCATAGAGGGCTTTTTCCAACTTTTTTGTGCTGTGTGTCGGATCACACACACCAAGACAGCTAAGCGGGCCAATCATATGGTCCCTCTTGCTGTAAACACTGCCATAAAATGCATCTGTGGCTGACGTAAATGCACTTATGACAGCTGTGAGTGCATTTATGGCAACGCTTATGGCAGGCATGGATGTGTTTACGCATGTGCAAGCGCATTTTATGGATGTCACAAATGTGTCTGCTTCCATTTCCCGTAGCGGCGAGGGTGGCAGTGGGCCACATGAAATGATGCCACGGGCTGGGTATGGCCTGTCAGCCATAGGTTGGCCACCCCTGATCTAACCCATGACTACATGATTGCAAGCCAACCAGCCAGTGATGGGATGTAACAGGTTCACACCAGTTCGCCAGAACTGGTAGTAACTTTCCCCAGTGTCCCGGAGAACCAGTAGCAGCTTTTGGGGGGAACCACCTTCGGGGTTTACCTTTTCACTGGTTCCCCCACTGTGCATGCAAGCCAAGCACTTGGTGTGCCTGCATGCCTACAATGCTTGGTGCGTATGCATGGCCTCCTTGCTGTCCTCCCAAGCAGAGAGGAGGAAGAGAAGCTGCTACCCTGAAGCTCCATATAGCCTACTCCCCAGGGTAAGTGACTCACCTTTGGATGTGGTGTGTGTGTGTGTGTGTGTGTGTGTGTGTGTGTGTGTGTGTGTGTGTGTGTGTGTGTGTGTGTGTGTGTGTGTATTTTCATGTGTATTTAATACCTTTACTTATATTGAAATACGACCACAGTTCCTAAAAAGGCCTGGCGGCCTGGCTAGGGGTTTTTAAGTAAAGTCTTGGAGTTACCTCATCAATAAGCTACACCTGTGCTGTTCCAATTACTGTTCCAATTGGAGAACCCTTAAGGAAGTACAGCTGTTTTACATTTACATTAAGGCATATTATCCTAGAGAACTGGTTAGGCAAAGACTTAGTACCTAACTTCTTTAACTGTTGAAAAGTTGAAAAGTGTCAAAATGAAGCCATCTTGTGGTGAGTTCATTCTGTAGTTCCTTCCATCTGACCTAGTGTGCGAAAGATTAGCCAGAATAAGTTTTAAGCTCTGGTTTAAAAGCTCTAGTTCATTTGTGTTTGGGTGGGTGGGTGTATTTAAAGTATTTTATTTTATTTATTTTATTTTATTTTATTTATTTACGGGTTTGTGTTGTGGGTGGGTGGGTGGGTTGAGGTGTGTGTGTGCTTATTTTTATTTTATTTTTATTTTTTTTCTTTGGCCCCACCCACAATGTCATGATGTCATGATGTTGGCTCCGCCCATGACATCATGATGTTAGCTCTGCCCACACTGTGATGACATCATGGTGGGGTAGTAAAAATTTTGACATCCCACCGCTGCAACCAGCGAAATAGCTAGCAAAGCCTTTCGACAGCTTTCCCCCACCCACTTGTTTTGGGGACAAGCAGAGGCTTGGAATTTGTTATGGGGAAATTGGCCACCTGAATTGATAAGAACTTTCATGCCCCTCTCCAGGGAAAACAGGAAACCCACAGAACATATTTTCTCTCTTGCAAAGCACAGGGAAATCCCAGCTTCCCTCAGTCTTATCAGAACAAGGGTGACCCCATATTTCTAAACCCACTCTGGCCCCTACATATGTGAGCATGCCAGATAGCATCACAGGAGAGCCACCTTGTTCCTCTTCCATTGCAGAAAATGGAGAGAAGAAAATGAAGACTAAAAATTTATTTCCTTTAACAAAGTGAGTTTAACTTAGGAAATTAGTACATGGACCACTTACCCTATAATTTGCAACAGATCAGGCACAGATGAATTCAAATGAAAACCCAAGGACTACAAGACATAAAACTCCATGCAGGGAAGCCTACCATGTCTATTTTGTTCTGCTGGCAAGGTGGGCTAAATATCCTCCAGTTTGACATAAGTAAAGATCACCTGCTGGTTTGCCAGTTACTACCTAAAACAGATACCAACGAGGACTTAGGTATGGCCAACAACAAATTCAAAAAGGTTACTTCATTTAGGTAGTCTAAAGTCTGACTTAGACACAAAATAAGTTTGATGTTGGTTTTGTCCACTTTCTGCCCACTTATTATCACCTGCTTCAAATGCAATGAAGCGTTTGCAGGGATAGTTTCCCTCCGCTGAGTGTCTGTTGTCTGTAAAGTGGTTTAAAAAATAATTCAAGACAGTGCTCAAACATAGTATTTCTGGGTCATGTTAGAAAAAGTAATTTTTTAAAAAGGGAGGTGAAAGTTGACAATTAGCACCAAGACAAAGAAATCTGCTACTGTGCAAGCACAGTACTTTACTGATTCCTGCAAATTGTATGATGTCTGGACAGCTACATCGATTTCAACCAAGGAAACCAGATTTTTTTTGGGTGGTGATGGTGGTGGTGGTGGTGGTGGTGGTGGTGGTGGTGGTTGGGGGGGGGGGATCAAAGAAGATCCAAGCATATTTTCTGCTCTACATAATTGCATCCTAAGAAGATACCAGCAGATTAAAAGGTCCAGAGAGACAAGATATCTAACTCAAACATCCCAGCACTTAATTTTCCACTGGTGCCCTTCCCACATGCTGCAATACAGTGGCAGCAATAGTCAATATGATTTTTATTACTCACTCACTCACTCACTTACTTGCTGTTACCATTGTTGCTGTTTGCTCATCATACAAGTTGGCACTGGCAAATAGCTTCCTTTACTTACAAACACTGATGAAGTGGACTTGATCCACGAAAGCTAACAATAAAAATATAGCAGTTAGTCTTTAAAGTGCTACAGTGTTTTTTATTTTATTTTATTTGTTTTGTTTTCTGATATGCCTGAACCACAGACTAACACAGCTACTATTCCAAAAAACACTGTACTGTTCATCTTAGTTCTAGGTAGGTGTCTAAGTAAATATGGGAGTCAGGATGCAATCTTGCAATACTTAGCGACTAAAGTACAAATATAAATTAAATACTTGGGACTGTAGTGGCTCAAGTGGCTAAGACACTGACCGGGAGGTGGAAGGTCAGCAGTTCGATTCCTGAGTACTACAGGACGGAATGAGCTCCCGTCTTTGTCCCAGCTCCTGCCAACCTAGCAGTTCGAAAGCAAGAAATTGCAAGTAGATAAATAGGGGCCACTTCAGTGGGAAGGTAACAGCATTTAGTGTGCTCCAGTGTCTAGTCATGCCTGCCACATGACCACAGAAATGACTGCAGAAGCAGACAGCGCTGGCTCTTCAGCTTTGAAACAGAGATGAGCACTGACCCCTAGAGTCAGATACGACTGGCTTTTGAGCAAGGGAAACCTTTACCTATGTACCTAAACCTCTTTCTAATTATTTTTTCTAATAAATGCATGTGAGTCAACTATGACACTCCTCAACCATATTTTCCCAAGGTTTGCTAAGGAGAATCATGCCCTTATGGAACTAACAGGGGCAGAGAAGACATCTGGATCAGAATGACAGAGATCATAGCCTCCCTGCCCACTGTGTCTTTGACCTGACATGTCTCAGGAATAGAGTCAGTCTGGTTTTTTTAAATACTGACTTCCTCTACTTGGAGACAATTATATATACTTCATGCCATATGTGGCTCATCTCCTGGCATATGTAATCTCATCCAGAGTTTGGAAATGTTACTATAGACTCCTTCAGTAAGCATATCAAGTTTGAGGACTAAGGGTATGTAGTCCAAAAAGTACCTTTTGCAACATAGCTGTGCCCAAATCTAGCCAAACCCAAATTCCAAAGTGAATTAAACTGATTCAGACAAATTTGTAGAAGGCTCAAGTAAAAGTAGAATGGCCAGATTCCATGGTGAAGTAAATTTAAAAATTGATTTGCATCTGGCACATATTGAGTCAGATATGGGGAGCTGTTAGTTCAGTCACCTCACTTCCTTCTTTATATAATTTTGTTTGTTTGTTTGTATGCTGCCTTTCTTCCAAACTGGGAAATTTAAGACAATAGCCCATTAAAATACAATGCAATGCCTGGAATTAACATAGAATTACATTTAATTATATGATTAAACAGCAATTAAAATTAAAATGTTTAAAATCAATTTAAAAGAGTAGCAAAAATTTAACTTAAAACAAAGAGAATCAGAACATCTGTTGGGATAAAAGCAAGCTTTCAGGATGCCTGGAATGCAAATCATTGAAACAAACTGTGTGAACTGCGTGACAAGTTTACTTCTCTGTATTATATCATTTCTCTGAATTTTGTGTACAGCCATTTGGGTTTTCCAGTGCTAGTCAATAGGAAACCTACACACTGACCTGGATCTGGGACATCAGTCAGACTGAATGGAGCACAGGTTGCTCACAACTGGAGCAGGGCACATGTGAAAGTCCCAAACTGGCCTCCAAATCAGATCTGGGCCTCATTTTAGAATTCATCTCCTAGTGACAGTGCAGGATTTATGGAATCACTGCAACCTGATAGTGCGTCTTCAGAGTAAGAGACCAGATTCCACAGAAGGCCAAACCTATTGCCATGTGAACAAACAGAGATTCCCTTTTCAACAGATACTGTACTTGAGATCTTTGGGAAGAAGAAGAAAAAGTTCAGATGTAACAAAATGGTGACAATCCTGAGTCATAATCTTGGTCCTTAAAAGGGTAAGTATGCTACATGAATGAAAACAAATTCTTTTTTCACCATTAAGCATGAAATTTTTGACACCATTTTCTTGCGGGGTTATTACACTCAGCAGAAATAGCTAGAAACATTTGACCCAGGAGCCATGTATTGCATTCAGTTCTGTGCTTGCAACAGAGGAGGGTTTCAGAGTAATACACCCTTGGGCAATAAAAGGCATCCACAATGAGAAATTGTTTGTGAATCTGCAGCAGAAGGAAGACACCAAATTGCATATGATTGGCTGGTCTTTGTAGCTCATATATCTGAGGTTCTTCTCTATTACCCCTACTTATGAAGAACAATTGTTGTGCCACACTGGGGAAATTTCTCAATGGCGTATGTTCTGCAATTATTGGTAATCATATGAAAATAAAACACAAGTTGAACAGATCTGCACAGGCCTTTAGTTCCCATAGTACTGCAGTGAGATATGAAACTGTTTTGTTCCAATCTGCAAAGCTGTTGAAGTGGGTATGGCCAAAATGCAGTCTTCTGTTTCCTTTGTGGCCCCAGGTCTCCTAGAGATGAACTGCTGCTAATGGAAACCTTCAGGAATTTTTATTCACCTTTTTAAAACAGCAATACTGTATTCCCAAATGTAACACGCATGCAATAAATAAATAAATCACCTTTCAGAATCTTCAGCCATGGCCCATTATAGGCTGGTTTTTTTGTTGTTGTTGTTTTGCTTTTTGTGTCTGGTCTTTGTAGATCCCTTGGAATGTCTGAAATTGACCTTTCCAGGTTAAGGCTCAGGATATGCGTAGATCTCAACAAATAGGTGGGCAATCTGTTACACTCCAGAAGTTTTGAACTTCTTTAGGATCAAAGCAGCACCTTCCCACAGCAGACCAAACAGCGTGCAAAATGTCCATAGTTGAATAAGATTACCTTCATAGTTGAATAAGAATACAGTACATTGAAGTTTAGCTCTGTCTCTCTTAGTCTGAACAGAAACAGACGTTTTTCATTTCATTATACAGTACAGTAAAACCTCGAATAACGTTAAAACCTGGTTCCACAAGTCTTGGTGTTATCCGATTTTTAGTGTTATCCGATGCATGTTAAAATCCTATGGGATCCATAGAGATACATTGTAACCACACAGGCTTTAGCGGTTGTTATCCGATGCATCCCATAGGATCTTAATGTTATCCGATGCAGTTCTTCCCCCCAGATTGCTTAATGTTATGTGATTTTAGTGTTATTCGATACTAATGTTATCTGAGGTATTACTGTATATGTTAATTGGCCCAGCCATGAAGGTATTGTCTGTATTGTCACTATGGTTTTAGCAACTATTTGGACATTTTCTTCTCTATTTGCAATGATTCAACTACCATTTATTAGCTCTCTTTCAAATTTCATTCTGCATGCTGTATATACCTTTTCTTATATTTAACTTAGATGCTGGTCACTGACGATTATTCATTCATTCATATATTTGACTTGTGTAAAAACTTTTTCCCAACTTTTCCCTGCCTAGACTCTAAACCTGAGGCTCAGAACCAAAGCTTGATATGAAGCAGCCCTAATATCCTAATGCAGAACAGGGCAATCAGTGAGATAGCTCACTTGAATTTACTTTATATTAGGAGAGGACAGTCACGTTAATTTTATCATTATTTTATTAGTAGATAATAACCCCATGAATCCATTTCTGATCAGACTTCTGCTGCAATCTATATTTTAAAATATGAATACTTTTTTAAAACTGTGACAGTTTTCTAACAGCCTCTAAATCTACATAGCACACTTATAAGAGCTGTCCAGTCCACAATCTTGGATCCTATCCTTGTGATTACAAGAACTGCATTATCTGTGTGCTTCTTAGGAAGACAATTACCTTTAAGAGACTTTGATTTGCTAGACCAACAAACTTGGTCCTCCAGGTGTTCTTGGACTGATCAGGGTTTATGGGAATTGAAGTTCAAGAACATCTGGAGAGCCAAGTTTGCTGACCTCAGGGCTAGCTAGACCTACCATTTCAAGCAGAATATCCCCTGTAGGGCCTGTAATCTACAAGGATGGTGTTTGAAGTATGTAGACAAAATAACAACCAACCCACATACAGTATATTTTTCAGAAATCATAGATATGTAATTTTAACCATTCTTTTGTGGCCAGATCAAACCCTGGACTGCCAGATTGAAGTCACTTTCTTGGCTTTGTTGTTAGGCAAACTTAAATCCTCATTGGTGCATGTTTCTGGCAATAATCAGCAGACCAGTAAATGAGCCGGATTCTGTATCTCTCCACATTCACCCAGCGTGTTATTGTCTGCTAGTAGCACCCACCTAAGCACGTTGGTCTTGCATTTAGGGACTCCAACCCTCACCCTATTCAGGGTTCTCCAAGAGTTTCTCAGCTATGTCCTCCTTTAATGGTGTTCCTTGTCCAGTGAGATCCTTCTTCCATCTTCTAATTCTAACCATGAAAAAGAAATAAGTATTGGCTAGGCTTTTAAACTTCAAATATCACGGACAGTCTGGTTTGCTAGTGCTTGGCATAGAAATATGATCAGACTCAAACACATTGGAGAATTTATACAGTTAATACTTGGTCAGAAACTGGGTGGCAATACATCATCATCCATCTATCCTCTGGAATCCAGAAATACCACCTCAGCAACAGAATACTTTTATTCAAAGTAACTTAAGATAGTAGAAGCCAAAACATATCATAATAATATTTTTTATTGTTTCATTTTGTTTGTTGTTCACTTTACTATACATATCCCTGCATGTCCCTGGTTTTGCAACCTTTTGAAAGTACAAAAGCTGATCTATAAATTTGTGCTGAGCAAATAAGAGCATTATAGCCAAGCAACTGATTAAACTCAACATGTCTGCTTGGAGAAAAGAGTTGTGTGCTTAAGAACCCAAGCAGGGGAACACAGCTTGCCAATGGTGAATCGGAGAAGAAATGGCTGATTTCTGCAGGAAAAAGAGTGGGAAGAGGATATTACAAGCCGGAAAGAAATTTACTACTACAGGAAGTTTTGGTCTCACTGTATTTTAAAAGATTTTAATGAAACTTCCAGGGCAGAATTGGCCCTCATCATGTTGCTTAGGCTACCTTCTGTGCCAAAGCAGCCACTGTGTTGCTTTTTCTCTGTAATGGTCTATCTGTTTTTCATAGTTTGATACACTACCAAAAAAAGAAGAAGGGAGAAACAACCTAATGGCCCATCCTGAAGCATTGCTGTTTTCCCAGCCAAACTACAAGATCTAGTACTGTATATGACTTTGCAATTCTATCTCCAGTCGGAGTTGCTGCCCTTTAGGAAGGGGGTTAAGACCTGGCTGGTGGGACAAGTATGGGGTCTGGGTCAGACAGTTGCATTGGCTTGTTGGCTCATTTGATCCCCCTCTCTCTCTCATTGTATTAATTTTTAAATCTTTTAACTAGTTTAGTTTTAATATTTTAATAATTTTTAAATTGGATTTTATATTGTGTTTTTATGTATCTTTTTAAGCTTTTGTTAGCCGCCCTGAGTCTCTTTGAGGAGGGTAGCATATAAGTCTGTAAAATAATAATAAATAATAATCTCATGTGCAACCAGAAAATCTTAATGGGGACATGAAAGGAGCCTCATTTGGGCATACCCTGAGTGGAGTTCCTCCAGAAAAAATGATTTCAACCCAGAAAGTATCTTTGTGTGCTTCTGACATGATATAAAAAGAGGTATTTAGGAGGTGGAATAACCCAAAATGGGGGTTGGGGGTAGCAACACAAAAATAACTTTTTCTTTCATTTTCAAAGTCTTTTGTAGCTTTTATGATAGAGAGTTTTTGAAATACAATAGATTCAGGATTCCAAAAGAGAAAGTAGCAATACCATCTTGTTTCTTTCCCCTTTTTTTGTGACCCTTACATACACCTGAAAACGCAGATGAAAGAAGCCAAACTATTGGGATATGTTCAGGCTTACATAAAGGAACTTTGCCCATAAGAACCCAGAACAAATAGTGGGTCTCTGAAAGACCTTGAAACACATAGAATTTGAAAGTTTCCCACTTGCACATCTGTAATGGTTATTGTGACATGTGGATAAACCAAATATCCACATTGGAGACAAAGGACGAAGCAAGGAACATGTTTAGTAAAAGGAGATCCTGACATTTTAATGACGGCCTAGCAGCAAAAGTACTAGTATGGAGCGCATCTACACATGCAAAAGAGGTTGACATCACTGTTAACAAAGCCATGCAGATAGTGACTGGATGCCTCTTGTTGGTATAATTCTACCTAAGATAGGGAGAGAAGTAGCAGCAAACACTGAGAGAACTAAGCAAGTGAATGACTCTCGACATCCTCTGAATGGATATGAGCCTCAAGTCCACCAGCTCAGATATAGGAAGAGCTTTATGGCAAGAACAAACATTATTGAGTGTACACAAGAGCAAAACCAAACTAAACTGAGGAAGGAGCTCACTGGGCAAGGAACATCATTAAAGCTGGATCTAGCTAAAGATCTCAGTCTCCTCTAAGTCACCTGGAGGATCCTGAATAGGCTGAAGGTTGGCATCCTTAAATGCAAGACCAACAGGTTCAAGTGAGGACTGCTGGTGGACAACAACACATGATGTGAATGTGGAGAGACAAAAAGTTCAGCCCATTTGCTGGTCTGCTGATTGCTGCCAAAGACATGCACCAATGAGGACTTGGGTTTGGGCAACAACAAAGCGAAGAAAGTGGCTTCATTTTGGCAGTCCAGGATTTGATCAGGACATGAAAGAAGCAGCAGCAGAAGGCCCTTTCTTGTCGGCTCCCCAAATTGAACATATGAATAGCTATCAATTCTGTCGGGTTGGAGCATTTTTGCTACAGAAATGTTGGGGGCTTGGAATGCAGGCTCAGATGTATCCATTTTTGATCAGACCTAATTTCCTCTAATGACAATACAGTACCTTATTTCTGCCAATGTCAATCCATTTTTTCTCTCACACAACTTGTCCAAATCCTAGGGGGATGAAACATGCAGTTTAGTAACAGCTATCAATTATCAAAGAGATATTTGTTTATTGAATTTATATTCCACCCATCTGGAACATTCTCCCACTCTTGGTGGTGTACAACTGATTAAAATATGTTTACAGTAACAATATGAAATTAAATATAAACAATAAAGCAGACAGAATAAATTATTGGCAACAACAATAAACAATAATGATGCCCCCAAAAAAAACACATATTGGCAATGGTAAAGTTTAAGTTAGTTAATCCTCTTGTTTGGCAATTGGTAAGGGACTGTGGTGGTTTAGTGGTGAAAGCAGTGAAAGTGGAGGGCAGATATCATGGTCCACATGATATCCAAATGGCTAAAAACCACACGCAGATGGACTTGATTTCTCAAGTCCATTTGCATGTGTGGAATATCATCGCAGAGACATCTACCAATGTGCAGACTCCTTCCTGAATAACAACTCCAAGGCATGCAAGGTAAAGCTATAGTTTACCATTCTCTTCTTCTGGGGGCTCTCCAGCTGTTTCTGGGAAGCATTGTGGCGAACCACACTTCCAACCTTTGGCTTCTTAGACAGACACCTGGCTCACTGAGCCATCATTTCTGGAAGGAAGTAGATCTTTTTTTTAAAAAAAATGTTTAATGTTTGATGAACATTATACATTTTAGACTGTTTAGAATATTGTAAATTTGTATGAGGAGCAAGTATGCAAAGTGATGGCAGAAGTGTGTAAGATTTAAATAAATTGTAGCTGTTCTTGAAATAGTATGTTAAACACTCATTTATGCATTAGTTGAAGGTTATGCAGATGCTGTGACTAAAATAAATATTGTGTTGTTATTATCCTTTCTTCTTTTATGTATTTACCTTTTTATCAAAATAAGTAGATGTATTAGGGGAATGGAATCTTATATTCATGTTTTGAGTGGGAGTCTGGATAATATATCTAAGGACCAATAACATGGATGGAGAATGGAATTCTCTATATTATAGAATACTTTTTCTGGGAAATTTCAGAAAATGTTGTTAAGGGGTTGGTATTCTTCTCTGCTGCAAGGTTCAGGTAGAGCAGATTCTTTCTCCCATGTTATGTGACATCCATGTAAAACTTCTGGGGAGATTGTGGCCAGAAATTTGGATAAATTCCGCCCTGAGTTGCCTGTGTGAGTAGGGCAGAATATAAATTTGATTAATAAATAAATAAATAAATAAATAAAGATTATATAATGCAGACGACCAGCCCTGAATTGCATGATGCAGATATAATGGATTTTGTCTTCTGATGTTACTCTGAGGCTGGCAGCCTTCTGAATAAAAAGCAATACAAATCTAGAGCATTGGCAGTTTTTATGATAGATGCTTCTACTAGCAAAACAGTAGTGGAAATTATGCTTAGGAGGTGTCATTCCCTATACTTAGGGGTAGATTAGTGATTATACCACAGTTATGGGTGTCTGAGATTATAGTTGAATTTGATTGTTCCTATGCATTTTGTCAGGGACCATGGCAGGAAGGTCAGCAGGTCAGCAATTCAAAACCTGAGTGCTACGTGATGGAGTTAGCTCACAGCCTCTGTCCCAGCTCCTACCAAACTAGCAGTTCAAAAGCAAAAAATTGAAAGTAGATAAATAGTAAAGAAATACTTTTGTGGGAAAGATAACAACATTCCATGTGTTCTAGCATCTAGTTACGCCTGCCACATGACCATAGAAAGCTCTGCAGACACAGACAATGCTGTCTCTTTGGCTGTAAATGGAGATGAACACTGGCCCCTAAAGTTGGACATGATCGCTTTCGAGCAAGGGAGAAATTTACCTTTACTATATATTTTTGTCAGGACCTATACTGGAAGACAGTATAGAAACTTTAGTCTGTCCAAAATACAGGAGACAGGATGTTTGCTGGAAGTTGGTTCTGGGGTACATTAGATTATAAATGTTGAAAATGAAACAATGAACAAAACTTGAAAAAATCTATATAATCTATGTCTGAAGGAGTGTGTTTGCACAGATATACACTGTTGCAATTCCCTGCCGTTATGGCAATATCCTAAGGTGCCGTTATTATTTTCATGTCTATCAGAATCATTTTCCTCCTTGCATTTTTTCTTTTTTTAATATGCAGATGATGGAGTCAATAGTGTTATATCTGTGGAAACTGTGGATGTATCTCAGCTAACTCTTGCATTATTTTGTTACTACTTTTTAAAAACAACTGCTAGTAATCCTACTACTTATTAACAATTTTAGTTTAAGAGTTTTTAGACTCTTATTAACAAAAATGACATATAATGAAGATATGGTACAATAAAGAAGATGGAAGGGTGGATGAATGAGTGGGTTAGTCGACTGAAAGATGCATGGATGGATGCTGAGATCTCCAGTGTTCTAGATCACATCCATATTGACCTGTTCAAAAAGTCTGTAGGGTCAATATATTCCATTTTGTTATGTGTTTAGTCTACTTGCTTAGGTGAAAACTGGCACAGACATGGAATTGCTTGGGAAATTATTGGACTTGACCTTAGTTGCATATTGGGTTGGTGTGTTCCAAACATTTATTATGTTTATTTGTTGTTGTACCTGTCACATCCATAACTAGTACCTTATATAACAGGGGAAACCTACGCAGAAATGCCTAGGTACAATTTCATGTAAGAGGATGTAAGTTCTAGGAAATGATCGGTACCAAAAATGGATCACTATCTCCATAGCAACATGCTTTGAATGTGGCTTCTGTATTTCAAAATGTAGCAAACAGTGAAGGAAGACTGTGTTTCTGCTTTCAAACCTTTTGAAAATAATTAGTACTAGGGCTGGCAGCCAATTAAATACTTTTTATCTGCCTGTCAAACAATTGTGTATTAAATTCCATTTGAATATATTGAAGAAAAACTACAGTATCAATGCCTTCAGAAAAACAATAGCAGATATTCAGCGGGGACAACCCACATACAACATTTTCTTGGTGCAATCATGAGAAAGTCACCTCTTCTCTTCACCTCAGCCCCAATACACCCCAGCAACTGCTTAGGAAGCCTAGGAATACCTCGGAAGCAAGCTTCTATGTGGTGCTAGGGATTGAAAAGAAAAGGGAAATAGACAACAATTTGTTATTAGCAATGCTGTGCTAGTGTGATACTGACTCTAGGCCAGATGTTCTGAATTTAGGGCCCACAATGCCAAATAATCCTCCGCCGCCGGCGGCGGCGGCCCCCCCCCCCCCGATCATGCTCCTGCCGCCCATGTCGCTGTTGCCTGAATCAGCTGCAGACTCATTTACGGCCATCATAAATGTGTTTGCTACAGCCATGGGTGTGTTTTACAGCAGCATTTATGGGGGGGGGACCAATAGTCTGGCCCACCCAGCTGTCTGAGAGGGCATGGTCTGGCCTGCAGCTGAAAAAGGTTGAGAATCCCTGCTCTAGCCCCTTGAAAAAAATGTAAGAAAACATAACAATGCAGAAAAAAAACCTACCATTCCTTATGAAATGGAAAGACCATGTATAATATTTTGGTTTTAATGTTTTACTGTGGTACATAACCACAGTCATCAGGAAATGAGCCCAGCCTCTCAGTTTAATCAAATTGGTGCCTCCTGTTTAATCAAGTAAAACTTTAATTGTTCAATGTGCCAATTAAACTACTCAGCTCTTCTGAGCACTTGGAGTCTCTAACCAGAGGTTAGAACTATAAAGTAAGGCATATACACAGTGTGCTATATGGGGGAAATGATTGCTGCCAAACACAGCTTGTTTCCTCCCAGCAGGAATTCCCTCAACACACAATGCTGTTATTGTTTCTTAAGACATTTTCTTTGGTGGTTCTGCTTTATCACATGGAAAGTTCATAAGCTTCACTGGAAGCTTATCCTGGGGTTCCTTGGTGAGAGATGAGCTTCTTTCCTGAAACAGATATCTTCTTCCAGGTAATGAGCAATATGTGTGCATTTTAAGGTACATTCTCAGGTGTGCTTCAAGTTCAGCTGGATAAACGAAGTGTGCATCATTGACCATGCTCCACAATCCTCTGCAGAACTCAGGGGTTATGCGGCAGACAAAATAATAATCTGCCACATGGACTCCTGTAGAAAGTCTTCCAGAAAGACATCAAGTTTGAATATAAATCCCACTTTTCTCTTTACCTCCATTATGTTCATCTTCCCTAACCTTGATAGCATCCATTCAATACACTTGCAACAGGTAGAGAATTTGAAGGCAGAGATACTTCTTTGGATTGAACTAATGGCCACTTCCAGTTGGCTCTTTGTTTGCTTAAAATGTTTCCATTTTAGCTGGCTATTATAAGAACTCCTAAGCAATTTTAACAATTGGTGTCTGAGTTTGTTTCTTTGATTCTTCTCTCATTCATCACTCCTTTTTTACCCTTTGATGTCACATCTCTCTCCCCCCCCCCCCATGATAGCTTGTGGTGGGATTTGTATTGTTTTTATTGATCTTACACACATTGTGGGATACTTATGAGCTACAGAGCAGGGTGGAAAATTGCTTGAAGTAAATACCCAAATACAGTAATACCTTGGATAATGATTGCATTGGATAACGCTAAAATCAGATAACAATGCAAAATTTTGTAAAAAAAAATTGCATTGGATAACGATCTGTTAGGGTTATCCGAGGTAATCATTCGTAGTAGTAGGGTGGCTGAGAAACCGAATGGGGCCTCCCCTTTCAGCTTCCCAGCCATCCTGGAGCTTCCGGTTACAGGGGTGGGGTGGCTGGTAAGCCAGTGGGGGACTTCCCAGTCAGCTTCCCAGTCATCCCACAGCTGTGGACACAGGGGCGGGGGTGGCTGGGAAGCCTGTGAGGGACTCCCCCATTGGCTTCCCAGCCCCCCGCAGCTGCTGGGCGCAGTGGTGGGGTGGCTGGGAAGCTGGAGGGGAACTCCCCCGGCAGCTTCCTAACCACCCCGCATCTGAGGGCGCACGGGCGGGGTGGCTGGGAAACCAGTGGGTGCAGGGGTTTCCTTCACAAGCAAAGGGCTATCTCAGCATCGGATAGCCCTTTGTTTGCAAAGAGAGACATCCACAGATCTACCCAGGCAGTGATGCAAGGCCCGAAATGAAGGGAAAAACCTCCATTTCGCTCATTTTGAGCTCCTTGACGCCTCTGGTAAGGTCGGGGGACCTCCAAAACAACGTGGATCACATTTCCCCACCTGGATTGCCAGCTTTGGCAATCCAGGTGGGGGGGGGTCTTCGAAGGGGCTTGGAGGATCTCCTCTTCCAAAGCGCCCCCCCCCCAGCCTGGATAGCCAAGGGCTTTGGTGATCAAGGCAGGGAGGCTTTGGAAGAGGAGGATTGTCCAAGGTTCTCTGAAGCCCACCCAATGGTGCGGTGTCAAAAAATTTTACTACCCCACCATGATGTCATCACAGTGTGGGCGGAGCTAACATCATGACATCATGATGTCATGAGCAGGGCCAAAGAAAAAAATAAAAAATAAAGTAATAAAATAAAAATAAGCACACACACACCCCTCAACCCACCCACCCACCCACAACACAACCCCGTAAGTAAATTAAATAAATAAATAAATAAATAAATAATACATTAAAATACAGCCACCCACCCAAACATCCACCCACCCACCCCAAACACAAATCAACCAGAGCTTTTAAACCAGAGCTTAAAGCTTATTCTGGCTAATCATTCTCACACTAGGTCAGATGGAAACTACAGAATAAACTCACCACAAGATGGCTTCATTTTGGCACTTTTCAACTTTTCAACAATTAAAGAAGTTAGGTACTAAGTCTTTGCCTAACCAGTTCTCTAGGATAATATGCCTTAATATAAATGCAAAACAGCTGTACAGTAAAATATCGGATAACGATTGGACCGGATAACGCTAGAATCGGATAACAATGCAAGATTTTTGGGCTTTGGACACAGCCCGCACGGGCTGCAGAAGAAGGCTAGCCCATCTTGGCTGAGCTGGGCTAGCCTTCTTCCGAAGCCTTTCTGGGCTGTGTCCAAAGACGCTGGGCTTTGGACACAGAGCGGGCGCCTCTTCCCTCCCACCCTGCTGGACCCTTAGCACTCACTTATCCATTAATCACTTATCCACTAAAGATTTCTCTTTAAACCTTATTTTATAGCAATTATATCCTCTGGTTAACATAGAGTTCTCTGTTATAAGACTACCAAAAGCAGCCTTGTTGATAGTAGAGCCACTGTGGCTTAGAAGTTATAGTTTTGCCTTATAAGCAGGAGATTGCTGGTTCGAATCCCCAGAGGGGAGTTGAAATTAGAAGGTGAGTGGGAATTTATATAATTTTTCAGGGTTAGACACCCTAATCACTCCCTGTCCAATGCCCTTTTAGCATGCCCCTGGCTTTACTAGGTAGTTCTCCTCTCAACTCTTACTCTCTTCCATTACTCAGTAACACATTACTCTCTTGTCCACATAGTGTGGTTTCCTGGCAACTGCTCCAGTTTTAGAACAGCCCTTCAGAGTTTCAGTAGCCACAAGCCACTTCAATACCAAACTGATTGGAACATTGGGCATGTGACCAGTCGTTTGCCTGAATGTGTAAATGGAAGCCAGCAGAAGGAGGCCACAATTTGTTTGTTTCTCCCCATATACCACTCACAAATAGGGACTAGTTGTTTCTTGCCACTGAAAGGCAGGAAACATGGTTCTCCTACCTCTTCTCTTCAACTTCACAACAATCCTCATTAGGCAAGTCCATCTGAGAAAAAGAGTGACTGCTCCATGTTCATTCAGTGAGATTTACAAGACAGAGAGAACTTCAGCCTGGAAAACTCCATTTCAACTCTCTAACCATCACAACTTAACTTCTGCTTCTTCTCTCTGCCCATAAAAAGCAGAGAGGATGAGAACGTGGCAACAAAATGGGGAATAGTAGAGTGGCTTACCAGACTGCCTCTTGCTAACAGCTGCCAAAGCTGGAGGTTAGAATGAATTTTGTTTTGTAAATGGGATTTAGCACAGTATGTAAGATTTCTAATGAAACTGGTGATAGTGATTTTTTTTTCTTTGAATGGAACACTTTCCTCTCTTATTCACATCTATGTTGTTTGCTTCCATGTTACTAGATACAGTTAGCTCCCTGTAGGCTTGGAAAGCAAAGGATAGAAGCTGAAATTAAAAAAAAAAACAACTAAGCGAATAAGGTTCAGTGTTATATGTTCAGGGGTGTCAAGTGGTGAAACTATTTCTACATTTTCTGTTTCAGGCTGAATGTGGTCTACTGCTTACTGTTACTATATACATCTTACATATACAAGAACAGCATGTGTGGAAGAACAGTTATACTTACATTCTTCCTAAATAGTCCTTTCTGCAAGTGCAAAGAGGAGATTGGGGGTTAGATTAGGAAAATAGTTGACTGTGCAACCCCATGTCTCCCTGTGGAAAATCAAAACAACAGTACAGTAATACACCGGATAACGATTGGACTGGATAGCGCTAGAATCAGATAACAATGCAAGATTTTTGGAAAAACCTTGCATCGGATAACACAATTTTTAGCATGATCCGAGCCAATTGTGTGTGTGTGTGGGGGGGGGTGTTGGATTGGGTAGACCATCTACCCAACCCACACACACCCCAGCGATGGATGGCTGCTACTGAACTAGGGTCGGACGAAAGGCACGCGAGTGCCTGCCTTTCCCCCGACCCTAGTTCAGTAGCAGCAATTGCTGGACAAAGCTTAGCGGTGCACGGGCTAGCTAGCCCGAGCGCCGCTAGGCTTTGTCAACAGCCTGTCCGGGCTATGTCCGAAGCTGCTGGGCTTCGGACACAGCCCGCATGGGCTGTGGAAGAAGGCTAGCCCAGCCCGGCTGGGCTGGGCTAGCCTTCTTCCAAAGCCCTTCCATGCTGTGTTCGAAGCCCAGCGGCTTCGGACACAGCCCGCAAGGGTTGCGGAAGAAGGCTAGCCCAGCTCAGCTGGGCTGGACTATCCTTCCAAAGCCCTTGCGGGCTGTGTCCAAAGCCGCTGGGCTTCGGACACAGAGCGGGTGCCTCTTCCCCCCACCCTACTGGCCCCATAGTGCTTGCTAAGGGGCCAGTGGGGTGAGGAGAACAGGCGTGCTTGCTAAGAGTCCCATAGGTTTGGCAGAAGAGGCGCCTGCTCGGCGCCTCCTCGCGTACAAGCGGGCACATCTTCTGCCAAATCTGTGGGACTCTTAGCACTTGCCAGGGCTCGGCTTATCTGAAATCCCCTCCCCCCCGGGGCGGGGAAATTTCGGACAAGCCGAGCCATACAGAATTTCGGACAAGCCGAAATACAGTCCTCAGTTGCTATACCCTACTAAAACTAGTGTTTTGTCAAGGATGAAATTGTAGGGTCTAACAAAACACTTCTCCATTTCAAGTCAATTGTATTGGAAGTGATTGAGGCAGGTCTGCTCACATTCAAGAAGATGCATGTCTTTGTGTGGGGAAATGTAGAAACAAAGGACCTTTTTAAGTTTCATGGACTGTCCTCTACCTGCTCTGATGTGTGTTGACCTTCCTTAGACCTTAGATTGGCATCACTTCCTTCTTTTTCACATCTTTCTCTTATCCTTCCAAGGAGGAGACATTTTGCCAATGTCATCTGGAGGTGAAAAGGGTAGTTATGGTTCCTGACATCTCCAAGCTAGTTAGCTAGAACTAGGACTTCTATCCCAACTGTATTTTTCTACCATAATAAACACAAGCTTTTTAGTGGTTTTTTTTAAAGAAGTGTGGATGTGATTTACAAAGAGGAAGGTCTGCTCAAAGGGCTGACATTCAGAAGTTAACATTGCTCCAGTATGGCTTGTGTGTACTCTTCAACAAGATGAGCCAGTCACATCATTAGGCTGGATGCGATGACTGCCATAGGCAGCAGCTGCTAGAGAGAAAAACACTGCTTATATGTTTCTGGGACATTATCAAATTTGATACACAGATTGCTATATGCTGCTTGATATTTTATATATTATATTTTGGTGTATTATAACCTTCCTGCCGATTCTCTTTAGCAAAACAGGAAATAACCAAGTACAGTGTTTTTGTTTGTTTTCTGACATGCAAGTAAGAGGATAATCAGAAACCAGAATGGGCTTTCTCCACACCTTTGAGATTGAAAGGGAGACATTTAAAATTACTGTAATATGAATAATCTATTGTTACTGATAGCTGTAGGAAGCTGTATTGTTATGCTTGCTTGTCTGTCATTCTGCTTGAGCAAACCCTTCTCCCTTTAACCCCTGCATTTGGTGTATATAAACCATGCCTGTAAGTTTTACTCCTTGTCTGAAGAAGTAGACTTGATCAACAAAAGCTAACAATAAAGATATAGCAGTTAGTCTTTAAAGTGCTACAGTGTTTTTAATTTTGTTTTCTAATATGCCTGAACCACAGACTAACACGGCTACTATTCAAAAACATTAATGTTTTGATAGGACATTGCTGTGTGCCCCATGCAACCTGTCCTATATCCTGTAAACTAACTGGCTGACCTCCATATTGGTAGTGCCACCATATTGGCAGTGATGAAGAAAAACTGAACGTCCTGTCCCTCTGTGCTCGTTAGGAGTATAATTCTTTGTTTCATTCTCATCAGTAAGAAGTAGAAACCACAGAAATGTTGCATATCCAGTTATGCAAATTTCATAAATTGTATAAATGAACTATATAGCTAACTGCTGCCTTCTTGCATGGCCTGTTTGAAAATTAGAAGAATTAGATTTGTATTTTTTATCTTCGTTCTGTATTTGCAACTCTAGTTTTTCACAGAGACATTTTTCACAAATATTGGTAGCTTCTAAAGAAAAAAAAAATCACCACTCATCTTATTCTCATGCTAGGATGTGAGAAACATCACAAGGATGAACAATTTCTTCTTAGGCTGTCTCAACATGTCAAGAATTTCCATATCATGAAGAAGTAAATTACCAAGATATCTTTATAACTCTAGTTTTTGTGCATGGAACAGGAGAAGGCAGCATCTTGTCCTTAGTCTGAGATAGTAAACAGCCCTGAACTGAACAAACTATCTTGATCAGGACCAGAACATCAACTGCAAAATTCATTCATTCCACTTCCTCCAAAGTACAACATGATATCAGAACATCAGATTATTTTATGATTAAGATTCACACTGTACTTGAGCCTGGTCTATCCATGAGCCATAATAGAAGATTGGTCTGGAATTGGTTCCTGAAAGGGTAGGAGAGAATGCAACACATTTTCAGATTGCACCAAATTCAAGAATAAAACCTCTTTAGATAAAAAAAATGTGCAGCAGGAAGGAGCAAGATCTAGAAACTTTTTTTATGTGTGTTAACTTGTTTGTGTTTCAGGAAATCTTGGATATCAGAAGACAGTTCAAAATTGCATCTCTGCATCTATATTCTGATGTTATACCACCTTCTTTCATTATGTTGGCCTTCTGTCACTTCATGCTCCTGCTTCCTCTGGACTACTCAAGAATAATACATAATGGGTAATGGAAGGACTCTTCTTGCTGACTTCAAGTATTTTTCAGCAACTGATATTGAATTCATCCAACAATGGCTTCCTCCTCCCCTCATATTCCTTCTCTTCAAAATAAGCTCATCAAAAACCTGCAGACTTTGACAGGAAATATTTCATAAACAATGAGTCAGTCTTCACTGCTGGTGACAGCAGAAATGCATATTCTCTGTAAGTGGCTTGAGTTTTGAAAAAGGCACAGGAGTATTAATGCACCGGGCATGCATTCCATATAAACATGGGTAACTGTGTAGAGACATATACAGTATCATAAAGATGGGTGGGAGGTTAAACAAATGGGAAAGACTTCTAAAAGTAGATCTCTGACTTTCTGTTTGTTGAATTTTTTGGAGAGACCGTAGATATAAAATACATTCATTTGCTGGACACCCATACAAAGGTTTGAATGCTAGTCAAGGGTTTCTGGGACATCATCATATTTGATGCTACATATGTTGTATGCTATATGTTGTTATATCACCTTCACAAATTTTTCAGTAAAATTCTTATTCACAACATAGACTGTCTGACAGAACAAAGGATGAACTCACACAATTGTCAATAGATGTTGGAGCAAATGTCCAATGCCAGGTGATTGTTTTGTATCCTCCTACTAGTTGCAGTGGGGGGAGGGGGTAATTTTCAATGAATCTGAATAATATCTGCCATTACTAGTTGTAAAAAAATCATATTGATTTGTATACTTATCTTTTCTGCCAACCAACCACTCCGTGCCTGATGTGTATAAATTGATGCCATGAAGTCTCACTCTTATGTCTGATGAAGTGGACTTGATCCACGAAAGCTAACATTAAACTACGGTAGAACCCCATATAAAGACTGCATCATACAGCAAAAAAATCATATAACGCAGGAAATTTGAAAAACAAAACAATACAGTGCATCGTATAACAAAAAATTTCGTTGTACAATGCAATGCATCCCTATGGGAATCATACAACAAAAAACTTTTTGCTGTACGATTTTTCCCATAGAGATTTTCATTGTACAGTTTTTATCTTAGGGATTTTTGGTGTACAATGCATACATCATATAACGAAAAAAATTGTATAATGAAGTGCCTAGTGGAACTAATTATTTTCGTTATACAGAGTTTTACTGTATTACAGTTAGTCTTCAAAGCGCTACAAAATTTTTGTTTTTGTTTTGTTTATTCTCTGATACACTTTGTATTTGTTGTTGTTTTTAAATTAACAATTCACGGGATTCTTGTCATTGCGATGCATAACAGAGCATGTTGCACTACCAAAGTTATAGGTGATGTTCGCACTGAGACCATAAGCCTCATTGTGCATCCTGCCATTTTCCACAACATATGGAGTAATTACTATGTCAGGGCTGTGATGATTCAGTGGTTAAGAAGCTCCCCCTGTTAGCTGGAAAGCTGGCAAGTCGACGGTTCGAGACCCAGGTACTGCATGGCAGACTGAGTGCTCGTCTCTGTCCCAGCTCTTGGGGACATGAAAGAAGCCTCATCTGGGCGTTCCCTGAATGCAGTTTCTTCTACACAAATCCTTTCAACCTAGAATAATTTCTGACATGAAATTATTATTATTATTATTATTATTATTATTATTATTATTATTATTATTATTATTATTATTATTATTATTATTATTATTATTATGTCTGCTCCTATGCCTTATGACAGAATCCTAGTCCTCTGCAGGATGTGTGTGGGTAAAAAGAAAGAGCTATCGGTTGCATATTTTATTAGCTGATTATTAACTTTGCTGCCTTGCCCTGCTTTAATGAGTGTTGCTGTTAATCTGGGCACAGGCTGATTTCCAGCTCTTCTTCTCCTTCTTTGTCAGCTCTTCCTACCATACCCTTCCTACTCTGCTGGTATATTGCTTCTTAGAACTCCACAAATCATCTTTGCTGCTCTGTCCCCCCAGTAATGCGCCACTGATGCTCTAAAGTCCATACAGTAAGAGCAAGGGTACACAAAAACTGAAGAGCTGAATGGTGTGAGCATTTTCTTTGACCACAACAAGATCTGATTCTGTTGAAAAAACCTGCAATCTAGAATACTGTAATGTTTAGGATCAGTAGGAGGAGACATTAATATTTTAATAATATAATTAATAATTGTGTGCGATCAAATTAATTATGATTTATAGTGACCCTTTTAAGGCTTTTCTGTGTGAAGCATACATAGAAGAGATTTACCATTTCCTTCTTCTGTGAGCAGAAGACCATGATGGCTTAGTGGTTAAAGACACTGAGCTTGATGACTGGAAGGTTGACAGGACAGTAGTTCGAGACCCAAGTACTGGGTGATGGAATGAGTTCCCATCATCTGTCCCAGCTCCTGCCAGTCTAGTAGTTAGAAAGCAAGAAATTCCAAGTAGATAAATAGGTACTGCTTTGGTGGAAAAGATAATAGCATTTCGTGTGCTCTGGAATCTAGTCATGTATGCCACATGACCACAGAAACGGCTGCAGATGCAAACAGCATTGACTCTTTGGCTGTAAACAGAGATGAGCCCTAGAGTCAGTTATGACTGGTTTCCTTGCCTTACTTTACCTTACCTTACCTCTTCTGGGGGCATCTTCAGACTGTCCAGCTAGCGCAAGACTGCACAGGATGGCTATTCTGGGATGCACAATGGGGAATTGAACCTCCAACCTCTGGCTCTGAAAAATATCCTGCCAGCAATTTTTAAAACTTCCCAATTCTTTGATTGTTAGATATTCATTTCATTCATTTCATTCATTTCATTTATTCGATTTATATACCGCCCTACTCGGTACAACCAACTGTAGATATCTTCCCACCTCTGCCATTGGGTCAGTCCCTTCCTCCTGTTTGTTTTTTGCTTCCTTTATTGTTTGTTCTCTTGTCCAGGGCCACTTTTTAAGAAATGAGCACACAGACTTTCTCTGTGCCAGAAGTGCAATTTTTGTCCTTTTTCTTCTGGTTGTAACTACAGCTGATAACTTCTCTTTTCATCTTACCACAAAAGAGCTACACTGCATGTAAGAAGGGTGGATTGATGAGACTGGGCTAAATTTCTCATGCTTGCTCTTTATTTCTGCCTTTTACTCTGATAGCAAAAGGGAAAACCCAGTTCCTAAAATAAAATTGTTGGGGTTTTTTTTTTTTACCAATCCCCTCCACACCCACCAAAGAAATTCTGTCTAAATGTTAGGTAGAACATCCTGACCATGAAAAGTGTTCAGCAATGGAAGTGACTACCACAGATGGTGGTGGAGTCTCTTCTATTTGCAGTTTTTAAATAGAGATTGGATGGTTGTTTCTCAAACTTGCTTTAGGTATGGATTACTGTTTCTTACCTTCCCACAGAAGTGGTACCTATTTATCTACTTGCAATTTCTTACTTTCTAACTGCTAGGTTGGCAGGAACTGGGACGGAAACAGGAGCTCCTTTCATATTGCTGGCACTTGGGTCTCAAACTGTTGACCTGCCAGCCTTCTAATCATCAAGTTCAGCATCTTAACCACACTAGTTCTGTACAAGACCAATAAAGTGGCCAGAACCTATTACATTTCCATTTTAAAAGGTGCTCATTTTATTACATAATACTTCGCCACAGCAAGAGTGTCTTTATTGTTATCACTTCTCCCACTCCACAAATAATTTATTGCTTTGTTTCCAGTTTCTTCTAGAGATCAAGGCAGATAATTGTTCCATAGAAATATTTATGAAAACACAAAACAGAATAGTAAAGATTACTTCTCTTTCAACTTCCAATTGATAAGAGAATAGCATAACATTCCTAGGGGAGGAAATCATGTGAAATTCCTTTAAAAATCCATTTCAAAGTACTTTTTGAAGGTAACTATTTGTCACTTATTACACCACTAACTTAGGCATTACTTATTAAATCAAAGGTTATGTGTGTAATTGGTACTTCTACTTGTTCTCAAAATTTAACCAGTTAAAAGTAATTATATTATTAATAACTAATTACTTCTCTACTCTGGGCAGAATACAGTGTAACGTAACATGTTCTATGCATAAAGGACATCCAGTGGCATATAAGAGAAACAATTCTCTTCCTTTAAACTCATCGCAATTCTGTAATGTGCCCACAGCCGTGGGAAAGTAGAAGTCCTACTCCCTTAATTCCCTTTATAGGGGAAAAGGTGTGGTAGAAATCAATTAATCAAATAAGTCTCTAGACAAGCTTTACAACTGAGCTATGATTTGAATTATAGTCCAAGTTTGTCCACTAAACTAGGAGTGGGCACAAAGTAGACAGGCCAAATTGGCTCAGATATTCTGAGAATTGTACTTCAGAAAATGAACTTGCCTCTTCTTTTGACCTACTACTGCATTTCTTATTGATCTACAAGGGTCCAAAAAGGACATCTAGAGAAGTAATTGTAATCGGTGGCATCAGCAGCTACTTGAATCTCAGTATACATTTTTTTTCCTGGAAATCAATTTCACAACAAACAGGAAAATGCCACTGGTGTGAATTTGTTTAAGGTGGATCACAGCTTGCTACGAAGTGACCCACAGACTATGATCACAGAGCCATCTCCTGTGGTACGTATGAATGAGACATGCAGGATTTAACACCAGGCCTGCAATTGACTGCTGCAGCCTTGAGGATATTGACAAGGTGCACCTTCACAGCCAGTCCATCTGGTGTGGCCTCTTCCACCTCCTTGACTCGTGGGAATCAGAATAATAAATTGGTTCCTTCGCCACTCATTGTGCCGTATGGCCCAATATAATGGTTTCCAGTGGCATTCCCTGCACTCAGCGGGACCATCATCTGCCTGTAACCATTGGTCCCTTTAGGGAGTCAAGTTATTTACCACTGTTCAACACTCAGCATTGAGTCGCTGGCTGTACGGCCTACTCCATTACCATAGTGGAATGTCTGGCCAGACATTTTGTAATAAATCTGTAGTAACTTGGAAGATGGGGCCTGGCTAGCTAAAGGGCTGGATGTCTCATTATGAATGCATCCAAATGTTAAGATGTTCAGGGTAGGCCTTCTTTAAAACTTCGAACAGTTTCAGAGACCCGTTTAACAAGCACTTGGGAGAGGACTTTCTCTTGTGGGGGCCCCAGACTGTGAAATGCACTCCTTTCAAAGTTGGGATCAGCCTCTAGTCTCATTGCTAGGCCAGATATGAAACTCCCAACATGAGGGACCTCATGTTGCTTTTATCTGACCTAGTGTGAGAAAGATTAGCCAGCAACACAAGATTGCTATTACAAAGGTATGCCAATTGTAGTTCAAAAATACCACAATCTTCAAGAAGGCTCTTTCTGTGCACCCCCATAGAACATCTAATCTAGTGTGATATTTTTAACTATCAGGAAATGGACCTATTTCCTAATGTCTCCCAAGGCTTGAAATTGCCAATTTTCAAATAGGCCTCAGAAAAATCCTTTGTCTTCTCTGAGCCTCAAGGCTGTGTTACAGACAGCCTGTTTTTCAGTATTTCTTATCTTTTTTTTAAGTTAGCAGAGCCATGTTATGGCTAGCCCCAGTGCATTCTGTGTGCACGTGTATAAACAATGTACTGTTGTTTTGAGAAAGTTTTCTCTGTTGCTTGCTGTTACGTGATTGGCTAAGCTAAACCACCTGACTGCAGATTCTCCATTTTGGAGAGAAGAAGGAGTTCGTCTCTGATTCTTCATGGATTAAGACCTGTTTTTGATTAGACCTGCTTTTGTTTCTGGATCTCAATGGGCTAACATTCCTTAGCCTAGGAGCTATGCATTTTTGCTCTTTAAAAATGGTTACCTAGATTTGCCTGTGGACTTTATTGGACTGACCTGTGCTACTGACTTTTATGCTTTATGAACCTGATCAATAAATCTTCATCATTTTTCTGAACAACTTGTCTTCATTGGACTGCAAGGGTAAGAGCTGCATTGCATTCCACACACAACATCTGAACGCTACCAAATTAAAAACCCCTTAAGAGCTGATAAGCAGCTGAGAGTTGTATCTCTGTTCTAATTAGCCGTCCAGCCCGCCTCGGTTGTTTTGATTTTGGTTTCCAGGGGTTTCCCAGAAGTGTGGGGGCTGGCTGGATCGTGACACCCTTGGTTGATTTTAATGTCTTCTGTGGTAGGATTGTTTGTTTGATTTCAGTGACTACATGGTTAAATTTGTTTTACTTGCTTTTATTGTTTTATGTAGCTTGCAAGAAGCCTTGAACACTATTTAATAGCAGAAAAGCAGAGTATAAACGTAAATATTGTTCCATGTAATATATCTGTATATGCAGCTTATCACACTGGGTGTAACTGGTCACTGTTTCTCCTCCACAGATCCCATTTTTCTTAGTGGTTAAGATGCTGGACTTGACAGCTTGAAGGTCCAGCAGGTCAACAAGACCCAAGTGCTGCATGACAGCATGAGCTTCCATCTCTGTCCCAGCTCCTGCCAGCCTAGCAGTTCGAAGGCAAGAAATTGCAAGTAGATAAATAGGTAACACTTTGGTGGGAAAGGTAACAGTGTTCTGTGTGCTCCAGCATCTAGCCATGCCTGTCACATGACTTCAGAAACATCTGCAGACACACTGACAGCCCTGTCTTTTTGGCTGTAAACAGAGATGAGTACCAAATCCTAGAGTCGGATACGACTGGCTTTCGAGCAAGGGCAACCTTTACCTTTACAAGCACAGTAAGGTTAGTATCATTTACCTTGCACACATCATTGAGAAGGCAATGTTTCTGAGCATGTGCAGAGTGTCTTTCCGCTGCCATCAATCTCCTCCACTGAATGGTTGCTGCACTTGCGAACAATACAAATGCTATGTTTACAATAAATCACTATCTTAAGATACCTTTGCAAGCATTATTTTAACACTTAAATATTCACTGCTGCTTTTATGGATGCAGGAGAAAAGAAATTTGTCAATAGGTGCTGGATGAGATCAGTTCTATCTCATCAAAACTTCTAGCCATGCATTTTCAAGAAGTATCACAGGACAAGCTTGATAAAAGCACTACCTGTCACTTCTACAGAAAAGCTGGCATTTCTATGGAGAAGATGGTGGCTTTATTGTGACAAAGTACTATAATGCTTGAGGACTCCTAAAACCTGATATACAAGGAAGGTCATGAATTCATATATAAAGAGGTGAATATCACATTCTCTGTTCTCAAGATGGATAGTAATTCACTGTATTATGCTACACAGCTAAGAAAACAGTAAATCATACAATGTATTCGCTCACCTTGCTGAATCTGTAAAATGGATATTATGCTTTTCCCCAGCTGAAACACCCAATTAAGATAGTGAATTGGCATGTTACACAGATCCAGGGTTCCCAGAAGCTAAGGTTGCTTCACAGAAGAAAGAAAATGAAATGCAAAGGAATTGACAAAGAATGACACACTACAAGGCTGCTACTTCCCCTCCTATACTGTTGTTTATTCATTTGCAGGAGACAATTGCCAGGAGACTTGGCAGGGATGAATTAGCACACCCTGTCCACTGACTCTGAAAATACGTTTAGGGCTTTGTGCACATTTTACCCCAAGAGGCCTGTGCATTAGCCACAGAGTGGTGTTTGTTTTCAGCAATTCAGCACCAAGAGAGTTGACTTTGTCATTCCAACTCTGCTGGTTGGACCCCTATCGTTTGGATATGCTGTAGTTGTTCTGCACAGGTGTACAGAATTACCTACTTCCAAAACTGCTGTTTCAGAGGGCCGAGAGAAATGCAATCCATGATTTGGGAAGGAGCTAACTTTTCCAAAGAGTCTTGCCTTTTCATGATTTGCTCAAAGTAGGTAAAGGTTGCCCTTGCTCAAAAGCCAGTCGTATCTGACTCTAGGGTTCAGTGCTCATCTCTGTTTACAGCCAAAGAGCCAGTACTATCTGCATCTGCAGATGTTTCTATAAAAACATAGCAGGCATGCCTCAACACCAGATTGCACAGAATGCTGCTTACCTTCCCACTGAAGTGGTCCCTATTTATCTACTTGCAATTTCTTGCTTTCAAACTGCTAAATTGGTAGGGACTAGGACATAGTCGGGAACTTAGTGAGGAGGACAGTGGATAAATATGACTAAATAAATAAATAATAAACTCATTCTGTCATGCAGTAGTCGGGAATTGAACTCTGACCTTCCAGTCATTGAGTTCAGTGTCTTAACCACTTGAGCCACCACAGTCCCATTTTGCTCAAAGTAGGATAATCTCAATCTCTGCCTCCAGAGACAGTTAAAGTTTGTCTTTCTCAAGACCCCTCCTTGTTTTGTGTTTTTGGCAATCCAGGATATCAGTAGAGTTCTCCTTCAGCACTATATTTCAAATGATTCTCCCCCCCCCCCTCCCGGTCATCTTTCTTTACTCGCTATGTTTCACATCTGTACATGTTATTGGGAATACAAGAGCGTGGGGATGATCTTGGTCTTGATTTCGAATGATGCATCCTTCCCCTTGATGATATATTTTCTAATTTCTTCATTGCTACCCTTCTGGGCCTCAAACGTCTTCTGATTTCTTGGCTGCAGCCCCATTTGGATTGATGATGGAACCTAGGTATAACTGTAAAATCTGGTTTCTCCTTTTGGTGCATTATAATAAATGCAGAGCTTGGGAACATTATCTTGTGTTTACTTTTTGTGACCGATCTCCTTTCAGTTCTATTGGCAGCATTTGTCTTTATTCACCTTTGCAGTAGCAAGTTCCACAGGATAAAAATGCCTATGAAATATGTGTATTTTATCCTTATGTTATATATTATACATGGAAAATGAAGGATATGTCATCTTGGCCTACATTGTACATCAAATACAACGCTGGAGCAGTAGCTTGCTTCCTTTTTTGCTTTATTTATTTGCTTATGCATTTATATACTGCCCATCTAGGGAAAGGGAGAATTCTTTACTCTGGGTGGTTTACAACATGCCACTTTCAGAATGCTAATAACCTGCCCCCCTCCCCAGAAAAAGAAATATTAATTAACACAAATTGGGTATTTTGAACATTTATCTTAATCCTTTGCGATTATTTGTCTCTCATATTCTTTCCTTCTGTTGATTTCTGTAATTATATACAGTGTTGCCCTCTCCACCCGCCCAATTTGTATAAGATTTAAAAACAGCTTGGATTGATGGGAAGAATGTCTTAGTTATATAAAATAATATTCTAATTGGACCTCAGGTTATTTGTTTTCTGGAAGTTTTTTAATGTAATTATTTCTAACTCAGGCATTAATACTTCCCTCCATGTCAGCCAAAGTTTGTTATCCAAACATATATATATATATATATATTGACATTGTTATCCATGTTCTTTCACTGCAAGAGAAGCGACATAGGCCTTCTAGATTTAAATCAAAAGCCAATTTTAGCTTGTTATTTTAAAAAGGCATACCATCTGGTTTTCTACATTACAACAGGGACCTCTGTGTCCAGTGGGATTTTTTTTTTTACATATGTTTACTTTTTTTTACCAAGATCTAAACCTGTACAGGTGAGCCAGCTCCACCATCATTTGCCCTGAAAAAAGTCTATTTAAATATCTTTGTGGTTCAATCCATCAGAACTTTCCCCAGTGAAAGCCCCATGGAACTCAACAGGAACTGCTACAGACAATTCATTTCATTTTCTTGGGGATTATACTGGAGAATATCACAGTCTATTCTGAATGAGACGTTGGCGTGTTGTTTCTCTATAGTTTCAGTTTCTTCCCTTTGCATGTTGCTTATAGAATTCATCCTGTCATCTTATCATTGGCATTTATCATTTCTAAAGCACTTATAAACTAGGTGAAATGTTTTGTGATCCATATGGCATTCATCCTCAAAAGAACCCTCTTTGATAGGTTTATTGTTATTCCCATTTTACGATAGGAAATTGAGATAGAGAGAGACACCTCCCAATCAGTGGTGAAATGAATTGTATGTTTTATGGGAAATTCTGTAAACGTGTTGTTCTCTCAAAGTAAACAGTGATTCCCCCCCCCCCCCGGCCCACTTTGGAATCCCAACATATTTATCAGAGAAGCCAACTGGGGACCACACAGTTGCCTGGAGAAGGATGTTGGACAACTAGCTAAGGTGTAGCCTAGATGGGATAATGTGTGAGTGTTAGGTCATATAATTGGCACCTCAATATGAAAGAGCCAAGAAGGTTGAACAAACAACTGCCACAATTTGTTCTGTTGCATTTGTTGTTGTTCAGTCACACAGTCAATTCTGACCCTTTGTGACCCCATGGACCATTGCCCGCCAGGCACCTCTGTCCTCCACCATCCTCCTCAGCCTGTCCAGCTTTGTGCACATTGCATCATACAATCTAGCCATCTCATTTTTGGCCACCCCCTTTTTCTTTTGCCCTTTCCCTTTCCCAGCATGAAGGCTTTCTCATGTGAGTCCTCTCTTCTCATTTGATGACCAAAGTACTTTAGCTTCATCTTTACTATTTGCCCTTCTAAAGAGCAGTCAGGGTTGATTTCTTCTAAGATTGACCTATTTGTTCTCCTCGCTGTCCAGGAGACTCTCAAAACTCTCCTCCAATACAACATTTCAAAGGCATCTATTTATTATTTATTTATTAGTTCAAATTTATATTGCCGCCCACTCGCTGTGGCGACTCAGGGCAGCTTACAGACAATACATTACATTACATTATATTGCAATATGTTGGGGTGGGCACAGGAGGAGGGGTGGGAAGGTCCTCATCCTGCCTTGGCTTCTTCCTCCCCTGGCAGTTGGTGTAGGCACAGGGGGAGGGGCAGCAAGGTCCTCATCCTGCCCTGGCTTCTTCTTCCCCTGGCAGTTGGAATAGGCACAGGGGGAGGGGCGGCAAGGTCCTCATCCTGCCCTGGCTTCTTCTTCTCCTGGCAGTTGGTGTAGGCAACTTCTGCGCTCAGCTTTCCTAATGGTCCAGCTCTCACAGCCATACATCACTACCAGGAATACCATTGCTTTGACTATGCGAATTTTTGTTTGCAATGTTATGTCTCTACTTTTAACTATGTTCCCCAGGTTTCTCATAGCTTATCTCCCAAGCATCAGTCACTTTTTTATTTCATGGCTGCAATCACCATCTGCAGTGAGCTTGGATCCTAAGAAAGTAAAATCTGTCATTGCTTCTACTTCTTCCCCATCTATTTTCCAGGGACTGATAGGGCCTGTTGCCATTATCTTGGTCTTCTTGATGTTGAGTCTCAAGGCAGTTTTTGCACTCTCTTCTTTCCACTTAAGCAGGAGCTTCTTTAGGTCTTCCTCACTTTCTGCCATTAGGGTGGCATTAAGTGAGTGCAATTGCACAGATAGCAGCAACCATGGGATAACCTCACAGATTTAAAAGCATACATTTTTCACTCCACCAAAACCTGTGTCAGGTTGGGAATATTTCAACATCCCAATGTTCTCCCCAAATTGTAAAACAATTTTCAGTTAACAGCTCAGTGAAAAGGGTAAATTTTACAGGCCAACTCTTGTACAAAATGAGGGATAGTGGCACCAATTCCCCTACCCAGTTGAAAATGCATGTTGTTCATCATCCTAGTCATAGGAGCCTGAGATGGTAGCCTGATTCATCTCCATGGGTCTCCATGCACTATATTTCCTTGGTGGCAAGCATGCTGTGCCTGGTTCCTGCTCTGGCTGGTGCTCCCATTGCTCACCTTTCTGACTGCTGTCACCGCCACTTTTGCACCATAGAAACTGGAATCTTGAAGCTACCAACTGGCAGACACAACCTTGGCACCCTCTCATTGTTAACCACTTTCCCTGAGCAACTGTGGTCTATGGAGGTTCAGGGAAGTCTTTAATTTCCTTCCTGAAGTTGTTAGATGGTCACTGCAGTGCAATAACAACCATCTAGAACTTCAGGGGAAAAAATCCACTTATATGTGGATCCACAGAGTACAAACCTGTTGAACTGTCAAGTTTATTTTAGGATTGTTTTATACTTATTTTACCTCGTCTCTACCATCACTGGTCACAGCAATAGGTATACATATAAAGTATTTCCAAGAGGTAAGAACAGGTAGGGAAATGAAAGTTTTAAAAAAAACACAATCTGATATATCATACTTGATATGCAATTTAACTGTGGACAAACATGGTATAACCCAAACAGGAAATATCTACTATCCCTTGCTCAGCTCTCACTTGGAAACTGGGCACCACCATTTAAGAAGGAGGCCAACCAAGCAGGAATGCACCCAGAAGAGAGCTACTGAGATAGTGAAAGTTTTAGATACCAAGACTTATGAAAAACAATTCAGGGAACAAGGAACATTTAGCCTCACTGAAAGATGAGATCTGATGAAGTGGACTTGGTCCATGAAAGTTCGCATTTAAATACAGTAGTTAGTCTTTAAGGTGCCACAACTTTTTTTATTTTTATTTTTTATTTTTTGCTGTTCTGGTTTGTTTACTCTTGGATATGAAAGATGATATAGTTTTCAACTATATGGAACAGTTTGTCTTCCATGGCTCCAATGAATAAAATCCAAAGTAAATGGATTCAAATTACACATAAGAGAATCTGACTAAAGATTAGGAAGGACTTCTTGACAGTAAGAACTGATTCACAGGGGTGTGCTTCTTTGTGTTTTTTGAATTCTGGGAATTGTCGGCTGCAGATTCAAACCAGCATACCTGTAAGTTTTGACCCTCTACCCCCATCCCCCATCACAAGAGTCTTTTGATGCTTCTTTTTAATTGCAGTATCAGCATCTTTGGCCTTTCATGCCCATTGTTGATTTCCTTTTTTAAAGAAAAGTTTCCCAATCCTTTCTATGTGTCATAGTTCTTTGGGAGGCACTCTATTCTAGAATCTAATGGCTGATGAGACTGTGACTCCCAGGAAGCACAGGGTCAGTCTTCTACTCCTCTTCCTCCCCCCCTTCAAACCAACACAGGAAACAATGGTAAGAGAAGCTAATGGTGCAAGTAAAACCCCCCAAAGCTGTCTCCTCCTTGTTTTGGGTTTGTAGTCTGCAGTTCCCAAATTTTGAAGAATTGCAGACCAAAACCAAGAAAGAGCTCACCCTACCAGTAGGTTTCATGGCTTAACTGAGACTGAAAGTGGGATCTCCTTGATCCATTCCAACCCTGTAACCACTACTCCACATGGACTACAGCAAGGATTCTCAACCTGAGGCCCGTGGGCTGCATCTAGCTCATGACACCATTTCATGTGGCACCACCACCACCTCCACCATACCAAGAAGTGCCATGTGATGGAGGAAGGGCAAAAAGGCCATCCAGCCCATTAAGCTGTCTGAGGGAGCGTAAACCAGCCCCTGGCTTTAAAAGCTTGAAAACGCCTGGACTACAGTGTGCCAAAAGGATATATGTGGAACAGGCCACTGGCAAAACAGTAGAGATCCATGCCCCCCCCCCTAATAAATGTTTAGAAATTCAGGATCAGACCTAGAGGAAAGGTGTATGGTATTTCTTATAGCCAATAGTACTTGGCCTTTTGTTTGCAACCTTCAATGTGAAGTGGACTTAAAATGCTCAGTGTTTCCCTAGAATGCTCCAGCTTCACCTGTGCTCATATTTAAAGGCATGCATGGGCTTTAAGTTCATTGCAGAGTAGCCTATGGAGATGAATGGCGCCTCTAACATGAGTAGAATTATGTCTGTGTTTAACTAATTGCAGGATAAGGTCCATAGACAGCAGCTGAATTGCTTGTAAGGAAATTGAAAATGTATTCTTTCCATTTAACTGAAGCTGCCTAGAGTAATTCGTATGACTGTGCTCTAGAGGCATTAAATAAGGACTCTGACTTGCTGCTGTTTTAAAATGCTATTTATATCCCCATTGTATGTAGTCTGCAGCTATAATTATTGCTTTAATGCATTATTTTATTGCAGAAGTACCCCAGCAATGATTATAAGGTATCAGAGAGTGTAGCTGGCTGTAGTGTTAATAGTGCTCATAAATCTACCAGAACATCTATTTTCTCTGATGGCACAGAAATTTCCATTTTGCTTTTCCACATATTTACCACCATGCAAAGTCATCACCTCTAAATCTGATTGTAAATGAAACATTCTGCCCACAGCCAGGCAAAATCCTTGTGGATGTAATTCCGCAAATTAATAGTGACACCTTGTGTTTGAGGAAGCCCTAAACTTCAAACTCAGATTATTATTTTCCACCAGTCATCAAGGGGAGCTGTCCAAGCTCAACTGTTTCAACATAGCTAAAGTGCATTTAAAATGGGCCAACTGGAACCTTCTTGCTCTGGTATCATGGGAATGATGCATTCACTCCAGCTTTCAGTGTGATCTTTACAGAAACCAAGCAGCAACTTAGATACAGTACTGCCATTTGAAGATCATGCTACAATCCTGAAGGAAATCAACCCTGACTGCTCATTGGAAAGACAAATACTGAAGATGAAACTCAAGTACTTTGGCCACCAAATAAGAAGAGAGGACTCATTTGAGAAGCCCTTGATGCTGGGAAAGATCAAAAGGAAAAGGAAAAGGGGGGCGGCAGAAGACGAGATGGATGGATGGGCTGCAGAGGATGACAGCAGGAGTCTGCTAGGAACCTTGGGAGGGTGGTGGCCAGGAAGTGATGGGGGTGCCTATTGGGGGGCTGGGAGAGAAATACCATACATTCCCAATACCTCTGCCTGCTTCTGGGGGGCACCAATCACTGGGGTGCACCGGGATGAGTCTCTGTATCCCTGTGGTCCAGCACACCACTGGATGGCAGAGGACAGAGAAGCCTGGCATGGAATGGTCCATGGGGTCACATTTAGAGATCATCCTACAAAATGGAGTAGATTAACCTCCTTCCATGAAACAGGAGTCAACAGCCATCTTTGATTTGATTAAGATCTGTAAACTCTCTGCTAATATAGAATACTTCCTACGGAATAAAGGTGTTTTTCCCCCAGGAGGCCTGTCAGAAGATTAAATAACATTAATTGCTTAATTATCTGCCTGTTAGCCAAAAAGTGGTTTTAATTGATCAACTGCATTTTAACAAATTTGCACATTACCAAAACTTCACTTTAAGTGCCTTTTTCTTTTTCTTTTCTTTTCCTTTTTTTTTTTTTTGTGTGATCATGAAGTATATGGCAGGTCATCCAAAACAGAGAAGCCATTCCTAAATGAAAGCAATTCTTCTAAATTTCTTTAGCCACCTATTCATTTATTCATCTATATTTTAGATTCACAGTCCTCCTCATCTTGAAAGACTAAGGCATGTAATGAAGCAAAAAACGAAAACGAGAAAAGATTTCATCTAAAGTAGTTGCATTTTTAACTCACCCTCTCAGACAAAGGTTGAATCAACCAAGGCTTGTATCTGTACTTCAAACAGACCAAGAGTTCTGAAATGTGCTTATGACAAAACCTGAACAAACTTCAAAGTGCTCCTCTATGATTCCCCAAGACCACTTTGACCACAGTTATTCAAGAGCATGTAAATGAAGAGCAGAATACCACTTATTCACTGTTATTTTTTTCTTTCATTTGCAATCTACTGCCTACAGAGACAATGGCCAAAGTCCAAAGGTGTAATTTGGCATTCAGAGCCATTGGAATAAATCTTTTCTTGTTTAGGCAGAATGAGTTTACGAGATGGGGTTGCCTTACCTAAAAAATTTATTTTATTCCCTACATCAGTGGTGGCAAACCTATGGCACATGTGTCAGAGGAGGTACTCAGAGCCCTCTCTGTGGGCACACACGCCAATGCTCCAGCACAGAGTTTGTTACTAAAAAGCCAGAGGAATACGAGGCCAGGCTGCTCCCCTCTCCATGTACTGCTGAAGATATTTCTCACATCACCTCTGCCCAGCAGCCCAATGAGAGTGCTTCCTCCCTCCCCTGTCTTGGGTAAGGCAGGCAGATCACATGCAGCGTGAGGATGTGGTGCTGATGGCAGCCTGTTGAGTATGTGGTGAAGGTGATTCCCTTGGTGGGATTGGAGAGGAGCTGGGTTGGAGGGGAAAATAGCTCACAGCATGGCATAGCTGGAGGGGAGGGGAGCTGCTAATGTAGGAATTGTTGTTTTTATAAACTAAAACCTCAGGATTCAGGTTAAACTGTTGGCGCTTTGCGATGAATAAGTGGGTTCGAGGTTCCAGTTTGAGCACTTGGTCTCTAAAAGGTTCACTATCACTGCCCTACATCATTCTGACTTGATTATATTCTTATTGCCCATTTCTTTTCTGTTTTATCATCACATGTGTGCATACACAGGTGAATATAAGTAAGCACAAATGTATCTAGAGATCTTTTTTCCAAAATAGTCAGCCATGTCGTTTGAACTTGGATAATCCTCCCAGCACAAAATGGTACCATGGAAACAAGCTGTTATATCATGCTCCATTCTCTCTTTTTATGTAAAGGTGTAATTGGTATCAGCACACCTGAGAAGAGCTAAGTCCCCTTCAAGCCATGTTGAATAAAGGGGATTACTCCTACAAAGGTATGGCTTGATCGCCTAATATCAGTACCCCAATGAGGCCTTTAGTTTTACCTCAGGTGCTAAGCAGGTGATTAAGAAGTTAAGCAGGATATATAACAGTTTAGTGACGTGCTGTCAACAAGTGTGGCAGAATCCCCTGGTTGCAGCTTTCTTTTCTCTTTTCAGGTCATGGCACTCCTGTCTGTCAAGCAAACACAATAGGAATTACTCAATTTAACACCATTGCACTTCTAATTGAATCCCATTTGCTAAATCCTGAATAAATACATTATAACTGCTGTTTCGGTCAAACAGAGAGAAATAGCCATCTTTTAATGACTCCCCTGTGGCTTTAATGACTATTCTATCTGTTAGAATAATGATTGCCACATCACAGGAATATATTTAAGGGATAATAGTTATTTAAACACACCAAACCTTTGAAGAGCAGATAAGGGCTGAGGAATGGGAGTGGTGGTTGTTGGTTTTTTTTTATGTGTAAATTTGCATATGAAATTGGAAACATGGCCTCCAGCATGCAGTTGCCAGTTTAGCTGCTTTCCAAGGCACCTGTGAAATATGCAGTTTTTGTGGGTGTTTTTCACCTATAATATGTGCTGCCCAAACTAAGGTGATATTATCATCCCTGCTATTTCTGATGCTCAGGTGTTGTGTTCTGCTGCTTCTCTTGCTGTAATAATACTGTGCGTGTGTGAGAAGGAGGTACCAGCTGGCTTGGTGAAACTTTAAATTTGACCTTAAAAGACAACAAAAAAGTTTTGGGGGGAAACTGGATTAGGGCAATGATTCAATAATGTCTGAGAATGCTGAGTGCCACAGGGATAAAAGCTGGAGGGAGGGTGGAGTAGCTGGAAACCGAACATTCAATACAGTCAATGCTGATAACTGCAGTTTCCTGAGACAGTGAATCAACTCTAAATCATATGCCAAACTTTACAGGAGCTCTCCAAAGTGCTGAATATGTCATGGAGATCCAAAACAAATGAAGAAAATTAGCAGTGTGATCCACATTCAAATTACAAAAAATGCAGGAGGAAGGTGATACCTTTATTGGATACCTTTATTAGATCCACAACAGTTTCACTACCCCCAAAAAACTGGAATTCCTAGCCTCGACTTCTCAATGCACTAGTATTTTCTGGTGTGCCCCGTTTGTCTTAACACAATGTGATTCTCATATTTTTTCATAATGGCCTTGTTTGCCTGAGGCACAACTAAGAGTTAGTGTAGCTTGTGCATTTTTTTGTTTTAAACCAGTGCTTCATTGGAATTGCTCACTATCTTCAAGCAGCAATGAGAGAAATTATAAAGAATTTTTAAAGCTTGAAATCCTTGCTTAGCAGATCAAATACATTCTCTCTATGGGTGGCACAAATTTGCCCAGAAGAAAAGAAGCTTCAAATAATTAAATTACATGCATATTATTCATTATTTGATCTCTGATTTATGCCACACTGAAAAGCATCTTAAACAGACATGGACCAGATCTATGCAATTTACAGTAGGCAGAAAGCTGTAACGTAGACTATGGAAGTAAATGATGATGAAGTAGTAAGTTACAAACCAGACTAACCAGTGATACACTGCACAACAATAATTTTGCTACTGGGAATAACACATGTGATTTACATGACATTGAGTGTGCTGATTCCAAATCTGAATTCAGAATTTGCCTATTGTGTACAGATTTTAAGTTATAGGTGTGTTATAGCTGTTTAAAGGGTATTGGGTAATGTATTTTTGCATGGGAACAGTTGCAGTTATTGCTATGCTTGCTGCTGCCTCAGATGAATCATGTCCCCTGGTGACATGCATGTTACAGCAGCAGCTGGGCATGTCTGGCCAAGTCAGTGAGCTGACATCAGAAACATAAGGTGAGATGGACCAAGGGTTTGTCTCTAGTGCAAAACCATCTTATTTAATAACAGGTGATGTGAAATTTGGTCAGGAGTGATTTTACTTGATTCCACTGGGGAGGGACTGTTGGATCACCCTGGAAGTTCTTTAATATTTTCCAAGCTTGGTGACTATTCCATTCCATGTCCAAATTTCCTAAGAGGTTGCACCCTCGTTGTGTTCTTGATGTTGACATGCCTTCAAGAAGCTCTTTGACCATCTTTATTGTTTCTTCAGAGAAGGGATCAATTTCAAAAAGTTGTCCATATCTCTTGAGAAGAGCTTTTGAGTCCTTATGCAATACAGGTTCATAAGATGTTTGACACCCTTTTGGAATGTATGATCTTCACCAGTTCAACAAAATCTCCATAATTTTCTGGCTGATGGTTGTCTTTTGTCAGATCTCACGCAAAATTGTCCCATTGGGCTCTTTTAAAGTTAAATCTTCTTTAAAATGAACTATCTCTGACTTCACAACTGATTCTAAAGTATGTAGAATAGCTCAATATTGTGTTCTTGTGGATGGCTCTGCAATATTTTTCTTGAGTTGACAAGCAATATACAGTAGTAATATACTTTATTATAGTAAATCACTCAATGCCAAGTGTTGGGCGGAGGTAAATAACCTGACTCCTTAGAGGGGCCAACAGCTACAGGAGGATGAGCCCCATTAGGTGGGGTGATTGTCCCCTCAGTGGAGGAAATGCCCCTGGAAACTATCAGATTGGGCCCAATGGCATAACGAGTGGAGGAGAAACCACTTCACTATTCTGATTCTGATTCCCAATGCTGGAGATGGAAGAGCCGATGCAAGATGGAGATGGAAGAGGCCATGCCATATGGAATGGCTGTGAAGGCACATCTTATTCATATCCTCAAGGCTGTAGCAATCCATTGTAGTCCTGGTGTTAAATCCTGCATGTCTCATCACAGGAGATGGCTCTGTGATCACAGTGTGTGGGTCACTTCATGGCAAGCTGTGATCCACCTTAAACAAATTCACAGTGGCGGGTTTCCTGTTTGTTATTCTTCTTGTGAAAATGATTTCCAGGAATAATGTATACAGTATTTGGATCTGAGTAGCAGCCAGCAATGAGTAAATCACACTAGAATGGGCCCACCGAATGAGTGGGGATTTGGTGAGTCAACTCCTTTATATATCAGGAAGTAAACAAAACAACAAGAAAAGACAAAAAATGTTGTGATGCCATAAAGACTAACTCATGTATTTAAATGTGATCTAAGAATAGGCCCATTTGAACCAATAAAACTTAGGTAAGAATTGACATCTCAAGTCCCCACTGAATCAGTGGGCTTACTCTAGTGTCACTTAAAAGATTTCAGCCTGTTCTAAACCACCCAGAGTAGTGGGTTTTTTCCACTAACTGAGTGATATGAAAAATAAAACAGGCAAGCAAACAAATAAATCTCCATCTGGTTAGTTAAGTATTCATGAGCAGCCAGTTGTCACTGCCATCAGTTTTGTTGATTAATCGCTATATTGTAATGTGAGCTTTTGCTGATCAAATCCACTTCCTCAGATGAAAGCTCACATTAAAATATAGAAGGCATTAAAGGTGCCACATCATTTTTGACTTTAGTTCTTTTGTTTTCACATTTGTTTCATTACTTGACCTGGTTGGTAAATGAATCTCACATTGTTTTTATTCAGTCTTTCTTTTATAGTGTTTTATTGCCGTTGTTTTAACATTGTTGTCACTGATCCAGATAGGTTTTTAAAGTAAAATTCTGCTGATATAAATAAATTTAAGCACATAAGCACACAACATTGCTTAGAACAAAGGTGTGTGGATTAATATTATCTACTGGCACACCAGTCCTCTGCATGTCAGCTTGGATATAGGTCTCACTAAGTCAAATAAAACTTGTTTATGAAATTCAATCAATCAATCAATCAATCAATCAATCTTTCTTTCCAAAAGACAATTGATACATACTGAAACATGCAGGATAGCCATTTCTTTTCTCTTTAGGAGTATCCTCAAAATATTTGTGGAGCCTTCTATGTATATTGGAGAGAAAAAGAACACAGCCACCCTTCTTCAAGGTAATGAAAAGATAAGATAAACACCTACAGATCTAGAGAGCATGATAAGATGTTATGTGCTTGTGAACAAAAAAGAAAAACAAAAAAAAAAACTTAGCTGTGACTCAACAATATCTTACAGACCAGAAGAAGAGGCAGAAAATAATTATTGATCAAGACCTTTTGTACCAGGAGCCAAAGTTAATAACATTTTATATCAAAATCAGCAGTGACTCCTAGGAGCAAACTGCATTCTGAAAAGGTTTCTTTGCCCTTTGCTGTTTATGATTTGGCAGTAAGGTCGGGTCACATTGGTTTTTTTGTTGTTCAATCGCACAGTCGATTCCGACCCTCTGCGACCCCATGGACCATTGCCCGCCAGGCACTTCTGTCCTCCACCATCCCCCTCAACTCGCTCAGTTCTGTGCCCATTGTCTCCACAATACCATCCAACCATCTCATTTTTGGCCGCCCCCTTTTTCTTTTGCCCTCCACCTTTCCCAGCATCAAGGCTTTCTCAAGCGAATCCTCTCTTTGAGAGGATTCTCACATTGTCTCACATCAATCCTCACATTGGTTAGGAAAGGAGTTTCACATCAGGTCAGAAATAGGGGATTGTAACAACCAGAGCATCATGGAAGTGTACCATTGTTGCAATTTGCATCAAGGGAAGGACTACCTCAGCTCATGAAATCCCAGTTTATCAAGGTAGGGTAAAGGTAAAGGTCACCCTTGCTCGAAAGCCAGTCATATCCAACTCTAGGGTTCAGTGCTCTCTGTTTATAGTCAAAGAGGCAGCGCTGTCTGTATTTACAGATGTTTCCATGGACATGTGGTAGACATGACCAGACACCAGAGTGCACAGAACAACAACAACTTATCTACTTGCAATTATTTTATTTTCTAACTGCTAGGTTGGCAGGAGCTGGAACAGAGACAGAAACTCACTCCATCACAGAAAAATCAGGTCTTGAACTGCTGACTTGCCAACCTTGCAGTCATCAAGCTCAGCATCTTACTCACTAAGCCATCACAGCCCCTGTAAGTTGCAAATAGAGTAGGCCAATTGATTCAGTGGAAGTTACAGAAGAGTTGACTCATCAAACCTCTACGTATTCAATGGGGCTCCTCCAGTTGTGATTTACAGCAAGAGTTCGTCTACTAACTTGGGGAAACTGAAGTTATTAGAATGAAAATACCAAGAAGGGTTAGCAGTGCTCCTCTGAACAGTTGACTTTGTATACATGAGAAATGGTTTTGCTTCCCCATAAAGCAAATAAAGCAAACATCCTGCTTGTGGCTAAATGTCAAGCCTTCCTCCTCATTCTGAAAACAAATCTTTATAAATAAATTTTTTAAAAATCAGTTGATCCAGGAAGAAGCTCATAAATAACATTTCTTGCTTGCAATTTAGTATAACATTACTAAGATGGAGAGGGGAAATACTGTAGGTCAAAGGTTGGCCTGAAATCCTTAATTGTGCCTACAAGGTTTAATAAAGATTAAATTATGTATGTGCAGACTCTGTATTTATTCCTATACTCTTGCCTATTATTTGAATGCAGATGGAACATTGTGCCTGGTCTGTGGGCCTCTCCAGACGCTCATATAGCTTGCTGTTTTGATCATGTTCAGGGCACTGTATTTGCAAAGCTTTCCTCCAGCACCGCAATTCAAACAAATCCTTTTTTTTTTTTTTGCAGCTTTTTCTTGGCCAAATTTTACATCTGTACATAGGAATCGGGGACTTCAGTGGCTCAAGTGGTTAAGACACTGAACTTGAAGACTGGAAGGTCAGACTTCAATACCCAAGTGCTGCACGACAGAGTGAGCTTCTGTCTCACTCCTGCCAACCTAGCAGTTTGAAAGCAAAAAATTGCAAGTAGATAAATAGGAACTATTTTGGTGGGAAGGTAAACAGCATTCCGTGTACTCTGGTGTCTAGTCATGTCTCCCACATGTCCACGGAACCATCTGCAAACACAGACAGTGCTGGCTCTTTGGCTATAAACAGAGATGAACACTGAACCCTAGAGTCGGATACAACTGGCTTTCAAGCAAGGGGTACCCAATTTTTTTGAGCCGTGGGCCAGTCATGTGGTTCAGCGGGCTGGTCACGTGGTTCCTCCCACCAGAAGTAGAAGTAAAATGTGCCATGTGATCTGTTTTGCAATAGGATGAGATAGATTTTTAGGCTGCCACTTTCTCTGCTTAAAGCAGGGGTGCCCAAACTATGGCCCATGAGCCAGATCTGGCCCCCAACACCAATTCATCCAGCCCACGCTTCCCTTTCTGCTCCTGGAAGTGGAAGTAAAATGTGCCCGTACAGGAAATTCAAAGGACCCCCAAGCAGCTGCTGTTCATTAGAGAAAGCTTGTGGGAACTTGTGAGACCTCTTGAGGAACATTTGTGGTGCAGTGGTTAAACTGCTGTATTGCAGCCCAAACTGCTGATGTTGTGAGTTCAATCCTGATGGGGATCATGTATGAGTCAGCCTTTCATCTTTCCAAAGTCAATATAATGATTTCCCAAAGTATTGCTCGCAAAAATGCTAATTATCTTGTGCAACCCCCCCCCCCAAGAGAGTGTTCTAAGTACTATGGGGCGATATATAAGTATAATTGCTATTGTTACTCTGTGCAGTATTAGCAAACATTAGTTTAAGGGACACCCTTGTTACCTCCACTGCTGCTGTCCGGTAGCTGCCATTTAGGAGATTATAGGGAAGAAACAAAACAAAAAAAAGTGAAACAAAACAAACAAATGAGAATGGGTTTGAGATAAACCCATCTATTTCTCCAAGTTGGGAAATCAGTAGTATTCATGGAATATGTCATATTTGCAGCTTCTATAGTTTCAGAGAACTTTCAGAGAAATAAATAATCTATTTGTGATACTTGAAGAATTTGTGTGGGTGGGAAAACGTGGCAGAAAGAGTGACAAATTGGAGCAGGCATTTCTGCTGTTGCAGAAATAGTTTGCCAGCTTTGGCCAACTGATGGACTGAATATTTTTTATTATTCCAAGTCACTGAAAAGACAAGGTTCATCACTGCTTGGTACGTGGCCCCTTTTGGAGACCTTTCCTGAGCCCATGATGATATGGATTTGTTTCTGGTTTTCCTTGAAAACTCTTTTCAGTCACCATTACCAGTGCCTGGAGGGGTGGGGGCACATGAAATGGTGCTGTGGGCCAGAACTGGCCCATGGATCTTAGGTTGAGAACCCCTGATGTATAGCATTGTGAATTGTGGTAGCGTAAAATGTGTTGGTAATAAAAAGCTGGTGTTGGTTGGATTTATGCAGCCAAAACCAGCTTTTTATAGCCAACACTTTTTTTTGAAAATTACAATTGACAACCCTATATATGGTAAAACGGAATTAGGTCACTGTCAAAAGCTAGATGGATTACTTATTAACGAGAATTAAACAAAAGATTTAGAATACTCAGTGCAAAAGCAGTTACCAGTTCCAAACCCGGACATTTACAACAAAACATAAATGAAAGATAGCTGGAAATTACATGTCTGAGGAAGCCTACTGGAGTGACTAGAAGGGTCTAGAAGGGATAAAATCAGGAATGAGACTATAAGGGAAAGAAATGGAATAGAACTATTCTTAAACTACACACAGAGACAACAAATAAAGGAGTTTGCCCATTTGGAGAGAATGTCTTGGAATTTTATACCATATAAAGGTAAAGGTAAAGGTTTCCCTTGCTCGAAAGCCAGTCGTATCCGACTCTAGGGGTCAGTGCTCATCTCTGTTTCTAAGCCAAAGAGCCAGCGCTGTCTGCTTCTGCAGACGTTTCCATGGTCATGTGGCAGGCATGACTAGACACCGGAGCGCATGGAACGCTGTTACCTTCCCACCGAAGTGGTCCCTATTTATCTACTTGCAATTTCTTGCTTTCAAACTGCTAGGTTGGCAGGAGCTGGGATAGAGACGGGAGCTCATTCCGTCCTGCAGTACTCGGGAATTGAACTGCTGACCTTCCGCCTCCCAGTCAGCGTCTTAGTGACTTGAGCCTCTGCAGACCACCATATAAGGCATATGTAAAAACAGGAGGACAAAGATCATGAGGCAGACCCAGAGGAAGGTGGAGAGAAAACATCAAGGAAACACCAGTGGAGATTGCTACAAGTGTCATAGCAAGAACCTTGTATCAAGGTTCTCACAACACCTAAAGAGGTAAAAGAGGAAGTAAAGAAAGGAAGATAGAGCCTCCTGGTTTGAAATCCCATATAACAAATGCACATACAATCATTGCCTTTTGTACTAAAAGTTCTCCCATTTCATATACAGTGGAACCTTAGTTAACAAATGACTCAGTTAACATAAAAATCACATAACAAAAGGAAATCCATAGAAAGTAATGGATTGGTTTACATAATTTTTTCAGAACAGATTGATTTGTTTTCAATGCATCCCTATGGGAAACCGCATTTCAGTTAAAGTATTTTGGTTTTCAATGTATTTCTATGGGAAATTGAATTAATGCATTCCTATGGGGAATTTGGTTAAAGTAATTTTTGCTGTAAGAAATGTCCCGGAGAATGCATTAATTACATTAACCAAGGTTCCACTGTACAGGTAATGCTCTTAGTAGCACCAGAAATGAATCTTGGGGTGGGGACCTTGTTATAATCTTCATCTTCCTCCTCCACTCCACCCTATCTTCTTGTTTGTGACTTTTGTTTCCCATGTTGCTGCATTGATATTGTATCTCCCTCTTCTAATTACAGTGTCTTCTCCTTTTTTACTATATCCTTCGAAATAAGTTTTGACAAGAGAAAAAAGTCAGGTAATTTAATTGCACGCAACACAGCATAAATGTAGAAAGGAACAAAAAATAAAATAGTTGCACCCCATGCATAAAGTAAGTAGAAAGTAAAATCTACAGATAATGACATGTATCCAACAAGACAATAACAATAAATCAGCTCCATGCAAAGAGTTCCACCCCATGAACACCAGCAGCAGTCAGAATAGTCCCAGGTTTTCCTCCAAGAGGTTAACAGCCTGGTTGTTCATCTATTACCCCTGTGACCTCCATGGTAGGTAGTTATGAGTCGGATGAAAATGTTGACAACAGGGAGCGACTAGTGCTACAGCTGCTGCTAGTGCCGTAAGAACAGAGGTGTAGTGAGCTCTTGGTTTGCACAAGTCAAGGCTCTTGGACTGTCTGAGTATGAGGAACTAGGACATCATCTTTCATTCCCCTTGGGATTCTTTATTCCCCCAAACCTAATCCACTATGCTGAAACAGCTAGGCAAAGAATTTTAATATGCTTTAGCTTTGAGTGGAACATTAAAACCCATTAACTTTACAAAAAGGGCTACAGTGGCTTAGTAGTAAAGACACTGAGCTTGACAACCTGAAGGTTGGACAGTCGGCAGTTCGAGATCCAAGTGCTGTGTGGGCGGAGTGAGCTAATAGATAAATAGTTGCTGCCTTGGCAGGAAATATAACAGTGTTCTGTGTACCTTGGCATCTAGTCATGCCTGCCACATGAACACAAAGATGTCTACAGACGCAGATAGCACTGAGTCTTTGGTTGTATTGGCTGTAAACGGAGATGGACACTGAACTCTAGAGTTGGACAAGACTGGCTTTTGAACAAGGGAGACCTTTACTAACTTTACATAGAGTCTATTCCTTTTTTCTTTGTGTGTGTGATGTGGACGGAAAGCCTGCTTTTTCTTGAAGTCATGGGTTTGTAAGACTTAGGGTCTCTCTAATCCCAGGTGCTGCTCATCAGCTAATACCATAGGTGGCTTGTGAACCTTTAATTTTAACATGAGTTCTCTTTACTCAGACTATAAGCTATACATAACACACTGCAGGCATGCTTCACTTTAAAAAAGATTCTAAGACAGGCTTTCAGAGAGAATCAATATCTCCATATTCCTTAATTTCATCGTGAATGGTGTTCCCAGATAGGCAGAATGCATCTTTTGGTTTCTCGAAGGGTGATTTGTACCAAAAATGCCAGCCAATCTTACTGCTTGGTGTCTGATTCTCTGTGTTTTCTTTCAAAGTTATGTCTCTGCCACTTTGTGATTCTCCATAGCCTCTTTTTGTCACTGCTGTGCTGTTATCAAGAATTCAACTGAATGTCATAGGATAGGAAGTGATCACAAAGCTTCAGCACTCCTATGATCTTCACCCAAGATCTGAGCCTGCTCAAAGATCTGAATAGCAAGACTTTATGTATTCCCAGTGTTGCTATATGGAGCTGAAGTTTGGACACTGACTAAAGTATCTGAAAAGAGAATCAAAGCTTTTGAAATGTGGATCTATAGACAGCTGTTAAGGATATGATGGGTTGACCATATGACTAATGTAGAAGTGTTGCACCAGTTGGATAAAGGACAAGAACTGTTTAAGACAATAAAGAAAAAAAGCTCCAATACTTGGATGTATCATGAGGAACAGCAATGGAAGATCCTTGGGAAGAGAGGCCCTGGACATAGACTGGCCTCATGGCTAAAAAAAACAAAAGAGACTGGTGTGGAATGTCCTTGGAATAATTGTTCTGAGGAGTTAAAAAGAGGAAGACTTTCACCATGATGATAGCCAATATTCGGAATGGATATGGCACAAGAACTGAAAGAGGAAGAGGGAAGAGAAAGAGAAAGAGTATGGTGATGGCAATGACAGTGTCAGCAACGCCAATGGAGTGGGGTCGGCAACCATGCCAATACCAATGCCAACACCAATGCCAGCGAAGAAGAAGAAGAAGAAGAAGAAGAAGAAGAAGAAGAAGAAGAAGAAGAAGAAGAAGAAGAAGAAGAAGAAGAAGAAGAAGAAGAAGAAGAAGAAGAAGAAGAAGAAGAAGAAGAAGAAGAAGAAGAAGAAGAAGAAGAAGAAGAAGAAGAAGAAGAAGAAGAAGAAGAAGAAGAAGAAGAAGAAGAATTATTTATTACCTCCTGATGGCTTTTCCTATGATCATCAGTACTGCCAGCTTTTAGTTCCCTTGCCATCCAGCCCACCAGTAACCATGGGCCATGGATGCTTCTGGGGATGCGATCCTTCCATTCAGTCAGATCTTGGAAGAGTGGCTCCTCCATTGTGTGTTCATTCAGAATCCTGGAAACCAAGTGTGGGCTGAGCTATGTGCCCAGGAAGAAGGCAGGCTTTCAAGTTTCTACTGGGATCTAAAATGATGCTTGAACCACATAAGCAAGGATGGCAGGAGAAAGGAATCAGATTTAGAGCATGTCTCTTCTCCTTTCTTCCATCCTTATGACTCAGTGGTTAAGGCTAAGGAGCATACACATTTGTTATGTTAATTCTGAAATCCCAGGTTCTATCTTAGCGCATTCACATCATAATTTACACTAGGGCTTTCCCTTCCATGCTTGAAAACACTTGCCCCCTTTTTGTTCTTTTGTCTTATATAACATGTAGTTTGATGAACATTTGTATAAAGGAAAGCAAAAGAACAAACTGGAGCTTAATTTCAGTGCATTGGTAGAAAAGAGAACAGTGGTGAATCACAAGGGGTTAAGTATCTCCTCACCTTTGTTGCTTCTGTGCTAAAAATAGCCTAATCAGCACACTTTCCTATTTTACATAAATCTGGATTTTTCCTACACATGTCTGCATGTGTAGTGTTTAACTGTGCCTTTAGATCTCCAATGTCCTAGTATTTAGTGTGCATAAGCCAGGGATGTAAATCCTGGCTTATCTCGTCCTTATATAAATCCTTGCTTGACAACCCACAAAATCATTCTCCTTGCCTTCCAGAAGGGTACGATATTTTGTGGCTTTCTTGGCAAGCAAAGGAGAAAGAGAACAAGACCAATTTTTTTTTTTTGTGCAAATTAAGCACAATTGCACAACAGCACAGATAACAGTTTCACACACACACAATCAATCAATAAATCAATCAATCCAAATTGCTCAAAATGTTGATAACTGTTGCATTGACATGGAAGAATTAAAAGTAGCAGAAGGGTCATATTGTGTCACGTTTAACCATCAGCCCATCATTTTGTACTTATTTATTATTTATTTATTATTTATTTATTTATTTATTTAGATTTATATCACCGCCCACTCGCCATGGCGACTCAGGGCGGTTTACAATCAGGGGAAAAAAACCAAACAAAAACCAAACAACAATAACACAAACATAACACAAACAACTAAAATCCATTCCTCCTTCCGGCCAGAGGACGTTAGTCTTTTCCTTCCCTGGGTAGATAAGGCCCAGGATTAGGAAGTGGGAGCTTCCATCTAAAAACCTTAAAACTTTTTTTAAAAATTAAAAATTAAAAACTGAGAAAGATTAAAAACAGATTAAAAACACGCTAGATGCTACAACTACTAGTTAAAAGTAGAGAAAGAGAGGGGCTCAGATCAACCAATGTGCTAGGGTCATTATATCTTCCATACCCCATATCTGTCCTGCCAGCCTTGTTTTTAGATTTTTCCTAAAGGGCAGCAACTCTGTCTGGAGACGTAGCTGCATAGGCAGGAGGTTCCATAGGGCCGGAGCAGACACAGAGAAGGCCCTCCTTCTGCTGCCAGAGAATGTGTCTCCCTGGCCGATGGAACAACTAGGGAGCCTCTCCGGTCCGCTCTGGTGGGACAGGCAGATGTTATTGGGGTGAGGCGGTCTCTTAAGCATCCTGGTCCACTACCATGTAGGGCTTTAAAGGTAATAACCAGCACCTTGAATTGCACCCAGAGGCAAACCAGCAACCAGTGCAGCTCCCGAAGCAGAGGCGAGGCATGTGCATACCGCCCACACCCCATCACAACCCGGGCAGCCGCATTCTGGACCAGCTGAAGCCTCTGAATGGTCATCAAGGGCAGCCCCATGTAGAACGCATTACAGTAATCAAGTCTGGAGGTGACCAGAGCGTGTGTGATCATGAGCAAGGAGTCCCGATCTAGGAGTCGGCGTAACTGGCAGATCACACGAAGTTGTGCAAAAGCCCTCCTAGCCATGACTGCCGCCTGCTCTTCGAGCAGTAGTCGCGAGTCCAGGAGGACCCCAGATTACGCACCGGGTCTGTTTGGGGCAAAACCGCCCCATCCAGAACCAAAGATGGTAACTCCTGAGATGACGCAGGACCCCCGACCCACAGCCACTCAGTCTTGCCGGGATTCAGCTGAAGCCCGTTGTCCCCCATCCAGACCCTCACAGCCTCCAGGCACCTGGAAAGGATTTCCACTGCATCACTAGGGTCCCCATGGGCCGAGATATATAACTGGGTATCATCTGCATATTGATGATACCTCACCCCGTGGGACCAGATGATCTCACCCATTGGTTTCATGTAGATGTTAAATAGGAGAGGTGAGAGTACCGAGCCCTGAGGCACCCCATAACAAAGGGGCCTTGGGCTGGACACCTCACCCTCCAGCCACACCGACTGGGTCCAGCCCCTCAGAAATGAGGAAAACCAGGACAACACAGTGCCCTGGATCCCCAATCCTTGGAGCCTTTCCAGAAGGATACCATGGTCGATGGGTGTATAAGTGCTTTGCACCACAAACAGAAAGAACACTAGTTTTGCACAGAAACTACTAAGTAGAATCCTTTTTCTCCCATCCACCCACAGGATCAGAGAGGGCGGGTGGGAATAGAGCTCACAATTTGACTGCTTGTGGCATAGTCCAGTTCAAACTATTTTCCAATGATTGGGCAATGTGCAGGAAATAATACTTCAGCACAACCATCCTCTGTACCCAACTACCACCTTTTTGATCCAGCATCTGGGCTACTCTTTTTTTTGCCCTTGGCTTCAGCAACTCCCATTTGTGTGGGAGGGTCACTTTAAGGGACATTTTCCCAGTGAACCAACCAATTCAAGTACAATCCAAATATATCCTATATTTTCATCCAGCAGCACAAGCAAAACGTTTATTTCTTGAGGCTGTGCAACAATGCCTTCACTGCTGTGCAACAATGCCTTCACAGAGTCGTTTCAAGTTGGGCGGCTATATAAATTGGGCAAATAAATAAATAAATACTACCTCACTATGCAAATGTAAGCACCATTCATGAGGTACACAGAAAGAGCCTCCTCGAAGATTGTGATATTTTTGAACCACAATCAGGCACATCCCAGCAATAGCAACCTTGTGTCAGCTAATCTATCTCACGCTAGGTCAGGTGAAAGGAACATGTGGAATGAATCCACCAATTTTGGCAGTTTCACGTCTGGACATGGAAGAAGAAGCACCATTCATTTCAAGATAGCTGATGAATAGCTTGTGCCAAGCCACCAATTGCACAATGACTGCTCCTCTGCCAGAGGACCAACAAGACACTGTCCAGCTCACATGAATGATGAAGAGAGAGAAATTATGAGAATTATAAGACAGGAAGGGAGGAGGCACTTTTTCACTCTTGCCTATAGATGAAAACTCTTGTACTGTACAGCTTGGGAATTCCTTTTGATGGTGTTCCATCAAGTCAAAACAGCTGAAATTGACAAGAACAAAGAATTTAGCAACTATTATTTACATTTCTTACAGAAGCATGTTTTAAGGATAAATCTAGCAATGAATTGGCAGGTGTTTCTACTTTAACAGTTCCTAAACAGAAGGTAATGAATCTTTCCCCCATATTTCTCTCTGTATGTGTTTATATGTGCATGATTTTGAGATGAAATGCTTAACCTTTTCTGTTTGCTGCTGTAATTGGACTTCTGCAATGAAAGAGAAGGATTGTTAGTTTATCTCTATGCACTTTTTTTTTACAAAAAGTAATTGGCTTTTTGGTGGGGTTGGTTATTTTCATTAGAAATTATTCCACAATAAAATGTGCTGTTAATGAATCTGGTTACTATCTGGAAATGTTCACTGCACACTTTGCACCAGTGAGCATGACCCTGGATTCTCCACTTACTGACAGGCTGTGAGCGAATGTCCGCTTCCAAAATTTTGTCATCTTATTCTAAATATGAGAGATGCAATTTATCATGCTTTCCACACTAGTAATTAACATACTGAGATATACAACTAAATAGGAAGGATTTCTGTTTAGTCCAACTAGACTAGATTTGTGTATTTGTAAATAGTTACTTTTTCAGTAATGTGGATATAATTTAACTATATTTTGAGAGTAACACAAGTAGTGACAAAGTTCCTTCTTGGCATAACAATTGACATTTTCTAACTACTTTCAGAGATGAGATAGTTTGCTGGGATCTTTTCAAATGTCATGCCACCCCATTGTCAGAAGCAAGGGAAGTACTTCTTTTGTTTTGTCATTTGTGTCACAGTATCTTTGAAATTTCAAAGCACAATATCAGAAATGGCCAGTGGCAGATTCAGTGTACTCTATGGGCATGCTGCTAATAACACAATGCTCTAACAATTCACAATACAACAAGGCTCTTTTGCAAACAGAGAAATATTGATAATACTCACCTGGATGTCTCAAAGTAGGGAGTAATAGAGATTTTTTAAAAAATAAAATGACATGCTCCGTGTAATCTTTTTAGATGTTTACCTAGAGATAAGAAAGGCATACCTTTAATGGCATCTACTTCTAAATCAAGGTATGTATAGAACCACAATCTTGCTCATTTTGGGACATGTGCAAAAAAAGGGGACCATTAAGCTATGTGTTATTTCCTTCCTTTTCCCCCATGTTTTACACTCACACATTCATGTCTGCTTAATAGGCTGTAGAATAAATAGTATCCTTCAGCAACATCACTTTAGGCTGTGACCTTGCCAGCTCTCATTAAATCAGGCTGGCCTGATTAGGACTGAACTTGGACAACAAATCTCTAAGGAAGACTCGGGTCACTCTAGAAGACAATACAGGCTACCCCATGCTTGGCATGCTTTCCTTTTCAGCATACAATTATAATCTCAGCCGTATGACAACAGGGTACAAGAGCAATTCCTTTACTGATTTTACCCAAACCCTAGCAAATGAAGATACTTTATGGCAGGGGTGCCCAAATGATGGCCTCTGGGTCGGATCTGGCCCCTGACACCAATTCATCCAGGCCACACCACCCTTGCCGCTCCTGGAAGTAAAACGTGCCCATATGGGTGCATTTTACTTCCACTTCCAGGAGGGGCAAGGGTGGTGTGGGACAGATGAATTGGTGTCAGGGGCCAGACCCAGCCCATGGGCCATTCTTTTGGGCATCCCTACTTTAAGCAGAGAAAATGGCAGCCTGAAAATCTATCTCATACTGTTGCAAAACAGACTGCAAGGCATGTTTTACTTCCACTTTCAGTGGGAGGAACCACAAGACTGGCCTGCTGAACCACATGACTGGCTCATGATCCAAAAAGTTTGGGCACCCCTGCTTTATGGTTTGGGCATAGTCGGAAATTTGCCCAAAGAGTAACAGCTTTTAAAAAATAAGATATGCAAAACAACAGAAAATCAAAGAGCAAAAATTACATTAAAATATTAAAAACAATAAAGGCATTGTACTAAAATGCAAATACAGATGCTTATATACTGCCCCATCGTGCTAAAGCATTTTTGTGCATGTTTCAAGGTAATTAGGCAACCTACAATTTGCCTCCAACAAGCTGGAGATGACCTGAAAAGGATGGAAGAGGCTGAGTCAACCTTGTGCTTGCCAAGATCTAACTCAGAACGTGAACAGAGTGTTTGACTGCTGAACTGCATCTTGACCATCGCACCATGGGCTTTAGATGTCATTGTCAACATCTTGAACTTAGAAAAGATGTATAGACTGCCAGGGAAAATCTTTCAGATCTGGTGTCATGTATTAAGAGTCTAGTGCAGCAACTAATGCAGCATCATGGTAACTTCAAGAGTAGCCCCACAATGAATTCACTGCAGTAGCCTAACAAGGAGGTTACCTGCTGTGCTAACCCTCCAAATTAATAAAAGGCATGAAAAATGCCACTAGGAGTCCCTTTTCTCTTTCATTTTTTTACGTGCGAGGCTTTTGCATGGATTGAGAGGCACCGCACCCTTATTCCAAAGCCATCCTTCCTAAAAACTTTCAGGAGCAGAAAAAAAAATCTTGCAGATTTTTTCCAATGGGGCAAGAACATGAGAAGCTGCAATATAGCTTGTGGGACACTCATACCTTGTTCCTAGATGTGTGTTTTTATGTATAATTGTTGTTACTTGTTCAGATGCTAAAAGACATACTCTGACATGAACACTCGAGTCTGGATTCTCATAGCACTGAAGCACCATTTCTTCTAAACATTTAGCTTTCCAAATTGTCTTTGACTGATTGGCTGATTAACAGACTGATTAATCAATCAATTGATTCTGCCTAACAAAAAGCAACTCAGGCAGAATTCAATTTTTAAAAGATTTGAGGTTATGGTCCGCCTCAATACCCTCATTCAATCCTGGCACATGGACCTCTCTCTACCAAAACATCCCAAAATCCACTGAAAATCAGTTACACAACCAGCAACACCTGCCTTGGAAAAGAAAGAACTCTAAGATCTTTTGGGCTGTATGGTTTCTATTCTACCTGCCCAATCATGCCTCCCTTTACCTCCTCTGCTCTGTTCTCCCTGATTTATTTCATTGGGCAACAGAAGTTAATGGATTCATAGTTAATGCTACTTAACAGCCTGCATCTAATTGCTCTGACAAAGCTCTCTTTTTGTAAATTGTAAGCATGGTGAACACACTGTACTGTAAAGAGCACCACTTAGTGGCGGGATGACATTTCAAACTACATATTTATATCAACTATAAACTAGGCAAGAATATCTTACTTAAGTAGATGGAATACACTTGGGTTTACACTTTAAACAGCAAGTGCTTTCATGTTTTTCTACATATTCTGTTGCTCCTCGCCCATTACCTCCTCAGTTCACACAAAGTTCTTTTACATACTTATTTCATCATCATGACAGCCCTGTGAGGGTAATTGGATGGGAATATAAACATGGATACAGTATCTTCCATCTAACCCTGTTATATCTCTGGTAGAAAGAAAATCCCATAAGCAGAGCAGTGCTGGGAAAGGGGATGCTATGTTTAAATCCTCATGGAGCTGTTTCTCAGAATTGTGTTTTTTGTCAATTGCCTTACATGGGAAGGCATGGGAATGTCTTGTCCTCAACAATGTTGCACAGCTCCTGCAAATGTAAGGCTCTGGCTTCCTTGATGAAGTCTATCTATCTCATATTTTGTCTTCTTGTTCTCCTGCTGCCTTCATCTTCTCCCAATATTACTGTCTTTTTCATTATTGCCTTACCTTCTCATCATGTCCTCAAAGTAGTGCAGCCTCAGTTTCATCATTTTTCTATCCAGAAATATATCAAGCTTGATTTACTCTAAAACTTGCTTTCTGGCATTTCAGAAGTATCTACAGAGTTCTCCCCCAGCACCATATTCCAAATGAATCCTTTTTTTACCTATCAGTTTTCTCTACTGTTGAGCATTTGCACAGGTATATAAGAGTGTTAGTCTGGCCGAAAATTTTTCCTGTTTGTCATTCTTGTTTAAATGATTTCCAGAAAAAATGTATACAGTTATACCTCGCTTAAAGAGCATAATGCATTCCACAGGATTGCTCTTTAAGCAAGTTTGCTCTTTAAGCAAAACACCATTGTAAGTGACCAATTGTGGGGGGATTGCAAACCCCGATTTATTTGTTAAGCGAGTTTTGGGTTGGTTTTATTTGTTAAGCGAAGCAAACATTCAGAGAAAATTCTGCTCTTTAAGCGAGTTACTCTTTAAGCGAAACACTCTTTATGCGAGGTTTGACTGTACTCAGATACGAGTAGCAGCAGCTGCCGCAACGGCAGCGGATGACAACAATAAGAGTGTGGAGAGTTGTTATATTGGATTTTGGCTTGTATCAATTATTTTAGGAAATAAATTAATGTATGTTGAAGATGATGTGGCTAGGAATGGGACAATATTTCAGTGATAGAGCAAGGTGTTGCATGAAAACATTTCCAGGTTCAATCTAAGCATCTGTAAATAAATGACCAGGCAGCTGTGTTGAAAAAGATCTCTGGCCACGGCACTTGGCAAACTTGGTTAGTTATTGCCATTGGCCACTGGAGATAACAATAATTGTCACTCACTGTACAATATCAGGTTGGGGAAAACTCCCATGAACAATAGCAGGCCAGCTGGCTTAATGGGACTATATTTTGGGCATATCTTCATTTCAAACAGTTTACAACATTTAATCAAAAATCAAAGAAGTGAACTATTTTAATCTGTTGCCTGAGTTTTCTGAATAAAGTTGAAATTTTGATTTACTTGAGAGTAGATATGGCTGGATATTAGTTCTGCTACTGGCAATATACATACAGAACAGATGTTGCCATCAGAAATGAAAGTTACAAAATATTTTGGAACTACAGTATTCAGTTGTTAAAGAAGGATGTGGAGCCTACACTCACCAAGTGGGGCAAGTTAGTTCTCTGTTGTTGCATTGACCATGGACAAGCACTTGTCTGTTGATGGGGAGATTCCTGTATTCTGTATTCCCATAACCAGAATTCTGGCTCATGGGGAGATGTAAAGAACAGCCTCCCCACCCCAGGCTGTCATGTTTCCATGGTCAACCCAACAACAGAGTGGGAAAGGGCAAATAAGATCCCCTCTATGTGCGAAGGGTTCACGTAATTCCATAATGACTGAATAGGCCTATTATGAGTGCCAGAATATAACAACCATTCTCTGCCCCGAGGTTATTCTCCACTATGTTACAAGATTCAGAAGCCAAGGGCAGCAGGAAATTCTGAGAACTGGAGAAGATTTGCAACCATCCTTGCTTCTTTGTTGGCTGTTTTTTTTACCACCTGCAATCAAAACCATGAGAAACAGAAACAGTTGTAATAACCCTTTGTGAGAGATGGAGAAGTCTGACCATGTTGGGTTTCTTCCATTTCTTCATTTTTCTTCAGTCCTAAACTCATTTGAGCTGGCTGGATATCTTAGTGGTTTAGATATCTGACTATGGAACCATCAGGTGGGAGTTCAGTTCCTCACTGGGCCTTCTGTGAGTATAGTGGCCATGGGCTAGATGCACAGTCCCATGGCACACCAAGAAGAAGGGAATGGTGAGAGTACTTCTGAGTACTCTGTACTTAGAAAACCCTGAAAAGAGTCACCATATGACAGAATTGACTTGATGGACACAAGCTCAATTGAGTCCAATCATTGACAGTCTTCAAGGGCTTTTTTTAAAAACATGCAGTTTTAGCACAAAATATTAGTTAGTCACAGTACTTGTCATAAGGCTGGAACTGACTTAGAGTGACCCCAGTGGGGCTTTCAAGATAAGTGAGATATGTAAGGTTTTCCCTGCCCCACTCCCCTGGTGAGTTTCCAGAGTCAAATGGGAATTCAAACTCTGATTCTCATGAATTCTAGTCCATCCCTTTATCCACTGAACCGCAACGGATACAAAATGATGTACCGGGGGGTGGAGGAATGAATTGTGCAATTGGGAACTGGTAGATTTATAGTTGGGAGTGGATAAGAAGCTCGCCTTCTTAGCTGGAAGGCTGGCAAGGCAGCAGTTCGAGATCTGGGTACTACAAGGTGGATTGAGCGCCCGTCTCTGTCCCAGCTCTTAGGGAGACGAAAGGAGCCTGATTTGGGCATTCCCTGAGCAGAGTTTCTTCCGGAAAAATCCTTTCAACCCAGAATAATTTCTGACATGAAATAATAATAATAATAATAATAATAATAATAATAATAATAATAATAATAATAATAATAATAATAATAATAATAATAATAATAATAATAATAATAATAATAATAATTATTATTATTATTATTATTATTATTATTATTATTATTATTATTATTATTATTATTATTATTATTATTAAAATCCCGACATTTTGGCTTACTGCAGTGGCAAGGAAGGTGGGGGAACTCCAGAAACATTGTGGATCGGGTCCCCCAACCTCCCTGGAGTTGGCACGGGCAGTGGGGAGCCCAAAATGGGTGGGAAAAAATTGAAGTTTTTTCTGCTCATTTCGGGTTCTCTGACACCCCTGCCAGCTCCAGGGAGGTCCCCACCACCCCTGCCATATCACACAAGATCGGCATTTGGAAGGGGTGGAATGGGTGTGAGATCAATCAGCGTTTGGGAGGTGTGGAGGAATGGGTGGTGGGGGAACTCATTTTCAAACATCTGGCATCCTTGGAGTGTCTGACACACTTGAGGTTCAAGTGTCTGGCACCCTTGGAGTTGGCACCTCCAGGCGCTGACTCCAAGGGTGCTGGATGCTCGAACTTCGGGCAGATGCCTCCCCAAAGTCTCCCTCAGCCCCTGCGATCGATTGCTGGAGCGGGGGGGGGGGGACTTCACAGAGTCATCTGCACGAATGCGCATTTGGTCCCCTAAGTCTCCCTCAGCCCCATCAATCGATAGCTGGGGCTTGGGGGAACTTCCGGGAGCCATCAGCACGCCTGCGGATGGGAACAGGGCTTTTTTAAACATTGTTCGATCAGTGCATTGGACAACAATAAAAATCGGATAACGTCATGACTTTTGGAACCAAGTCATAACGTTATCTGATGTACTAGTGTAATATGATGTCTTCAATGAACTGCTTCAAGCACTGCCTGGCATAAATCCAGCAACAGCTACATTAGAGTCAATTAAAACACCTTATTTCAAAGTCATTTTTCACCTTGGGTGAAGTTAAACATAGTTTAAACTAACACACTTTATCCTGCCATAATGTGGAATTAATGAGCTTAATGCTTGAATATAGAATTCATAATCCTGACACATGTGGTCCTATCTTTGCCTGAGAATCTAATAGTTGAGTCAAACTAAGAATTTTTTTTTTTAAATCTATTTTGCACCTATAACTCTTTAAAATGTAGCCACTTGTAAATATCTCATCCTGGATGAAACTGCCTATATCAGTTCATTAGAAATGGTCAGCAACCCTGCGATTTTCCTCTTGCATAATTGAAAAGACCAGGAAAACAAACAGATAAATGGACATTATGGTTTTGCCTGAAAATGTAAATGAAAACCGTTGCATTTCATGTTATTTCTTTAAACTATATTTTTGCTCAAAACCAAGCTTTTACTTCTGTTGCTGTTGCTGTTGCTGTTGCTGTTGCTGTTGTTGTTGTTGTTGTTGTTGTTGTTGTTGTTGTTGTTGTTGTTGTTGTTGTTGGTGGTGGTGGTGGTGGTGGTGGTGGTGGTGGTGGTGTAAAAAGAAAGGTGCAGAGATATAACAAATGTGAAAATCCTCTGACCAGGTGGGAAAGAAACTTCTGAAACTCCACTTTCACACCTGCAAGAGTAACATTCCTACTTATATTAGATTAGTAACATACTTCTCACTTTACCTAGAATTTTCACTTCTAACAAGTAAGAAGGAAGAACTGTCTGAGAGTGTTGCAGAATTTCCAGAGTAGAGATTTCAGAAGGGAAGAGTATGGTCAGTTTGGTGAAGGATCTGACACTGATCATGAAGAAGATGTGTGCTGTGAATAGGAAGAGATGATGGGCTGCAGAGAATGTCAAACTAGACTAAGTATAAATTGAACAAAACATTCTACAATTCCATTCAGTGAATGTCAAACCCAGAACAATGGAAACTTGAATGTCTCAGAATACAAGTCACATGTTTGAAATTTTTGGCTCAAGTTGGCATTCTTCTGAAACCAGCAGCTACCCTGAACACTTGCATTAAGACTTGAATCTTTTAAAGTAATCTGCATTTTTATAGCAATAGCAATCACACTTATATACCACCCAATAGCTCTTAGTGCACTCTCTGCATGGTTCACAAGTTAATTAGCATTTTGCCCCCAATATGCTGGGTACTCATTTTACTGACCTCAGAAGGAAGGAAGGTTGAGTCAACTTTGATACTGGTCAGGATCAAACTTAAAATGTCAGCAGTTTTGGCTGCAGTACAGCAGTTTAACTAAGGGACAGGGTTATATCGAAAGAGCCTCCTCAAATATTGTGGTATTTTGAACCACAATTAGGTGTACCATAGGCAATGGCCACCTTGTACCAGCTAATATTATTTATTTATTTATTTGTTCAGATTTATATTGCCCCCCAGATGAAAGGAACTGCAGAATGAATACACCAAAATGTGGTTTCATTTTGGTAGTTTCACTACCACATCTGACCTAGACATGGAGGAGGAGGAGGAGGATGACGACAGAGAATCTAGCTTCCTGCCACCCTCTATGAAGAGTGCAAATAAGCTCAAAGGAAACAAGAAAGGCTGATAGGCAGACGATCTTACATTAGTGCTAATCAAAGCACCCTGTCATGTCATTACATAAGCCCAGGGTCTACTGACAAAAATCCTCACAGCAAAAACAAAGATGCATTTAAGGTTCAGGTGGTTAAGATACTGACTGGAAGGTGGGAGGTCAGCATTTCAATTCCTGAGCACTGCAGGACGGAATGAGCTCCCATCTTTGACCTAGCTCCTGTCAACCTAGCAGTTTGAAAGCAAGAAATTGCAAGTAGATAAATAGGGAACACTTTGGTGGGAAGGTAAACACCACTCCATGTGCTACGGTGTCTAGTCATGCCTGTCACATGACCACAGAAACATCTGCAGAAGCATACAGTGCTGGCTCTTTGAAACAGAGATGATACAACTGGCTTTCGAGCAAGGGAAACCTTTAATGCGGTGGTGGGCATCATCAGGTTCACACCAGTTTGCCAGAACCGGTAGCAGAAATTCTGGCTGGACCCGCCCATCCAATTTTTGAAATAAAGTAGTCCTAATTCAGGTATAATGCAGGAGGGAAACTTGGCCATGCCTACAGTGTGGTAGTAATTTTTTTTTAGCCCACCACTGCTTTAAGGCTAATCCTATTTTGACTTTTGAATTCCATTTCCATCAGCTCTAGTTTCAATGAACTAGATGAAAATAGATTGGAAAAACATAAGCAGCTGCTTGTCTGAAAAACATAGATGCAGATGTAATGGAATAAACAAAATTCACATCTACAAATGTTCCAGGCTTCCTCTGGATTATGGTATGTAACAACCAGTTTATTCATTTTCTGAAACTATCTTGTAAGAGACTTAACCTAGGCTTGCTACAGGCAAAAGGACAAAAGAGGAAGCAGGAGAACTTATTTATTTTTATATTTATTTATTTATATTTTTTTATTGCCCTCCTCCCTGAAGGGACCCAGGGTGATTTCCAACAATTTTAAAAACACTTTAAAAATTAAAAAAAAACTTTAAAAAGCTTAAAAACTTAATTAAAAACTAGGTATTATAACTTGGACAAACTGGGGGTCAGAACTTGAAGAGGAAGTAATTGATTGATGGAATATAATTTATGAGCCACCAAGCCAAGCTACTGTATACTCGTGGAAGCAATACCTGTTTATCTACTTACAATGTCTTGCTTTCAAACTACTAGGTTGGCAGGAGCTGGAACAGACAACAGGAGCTCACAAACTGCTCATCTGCCAATCTTCCAGTCATCAGACTCAGTGTCTTAACAATTAAGCTACCACAGGCCCCTCACCTTATATAGCCAATGGCAAAGTATACTGTTGTATTTCAACAGGTTCTGTAGGGCAACATTTGGCCCACCCCTGCTCAATCCTAACCCTAACCCCTGCTCAAATTCCATGATTTTCCCCAGATGAAATTTGTGGGGAAACACATGGGAGGAGAGTGTGATCAAACAGCAAGCAAGCAACTCTACCTTTAACGTAGTGAACTAGATGCCTCAGGCAGCACAGGTAGCTAGGTGGCTACACAACACCTGTATGTTCTGCGTTCCCCAAGTGAACTCTTGATCTCACTAATTGCTTTCAGGTTCTTTGCAAGTCCGTGCCCCGTTTCTTAGTGCTGAAAAAATGTTTCCACTGCCATTCTAGCTGAATTTTGTATAGGGAAGAGGACAAAGTGGACACGGCTTTCTTCCTTCACATCGACATCAACATAACTTGGACATGAGGTTTTCTACTTGCAGAAACCTGATGTTTCCTAATCCATGGCTCACAGGTTATACAATGATGTGACCGAATGTTGGGAATGGGTTTATAGATTGAAGTGTGGGATTTCAACAGCTCCACTTCTCCATGATAAATCCTGTTATTCCCTATTTGTTTGCTTTTTCTTAAGCCAACATAGCAGGCTTTACATCAGGGGTTCCCAACCTTTTCAAGCTTGGGGCCGGGTCATGCTCTCTCAGTCAGCTTTGAGGGCCAGACAGCCATTTTGCCCTGCCTGCATGATGAGGGTGGCTGTTTTGCTCCAACCACTTCAAAGGGATGGCCATTTTGTTTCCTGACTGCCCTTGGAGGGGTGGGGTCACATGAAATGATGCCGTAGGCCAGATCCAGCCCATGGGCCTTAGGTTGGGAACCCCTGCTTTACACGAAAGTACCTTTTGGGTGCCTATCTTACTTTTTATTTTGAATGTCTTACCCAATGTCTGATACTTGTCATCCTACTATTCACGGCTGTATTACTCTTTTGATAGGCAGACAAAACTCCAATTTCTGTCCACAAGAATTGCATGCAATTATGAGGAAAGTTCCCTCATTTTCCCCACATTCCATTTCTTTATCTCTGCAAAGTCTGTCCTATGGTTTCCTTCTTTTTCTTTGAGCCCTTTATTCTCTTGAGTGCAGTGCAATGTAACAGGTTGACTCTCTCAAGAAAAAGCCTTGTTTTTCAGACATTTAAGAAGTTTAAGAATATATACATGTATATATTCTTTTAAAAGTTGTCAGCACATGGTGTCAGCACAGAGCACACCTTTCTTTTTTGCTTTGCACACTAAAATCTTAGGACAGCTTCAGACATTTAAAAGGCAGGAACAAGAGCTGAAAGTTTTTCAGGAGCAAGAGTCACTTGCCTTCTGAAACCTTACTTCTAATGGAGAATTTAAAGGCAGGAGCTGACTGTTTTTATTTATTTATTTATTAGTTCAAATTTATATTTTGTTGGGATGGCAGCCTTGTGATCCAGAAGTAATTTTAAGGACCTGGATTTTTATGGGAGATATTTCTCAGTCCCATAGTTTATCAATTTCCAAAAGAGGTGTCTCATTAGTTGGTTGCAGCAAAATTAGTACAGAGTTTTGAAGCAGTTTAAGGATTAAAAAGGCCAATTATGACTTCAGCTTTTTTCAATTAATATCTACTTCAGTGAATGCATAAAGTGTTGTCCATAGTATCAACACATATATACATTTGGTTGGCTCAAGTAGGGGCTGCTGGCAGACAACAACACGCTGTGTGAATGTGGAGAGATACAGAATCCAACTCATTTACTGGTTTGCCAATTGGTGCCAGGGGCATGCACTGATGAGGACTTGGGTTTGGGCAACGACAAAGCCAAGAAAGTGGCTTTATTTTGTGAGTCCAGGGTTTGCTCGGGATGTGAAAGAAGAAGAAGAATTTTGTGTTCTTGTAATATATCTTTGATACTATCTCTCCACCTTCCTCTGAGTCTGCTTCATGCTCTTTGACTTTCTCCTCTTTCCACATATGGCTCTCCTTTATGGATTTTTTATATATGAAGCTGATCAGAGACCAGAATTGTATCCATTTGTTCTTTCCCATCACATCATGAGAAGACAAGAACAATGCTGGGAAAGGCAATTGTGTTAGGAAAAGAGAAAGTCAGCAATGAGGACATTGCTTACGGTGCCTCTGTGAAGTATCTAATCTTGCTTATTACTCCCTGGAACGCTATTGGGGACAGCATTTGTCAGGTCTCAGGAAAGTACTGAGACCCATTGGCCAGATCAGATGGTAATGAGGAGATCAATTTCCCCAAAAGTTTACCTGTTTCAGTGAAGAGGTCGCAGCAGGGATTTTGATCTGATCCCCTTTTAACCTCCTCCATGCTCTGCCTGCCATTTGATAGTGCAGCAATCCAGAAGATGCGCTTGTAGGCATTAACACCAGTGGGAGAATCAAAGATCGCTTCTGGAGGAGTAGGTAATTCTCACTACAAGTAATACCTTGGATAACGTTTACCTTGGATAACGCTAAAATTGCATAACATTAAGTAATCTGGGGGGGGGGAGAATTTCATCGAATAACGTTAAGATCCTATGGGATGCATTGGATAACAACCGTTAAAGCCTGTGCGGTTACAATGTATCTCTATGGAGCTTTAACATTATCCGATGCATCCCATAGGATTTTAACATGCATCAGAAAACACTAAAAATCGGATAACACCAAGACTTGTGGAACCAAGTTTTAGCGTTATCCGAGGTTTTACTGTATGTGCTAAGTGTTCACATCTATAAACCTTCCCTAGTGGTAATAGCTATTCAGAGCATTATCAGCACTCTGAATGCTGAATGTGCCAGACCCAGAGAAAGTAACTCAAGGTACCTGAAGTAGAAGACTATCTCAGGAACTAGTGACTGTAACTCAGCCTCTCTCTCGCTGGGCAAAAAGATTGGGAGGGGTTGCTGTGGTTACTGTAGGCATTGTGTCACCCTCCCAAGAATAAAGGAAAACTAGTTTCCCCAGGTGTATGAGTCTTGAGCCTATGAATGCCATGTCTGAAGAGGTTTTCTGTGCCACTGAAGCACTTGGCAGGGACAATGGTGCTCACAGCAGGATAAATGGAACTTCAAATAAGGATGGATTGAAGCCACAGCCGAGCATTTGCAAAAATGTTATTGTATGCCATCAAATCACTTCTAACAGGTGGTGGCCTTAGGAATTTGTGATCTCTTTGAAAAAAATCCTATCATCAATGGTCTTGCTCAGCAATTGTGAAATTCATGCCTGTGACTCCCTTCACATTCTTCCCTCAAAATAGACATCATAGATGGTTTATGACCAGAAGTCACAACCTTCCGTTTGCAGGATCTGAGTAAGGCTGCTGACAATAGGACATTTTGGAGGACAGAGATTTCTAGGACCACCATATGTTGGAATGAATTTGATAGTATATGATAATATTCTTCCCTCAAAAAAGATGTCATGGCTGGTAAATGACTAGAAAGAGGGAAAATAACTTTCCTGAACTTAAAAAAGGCAAAAGGCAGGAAAAGGAGGGAGCTTACTTCTCAATGTCTAAAGCCCAAACAAACTGAATAGGATTTATTTATTTATTTTTGCAAATAAATTGGAAGCAGCATCAAACATGCTAAAATGAAAGTTGAAATTTCTTCTTTTGTTTGGCTACAAAAGTAAAACAGCTTTAGAAGTGCAATGAATGCTTTGTTGCCAGATTAGAAACCTATTTAAAATATATTGAAGAAGTCTGTTTCTTTTCTGTTCCTGTTCTGCTGTTTTCTTCACAGTAACTTGTAGTGTGAGACTTATTTTGACAATACTGGTAAAATGTGTCATGCTAATAGTCATTTGAGAGGGAATTCACGCTGAGTATCAGATACAGTCCGGCAAGAGTCAACGATTCATAGGTATCCATTGGAGAATTCTTTCTTATGTTTGGCTCACAGAAATCAGCTTTCTTTTCAAACAAACACACATATGCACCTGCAAAACCCGGAGGAACAAAAGCAAGATTGCCCCAGGAGCAGAGTTACTGGAAATGTTTGGTGGGGAGGGGGCTGTTTAGACAACAATTCCCTGAATTGCTGTGGGATTCTGGGACTCAGAGTAAAAAAAAAACCAAAGCATTTCCCAGCTCTTCACAGGAGTTTGTTTTAATATACATGTTATGCAACAATGACAACAATAGCTGGAATAAAGAAAGCTGAGAGGTGTTGTGATAGCTGTATTGTAGCTGCTTATATTAACAGAGCCACAAAAATGTCAACAATCCTATGTAGTTGAGGTCCCAAGTGACTATATAACCTGTTTATATGCAGAGTGGCAATTTGAGGTAATAGCTTCCTTTGGAAACCATTACTAATGGAGAGAGCATCCTAGAGAATATATTCTCATGTGACATGAAATTTATGGATATGATTGTCAAACCACTGGGTGGGGGGATGGGAACCATACTATGAGGTTGTATCCAGAGGTGCCATATGTTGCAAGGAGCTGATCACATTATCCATGGCAAAAAGCTAATCCTGAGACTTATTTAATTGTATATCTGAAGATGGTGAAACTCTGAGTTATCATCAATGCTTGCCAAGGTTTTCAGGCAACCTGTGGCCCCCCAGATTGTGATGGCCTTTAACTGCCATCTGTCACCTACTAGGATCAATGGTAAATACCAATGTACCTGTACTTCAAATTTTTTATAGCAGGGCAATAGTATGGCACTCTAGAGTCTAGATGATGTTTCATAAGTGCTGGAGGCTCTAATTCAGGTGTTCCCAACCTAAGGCCTGTGGGCCGGATCCAGCCTGTGGCACCATTTCATGTAACCCCCCCATCCCTCCAAAGGCATTAAGAAACAAAATGGCCACCCCTTTGAAGTGTTGGCACAAAATGGCCACCTCCCACCATTCAGGCATTCAGTTGCTACCAAGGAGAGCGGGATACAAATCTAAGTAAGTAAGTAAGTAAGTAAGTAAGTAAGTAAGTAAGTAAGTAAGTAAGTAAATAAAATTACCATACAGCCCTCGAAGCTGACTGAGAGAGAGTGACCCAGCACCCGGCTTGATAAGGTTGGGAACCCCTGCTCTAATCAATGAAGAATGATAGAAGTCATAGTTTGGCAACATCTGAAAGAAAAAACCAGAAGCACTTTCCAACCACTCCAAACACCAATTAAGTGAAGCATGAGAGACAGAAGTGGCCCCACTTCCTTATTCCATTTAGGTGTGAGCTAGCTGATGAGAAACATCAACAATTTGAGATATGCAGATGATACCACCCTAATGGCAGAAAGTGAGGAGGATTTTAAAAAGCTCCTGATTAGGTTGAAAGAAGAAAGTGCAAAAGCTGGCTTGAGACTCAATATAAAGAAAGCCAAGATAATGGCAACAGGTCAAAACAGTCCCTGGAATGGGGAAGAAGTAGAAGCAGTGACAGATTTTACTTTCTTAGGATCAAAGCTCACTGCAGATGGTGATTGCAGCCATGAAATAAAAAGGCAACTGATTCTTGGGAGGCAAGCGATGAGAAACCTGGGGAACATAGTGAAAAGTAGAGACATCACATTGCAAACAAAAATTTGTATAGTCAAAGCAATGATATTTCCGGTGGCAATGTATGGTTGTGAGAGCTGGACCATTAGGAAAGCTAAGCGCAGAAGAATAGATGCCTTTGAGATGTGGTGTTGGAGGAGAGTTTTGAGAGTCCCCTGGACAGCAAGGAGAACAAATAGGTCAATTTTAGAAGAAATTAACCGTGACTGCTCCTTAGAAGGTCAAATAGTAAAGATGAAGCTGAAGTACTTTGGACATCAAATGAGAAGAGAGGATTCGCTTGAGAAAGCCTTGATGCTGGGAAGGGTGGAGGGCAAAAGAAGAAGGGGGCGACCAAAAATGAGATGGCTAGATGGTATTGTAGACACAATGGCCACAAAGCTGAGGGGAGCAGGAACACCTGGGCGACGGGCGAGACTTTAAAATGCAGACTGCTGCCGCCACCGCCGGACGCCAGACGCTCCCCTCGCTAGCTTGGCTGAGGGGAGCAGGAACACCTGGGCGACGGGGTGAGACTTTAAAAGGCAGACTGCTGCCGCCACTACCGGACGCCAGACGCTCCCCTCGCTAGCTTGGCTGAGGGGAGCAGGAACACCTGGGCGACCGGGCGAGACTTTAAAAGGCAGACTGCTGCCGCCACCGCCGGACGCCGGACGCTCCCCTCGCTAGCTTGGCTATGGGGAGCAGAAACACCTGGGCGACCGGGCGAGACTTTAAAAGGCAGACTGCTGCCGCCACCGCCGGACGCCGGATGCTCCCCTCGCTAGCTTGGCTGAGGGGAGCAGGAACACCTGGGCGACGGGGCAAGACTTTCCATCTCGCCTGGAAACAGACCAGCGGTGAGGTATTACTCCCGCCCTCCTCCCGGTCCAGCCCGGAGAGTGAGCCCAGCTGTAGCACGGCACGGGCGGGCGGCTATAAGACCTGCCGCCGCCCCCAACGAACTTTTCTGCCGCCGCCGACTAAGGACGCCAGTCCCGCTACCACCGTCACAGCTGAATCACAGCCAGCCACTCCTCCAGATAAATGTATATTTACTAATTGAAATATTTATAAGGGATGAGGATTTTCCCTATTGCTTTGTACTGTTTATCCATGATTGTTTTTTGTATTTCTTTGACTGTACTGTATTTATATATTTTTTATTATTTTTATGAAGGTCTTGTCGACCACATTGATTGTATTATACTTGTTATATTGTATGTATATTATGTTTTCTATTGTAACATTGTTAGCCGCTCTGGGTTGCTTCGGCAAGGAGAGCGGCATATAAATTTGAATTTAATAATAATAATAATAATAAAAGCTGAGTGTGTTGAGGAGGATGGTGGAGGACAGGGGTGCCTGGCAGACAGTGGTCCATGGGGTCGCAAAGGGTCGGAATCGACTGTGCGACTGAACAACAATAAAAGCTGATGATTCATAAAGAAGCAGCAATGCCAAGCTATTTTCCCCCTTGTTTTATAAGAAAGGGGGATCTTTGGTCATTCAGGTACTGCTGAGTATTAAAAATGTGGGACTGTTGGAAACCAAAGTACATCAACTTCTGGATAAGTGCAAATGTCCTAGGATGAGCTTCTGTATCTTCTTGTTAAACATACAGAAATAGTCCCTGCTCCCTGCCAGATGGACTGTCTGTGAAGGCATACCTTGTTAATATCCTCAAGGCTGTGGCAATCCATTGCAGTCCTGGTGTTAAATCTTGCATGTCTCATCTCATACATGCTGCAAGAGATGGCTCCGTGATCACAATGTGTGGGTTACTTCATGGCAAGCTGTGGTCCACCTTAAACAAGTTCACACCAATGGCATTTTTCCTGTGTGTCATTCTTCTTTCAGTGATTTCCAGGGAGGAAATGTATACTCAGATACGAGTAACAGCCACCAACGATATTATAAGAATTACCGTATATGCCGGTGTACAAGACGACTGGGCGTATAAGACGACCCCCCCAACATTTCCACTCAAAATATAGTTTGTTATATACTCGCTGTATAAGACTACCCCCTCTTCTGCACACCTTCCACACACCAAATAAAACGTAAAAGAACATCAGATTTGATTTCAACATGTTAATTTATATTCAAATGCTTATGACATGCAGAAAAACTGTCACAAGGCTGTATGTTATCAAACATGTACAGTAAACATAAAATAGTGCAAGTTTATTAAACGTAATTCACCAAAAACAATTCACTAAAGCTGAATGGAACAATAAACCTATGGGAGCTGCCATGCTGTTTGTTTTCTAATCTGTTAACCAAACTGGAACTGTCAATGATAGAAGGAAGGTAACAAATAGAGGGAGAGAGCAAGTGCCAGGCAAGTCCCTAGCAAGTTTGCTGGCGTGACAGTTTCCCTTTAAAAGCCTTCTAACTCCTGTTTGTCATCTGATATTAAAAGTTGTTATCTGATCCATCCCATAGGACCTTAACATTATTCGATGCAATTCTCCTCCCCAGATTGCTTAACATTATGTGATTTAAGCGTTATCAGAGGTAAATGTTATCCAAGGTAAATGTTATCCAAAGTATTACTGTATTTTATTCAACTGAAGTGCACCCAGTGTACAAGACACACACACACACACACCCGCTTGGAGGCATGTTTTTCAGGGGTAAAAAGTCATCTTATACACCAGCATATATGGTAGGTATGTGATACAGGTATTTCAACAGCCCCACAAGCCCAGGGTCAGCCAATAAGCTCCCACTGTTTCTGTATCTTCTGAGTTCATATTGGGCTGTGTTTCCCCTCAAAGTGGTGCTGTTTAAACTTAACTGCTCACTTAATTCCCCCCCCCTCCACCACTTAGAGGCTGAATCTCTTGGAAATGGCCTTTTTCAAAAATGAAGGACAAATTATGTATATAAGTGACAATACTTCATGTCTGCAAGTAAATCCACACACAACCACATCTGAGAACCTCTACATTGCAGCAAAAGTTTACATGCAGAGATTCAGTCCTGACATAATATGTATGAAAACAATGCCAACTGTATGCCATTAAGTGCTTCACATTTCCAGAGTGCTTACCACAGCTAGGAATTAGCCGCCGCCGCCCGCCCCCGCTTTCAAGGACAGTATGTGATCTCACTTCAATTTTACATTCAAAAACTTACTTGGTGCATTGTAACTACTTTACCCTGATGAAAACAGTGGAACTGAAGGCTGAATGAAATGTGACACTCGTGATGCAGAAATATCCATGGGAGAAGGTAACCAGGTTAGGCTGGAGGCATCTTAATGATTAATAAGTTTTATTTCACAAAACATTTGATGAACTCAGCAAAAGTCCACCAAGGGTTATGTGAAATACTCCATCTGAAGGTGCCACAAGATTCATGCTTTTTTAAAAATATATATCATGGTTTACATTTGTGCAGTAAATAGTTCTTGTTAGATAAATGACTCAAAGATCAAGGTGGCTCAAGCCCCGAAGTTCTAGACCAGTGGTTCATAATGTGGTGCACATGCCCCACCGGGGGACTTCAATTCCCAGAAGCCTAAGTCAGTACATTGACTGATCAGTGCTTTTAGGAACTGAAGTCGAAATAACAAAGGTTGGGAAACACTGTTCTAGACAGTGGTCACAGCTCCAAAAAGCTATAGTCCAAGAATTTCTGGAACCCATTGTTTAGGAACCACTGATCTAAACCATGGAGATCAAGGCCTCGTCTTTTCTGCTTTGTGGGAAACAGCAGCTTCGTTCCTCCCCAACTTCATTTCATTCATTTATTCAATTTGTATGCTACCCTACTAGGTGCAACCGACTCTTTAGTTCTTTCTAAAATAAAAAAAACAAAAAAAAACCCCTTTGTGATTTAGATTACGCACTCATTGGGTTAAACCATTAAGCCTACTGGGTTCACACCATTAGAGCTTGTCTCTTTCAACAAAACCTGATAAGATCCCATGAAATTCCAGGATTTGTCCTAAAGCCATTTGAAAACTATTGAGACAATTGCACATAAATTGTATTTCTTTTGGGTTACCATATGTGCTGAGTTTATGTAAAGCAGAGCTAAACACAGAACATTCTTGGAACACAAAATAGGGTCAGTAAAATTCTCCACTGTTTTAAAGTAACGGTCATAATTTCTCTCTTTGCTGCTCCTCCTGTGCTGCCTTTGAAAGCAATCTAATATATCAAAATTAGGTGGGTAAAGTTTTCCATTTATCTTTACATCAAACAGTGCACTGACCTCCTTTTAAAGGTACAGAGACAAGACTGGTAATAAATGTATATTTAAGAAGAGAATGGAGAAAGTTACTTTTTCATCTCTTTATCAGATCTGCACATGTAATGTGTTTGAAGACACACTGTAAGAAAGGGATTTTCAGAATTAAAAGTACAAGTGGCGTTCAGCCACCCGAGATGGTTTAGACCAAAGAAAGGTAGAGATTCCTAAACCCCCTAACTGGGCTTGTTGGACTGTTGAAATATTACATAACTAATTCTTTTGTATTTACACCTAGCACTAAGAAAAGCACCAAAGCTTACCTTGTATCTGAAGTAGAATAAAAGGTATCCTACTGACATTTTAAAAATCCCCCCCTTAAACACAACTGTTTCTTCTATACACATTTCTGGTCAGGTCTTGAGAGCAATACCTACCAGAACCTGTGTTAACATCTTCCCTTTCTCCCGTTCAAAACATTTCAAATTCAGCAGACACTATTAACTCTCCTAGCCTTCTTGTCAGCAAGTGGCTTTGTAAAGGAAGCTTATTCCAAGCTTGAGCTCCTGCAGTGTTTTCTCCTAGCTACATTAGGATGTGTGGATTTCCCTCCCTCCTCTCATATTTCTTGTACAGAACATTACACTGCGGTGCATAAATAAGAACTAAAATGGGCTAACCTAATCATTTCCAAGATGAAAACCTGACTTCTGTGAAGCACAATGGTGCTGTGCTTTGCACAGTTAAGACATCATGAAATTGTCTTCCCGAGTGATGCACGGAGCTGCTACAGAAGTCTCAGTATTATTTAATTTGGACCTTTCAAATCATTTATAGCTATAGGAGGCATTTTTTACATGTAATATCAGGATGGTGGATGTTCGAAGGAACATGTACTGTACAGAAAAAACCAAGGGACCACACCTTTACTTGGGTGCAAAAGAGAACAAATTGATCTAGTTCATCTTTTAAAGCACATTATAAATAACTGTCGGGTATGCAGATATGAAAATGAAAGACAAGTAAAGGATGCAGGGAGAAAGAAGGGAGTTGAGGATTAGAGATAAACAAAAGAGAAAGATCTAGAGCAGGGATTATCAACCTGTGGCCTGAGGGCTGGATCCGGCCTGCAGCACCATTTCATGTGGGGGGCCCACTGCCTCCACCACATCAGGAAGTGCCATGTGGTGGAGGAAGGACAAAATGGCTGTCTGTCCCCTGAAGCTGTTTGAGGGAGTGTGACCCAGCCCCCGGCTTAAAAAGGTCGTAAACTCTTGATCTAGATTTACTTTGGAATTATATCTTTGTAGCAAATGAATGCTTCAAGCATGGAGGGTAAAGCAAAGGGCAAATTTATGTGTGCCATTAAGGTCGGAATTCTCAGCCAGTGGGTTCTAGAGACAATGGGACAGAGCCAGTTGCTATACACCTGCCACCTCCATTTGTCTAGTATAGAGTAGGGCTCATACTAGAGCAGGGGTCAGCAAATATAGCTCTCCAGATGTTCTTAGACTTTAATTCCCAGAACCCCTGATCAGCAGGTGTGATGACTTGGGTTTCTGGCAATTGAAGTCCAAGAGCACCTGGAGAGCCAAGTTTGCTGACTCCTGCTCTAGTTTGTGCACAGAGACACACCCAAATAGTGATAAAATGGAGACAAAGGTATGGTCCAGAAAAAGAGGAGGACCAAATATGAAGTGGATATACTCAGTAAAGGAAGCCTTGCATTTGTAAGAGCTGAAGATGCTCCTAATTACAACCTTGGAGGTATGGTGAAGGGGCTCAAGGCAAGACTACAAGCTCAGGCATTGTCTTAGCTTGCATTCAGGTGTATTGCAGTAAGATGCAGTAGGAGGGAGCAACAGAGCCTGGTTCTTGCTATAGACATAATCTATGTCCATCTATGTATGTAGTGTTACATACCTGTTCACTATTTTGGGTTGTCTATTTCTGCTTGAAAAGAAGAAATCTTAAATCAGGGGTTCCCAGCCTGCAGGCTGGACCCATGGCACCATTTCATTTAGCCTGTGGTCTCCCTCACTGCTCCCAGAAGTGGAAGTGGACACATTTATATCAGCTCTAAAGCACACCAGCGCATGTGTAAACACATCTGTGTCTGTTGTGAACATGGAAGTGGGTGCATTTATGGTTGTCATAAACATGCCCGCTTCTGCTTCTGGGGGGCAGCATGGTCAATGCTTACTCAAGTTATCAGGGGGACGTGGTCAGGCCTGCGGCATATATGGGAATCCCTGTTTTAAACAGTGATTCTACACTGAGTGATTCCCCTCCTTCTGTTTCCTTTATAGAATTAAGTTTAAAAACCATAACCTGCTGGTGGGGGACTTTTGAGTTATTGCATTCCCATGATGCCTTTGGCTAAGTCTGCTAGTGTTCATCATTGTGTGTGTGCAATAAGTCAATTTTGATTTATGCCAACCCTTTTCACTAGTGGTTTAGCATTCCCCTCTTCTATGACCACCCATGAGATATTAGTTCCCTTCTATTCAGCACTAGTTAGACTGCACCTAGAGTACTGTGCCCAATTCTGGACAACACATTTTAAAAAAGATGCAAACAAACTAGAGTAGGTGCAAAGAAGGACAAGGATAGAGGACCGGAAACCAAGCCATAGGAGGAAAGCCTTGTTTAGCCTTGAGAAAAGAAAATTGAGAGGGGATATGATGATAGCAATCTTCAAATACCTGAAAGATAATCATAAAGAGGAAGGGCAGGATCTGTTTTCAATCATCCCAGAGAGCAGGACAGGTAATAATGGGCTCAAGCTAAATGAAGCCAGATACATCTTAACAGTTAGAGCAGAATGACAGTGGAACCAACTACCTTGAGAGGTGGTGAATGCTCTAACACTGGAAGCATTCAAGAGAAACTTGGACCACCATCTTCAGTTGTGCTTTGATTCAGATCCCTGCATTGAGTAGCAGGTTGGACCCAAAGGCCTTAAAGGGCCCTTCCAACTCAGCATTCTATGATTTATGACAAAATACCCAATTTTGCCCTGACACTGTCACCCAACCCCACACACCAGTGACCACTGTGTTTCTGCCCCACCAGCCATACTGGTTACCAGTATGATTAGGATGGCTAGCTGTTGGAGGATATGTCCTGGTGTCCCTAACAATGGGGCAGGTATAAGTGGCATCTGCTGAAATTTCCCCTTGCGTACAACTCTTAAAGGCTCATGACTGGGCTTTCCACATCTCAATCACTTCGTTTCTGAAGGGTGGTGAAGTGCGTAGTGGCATGTTAGCATAATCTATATAATCCATGCCACTGTCACAAAGCATCTGATATAGCCAGTTTCAATCAGGGAGTCCTAGTGTGTCGGTTTCACCACTCTACAAGGCATCTGTCATAACTCAAGAGGCCATGAAACTGTAGCTTTACAATAACGCAACATATTTGTTTATATATGTTAAAATGCTAAATTCAGGGTTAGGGTCAAGCATAGCTCTTGAGGGCTCCTCTAGTTACAATGTGGCATTGCATGCTGTTGAACAACGTTGCCATTTTTACCGTTGTCCTTCAAAGGGGCTCCTATACCTTTGCTCATGTCAGGTTCCCATCTTATCTCCAGCCTGCCTTGAGAATAAGTGGAACTGAACCCATTCTGACTGCCTCCCAAGTAACCCTGCAGAACTCGGCTTTATACACTTTGGCACCCTCTTGCATGCACCCCCACCCACGCCCTGCCTCTAGAGTTCATTGGGCTTCCTTTCGAGTAAGCTAGAAAGGACCCAAACGGTCCCTTTTGGAGGCTTTATTTTTAAAGATAGAAATGTCCTTATGAACCAGCCTGCTTTAAGGGAATAAATATACTAGTCCAGGGAAGGGCAGCCTGCGAGCGAGCGAGCAAGGGAGCCATCAGCGCTGGAAGGGAGGCTTCTCTCCGGCAGGGGACCGCGGGGACCCGATCATCCGGTGCTGCCCTTACTTTCGAGTAAACGCCAGGGGCTTCCTGGGGAAGTCGCCAAACCTGCTTATCGAGGGATCCGAGTCAACTAAACCGGGAAAGAGCCGGAGGCGCGCATCTCCGCTTCCAGGCGGGTTTCCTCGGGAGTAGGTTCGGCTGCGCTTAGGGTTGGGTCTTCGGGCGAGTCGGATCGGAAGGGGGGGTTGGCGGGGGGAGAGACGAGGGTCACCGATCCGATGCGCCAAGGGGGGTGGATGGAGGGGGGAGAGGCGGAGGCGGCCGCCTGACTCGCGAGTAGACGGGGGCTCGGCGGCGTCTCCTTTAAGGGGGCACCGGCTTGCTTGCCTGCCCCTCCGCGCCGTGTGGGCCGGGCTTGGGAGGCGGGGATTGGCGAGCCCGGCCCCGAGAGCGCTTCACCTGCAGTTCAGAGCTGCTGCGAGGAATCCACCGGCGGGGAGAGGCAGCGAAGGAAGGCGGGCGGGCAGGCAGGCAGGGCAGGCGGGCACTGGGCGCCGGAGCGGCTGCTTCCAGCGGGAAGGCGGAGGAGCCATCGAGCCCGGCGGAGAGTTGCCCTCTAGCCGGGCGAAGGCAGCATCCTTCGCGGGGGACCGGAGAAGCCGGGACACGCCGAGGGAGGGAGGGAGGGAGGGAAGGAGGGGGAGCACCGGCGGCAACGGAGATGCCCGTGGGCTGGCGGACACTTCTGCTCTTGCTCTTGGGCTGCTGGCGATCGGCCGGGGTAAGTTGGAGGGGGGAGGGGGGGATCGCCGCCGAGGGAGGGGGGGAGGAAGGGATCGCGTTGGGGAAGAGGCTAGAGAGGGGGGGGGCAATAGCGATTCCACTTCTATAGCGCCCCATCGTGCTTAGAGCACTCTCTGGGCGGCTCACAAGGTAATTCGCATTCCTTCCCCCCGCCAGTACTGGGTGTTCCGAGCTCCAAAAGGATGGAAGACTGACTCAACCTAGTCAGGATTGAACTCGCAACGTTTGGGCTGCAGTAGAGTAGTTTAACCACTGCATCGCCACCAGGGCTCCGATCTCGTCTGCCTCCCCCGCTCGGCCGGCAGCGTGTTCCTTCCTCCCCGGGATGCGATCTTGCCTCTTATGCGTATGTGTGAGGCTTACAGGGAGCTTCCCGTGGTCTCTGCATGCGGCTTTTGCTGCTTCTCACTCACTCCTCCCCCCCTCCCCGACACACACACACACACACACACATCCATCCCGGTTTCTCCCTTGCCTCGCCGCTGGGCACAGATGTGCAACGGAGACGGCAGCGCGGCTGCCTCCTTGGCTCGCTCCCAGGCCGGGCTGGTGCAGATGTTCAGCCACACAACACCCCCTCGAAGTTTGTTTTCATGCTTTGGATTAGAGCAAGGGTGCCCAAACTTTTCGGGCTGTGGGCCGGTCACGTGGTTCAGGGGTCGGGTCACTATGTCCTGTGGGCCGGATCCGGCCACAAACACCAATTCGTCTGCCCCCCTCCCAAAGCCCTCAGTCCTCCCGGAAGCTGAAATAAAACACGCCCATACGGGTGTCCATAAAACACAACAAGGGCTTTGCAGGGTGGATGAATTGGCATCAGGGGCCGGATCCGGCCCAAGGGCCATAGTTTGGGCACCCCTGGATTAGGAGTTCTAGCAATGCCAGCTTGTGTCTTCCTATTGTGACCCGATCACACAGCTGCTCCACCACCACCCCTTTATTCATAAATTAGTGACAGATCAAAAGAAAGGGGGAAAGCCGATTTATTCCAGCAAAAAGACGCCGATTAGGAGTTTGGCTCCCGTGGAAAGCCGCCCAGATGTGGCTGGCCAAGAGGCCAGGGCTTCCTCCCTCCCCAAGACAATTTCTATGGGTTAAAGCAAAACCCAAGTTGTGGGTCTTTTAAAATATTTTGGAGGTGGAGTAGGGGGCGATCGGAGGGGGGCACAGCTGGAGACGATCCTTTAAATAATGGCGAGGGATGAATGAATGAATGAATCAAACAAACACTGAGCAGCCTTTTGAAAGGAGCAGCTTTCTTGGGAGGCGCCGGGAACTTGGAGCTGAAATCCTGCCCTCCAGTTTCCCAAGCCATCTGTCTCTTCTAAACCCACATGGCTTGGGTCGAAGTCTTGGCTGGTGCAGTAGATCCACTTTGGGGGAAATTGAACCGCTGTGCCTGTTTATTTGTTAGGAAGCCAGCCCCGTTTAAGCCAAAGGTGCTTCCTTCTGAGTAAACGTGCTTCAGGACTGTAAGCTCTTGTCCTTTGCTTCGGATGGATCAGTCCCTTCTATACCTCTTTTTAAAGAAACCAGCTTTCAATCTGGCACACACACTGATGGGACTAGTACAGATTCAGAAAGGGTGAAACTGTGGAGGGTTTGATGAGGTTTAAAAACTTTTTTTCACAGTTTCCCCAAAGAAACTAGCTTTTAAAGGAAGATAAAGGTTCCTATTGTTCTACAAATGCACTTGGGAATTGGGTTTGATGGGTTTGCTTACTTGTTATTTTGGTGTTTTGTGCTGTAATGTTGATCCAGTGCATGTTTACTGTTAGTACATGATGGTAGAATATGAGAGCGCAGTCTCTATTTCTAAGGATGTGTTGAAGGTTTTCTAGGCACTGGTCCCTTTTCCTGTACAGCATTTCTATTATTCCTTGGCTTAGCTTGCCAAAATTTTAAAATTCTTTCAAATATCTCCCTCTTTTTTTTTTAAAGAGATGACTTGTCAGACTATTTGAAAGAAAATTAAAATTTAACACCCCATCCACCCCAAAAAGAGTAAATTTTTATCATATCACTTTTCCCCCCTTCTGGCTGCTGGAATGAAAAATCCTATTGAAGTTTATTGTCAGTAGCACAGTTTTGAATGGGGAAGAGAACAGATCTCATTGGGAGGTTCTGCACAAATCTGGGTGGGACAGTTTATTTTATTTATTATTTAGTTTATTCTTCAAGTTTCTATTGCCGCCCAACTCGGCAATGACTCTGGGTGGATAACAACAATTAAATGCAACATCAAAACTAACTAAAAGCCCTTAAAACCCCCATTAAAATTTCAAAATAATTTACCCACTCAGTTACAAGCTTTTGACATTGGTAGGAAAGAGCTTCCTAGTAGGCTGCATCTGAATGGTGTGCCATGTGTTGGGGACCATTTGTATATAGACAGACTGAGTTGCTTTATTTCAAAGCCTGGAGAGCTAACCTTAGATTTAGCAGGAGGAATGATAATAATAAAAAAGATTATGCATACTAGAGTCAGATTGCAGGAGTCTTGCTATTGGAGGACCATTGTAACAAACAGGCAGTTGGAAATCCAAAGCCTGTTATCTACAGTTAGACTCTGAAATGTTTCTGAACTGCAGCATCTCGCCAAGAGTCTTGCCAGCATGCATGCACGGAAGAGTCCCTCTCCTGTGCTTCCCCTCCTAGACAGTCACTGGCATTTCTCTCCCAAGCGTGATCTCGTGCAGAGATTACATTGGCTTGTGTTTTTGCTTAGTAAGCGCCTCTGGAAGCCGGAGACAGACGCTGTGTTCTCTCTTCCCTCTTCCATGCACATGCACGTTTAATGTAGCTTGTCTGTAGTTCATAATTATTTTAAGAATCCATCTCTCAGAGAACCTGCTAAGATTCTTGAATTGTATGTCTTATGTTAGGGGGTCCAAGGGACTAATGCGGCTGCTTTATAATAAAATTGCACCTTTTCTCTCAGGTTTAATACCCTTAAGTGTTGTCTTCTGTGCATATTAGGAGGTAGAAACTTCATGGATACTGTGGGGACATCCAACGCCTTCCCTAATCTGACATTTCCAGATATTTTGACTCTGAAGTCCCATTACCCATTCCAGTCTAGTCATGAAACTCTCTTTAATCATACCTGGAAATAATCAGGTAGAGCAAGATGGGGTGGAGAAGTATAATGATGCTTATAGTGTCCAAATCTTTGACTTCTCCTTTGTTTTGGGAATGTATGGTACAAAAATGAGAGGACAGCAAGCTTTTCAATGGCTGGTAGCAAGTTCCCTGGAAGCTTAAGGAGCTCTGGAAAGCTCTGGCAAAAGAAGAACCTATTTCCCCTCACTTGGGATCCAAGACTGGGTATTGAAACTTACCCTTTCTTCTATGCCTCTTCCGTCTTGCTTACCATCTGGATATGATTTGCTTGCCTATTCTGAAAAGGTTACATGACAATCACTGTTGAAAAATTGCAAGATAGGGTAGATGGATCATGCTCCTAAATTATCTTGGCTTGGAGTTGAGAAAGGAGAGTCTCCATGTGTTTCTATGTATGCCTCTCTCTCTGAACTGCCCTTCCTGGATTTCACTGTGTTATTACAGCCAGAGCTGCATGCAAGTGTACGTGTGGCTTTCTCTTTCTCTGCCTGCCAGGTGGTGATTGCTCAGCAGTTCTACATTGATTTGTTAACGGAGGTACATCTTGAGTATAAGCATGAGAACAGCATCCTTCTGTAGTTTTAACAGTCACTCCGGAGAGCTTTATTGCCAGCCAAATATTGCTGAAGATGGCAATCAGATGGATTTCTCAAAACCTGGAGGGACTGTTTGTACATGATTCCACAGGAGTCTCAGTTGTGGCATGATTTGTATTGATCGGAGACTTCAGGGTGCCGCTAATACAACTGGAGAGGCATATTGTGCAGACATTTCTAGCAATCTTGTCTAACGCTGTTCTCAGGGTAAAGTTGGCTCTAGTGAGTCACTATTTCAAAACAATGGATGGGTCCCCTTTCTCCCATTTGGCTTGAAGTAGGTTATCAGTTTGACAAATAAATATTATTTTTATTTCGCAGGCATGGTCTTGTCTCTAGAACCCTGCATTAAGATTATAGATTGCCCCCCTCCCCTCACAAGAAACAACTCAAATCATGGTGTTCCTCTCATTTTGCTTTCTACAGGCAAACAATGGGGATCTTACAGTCAGATCCACTTGCAAGCCAGGCTTCTCAGAAGATGATTACACAGTGCTGGTTTCCCAAAACGTCATGGAGGGCCAGAAGTTGCTCAAAGGTAGGAAGTATTTCTGGAAGTGCAATGGGTCGCATTAGTGTGAATGTTGTCTCCTAGAATGGAAATAGCTGATACATGGAAAAGAAGAGCCTGAAGCTCAAATGTTTATTGGCAAAGTGATGTGAAGATGATTTTTGCAGGCTTCTGTGTTTGTGAGAATTTAGGAATAGATCTGGATTTATTGTGTTGTGTTTTGTGGAGCTAGAGGTAGGCTTTCAAAGTACCATGTCACACCCATATCCTTGACTTCCTCCCTCCACTCCCTATCAGCAATTTTGTTTGGTATGTTGTATTTTCTATTTTGTGTGCATGTATTCACACAGATCCCTCTCACACCTAAGATTTGAAGACCTAAAGCAGGAGTTCTCAACCTACGGCCCACGTAATGGACCCGGCCCATGGCACCACTTCATGTGGCCCATGTTGCCACCACCACCGGAAGTGGAAGCAGACGTGTTTATGGCAGCTGTAAATGCACCCATGGCTGTCATAAACATGTTTATGACAGCTGCAGATGCGTTTTACAGCAGTTTCTACAAAGGGGGAACCACCAGTCTGGCCTGCTCAGCTGTCTTTAGGGGCGTGATCTGGCCTGTGGCTTGAAAAGGTTGAGAACCTCTGATATAAAGTAATCCTTGCATTGCAACGTCACATATATTGGACAATGTTGACGAATATGTGCTGTGCAGTTCTGCAGATGTTCTGTTGTCAGAGGTTGCCTGTGTTTTTGTTGCTGTGATGCTGATAGCATGAATTCACAGTGGGAAACAACCAGTTAGGTCTCCAGTAATTGTGGGATTATAACAATTACTTTGTGTGTGTATGATTGGGAACTGTAAAATAGCTTTGTAGCCAAAGAATGGTACCTTATCTATTGTTCTGCTTTATCTTCCTTCCCTGAACTGCTTCCTAACTTATTAAAATAATTAAAGGTCCTATTTGTGCTGCACAGGAATTGCAGCCCTTGTTTACTCTTGCGAGGTTCTTAAAAACCAAACTGGAGCATTTCTGTACTTTGTTTCCTCCTAACTGCTCAAACACACAGTAGATGTCACAGTGCTACCTGCTACAGTAATGTGCAATGCCAGCAGTGGAAACAAAGTCAAGTTTGGAGCAGGATTAAGAGGTGGCATTATAAATGAATGGGGAGGCACATTTACAAAACTAAAAAGGGCTTGATTTGCAACACCATGGCCCACAGCAACGAGAGAGCAAAATGGCACAGTAAAACCCAAGAAGGCCATATTGAAAGGCTTCTTTCTTCATTCATCCTTTTTTGTTTTCTAAATATGTTTTATTCAGTCTCTGCTTGTTCAAAAGAGAGAATGGAGATGTTAGTGCAGGGTTTCACAGAGAGTTGTGAGTATTTGATTTCTTTTTTTTAAGAAAAGAAAAATCAAGGGATTGAAATGGCATTGTGAAGAACCAGATAGTAAGCAAAATGGAGAAAACTGTTAAAATTCACAGTATGTCTTATGTATACTGTCAGGGACGTAAGACTTCTTTGAGTGGTGAGCCAAAGATACTGTGATGAGGTGGTTAGACCAGATTGCATACTTCTAACTGAGAGGCAGTGCAGCTCTGTATGTGTGTGCAGACAAATAAGACTACAATTTTTTTTAAACTTAGATTTAACTTAGTATTCTATTTATGCAACATTCTTCACTTCAAAGAGTAATAAGATGAGGAATGTGGAGGTTTAATGATAGAACTGCTATTGCAGTTACTAATTTCTGTAGGGTATCCTCCCCACATCATCCCCACACCTTTGAAAATATTTACCCTTTCTGATCTTAGTTGGTGCTGTTTGCTTTATCCTCACTTCTCTTGTCTCCTGTGTGATTTTTCTCTCCTTCTCTTCCTCAGCCAGTCAGGGAGCTTAAGCACGAAACAGGTGCATAGCTTTTTATGGAGAGCAAGTGAAGTCAGGCAAGAGAGAGGGCAAAAAGTTCTATAAGGTGTGTTTCCTCCTCTCCCTGCCTCCAAAAAAACAAAAGTTGAGAGGAAGCCATACTCTGTTATTCTTTACAAGGTTAGCAGAAAACAATGAGCCATTTTGATTTAGCGCTGCTCATTGGTAAAATGCAAATAAGTAATTTAGCTTATTGGTTGCAGCCATTTTGTGGGCTGTTGAAGGCATCACCTCCTCAAGCTGAAGACAGATGAAAGGAAATGTTGCTACTGACTTGTTTAGGAAAATGAATTAATTTTGATTGTCTTTGTTGTATTGCAGTAATTTGTGGTGGGGACTGGGTGGTGCTTTTTTTTATCAGATCGGTGCTAGAACCTCTTTATTATATCCTGCTATTTCAGTTAGCCTTGTGCCTGAGTTAAATCGTCTACTTTTAGGTCCAGCTGCTTTCCTTGATCAAATAAAGTTGCTGAAAGAATCCTGTTAGATCCAAATAACCAGGTGGTCGTAAGTGTACCACTATGAATCAGAGCTCAGGCCTCTTTGTATTCTTCTCACCTCACTTACATCATGCTACTTCTGTTCCTTCCTTCAAATTTCTCCTTCAAGGCCCACCTGTTTATAAACTTTCTAATTCTCATGCTGAGAACCAGTCCAAATGTTAGACAATATGGAGCAGCTGCCACAAATAGCAGATTTAGGATGTCCTCATTTTTGTAAAACTAAAAAGCATAGTTGTTTTACTGCAAGGAATAAATCAAACATACTTAAGAGGTTTTCTTCCTTCTGTGACAAAAACTCATTGCTGGCTCATGTACCTTGTCTTGGATGGGGGGGGGGGGGGGAGAAAGAGATTTGTGTTTGTGCCTCACAAAGCCCAGTGCCTCAGGATGGCCCTGAAGGACCATCTGTTTAGATCTATAAGCAAATGTAAAAGAAACAGGGTAAATTTTCTAATTCTTGTGCTCAGAACCAGGCCAAAAACCATTGTTTAGCTCTGTGATCGAGATGTATACGTTAGCGCCATGAAGTCTCACTATTATGTCTGATGAAGTGGACTTTATCCACAATAGCTAACATTAAAATTTTCTTGTTAATGAGCAAAGTTGTAGCTATTTAGATGGAAATTCTTCTGTCCAGCATTTTGATGTAGTGTTGTGTTTTCTGCTGCAGCATCAAAGGGGAAGTGTATTGTTTGTACATAGTTTTGAAGGGCCACTAAAGTTGTAGTGGTCCAGTTGGCTTCTGGCTTGAGAGCAAGGGGTGGGAGGAGATGTGGAGGAAATGTTGAGGCTACTTAGTTTGTTCCATATAGCCCTGTGTTTGGAGAGCCAGTGTCAACTGAACTGAAACTCCATACAGGGGTTTGCCATCTCCAGTAGATACAGACGGTGGAGTTACTGTAGATCGCACTCAGAACCTTCTGTGTGCAAAAAATCCCTGCTCTACCCCTAGTATAATAGCAGTATGTCTGTTGGGGTGCTTGTCATTCACTCTTTGTAGCCTTGCCTTTAGAAAGTATATAGAAAGAGCTGACAGTAGATAAAACCAAAACTCCTTGTTACAGCAGCTTCATTGAGTGACTGGTCGACTTCTGGCCACAATTCAGCCTATAAATGTCAAAGTGACTTGGTTCTAGCATATTTAAAGGATTGTGACCCTCCATAGCTGGCCGCAGTAGCTTAGTGGTTAACTGAGCTTTGAAGAACGGTAGGTTGGCAAGTCGGCAGTTTGAGAATAGTGCATCTGACACGAATAAAGAAATTTTGAGACCTGTGCGATGGACAGCCTAGTAGTTTGAAAGCATAAAATTGCAAGTAGATAAATAGGTACCACTTTAGTGGGACAGGTAACAGTATTCTGTGTGCTTGGTGTCTAGTCATGCCTACCACATGAACATGGAAATGTCTGCAGTTGTAGACAGCATTGACTCTTTGGCTGTAAGCAGAGATGAGCACCGTCTCCTAGTCTGGTACAAATATCTTTGGAGCATGAGAGACCTTGGCTTTGCCTAACCCTCCATATCAAACTCTGACATCTTTGTGAGAGCCCTTTCTCTCAGCTCCACTAGCCTCAGAGGCATATTTGGTGTAGATTTAAAAATGGGCTGACCAGTAAATACTCACAGGTTGCAGGAATCCCACCCACAGGAGACCAGACTGGGTCACTCCCTGTTATCCCTCCTATTGCTTTTGATTCCAGGAAGGCTTTTAATATGTAAAAGGCTGCTGAGGAAGGAGTTTTAAGGAGACTGAGGCCTCTATGTCTTTTTAAATATATTTCTTGAATTGCTTTTAAGGGATTTGATGTAGTACCTTTTAATAATTAATGTTTTTTTTAGTAATGTGAGTTATTACATTTTAATATTGTCTGGTATATTTTAATATTTGTGTTTTTAAGTCATTTAATAAGCCTCCCGGAGCCTACCTCTCTCTAGATTGGAAAAAAAATCCAGGTTAGAAATTGGAGAAATGAGGAAATGTTGAGTTGAAGAGAAAGGAAAATGGTTTCATGTGTTGCTTAATTAGGTCCAGCCTTATCCTGATTGGGATAATTTTGTTTGTCTGTATTTTGTTTCTCTGCTGCCTTTGTTTTAGAATCTCATTCTGACTGATCATGTCGTTTCCTGATGTTTTATTTCACTGCTTTTTCTTTTCCACCAATAATGTAATTCGTCTGTTGCTTTGGAAGGGGATATATGACAATTGGCTGTTTGATACATTGTGCTGTGTTACAATTGGCCAAACAATAGGGGTGGAACAGAAGACCTCATGAAGAGAGCTCAAAGGCTTTGCCAGCTAAAGTAAAAGAGAAGCTGTCATGTAATTATAGCATCAGCTGATTGTGATCTTTAAATAAATAGGAAATTATGCCACTATAAACCGGCTAACTAAATCCACTAAATGAGCAGTTTCTACCCATGATATGACACAATGCATTAGTGTAGGGCTAGCAAAATTCAGCACAGGAAATACCCATGCTAAAAGAAATATTTCACAAGGGCAATTCCTCCTCCTCCTCCTCCTCCTCCTTCTTCTTTGTTGTCATTGTCGTCGTCGGACATGAAGCTGCCAAAATGAAGCCACCTTTGGGGAGTTAATTCTGTAGTTCCTTTCGCCTGACCTATGTGACAAATGGTGACTGATCAGGTTAACTTGCTATGGTAATAGAGTTATACCACACTGCCAGCAACTCAATGCCGAATGTCAGGCGGCAGTTAACTAACCTGGCAACCCTGAGGACTAACAGATTGGGTGCCGAAGTCCACAGGGAAGGGTGATGTGGATTAAATCCCACGTGAATCCAAGTGGGTTAAATCCAATGTGAATCCATCTTGATGGAGGGCAGCAGCTTCATCAATAATGCCCTGTGGCCAATGAGGACTTTGTGTGCCAAAAGGCCTGAGGACCAGAAAGTGACTTGTGGAACTGGATCAGTGGTACGGGTGTCATGCTGCGATGCAGAAAGCAGATGAAAGGTCACTGGATTATATTCTCAGGACAGTCTTCAAGGCTGATTGCCATGAGGATTGCCAATATTTGGATTGGGATATGGCAAAACAAGAAGAAGTATGAGAAAGATTAGCCGGCAATACAAGGTGGCCATTGCCCAAGGTATGCCCAGTTGTGGTTCAAAAATACCACATTCTTCGAGGAGGCTTCTTCTGTGTATCTCATAAGGGCCATTTGAGACCCCAGAAGTGTGGTGCAGAGTGTTCCAACCTCCAAGATTCAACCCTGTCAACATATAACACAGTGGACTCCCAATACTGTACTGTTTTGTTTTGAATTTCTGTACATTTTGCTCCTTTTGAGGACCGGTGCATATTCTGTTGGGTCCTGGAGGTGGAAAGTTGATACCCAAACACTGCTTATATTTGAACTTCCCTAAATAAAAAAGATGAAGGGTAGTGGCTTGAAAGACAGAGGTGCCTGGCGGACAATGGTCCATAGGGTCGCAAAGGGTCGGAATCGACTGTGCGACTGAACAACAAAAGTGGCTTAAAAGCAGAGCATGTCTCTGCATCCAAAAAGTTGCAAGTGCAGTCATTGTCATGTCCAAACAAGGCTGGAAAGTCTTTCATGAAACCCTGGAGAAGCAGCTGCTGGCAAGTTTGTGTTAAATTTTGTATACACAGCAGTAGGCAGGGCAGATTAATAAATTGCTATAGTTGAGTTTGCAAGTTCTCCAAGCCTTATACTCCCCACTCTAGCCCAACAATTAAACTCTCCACACATTTTTAGAAATATAACAAAATAGTTCTAGTACTTACAGTTGCTTCAGATAGATAGTAAGTAAACATATACTTTGCTTCGTAAAAATGAGTTTGTTACAGTAAGTTTTCATCTTAGACAAACATGCTTTGCTTGTAAGGCAAAATATCAATAACACAGAACAAAAACAGTAGAAGAATAACTTGAACAACACTGAATAAGAGACTCTTAATGTATGTCAGGTGACCCAATAGGCGGGTAAAACTATAAGACTTTTCTATTAGTTGATTAGAATTATAATTTACATTAACAACCCATTTCATGGTTGGGTTGTTGTAATATACTCAAAAATAGTTTGAGTATATTATACTGGCCTAGATCAGTAATGACACACCTTTTAGAGACTGAATGCGCAATTCAACAGGCTGCTGTCCATGCCACAGAAGGGCGGGGCAAACTCTGGTGGGGGAGCGAGGAAGCACTCCTATTGAGCAGCTGGGCAGAGGGTCTGGGTGAATTCTGTGCTGGGTGGAGGGATGAAGTGCTCCCATTGGGCTGCTGGGCAGAGGGCAGTGGTGGGCAGTAATCAGTCCACACACACACCCAGGAGGGGTGGTGGTAACATTGGGTGGCCTTCGAGCAGGGGAGTGGCAAAATTGGGGGCCTTTTGGGTGGGGTGGTAGTAAAATTGGGTAGCCACACCCAACTCCCGGCCCCACCCCACCCATCTCTCTGCCCCACCCCACCCACCTCCTCCTCCACTTCCAAGTCCGGGCAGTGAGAAGAGTCAATGGCCCAGGGGCTGCGGCCTGGCCTTGGTGTGGCCACCTCCCCTGGGGTCCCAGGTGCTCTCCTTCCTTGGTGTCAGCCTTAGCGTGGTGAAGGAGGAGAAGAAACAGCTGCCCAAGCCCCCTACTGCATGCTCCCCAGGGTAAGTGGTGCGTGCGCGTGCATGCATGTGTGTGCACACGCGCACATGGGTGTGTGTGTGTAGGGAGAGGGTCTGGAGCAGGCTAAGGGAGGTTTTTTTTTGTTTTGTTTACTCTGATATACTTGAAACACAGAGTAACACAGCTACCATTTAAAAAGTTTTATTCTGTGCAAGCATATCAGAGAGTAAACAAAATAAAAAGACAAAAATGTTGTGGCACCTTAAAGACTAACTACTGTATTTTAATATGAGCTTTTGTGGATCAAGTCCACTGGCTCTTTGGCTATAAACAGAGATGAGCACTGAACCCTAAAGTTGGTAACGACTGGCTTTCGAGCAAGGGCAACCTTTACCTAATAACAGAAGATCCCTGATTGGTATTTAAATTTGACGTCAGGTTTTGTCCCTGCAAGTGGTTCAAGGTCTTCCTTGCTCAAAAGCCAGTCATATCCAACTCTAGAGTGCAGTGCTCATCTCAATTTACAGCCAAAGAACCAGTGCTGTCTGTGTTTGCAGATGTATAAATGGCCATATGGCAGGAATGACTAGATTGCCCACGACGTAGGCGCCACCCATGTCGTAGGCTCCGCCCATGAGATAGGCTCTCCTCACGGTGTGGTAGCGAAACTTTTTGCTGCCCACCCCTGGCAGAGGGGTGGGGAAAACTCTGTGCTGTGGTGATGGTGCACGCACTCACAGAGAGGACTCTGAGCGCCCCCTCTGGCATGTGTGCCATAGGTTCACTACCACTGGCCTGGCCTAGATGAAGAAAGGATCTGACTCCATATTAGGCAGCCGTCTCTGTTTCCTTATACTGGATTAGAAACAATTGAAGTTGGTTGCTCTGAGCCTCCAGCAGTTTGATTTCAAGAGATGGAGAGGAGCATTAACATAGTTTAAGATGTGGAAAATCTTTTTGTTTTGGGAAGGTGAAGTGGTTTGGTACTCGTTCAAATTCATTATGCTTGGGGATTTCAGTGGTTGTATGGAATCTTGGGGGAAGCCTTCTCTGAAACTTCTTGAGATACCGTGTAACTTATCCAGACAGGATTTCAGCCTGTATATTAGCAAACTGTTCTCGCATAAAATACTTATTGGGGGAGCCATTGGGGCTATAAGTGACACAGGGTCACCAAGAATGGTATCAGCCTGCTTTGGGAACACCAGTGTTTTCAAAAATGCAACAAAATACCCAAGGGGAGTAAGTATGCTTAGCAATTCCTCAATAGTATTATGGTGTGGGCAACAAAACACATGTTGGAATCAGTAGTGGAGGAATGGAATGTATCATTGTAGTGGAATGGCTGACTAGACGCCTGAAAAAGAGCATTCCTTTTAGGTGGTAGGTTATGCTGAACCATTTTGCTGTGGATCTTTATATGGAGGGAATAGGAGCCATACAATTCATAGCATAAACATAATACTTGTACTTAAACTGTGTATTTGTGGGAGAGAAAGTCTGGGTGTGAAATGGTCTAGCAGAAATGCAAGTGATGTTATCTGAGCAGATTATGACCCACATTCAGAGAAATGTCAGTGGGCATGATTCACTAGCAGGCTACCTACGCCAGTTATGTAGAAATCAGTATTAGTTCCAAGAAGGCCTCACGTAGCTATAAAACCCATCAAAATAGCCCTTTGGGTGATTGATCAGCAATAAAAGATGAGGGTTTTTAAGTGACCGAAGGCTAAATCAGTTTAGTCGGCAGAGAAATACACAAACAGAGAGTCCAGAGGTTTTTAAAAAGAGTGTACAGATGCCAGTACTTCCTCCGCCATTCTAGTAAGCATGGCATTTGGTGAGTGTTGCTTTCCTATTGTTAAAGCACCAGCTGCAACCTCTGTCTATGCTTTACCTTTAGCTTCTCTTCTTTCACTGCTGTACTGCTAGCTGAAGAATAAACTGGCCCTGAAGTATCCCTATTGCTGCTATTAATGGCCTCCAGGGAAAGGAATTCTATTGCTTTGCTGGCTATTCCCATTCATTTCCAGAGATCTTGACCTTGGAAGATTCAGGCAGGATTATCTCCATCATTTGTTTGCAAAACTTTCCCCCCTGGCAGCATTACTCGGAAGAGAGTTGCAATTTTATCAGTGTGAATGCAAATGACTGCAAAATAAATGTAGCTACTTGTTTGCCAAAAGTGAGGGAGTTTATTTTACACCCATTGGAGTTTGCACACTAAAATGCATGTTGCTTTTGTTGATTTGTACAGAATCTGGGGGCAGATCTGCTTGTTTAATAACACATTTCCTAGCCCCTCCCCCCAAACAACAACAACAACAACATTTCTGTGTTTCAGGCTTGAATGTGCTGCAGTGGGAAATTATTTCCATTCCAGAAGGTTTCCTTTAATTTTATATCAAAGAACATGGTTTGGTTGATGTCAAATATTCACATAGGTGTGACATTTTCTTTGTTGTGTTTCAGTTCTACATGCATAAGTCCCTGGCATATCCACTGTGGTACCTCCATGGTCATTTTCAAATAACCATGGTCTGTGGTGTCCAGGCCAGAGAAGCTATATTTAATATTAACTAGGGTTGAGAGGAAAGAGCCCAGGATCATAAACCATGTTTTGAAACAGTTGTCTTAACTCAGCCCATTTATCAGACTTCATAATGCTTAGCAGTGGCGAGATTCAGTAGGTTTGCCCCAGTTCACCAGAACTGGTTGCAGAAATTCTGGCTGGCCCCCGCCCATCCAAGTTTTGAAATAAAGTAGTCCTAATTTGGGTGGAACATAGGCCTTTCCCCCTGGCCATGCCCACCATGCCACACATACAGAGTACGTAGTAAAAAAACCCTTTGAATTCCATCACTGATGCTTAGACTCAAGTCAAAGGAATATGTTTGGTCATTTCAATAGCCTCCTGATCTGGTACACAGAAAAATCTTCAGTCCTTAATATTTTCACACTTCTGGGTAAACTTAAAATGAAAATTGTATATCAGTCACTGGGATCATATTATTTCTTTGTGTGGTAAGGGGCAGTACCTTAGTAATGGAGTATCTGTGTAGAAAGTCTCAGTTGAGTTTCCAGTTACTAATGAATGAATCTCCAGGTGACAAAAAGAAATCTAAGGATGTTGCTATTGGCCAGGATAGCGTATTGCTTGCCTAGTTAAATAAATAAAATCTGAGTTAAAGACACCTTTCTAGATTTTTGTGCACATGTATAAGCATTCAAAGAAACCACATACATTCAAGTATAGTAAGTGTGGATCAGAAGTAAAGCCTACGAATTACTCCTTAATTTAAGATGTGTTACATGGTAAAAATTGTTTTATATTAAACAGGAGAGCAAACCGCTTGATGCATTTCGAGACTGATATTAGAAAAAGAATGCTTATGCCTCACAACAACTTCTAATTTTTTTTGCTCTATTCTAGATATCTACCGGGACTGTGGTGGATTATTGGTTAAGATGCTGAACTTGATGACTGGAGGGTCGGCAGGTCAGCAATTTGAGACCCGAGTACTGCACGGCGGAGTGAGCTCCTGTCTCTGTCCCAGCTCCTGCCAACCTAGCAGTTCTAAAACAAGAAATTGCAAGTAGATAAATAGGTATCACTTCAGTGGGAAGGTAAACAGCATTCCATGCACTCCAGTGTCTAGTCACGCCTGCCACATGTCCACATAAATGTCTGCAAATGCAGACAGTGTTGGCTCTTTGGCTATAAGCAGAGATGAGCAGTGAACCCTAGAGTTGGATATGACTGGCTTTTGAGCAAGGAAGATATCTCCACTGTTTAATATCAGAATAGCAGTTTTATTGTTATCTGTTTGATCTAATATATCGATACATCTTCTTTTAAAGCAAAAATTGGAACAGATACTTAATAATTTTGGTATCAAAGTGTTATGTGTTACAGGGATTGGTAGCCTGTGGCAGTTTCTCACTTCTTTACTACCTGACCTGGCTACCTGAGGTAGTGTATCATGGTACCTGAATCCTATTGACTATGTCAATGAGATGCAGTTCTGCCTTCTGAGCACAACTTGGTGAATAAATTCTGGCTAGTCAGTGAGTCTGGCAAGCGTGCCTCTTGGATGCCAGTTGCTGTAGTGAGTGAGATTCCTGCTGTGATTAACTTCTTGAGTGGGAAGATAGGAATGATTTGATACAGCAATTCTCATCCTTTGTTCTCTCCTGGCATTTTGGACCTAAAGTCCAAGAAACTCCAGCTAGTAGGAACAGTGATTATGAAAGCTTAACATCTAGAGGCCAAAATATTAAGGATAATACAGTTCCTTTTGTTGAAGGCGGAAAGCTTATGTTTCTCCAGACAGTGCTGAACTGTTACTCACCTATTAAGTCCAGCTGATGGGTTGAGTGGGAGTCTCACAACAGCTGCAGTTCCATCTGCTCTCCATCCCTGCTATAAACCCTCAAGGAAGGAGCTAGAAATACCTATAAACAGTAGGTGACATTGGTCCTTGACGATCCTGGTGCATCAAGATGTACTGTTTGGAAAGTGAAGTCAAAATTGCCCGTTGGGCCAACCAATCCACCCACAGATACAGAATTATGAAGAAGTGAAAGCAGTTGAAAATTAAAGTGGTAAAGAAAAATATTAAAACACTAAATAGTCCTTAGTTCTACATAATGAGAAGATTTACAGCCAAAACCTCAGACACAGTTTCAGACTTGGCAGCACCGTCAATCTCAAAAGGCCTAGATGAAGAAGTGAGTCTTTAATAGGTTTCTCTTTGACTGTCTAGAACAGTGATGTCCAACCTTGGCACTTCAGGTGTTCTTGGACTTCAGTTCTCAGAAACAAGTCAACACACCTGCTGACCAGGGCTTCTGGGAAGTGAAGTTCATGAACACCTGGAGTGTCAAGGTTGGCCATCGCTTGTCTTGAAAAATGAATCCTGCAAGGCCTGGAAATATGTACTGTATCTCATTGTGATGCCTATTGAAATAGAGGCATCCTAAATTACTGAGAAAGATTTTTTTTCAAATATCTTTTACATTCCTAATGTGACATATTGTCCCAATGACACTTGCTTAGTGAATATGTCTCTGGACTGGTTTGGCTTCTCCTTAAATTGTATCAATATATATGCTTCTAGCATTTTCCGGTTTGGAATTGAGTTAAACAGACAATGACTACTTTATAATTGAGTTATTCCAATGGAAATGGCTCAGCCTTAATTTGACAATGGAAGCTTTCACCAAGTCATTGTTTTATTATAAGTATGCCATAAGCTATTAAGTACTACTTTGTGGTTCATCTTTGCTGCCTGACTCAGCACTTTAACATCCTCCAATCATTGAGAATCCAGTGGTCGGCCATTTGTTACACAGTAATTAACTTGTTTATGATAAATGGATGGGAGAAATGTCATGGCATTTTGGTTTATGTCTCAATTAAAAAAAAAATACCATTTAAATGTTCCCCAAATTCATGTTAATTAGGCTTAAAATAATGCCCCCAATAGGTAGCAAACCTGGTAGATTGCATGCCAGTGTGTGCAGCACAGTTGAACGGGGTGTGGCTTTTGCAGGAGAGCTTTGTAGAACTTGTGGGATTTCTCTTAAGAACATGGGTGCCCAAACTTTTTGGGCTGCAGGCCAGTCACATGGTTTAGTGGGCCCGCCATATGATTCCTCCCACCGGAAATGGAAGTAAAACGTGACTTGCTATCTGTTTTGCAACAGGATGAGATAGATTTTAAGCTGCCATTTTCTCTGCTTAAGCCAGGGGTGCCCAAACTATGGCCCATGGGCCAGATCTAGCCCCTGATGCCAATTCATCTGGCCTGTGCCACCCTCGTCGCTCCCGAAAGTGGAAGTAAAACACACCTGTAGGGGTGGATTTTACTTTTGCTTTTGGGAGTGATGAGGGTGGTGCAGGCTTGGATGAATTGGTGTCAGGAGCCAGATCCGGCCCATGGGCCATAGTTTCGGCACCCCTGCTTTAGAATTTTTCACCCTGCTGCTTAATTTTCTGCTTTCTCCACTCTTTATTAGCAGGAGTCATTTGTCTGTTCTCTACACATTGTCTCTTCTTTCTTGTTGCTTAGCAGGATAATAAACTGACCGTTGTGATCACTGGTGCGTGGTAATGTATGAAATAGGATGGTTAAGCTGTTTTGCTTAGGTGAAGATGAACAAATGTTCAAGGTGTGTTGGGAACCAGAGGGCAGATTCTGCATCGTAGCAGAGGATGGTTGCAGAGGATGATTGCGGCACTGGTGTCTTTTTCTTGGCTTTCTTTAATTATTAATGTAAACTTAAACTGGTGAGAACAGCTTAGCTATGGGCGGGTCAGAGGAGGGAAGAAAGCCAGCTTGTGTCTGTATGAGGCTTGTGTGAAAACTCCTCACAGTTGGGGAAATAAGAAGAGCCACAAGCATGGAGAGCCCCAATCCACTATGAGGGACAGATCTTGTAGTGGAATTCAAATTTGATAGAGAAGAAATATGGGGTAGATCTTTCTGGCTGTTGAGAGCTGGAAGCTGAGCATTTATGTTGTGTTGTGGAAATTAAAATGGATGTCCTTTTTTGTAGACTTCTGGGTTACTTCTTGCATTTGGATTGGAGAACTATGCCTGAGCTGTCTGCATTTTTTTTTTTTGGGGGGGGGGTAGGTAGCCACATTACATCAGTTCTGTAATTCTGAACACCTGCCTTTCATGCATTAAATAAGATGATTAGCATTTGTGATGCTCAGGAGAGGAAGCAGAAAGGGGAGGATGAGTGGCTGATAGAGTAAAATATGCTATTTAATTACTCTGTCTCATTGTATTTGCCAACACCTGTTTCACACTGTTAACTGTTTAAGAACCAGGTGGTTCTTTTCTAATGTTTCATTCCCTTGCTCTTTATGAAAAAGGCACTTCATGTGGCTTAATGTTTTGGTCTGGAGTTTCTTGCTCGCTCAGTGAAAATGTTCCCTAATGTCTCTCAAGCAGTCCTCTTTTTACCATTATTATTTCAATTTCAGGGATGGAGGGGCAAGAAAGGAAGACTTCTGTGGGAGAACTGATCACAAATTCCTCACTCATCATGTTCATTTGGCATAGTAAAGCTTGACAAACTATTCTGTGCATTTTAAAAGTGACAAAAAATCTTTGTATGGCCATGAAATCCTGGGATGATATGGGCCAGTACTTCTCTGTATCTAGCACATGTTTCCTAGAAGATATCATAAGTTTTAATTTGCAGTGTTTGATGCACTAGAGCCGGAGTTTTCAACCTTTTAACCAGGGGAGGGGGGTCACGCTCCCTCAGACAGCTTTGGGGGCCAGATGGCTATTTCCCCCTTCCTCTACCACATGGAACTTCTGGGTGTGATGGAGGCAGTGGGGGGGGGGGGGGCACATGAAATGGCACCTGGAGACTGAATCTTGCATGTGGATCACAGGTTGAGAATCTCTGCACAAGAGTTTATCCTGTTCTGTGTGCATCCCTCCTGTCTGTTGAGCAGGAAAGGTATCCTGAAATTGCTGCTCAGCCATGTAAATAATTCCGTCAGTACAGTAAAAATGTGAACCAAAATGTGCTAGTCTATCTTCAGCTAGTCACCTTGTTGTGACAAAAATGGAACAGTTTATAATCTTCTCGTGTTAGTACTTTGCATCCTATAGAAAGAGAAGCAATTATGAATCCTTCTGTGCTTTGGAGAACATTTTCTGTGTCTCTGCAGGAAAGTGGACATCTGCGTTGTTTGGCAACTTATCCTGCCAAATGGCATTAATAGTCTTGAAACTTAGCATGCTTATTAATTAATTTATACATGCATATTTATTTATTTATTTATTTATATACACTTTCCTCTAAGCATCTTGGTTGATATGGGATACAATAACATGTAAAACAGTGGAAATTGAAAAAGGAACAGATGGTAATAGGTACAGATGAAGTCATAACAGTAAAAAATTGGCCAAAATCCTGTTGTGGTATTACATTGATGCATGACATCTTTTGGAGATCATTGCCTCATATTAAGAATTCATGTAGATATTATATGTTGCAGGGAGAATCTTGCAACCAAGTAAGCAACAGATAATATTGATGGCATTTCTTAACTTGAGGTACTTTGGCTCCCAAAGTTAAATTGTTTGAGTTATGTTTAAGGGCATAAATTACCATGAGTTTGGGGTATATACACAATTATCATATTAAAACAGTATAAAGTGTAGCATGTTCTTGAAAAGTCAGGTGCCCCATTTTCCAATATGGGAGCAGATAAATAATCAGTTACTTGCAAACTTTGCTTGCATATCTGAGAAAGGGTTGAAAGAGTGCATTTCTATAGGGGTTTTCCCCTCCATTGTTAATCTGCTGCTTCCTGCATGCTTGCATCTATATCCCTGTACCATCTACTCAGCCTATTCACTTTGTAAATGAATAGAAAATCGCATGAGTCTCCAGTGTACTTTCTCAGAAAAGAAATCTACCTTGTTAGAGCTTTTGCTGTTTTCAATCACTTGAAAATCCTACAGTGTGGAAAGGTAAAGCTTAAAACAATGCAGCAGGAGTGACCTGAGAAATTCTTATTTCATTGACATATTTCATAATCTGGATACGATTCCTTATGTTTTATCCTAAACTGCATTTCAAATGCTTCCTCTCTTTTTCCCTGTGAGTCTTTATCAATCACATTGTAGTTCTGCCAACTAAATAGTAAGTGATAAAAGCTGGAACACAAGTATTTCATAAACCAAGTGATGTTTAACATTTAAAAGACTGCTTCTTAACCGAGTCCCAGGACCATAATTTTAAATTACACAATACTCTGATATGAATAAAGAAAGAGGGAACTGGTTCTCTTTTGTGCATGAATTTCCTCCTGAATGGAATCCTTAGTTGCATGAATTCTTGAATACTGTAGTGGCACAGTTCTTGTAGAAATCTACATTAGAGCTCCATAATGCACAGCAATGTTAAGGAGCAAGGAAGATGAGTGAAACAATGAAGCTTTCTGGATCTCTGTGGTTCTCTTAAATTTTAGAAGTTACTTTTCAGATAATTCTATAATATGAAGAGATTAATTTTGGAGGCTTTTTGTGTGTCCAGGGTATATCCCTAGATTTCTATATTAATAGACTTACATAAGGAGCCATAGAAGCTAAATAAGATTTCCCTTGATACATTCCAGTGGCTTGTAGAACTTATTATATAATATTTAAAATGTTGTCATGGCTCAGGCTAACTAAAATAGCATTTCAGACTATGGAAAAGGAAAGCCTTGAGACTCCAAAGTCAGTTAGCTCTTCTCTTTTCATTGCTAGGAATGCTACTGTGCTTGAATCGGATAACGATGCAATTTTTTTTTTAAAAAATGTCTCAGATAATGATCTGTTAGCGTTATCCAATGCAATTGTTCGTAGCAGCAGGGGGGCTGGAAAGCTAAATGGGGGCTCCCCATTCTGCTTCCCAGCCACCCAGCAGCTGTGGAGGCAGGGGTGGGTGGGGGCTGGAAAGCTGACAGGAGGCTCCCCCGTCGGCTTCCCCAGCCACCCCACAGCTGCGGAGGCAAGGGCTCATTTCAGGCTCTCTGCCACCTCTAGGGAGTTTGGGGACCCCGATCCGTGCTGTTCCCAACCTCTCCAGACCTACCCGGGCACTGCAATAGCAGCATGTGATCGGCGCTTGGGTTGAGGGTTAGTATGGGTGTGCGCCCGGTTCAACCCCCAACCCAAGCAACTGATCCCACGCTGCAATCTGCCTGCCTCTTTGGAAAGGGCAGTGGGGATTCCACTCATGGAATCCCCACTGCCCTTTCTAAAAGAGGCAGGCTGATCACACACACACCCCGCCCCAGTTCCCTTTCCTCTTCGGAAAGGGAACAGGGCTTTTTTAACGTTGTGTGATCAATGCATTACACAATGTTAAAAACTGGATAATGACGAGACTTGTGGAACCAAGTCTCATCGTTATCTGAGGTACTAGTGTATGTCCAAGGCCAAATTGGCGAGTCAGGCACTGAGTCGTGATGCCATCTCTGCTTGGGGCCAAAAAACACAATTCCTTTGTCCCTTGTCCCAAACTGCATGTTTTAAAATTCAGATGCAGATTCCAGTCCCATCTCAAATTTCTCACTCACTCTATGGATAGTACCAAATGAGATAAGATAAAATAAAATAAGCAGCAAATGAAATTTTATTGACTTCTAGGTTCATGTCACCTTCCATTTTCTCTCAGAACTGCTGAGCGTAGCACCCATGGTCTTCACAATAACTGTGGGGTAATGTCTCATTTACAACTTTTGGAACAAAGTCAGCTAGCTCTCCTCTTAGGACTAAGAAGGTAAATGTTAAGCTGAGGGCCAGTGTGATGCCATTTGTGCTGAAAATAGCGTTCCTTTCTCCTCTGGCCCCTGTTGCATGCCTCACATGAACAGATCATATTCAGGCTATTACCCTAAGCACCCTTCTGCTTCCTCACTACTGCATAGGACAGGGGTGGCAAACCTTGGCACTCCATTTGTTCTTGAACTTCAATTCCCAGGAGCCCTGATCAGCAGGAATGCTGACTTGGGCTTCTGGTAATTTAAATCCAAGAACAGCTGGAGTGCTAAGGTACGCCATCACTGGCATAGGATATTGTTCCAGCATTTAGGTGACAGGGCAGTTTGTTCAAGAGACTCCTGGACACTGCCACTAAGCAGGGTGGCCAGATGGGTATTACTTTGTTCTATGTCTTTTCCACCTCAATAACCAGGTGAAGGATTTGGGTGGATTGTTTTTATTACAGGAAAACTATTATGAGGAGTACAAATAACAGTTTTTAAAAGAAAAGCAGTGAAGGGGTTGTTTAAACATGAAAAACCAGCTTTCTTTCTCAATAAATCAAGAGTTACTCTGGTTGATTTTCTGCCTGATCAAAGCAGAGACAGTTTAACTGTTTAACTTTAGAGACAGTAAAATAATGCCTGGCCCTTTAAGAGTAGGAAGACATCAAAACCCAGTCCTCATTCGCTCTCCTCATTCAATCGATGAGGGAGTGTACAGTAAAACCCCATACAGCGATTGCATCATACAATGACTAAATTGTAGGATTGGAAATTTCTAAAAAAAAATGCATCATACAGTGATTATTGTTGTTGTATGATGTAATGTTTTTCCCCCAGGATGTGTCAACATGGACTTCTGTGGCCATTTGTGCATAAAAACTTGGCAAAGAATATCTCCTTCCACCAGCTCTTATGCATGAACAGCTGCAGAAGTCCAGGCTGACCCCCACCTCCTCTGCAAGGCAGCCGCCTGGATTGCCAAGATCTTGGCAACCCAGCCAGTTGCCTTGTGGAGGAGTCGGGGGCTCACCCCAGACCCTGTGCAATGCAATCGGCTCGGTTGTCAACTGCTTGTCAACCCAACTGGTTGCATTGCACAGGGAATGGGATGAGCCCCCACCAGCTTCCCAAGGCAGCTGCCTGGATAGTCAAGCGCTTGGTGACCTAGCCAGTTGCCTTGGGAAGTCTTCCCAGCCCCTACACAAGGCAAACGCCTGGGTCGCAAATCCCTTGTGGACACAGGTGGCTGGTTTGTGGAGGTCTGGGTAAGAGCCCCGGTCTCCTCGCAAGGAAGCTGTCTGGATCGGCAAGCGCTTTGCGACTCAGACGACTGGCTTGTGAGGAGACTGGGGCTGTTTCCCAGACCTCCTCAAGCCAGCTGCCGGGGTCGCAAAGCGCAGTGGTCCGGTACAATTATTTAAATCGTACAACAACTTGCACTGAGGAACGAATTAAAATCATTGTATGGGGTACCACTGTATACAGAAAGTAAGGGGCAAGCATATGTTTGTGAACAATTGTTCATGCTGACAGGATTCTACTGAGCATATGCCATAGTCATAAAAGGGCCGATTTTGTGTTATGAAAGGCAGTGGCTTAACTTTTCAATATTTCCATGACTACAAAATGGTTTGCTGAAGATTATAAAAAAAGAGGGTAAGGTAATAAATATCCTTTTAAGATAAAAATGTTAGTTTTAAAAAATACATTTCAGCAATTTTTACCTGCTGGAGAAAACCCCCACTCATATATGAAAGTAAAGGTCACCCTTACTCTAAAGCCAGTCACATCCGACTGTATGGTTCAGTGCTCATCTGTCAGGAAATAGACCCTATTTCCTAATGTCTCCCAAGGCTTGAAATTGCTATTTTTTAGCTAGGCCTCATAGAAATCCATATTTCTCTCTGTGTGCCTTACAAGACTGCCACGATGATTTGTTGACATTTCAGTGTTCCTGGGTTGTTATCTTTCTAGCAGAGCCTAGCCGTGTTGTGTCTTTGCATAAATGTAAACAACCATTGTTGTGAGAAAGTTTTCTGTGTTACGTGATTGGCTAAGCTGTCCCACCTGATGGCAGATTCTCCATTTTGCAGAGAAGTGAGAGTAGTACGTGTCTGGATTTCAATGGCGTAAGACCCTGGACTGTAACTCTGTTTGCTGGTATGGGATTACTCTGCTTCTCCATAAGTTAAGACCCCGGACTGTCTGCTGAACATGATTTTACTATGATTACCTAAAAGACCTTGGACTGTTTACTGGACTGATCTTATGGATATAACCTTTTGATTTCTGCTTTTCCATGAACTTTCCTACATGAACCTGATGGAATAAAACAGCTGTTTCTCTTTGAAGATTGTTGTTTTTCTTATCACACACACACATGAAGCATAGCTTGCTACATTACCAGAAGCCTCCTTTGTTTTGCTCTATGTTCAAAGGCCTTACCGCCTGGGCATAGTAAGTGTTCCTTTTAATCTCCCCGGTTCTCCCAGAAGTGGTGATGCAAGGGTTAAGTTCCAGTGCAGAGCAAGAAGCTCAGGAACGGTAAGGAGGTGCCCTTGTGGATTGGGACGACCGGGTGCATGAGATGGTGGCCAGCTGATGTGGGATCTTTTCATAGCCAAAGAGCCAGTGCTGTCTGCTTCTGCAGATGTTTCTGTAGTCATGTGGCAGAAATGACTAGATACCGGAGTGCATGGAACGCTGTTTACCTTCCCACCAAAGTGGTCCCTATTTATCTACTTGCAATTTCTTGCTTTTTGGGGACAAAGATGGGAGCTCATTCCATCCTGCAGTATTCAATGAATTGAATATTATTCATGTATTGATCTGCTGACCTGCTGTCTTCCAGTCAGCGTCTTAGTTACTTGAGCCACTGCAGTCCCTTCACATACATACATACATACATACATACATACATACATACATACATACAGTAATACCTCGGATAACGCTAAGACTTGGCTCCACAAGTCTTGGTGTTATCCGATTTTTAGTGTTATCTGATGCATGTTAAAATCCTATGGGGTGGTTCGGATAACGTTAAAGCTCCATAGAGATACATTGTAACCGCACAGGCTTCAGCGGTTGTTATCCGATCCATCCCATAGGACCTTAACGTTATTCGATCCAATTCTCCTCCCCAGATTACTTAACGTTATGCGATTTTAGTGTTATCCGAGGTAAACGTTAACCGAGGTATCATACATACATACATACATACAGTGGAACCTCATACAATAATCGCCCTGCATAGCAACAAAATCGTATAACAATTAGGGGGCTTTTTTTTTTTGGAGGGGGGAGGAGAATGACATAACAATTTTCCCTATGGGGAAAAAATTGTACAACAATTTTTCAATGGGAAAAACCACTTGGAGAAAAACAATCCTTGTATGATGCATCCCATAGGGGAAATCGCTATACAAAGCATGCATCATATAGCAATTGTTTCGTACAACAACGAGCCCCATGGAATGGATTAAAATTGTTGTATGAGGTACCTCTCTCTCTCTCTCTCTCTCTCACACACACACACACACACACACACACACACACACACACACACACACACACACAGAGAGAGAGAGAGAGAGAGAGAGAAAGGGTTTTAAAAATCATTTCTATTTTTTTTAAACCTAACTGAAAACTCTTTGACTGTCTTCTACTGTGTCAAATTTGATGCTGATTGAAAGTCCTATTTAAAAGTTATAATTGGGAGGGGAGCTGCCCTCATTAACTGCCTTGTGTTGAATGTTGACTTGCTCTGCTGTGTAATATCATCACTGCACTCTCATGCAGTGATAATACAGACTAGCTGGTCAGCTGCCCTCTCTAAGATAAGATGTATTAAAATTCTGTTTAAGTTTTAAAAATTATTTCTGATTCTTCACTTAAATAAATTATATTTTGAAAAGTGATATATCATCAGCTGTCATAATGGTGTGACTTTGAACCTGAACACGAAGGGCATCAAAAACAATTACTGGTAAAACAGTCCAACCGGTACAGAGAGAAAGGTAGTCAACCATGAAGCCAAGGGCATACAATATGGGGCCTTCCGAGTGGAAAATAGTTTCTCCATCAATCCTAGCAAACAGTGCCAGTGTGAAGGAAGAATGAAAGTTGTGTCTAGAAACACTGATAGGCCTTGCCTGGAAGAGTCTGAAGAATTATTAGAGTAGAGGTCCAGAGCAAGGAACAACTGAGCCAGATAGAAGATTGTAAATTAATGGGCTGTTTATTAGTTATTAATAATTTCCTGCAACTTCTTGTTAGACGTGAGGCCTTCATTGAGAAAACCAACCTGTTAAGTTTTATATGTGAAGTGCTTTATGGGTAAGACCCTTACCTAAATTGTTTGCCTCCTTTGTAAGTCATTATTGATGCACTTTTTAAATGTAGTACTAATCTATATGCCTGGAAGCTGGCTGGTTAGCTCAGTGAGTTGGGCACTGACTGAGGAGCGACAATTTAGATTCCCCACCATGTTTTCCCCACCACGTTTTCCTGGAGAAGAGGTAGCCTACGTAAACTTGGGCAAGGTATACAGTCCCAGAGTTGCGCCCCCACCCCCCAAAAAGCATGGTAAACTACATCTGAGTACTATTTATCCTATAATAATTCCATGTCAGAGATTACTCTGGGTTGAAGAATTTTACAGGATGTCCGAATGAGGCACCTTTCATATCCCGAAGTACAGCTCTATAGTATCGAAACCCGGCCTTCCAGTCTGAAGCTCAGCATGTTAACCACTAAGCCACTGAGGGAGCTGCTACTATTTACCCTGCACACCCTAGAAAGGATTGTTGTAAGTAAGAATGAACTTGACAGCAAATGATAATAATAATCTTCTTCTTTTGTGTCCAGATCTAATGTTAGACTGCCAAAATGAAGCCACTTTCTTGGCTTTGTTGCTGACCAAGCATAAGTCCTCATTGGTGCATGTTTCTGGCAGTAATTAGCAGGCTGGTAAATAAGCCAAATTCTCCACATTCACTCAGTGTGTTGTTGTCTTCCAGCAGTCCTCACTTGAGCGTGTTGGTCTTACATTTAGGCATTCAAACCCTCAACCTGTTCAGAGTCCTCCAATTTACATAGGAGAGGTTGAGTTCCTCAGCCATATCCTCCTTTAGCGTTCCTTGTCCAATGAGCTCCTTCCTCCATATTAATAATAATAATAATTATTATTATTATATACTTCCAAAAGCACCATGCCAATTCTTGCTGAACTTGAGATTGAAAGAGTAAAAGTTTTAATTATAAACGAACTCCCATTGCTATTTGGCCGAGGACACCTACCATCTCTCCCCTGGGCCCCACCTATGCCCTGGGGATAAAAAGCCGAGCCAGCTCTTCGTGGAAGAGATGGCCTGCTGGCCCGCTGTTTGGCTGAGGACACCTACTGCCCTTCCCCTGGGCCCCACCCATGCCCGGGGGATGAAAAGCCAGGACTTGGCCTTTGGAGCTGGGCCGTCATGGATGTTGAGCCTGGGCGCTCAGTTCCAGGATTCGAGCCCTGGGGTCCGTTGGGGACACTGTGGGTTGGTCTGTTTGGGTTTAATGTGTATTGATAATTATGAGGGGTTGATCTATTGTGTATTGACTTATCGTGTATTTATTTATTGTGTGTATTGATCTATTGTGTGGTAATTACTGTACTAATTGCTCTGTTATATTGTATCCTAGCGTATTTTTGTTGTATTGTAACTTTGATATTGGTGGATTCTGTAAGCTGCCCTGAGTTGGTTTTCACCAAGTTGGGCGGCATAGAAATATAATAATAATAATAATAATAATAATAATAATAATAATAATAATAATAATAATAATAATAATAATAATAATAATAATAATAATAATAATAATACCTTTCCTTAGTATCTCCATTTTTTATAGAAACACATTGATTGACTCAGTGAATAGTTTTATATTTGGTGCACCTGAGTTCTTTTTGTCATGAAAATTGAAATATAATTTTTCTCGGTGCCTGAGCCACCATGTAGACAACAGCTGTTTTATTCCCCCCTCAGATTTTTGGAGACAGAAAGAAATCTGTCTTTATCATTTTCATTTATATTCTGGACCTCAAAAAGTGGATGTCAGTTTTACTGATAAATCATGCAATGTCTGGATTTTTGTCCTGGTATGATGGGTACATTTACAATATTTCCTTGAACCCTTCCAAATATGCACTCACTATAACAAAGAAGGGGGGGGAAGGATACAAAGTGATGAATTTGCAGAAAGCTTATGTATAGATCAAATATCTCTTAGTGTGAAGAACTGTAATAGCTTGTGGGGGAAAATGGATGCTGATGCTTGTCAACTTTTTCAAAGGGAAGCTTCAGAAGATGCAGTAATGAGAGTAGATAAGATCAAGATTCTATTAACCACCCCCTTCCAGTACTTTGCAGAGTACAACAGAGTTTTCATTGTTTCTTCAAAAAGAGTCAGAATTTGCAAGGCTAGAGAGGATCTCGAAGAATTATAATGAAATGAACTTTTGTTATTAGGTGTCTCCAGGTTTGTATGTGTGTAGCAAGAGTAACACAGAGATAGGTATAGTAGAAAATAAACAAAACAAAAATGCTGTAGCACTTTAAAGACTAACTGTTATATTTCAATGTGAGCTTTCGTGGATCAAGTCCAATTCACCTGACATGATCCACAAAAGCTCACATTGAAATATAACAGTTAGTCTTTGTGCTACAGCATTCTTGTTATGTTTATTCTCTGATATGCCTGAAACACAGACTAACATGGCTACTATTCCAAACAATTTAACAGAGATAGGTAGGATCTCAGCTATTTCTTTCTTCATGCAAGCTCTACCTTAGATGAGTGTCTCAAGCCTCAGATTTTGTATGTCAAGAAGGGAAGCAGATAGTTAGTTCCTTACTATGTTGTTCTGTTGTTGTTTTTAATTAGAAGGAGACTGAGAGACACTAGTGCAATATTTTGTTTCAGGGGCCAAAATATTTTGGCTGACTTTCTCTTGAATAGGTGGGGCTGCCATTGGCTGGTCTGCCTCAGGTAGCAATCTTGACTGTTTCTTTCTGATGGTAGTCAGAACTTTCCCCCTCCTGTTCAGAGCACTGCTGAATTTTGTCACAGCTGTGAACAAGATGTGTAATAAAACAGCCTTTATTATGGAGTAGGAAACCAGTAGCCCCCAGTAAGTAATAAATTTGTGGCCTTAAGCCAATTTTAATTTATGGTGAAAGTCATGGTTTTCTAGGTTGTGAATTCATAGTAGTTTACTATACTGTACCTTTCTTCTGGGGTTGACCTGTGACTATGCAGCTTGCCGAAAGCCACACAGGCTGGCTTTTTTCTCAGGTGGCACAGTGGTAAATCAAACTCCAAAACACTGGCTCTGAGGCCAGATACCTAAGGCATTGAGCTCTCTAGCCAGCTATAAGATGATACATTTCTGTTCCCATTCTTCCTCTCTATTGGTTGGACTGGCCTTATAGAAGGCTGCCTTTTCTTCAGTTTTGTTTTATCATCTGCTACCTAAAGAGACACTGAGCTTGGTGACCAGAAGGTCAGTAGGTCAGCAGTGTGATACCTGAGTGTTCCGTGTTAGAGTGAACTCCCGTTTTTTGTTCCAACTCCTGCCAACATAGCAGTTAAAAAAATAAGAAATTGCAAGTAGATAAATAGGTACTGCTTTAGTGGGAAAGGTAACAGCATTTCTTGCTGTTTGGTGTCTAGTCATGCCTGTCATATGACCATGGAAACTGATGGCACTTAAAACCAACCTAAACATCTCATTGGTGTGGCTTTTCATTGCTTTGAGAATGCTGCTGGGGTGGTGTGGGAGATGCATGTTCTGATTATTCTTATGTGTTTGAAATTTCCCTACCAAGCCAGAGCATGATTTCAGCTCCCCAAGCCTTTAAAAATGTCTGCAGAAAACCATAATGAGATACAAATCTTTATAGTGTTTGTGTACCCCCTAAAGGGCACATTATTTTATTCATTGTATTAAAAAACCTACCTGCTTAAATGTGAGGACATTATAGGGAGCTCTTACATTAATACTATATGAATGGGAGCACCTGTAGTTTTGAAAGCTTTTGGCAGATTCTGCTGGTGCATTTCTTCCGATACAGAGGTATGCTATCCCCGTGGAGGTCTAGTTTATGTTACAGTGGCCGATTTTTAAGTATAGCTCAGGAGTACCAGTTGAATGCTTCTGCATTGTTCAGCATTCGTCCAAACTGCTCGAAATAGCACAAAAGCTGCTCTGTGTTGCGACAAAGGCAGGCTTTAAGAACGCTTCATTGACTGCAAAGGAGGAGGGTTCAAGATGGTTCATCCTTCCCTTTGCACCTATTAGCTCAATACCAGGTGTGGTGTGTTTCCTTGAGGATTCATATTGTTTGTGGCACCTAAAAATGCAGATTTCAGTCAGGGGTGATGTTGAGTTGAACATCTTCAAGTTTAATTTCCTGGACCAGTAAGGAATGGGGCTGTGATGGCTTAGTGTTCAAGATTCTGAGGTTGATGACTGGAAGGTCAGCAGTTCAAGTCTTGAATGCGATGCATTGGAGTGAGCTCTGGTTGTCTGCCCCACCTACTGCCAACCTAGCAGTTTGAAAGCAAGAAATTGTAAATAGATAAATAGGTACCAATTTGGTGGGAAAAGTAACAGTGTTCCATGTGCTTCATTGTCTAGTCATGCCTGCCACAGATGCAGACCTCGCTGTCTCTGTAAACGGAGATGAACAGCATCCACTAGAGTCAGACATGACTGGCTTTTGAGCAAGGGAGACCTTTATCTTTACCTTTTACCTAAAGCTAAAGTGGAATAAGGTGTTTGGTAGCACCTTGATGTGTTTATGGGGATGTAATTTACGTGTATTTATTTTTGAATATTTTCACACAAGTAGGATTCCTTTCTAAAGGGAAGAGAGCATGTAAAAATGATTGTCCTGTGTAGCCTTTTCCTTAGGATGTCAGGTCCATGTGGAATCACTTATTTTATCCCAGACCTTCCTTGAGATGGTCCTAGGATTGTGATGGCAAATCTTGGCACTCGAGCTGTTCTTGGACTTCAATTCCCAGAAGCCCAAGTCCCTGTGAATCCACACAAATAGGTTTACTGCACATACGTGCAGTAAACCCATTTCTGTGGATCAACAGGGACTTGGACTTCTGGGAATTGAAGTCCAAGAACAGCTGAAGTGCCAAGATTGACCATCACAGTCCTAGGACCTCCTGTGTACAAAGCCATTGGTCTGTCATTAAGCTGTGTGGCCTTTCCTTTGTCACATTTTCAAAGTGGTCGGCTTGAATATTAGAAAAAGAGTTTAGACGTTCACCTGCTGTCCTTAATCATTTATGATCTGCTCTGTTTCATTTTTTTTACATTTAACAAATAAAACTTTTAAAAATAGGAAAAAATGAACATAGCTCAGCTTTCCCCAGTATATTTGTACTGGCATTTTTTATTAAAGAAAAATTCAATACAGTGCACTTTATGCATCAGAAATGTTTTATTAGAGCATTATTTGGAAATTATTTTTGTTGGAGCATGACTAAGCATTGTAAGAGATGTCAGCTCCATAGTTTAAAGTTCCCCTAACCTATTTGGTTTTAAGAGGAGAGAGAGAGAGAGAGAGATTATATTGCTGAAACTGTTCTTATTTTAATTTAGCATGCCTTTTACTTCTTATTCAGCTTGTCGATCATTGTTTGAAAGAAAAGTAGATTCCCAACTTTGATTTCAGAGTTGTCTGGTATTCCATCTCTATTGTATTTCTATTGTATTCAGTGCCCAAAATCCAATACCTTAGCATAATATGTTGTACTGGAAGGCTGGAAAGTTGGCAGTTCGAGACCTGTTTACTGCATGATGGATTGAGCGCCCTTCTCTGTCCCAGCCCTTGGGGACATGAAAGGAGCCTCATTTGAGTGTTCCCTGAGCAGGAGTTTCTTCTGCAAAAATCGTTTCAACCCACAATAATTTCTGACACATGGTGGTGGTGACTATTATTATTATTATTATTATTATTATTATTATTATTATTATTATTATTATTATTATTATTATTATTATTATTATTATGATGATGATGATGATGATGATGATGATGATGATGATGATGATGATGATGATGATGCCTATGCAAGTAGGGTGGAATATAAATTTTAATAAAATAAATAAATCAACCATTTGATTCACAGTTGAGGACTGGATTAAAATTAACAGTTCACACCCTAACCAAGGACCTAAGAATTGTTAAGGTAACATGTGAGTATGTATGCTGTTCCTAGTAGAGTTTGTTTTTGGAGAGTCAGGAAGTTCAAATCACATGTCCAAAATTTCCAAATATCGAGGAAGTCTTTTAGGTATTGCTCCAAGGGCTCCGATCACTATGGGTTGCAGCAGCAGCAGCAGCAGCAGCAGCAGCAGCAGTAGCAGTAGTAAAGTAGCCTCATTGAATCAATGGGGATATGTTCAGTCAACTCTTTAAACTGAGTTGAATTAAATAGGCCTATCCTAATTGTGACTGACTTTAGCATAAGTCACAGATAAAACAGGTACATTTGAGCCAATGGATTTTATGGAGGAATTTACTCAATAAATCCCCATTAATTCAATGAGCCTACACTAGTTCAATTTACTATGCTAAACATCAGGATTTTTGTCATTATGTTACTGGCTAGACTTATGAAACAATGCATTTATTGTGTTATTAACTTCAGTTGGGAACAAATCTATTATATGGGTTAAAATCCAGAGGGAGAATGTGTAACCCTTCCCTGTAATGATGCAGATATGGAAGTCAAAAGAGTTTGTTTCCATTGTCTTGATGGGAGTAACAGACCGTGTCTCTCTGCGGCATGTTTAACAAGCATATAACCTTCTGACTGCCCCTTGATTTCTCTGGGTACAAATTGCTCAGCTGGAATGCAAAGATAATGGCTCTTGCTAAGATTTTGTAGCAATAATACATCAAACAGTATAATCATCTTCCAGGTGGGTGAGAAGGCGGGTACTAGAAACCTTCCCTGCCAAAATGTAGAACAATTATCCAGTTGATGACATTGTGGTTTGCACTGTATAGACCGCTAGGGCATGATCTTTTATTGCTTTGACTGATGACATATCCCACAGTTTGAAGACTAATTTTCCCTACCTAGATGTAACACAAACAGCAGTTGAGCAAAGGATGTTACTCATACGATAGGTTGATCAAATATCAAATGAAGAACTGTGAAAAAGATCAGGTGCAAAACAAGTGTCAACATTGATTGAGTTGCAAGGTATTGGTGGGTTGGACATGTGTGTTGCTTCAAAGATGGCAGGTGGATGAAAGCTATCACAGAGTGGAACTTGACATAAAGCAACCACTAGGAAGACCAGAAATCAGATGGGAAGACCAGTTCAGAGCAAAGTTCATGAGGCCCTGGATGAGACTGGCACGGGATTAGAAACAGTAGGAGACAATGCTTTGATCTGCCACGTCAAACTATGTATCGTCATTGGCTGCTACTTGTATCCGAGTATACATTTTGTCCTGGAAATAATTTTCAACAAACAGGGAAAATGCCATTGATGTGAATTTGTTTAAGGTGGATCCCAGCTTGCCATGAAGTGACCCACACACTGTGATCATGGAGCCATCTCCTGAGGCATGTATGAAATGAGATATGCAGGATTCAACATTGCAACTGCAATGGACTGCCACAGCCTTGAGGATATTAACAAGGTGTGCCTTCACAGCCAGCCTCTTCCATTTCCATGACTGTTGGGAATCAGAATAGTGAAGTGGGTCCTCCTCTGCTCATTTTGCCACTGGCCCAATCGGATGGTTTCCACTGGCATTTCCTCCACTGAGGGAGACCATCACCCCACCTAAAGGGGCTCATCCTACTGTAGCCGTTGGCCCCTTTGGGGAGTCAGGTTATTTACCACCATCCAATACTCAGCATTGAGTCACTGGCTTTATGGTCTATTCCATTCCCATAGCAGGATGTCAAGCCAGACTTCGCAAACTATGTATATTGATGTGTGAAACATGGATCAGCCAAGTAACCAAGTAACACATGGATCGTGTCTTATGTTCCATTTGTGCCAGAGCTCGCCTGATATAGTGGCCTCTTTTTAATTGCGAGTACGTATGGTTTGAGCTGATGTAAAGGGAGTTGACATTATAAGGAAAAGTTTCAATTTTGAGGACTTCCTAAATTGGGGAAAAATGAATAAGCAATGAGGGAATTGCCTAAAGACTTGCACAATGAGAGATAGAAACTTTGGCTCCTCACATAGGATTCCAGAGCTTTGACCTTATTCCATAATGGAAATATATGGAGTAATCCCCATTTTGAGGGGGGGGGGATGTTTTTCTCTCGACCCTTGTGCCCTACACTCAAGATAATCTCTTCCAACTTGTAATTTGGGGTTTCAGCTTCTCTTATACTTGATGCATGCCTAGGATTTATTTTTAGTTAAAATGTTGGAAAGGCTGTTCTCCTGCTATTAGTATTTTCATATCTGGGATGACTTGGGATGACATTTTGAGCAGCAGAATGGATCAAATAACACCCATGGGGAAAATTACCAAAATATTTCTAATGGGAACTTGAACTTCTTAAAAAGATACAAGAGAAATAAGTTGTATGTATGTGATTGTGTGTGTTGGCTTGTTGCCTAAAAGCCTTTATACATTCACTTGGATAGCATTTCTAAAAGTAGGGTGCCCGAATAGGGACGACCCCCTTGCTGTTCACAGACCACTCACCTTAGATGGCTAGGGTATATGGTTGAGGATTTAAAGCAGTTTCCTGAAAAATCAGGGAACGTTTGGAGGGAAAGGTTGTTCTTTGTGTCTTTTGCCTCTGTTAAATGAAAAATATTCTGCAGTTGAACACTGCAAGTGCCTTTTCTTCTTTAGGGTAAGATATTTTTATGCATAGCACAGCAATCTACTGGGGGGAAATTCTGGGAAGGAAATAAAGCAGCTAGTATTACTGACAAATATTTTGAAGGATGTGTCCCTTATTACTCTTTGGAAAAAGAAATTATTTATACTGGAGAGCCTTGATTTGGCTTGACAGAGGAGTTAGTCTAAAGTACATGACTCTAAATCATATTAGCAATAATCATTTTACACTAGGACCAGTTGTACATCTAGCCCTGGATTGGTATGGAGGAGCTGTCCATGGTTTTAGCTAGAGGTCTCATCACTTACTTTCTGTTCATTTCGATGCATGCATAACTTGTGCTCCATTACTGAGGGTGAATAGCAATCCTAGAATCCTCTTTGAGTGGTGAACATTAAACCATCAAAAGCCCCCCCCCTTTGCATAAGCTACTGCATTTTTGTTAGTGGTGGTCCTGAAGAACATCTGCATGATGTCACAAATGGTGCTCATAAATTTCTTTAAAATGTGTGAAAATGTGAGGTATATATGGCATGGGCTACTAAATGTAGTTGCATTGCATGGATTGCTTTCATCTTTATGTTCAATTGGCTGGTCATGCTATGCCTCTTCCTCTTGTATGTGGCAGCTTGCTATAGTAAAAAGACATGTTCACCAAAATATTAAATCTAGCATGTACAGAGTGCTGAAATAATTAAAGGAGTGTAGAAAAACCAACCCTGATTACATATCTAATATTTTAAAAATTAGGTTTGAATACTTGTACACTAAAACAGCCAGCCTCAGCCAAATTTCAGAGCAAGGCATGTAAACATCACCTTACAAAGGACTTTCATGCCTGACAGTTTAGTCTGGATGTAAATGAAAGAAAGACTTGAAAGTGTATTGAAAAAAAGTATGTTACAATGTATAATATGACCAGAGATAGCATCTAGGTACTATAACTTACATTCTCTATAGCAGGCATGCCCAAACTACGGCCCGCGGGCCGGATCCGGCCCGCCAGGCCATTTCATCCGGCCCCCGACATGGTATAGGAACTCTTATTATTTTATTTTATTTTTTTAAATTTTTTTTTGCGGACTTTTTTTTTTGCGGAGGGATCACAAATCAGTGCCCAGTTCCTTCCTTCTGCTGCTCAGTACTAGGACTTCTGCCGAATCTAATTTAGAATTGCTGAATCCCTCCGCCTAGCTGATTTGGCTGTTAAGAGTGGAGAGAGAGACTGAGCCTGAGGCCATCCGGGAGCTAAAAGTAAGCGTCCACCATTTTGTCTTAGCCTTCCGCTTATTCAGGGCTGAGGGGGGGGAGAATGGTTTCTTCTGGGAGAGGGAGAAAGAGGTGTGTGTGTGTGTGAGAGAGAGAGAGAGAGAGAGAGAGAGATGTGTGTGTGTGTGTGTGTGTGTGTCCAGGATTACAAGCAGTTTCTTCTGGGAGAGGGAGAAAGAGGTGTGGGGGGGGGAGAGAAAGAGGTGTGGGGGGGGGAGAGAAAGAGGTGTGGGGGGGGAGAAAGAGGTGTGTGTGTGTGTGTGTGTGTGTGTGTGTGTGTCTCCCGACCTCCCTAGAGCTGATGCGCGCTACTTTTGAACTTCCCCCACCCTCTTTTATGCTGCAGCAAGCCAGAATGTCGGGATTCGAATCCTGACATTTTGCCTTGCTGCAGCCTCCAGGGAGGTGGGAGAACTTTGGAAACAGCTTGGATCGGGTCCCCACACCTCCCTGGACCCGGCGGGGGGGTCAGAGACCCCAAAATTGGTAAAAAAAAACGTCCGTTTTTTTTACCAATTTTGGGGTTTCTGAGCCCCCCGCCGGGTCCAGGGAGGTGTGGGGACCCGATCCAAGCTGTTTCTGGGCTTCCCCGACGTCCTGAGCCAGAGCAGCAAGCCAGAATGTTGGGATTCGAACTCTGACATTCTGGCTTGCTGCACTGGCTCAGGACGTCGGGGAAGCCCAGAAACAGCTTGGATCGTGTCTGCCCACCTCCCTGGACCCGCCAGGGGGGGGGGGGTCAGAAACCCCAAAATTGGTAAAAAAAAAAAAAGTCCGTTTTTTTTACCAATTTTGGGGTTTCTGACCCCCCCCGGCTGGGTCCAGGGAGGTGTGGGGACCCAATACAAGCTGTTTGTGGGCATCCCCGACGTCCTCAACCAGTGCAGCAAGCCAGAATGTCGGGATTCGAACCCTGACATTCTGGCTTGCTGCACTGGCTCAGGACGTCGGGGAATCCCAGAAACAGCTTGAATCGTGTCCCCTGCCTGCTCCAGAGAGATCAGAGGACCCGATCTACAGCTGCAGGGTGGCTGGGAAAGCTGACGGGGACTCCCTGTCGGCTTCCCTAGCCACCCACCCTTGCCTCCGTAGCTGCAGGGTGGCTGGGAAGCTGAACGGAGAACCCCATTCAGCTTTCCACCCACCCTGCTGCTAAGAACGACTGTATCGGATAACGTTAAAATCGTGTTATTCGATACAAGATTTTTCCGAAAATCTTGTAACGTTATACGGTTTTAGCGCTATATGATACGTTATACGGGGTATTACTGTATTGGTATAAGTTGGAAGTCAAAATTGATTTACAGTATTATGGCTGTGCATTGTGTAATTCCTGATTTTAAATTGATTGGGAGACCCAATGCGTGCTAATTTTGAAGTTCCCCCACCCTCTGAAGCTGCAGGAAGCCAGGCAGGACATGATGTCAGGAAGCAGATCTTTTCTAAGGCTAATGACTTTTCATTGCTAATTAAAATCTAAAGTTTCAGGTAGGTGGGGTTTTAATTGGCAATGAAAAGTCATTAGCCTTAGAAAAGATCCGCTTCCTGTCAGGAAGCGGATCTTTTATAAGGCTAATGACTTTTCATTGCTAATTAAAATCCAGAGTTCCAGGTATGTGGGGTTTTAATTGGCAATGAAAAGTCATTAGCCTTATAAAAGATCTGCTTCCTGACATGATGTCAGAAGCAGATCTTTTCTAAGGCTAATGACTTTTCATTGCTAATTAAAATCCAAAGTTCCAGGTATGTGGGGTTTTAATTGGCAATGAAAAGTCATTAGCCTTAGAAAAGATCTGCTTCAGGAAGCGGATCTTTTCTAAGGCTAATGACTTTTCATTGCCAATTAAAATCCAAAGTTTCAGGTAGGTGGGGTTTTAATTGGCAATGAAAAGTCATTAGCCTTAAAAAAGATCCGCTTCCTGACATGATGTCAGGAAGCGGATCTTTTATAAGGCTAATGACTTTTCATTGCTAATTAAAATCCAAAGTTCCAGGTATGTGGGGTTTTAATTGGCAATGAAAAGTCATTAGCCTTATGAAAGATCCGCTTCCTGACATGTCAGGAAGCAGATCTTTTCTAAGGCTAATGACTTTTCATTGCTAATTAAAATCCAAAGTTTCAGGTAGGTGGGGTTTTAATTGGCAATGAAAAGTCATTAGCCTTAGAAAAGATCCGCTTCCTGACATCATGTCAGGAAGCGGATCTTTTCTAAGGCTAATGACTTTTCATTGCTAATTAAAATCCCACCTACCTGAAGCTTTGGAACACAACAACAGCTCCTTGGATGCCACAATGACCAAGCTGGATGTGAGTTTCTAGGATCTGTCATATTTTTTTTAAAAGGACATTTTTAAAGGACACCGCGAAGGCGGCGAAGGAGGACCCGGTGAAAGAGGAGCCGGCGGCAAAGGCGTTAGTGGTGGCGGCGGAGGCGGCGGCGGCAAGGCTGGGTGGATGTATGTACCATGGAGAGATAGTTCGGCCCTCGGAGCCTCTGATAAAATGTTTTCCGGCCCCCGGGCCGAAAAGTTTGGGCACCCTTGCTCTATAGTTATAGTACTCTGGTTATACCAGTGGTTCCCAACATGGATCCCATGCCCGACAGGGGAATTTCAATTCCCAGAAGCCTAAGTCAGTACATTGGCTGATGACTGCTTTGGGAAATAGACTTGGGCTTGTGAGAATGGAAGTCCAAAAACCAAAGGTTGGGAAACACTGGGTTATACAATGCCTTGGTGCACCAAATCCTTTATTTTGCATGCCTTTATTCCTCCAGGCTTTGCTAAATGTTAGTCAAAATATATTTTTAAAAACATTTCTCATTGTAATTACAGCCTGTCAGATTTGGAGTTACAAGGCCTTGTACTTACAGGAGATGCAAAAGCAATAGAAATCTGTATTGCATTTTGTGTGTGTGTACACCAGATCTGTCTACCTCCAAGCTATGCAGAAAGTATTATTGGTAACTGGTAAAGGGGAGATAAAGGTATAAATAATGGCCAGGAAAGACAGAATTTTGCAATGCATCAGAGACATGTAACAATACTGGCAGCCAACAAGGACAGCATGAATTTTCCTCCATATAAACTAGCTGGTTTGGTGGGGAGAACACTTGGTCTAATTTTTGTGTGTCACTTTTAATGTGCTTAAAGGCTAAAGAGATTTTGCCCCCCGTCCTTTAAATGATGTGTTTAGAGATGTATTCTCTGCTTTCTCAATGTGCAATTTTTATGCCTTAAGCTTTTACATTTTTAGAATATAATTAAAACACTATTTTTGATCTTTTCTTGTACTTTTCATGCTGCTATATTTTGGATTGAGTTCTGACTTGAGTATTTGCTTGCAACTTAAAGTTTAGTTTTTTTATGTTTTTAAGCATTCTTGCCTACAGTTTTTCATAGATGTATGACTTTGGAATGTTTTCACAACTTTGAAATATTATTGTTCATACTAAGATGCAATGCAGATAAATGAAGAAACAATTGATGTTGCCTGGAATTACTGAAACAATGAAAAGGCTTATAACTTGATACTCAGATGAATTTTGTTATGTTTTGAAATGATTGCCTGATTTGATTCTGAAATTAACCCCCTTTTGGGGGGATATATGTGGGCTGTGATGAACAAAGGTATCTGATTTTTCCTCTAGAGGTCTATAAAGTTATGTAAAGCTCTAGGGCAGTGATGGTGAACCTTGGCACTCCAGTTGTTTTTGAACTTCAATTCCCAGAAGCCGTGATCAGCTGGAGTGCTGACTTGGGCTTCTGATAATTGAAGTCCAAGAACACATGGAGAGTGCCAAGGTTCACCATCACAGTTCTAGGGCAATGATTAGGCATCAGATTCTCTGAACTGTCACATTTCCTGTCCCATACATAATAATTCTATGTAAATTATTTGTGTGTGCAAATGATGAAAAGCTTGATGGGAAAATACTGAAAATGTAATGTCTTAAGAGATTTCTTGAGAGAACAGTTGAAGACTGTACATGAATGACCAGATTCATGTAAAATCTTGGGGAAGAGTGAGATTATGTCACATCCCTTTTACTGACCAGTAACTGACTACTCATGGACTTCATTGTCTTTGTAGTTCTCCTTTAAATTTATTTGTTATTCTACCATTTTCTTCCATTGGCTAAAACTAATCAGAGTATTTGAGTAAGGACTCACCACTACTGAGTAGGCTTGGGTATCTTGGTCTTGTACATAATATGAATAAAACTTAATATTACTTGACACTGCTTGTTATTCCCAGTTTACATAACAATGTAGGTGACTTAGTGTAATGAATGTGCCACTAAGTTTTATAGCTGCTGTTCTCTTGGAAGCTTTAGCACTTTGGATTACACAAGATGGATATGAAGATCAGACAGCAAACATGTATCAAACCCAATCAAGAGCGTAGAGTCTGATTTCTCTTCCTTTGCAAAGAATAAAAGGAAAACATCTGTTTTCCCTTCAAAATATTTGTCAGAAATGCTGGCTGTTTTATTTCCTTGAGCAACAATCATTCCCCAGTGAGTCTTGTGCTATGCATAAAAATGTTAGCTGAGCAAAATCCTTTTCTGCCACAGGCTTTAATGTTGCCTTGCTTTTTATTAAACACAATTGCAGTTGCAGTTTGTGGCTGTGTATAAAAACATACCGGTAAGTTCTAAATAAACAGAGGACAGGTTGGAAATTATTTTTTAAAAGAACAAATAAATTTAGTATATAGAAATAAGTTTTAGGAAGAATGTGCACAAGTCAGAGTCATGAAAATTTAACATTTAAAAATAAATGCACTGCTTCAAGGGAAACTTGACAGTTGTTATGTTGTGCTAATTGGAGGCTTTGTGCCAGCCAAAATCCTGGTGAGGTCACAGTCTTTGAGTTATGATGAAGACAGGAAGCCACTTAAAACATTTGTTGTATAGAGATAGAGCATGGGAGACTATACCAAAGTGAAACAGGCAGATGGCCTTATAAACTGGGAAGCCACATGAGTCCAGCTGGGTGTTTTCCTTTGAGACCTAGTGCCATGCAAGACAGCCAACCCTCACTCCAACTGCATAGTGGCTAATAGGATCCAGGCAAGTAGAAGGCTGTTATAGCTTAATTCTCTATGTTGAAATAAGAAGGGAGGAATGGAAGATGACCTACTTCTGAGGATGGAAGAGAAGCTGCTTTGTGCAGAGTGGAACAAATTCCTTGTCTGATCAGGTGGCATGTTGTTAACCTTAGACTTAGATCGCCCCATGCTATGTAGCATATCAGGCAGCAAGGGATCTCCAGTGGTGTTGGTCTTGAGCGAATACATTGGCATCCTCCCATGTCATTTTCAGGGTCTTTAAATCTGCCATTAAAGTTCTTTGCCATGTATTTCAAAGGCATCCTCTTTGTCGTTTGGCATTAGAAGGGATCCAGTTTATTCCCACCTTAGGGATTAAGTTTTCTCCATACGAAAAATATGGTCTGTCATTTGGAGTTATTTTCATCAAACAAGGTTATGTAATTTGCATGAGCCACTCCTTTGAAGCACCTCCTTATTGATACTATGGTCAAAATATCAAATCGTTAAAAGTTGGCAGAGGCAGCTCTGCTGGAAGACATCAACTCTCTTACTGATACTTGCTGATGCCTGTTATTACCTAGAAAAGCAAAACAATTCTAAATAATAATGATCAATCTATGTAAGTTTAAAATGTGTTGTGTGGCCCACCAGAAAAACTATGGCAGCAATGCAGAGATGGGCAAGTTCTGATAGTCAAGGGACTGATTTTCTGTGACAGAAGGCTACCCTAGCTCTCAAAAATGAAAGGTTAACAATAACAGAAGAAACTTGAAGATAAAATTATCCATGGATTGTTATTGGAATCCTGAAGAATAACAGTTGTGAATGCTCCCCCAACCTTCTTTATTTTGTTATCAGAAGGGACTTTTATATCTCAAAGGTAGGAAGCCTGACTCCCTCCAGATGTTGGTGAACTAGTTTTCAACAGCTCCAACTGCCCTGTTCAGTGGCCAGATGGTGGGGTTTGTAGCACAGGAGTAACTGGACCATCACTGGGTCTCCACTCCTCATGTATTTTAAATTCTTTCTTATAGTGATGGTTTCCCATTAAATTATTCTGCTCCCTGGTACATTCAGTTCTTCTGGAATGGAAATGGTGGTCCCAAGTGTTATTTTTCCCTTTCAGTGTCTCCGTGCTGTTGACTGACAGTTTAATGGCCCAATAGCAGGTTAATTGCTTTTATTTTTGGTGGAAGAGATGTTTCACTATGCTGGATTGTTAATTGCTGTTTGCTTGTTTCCAGGCCCTTTGTTACTATTTGGTGACAGTGACACACACTTTCCCCATCTTTATTTTGTGGTGTAACAGCTGGAAAATGGTTGATGTTTCTACATTAGTTAGGCCTGACCTTCATTGTAACTTTCAATTTTTGGAGGAGGAAAATATCAAATTTCTTCATTTTCTTCCTGTGCCTCAATCTTGGTTCTCAGGACACTCAGTACAATAAATGTATCTGATAAAGTTGCCATATTCCAGCAACTTTGTCCCTAACTTCATGGCATGCAAAGCACAGACATTGTGATGTTCTCCTGGGCAAAGTTAAATGGGTATAATTGGAAAGATTAATAATTGTCCTGGCCAGCATTTTGTCACCAGGAATGACCAGAGCTCAGAATTCCTTGTGAGAACCTGAAATAACAGATAGTAATTCAGGTTTATTGAAATTTTATTGCAGCATAAAGGTTAAATACATGTCCATGGCAAGTATGAGTTTTACATTCCACTTAACTGAAGAGCAAAAAAGAAAGCTTGGAAGAAACACACAACTATTACAATCCAGCTTTGAAGTGAAGTGAAATGTGCATTGGTTGTATGCAGCAGGTCCAAAAGTTACTTCCTGGCATCTTACATGAGAAGAAAAATAGATTGACAGGTCTTGGCTTGAGATTGCAAAGGTGTACTAGAATTTGAACCTAGATCCATGGTTCCCAACATAGGGCACACATACCACAGGGGGAATTTGATTTTTTAATCAAATACAAGAATTTGATTAAAGAATGAGTTATTAACAGTGAATGGCCTTTTAGGCTTCCTCCACATGAATAGTTCACTTTTTGAATAATAAGAATTATATGGGGATGTTTTTTGGAGGGGGGGGGGCACTGGCCTAGATGGAAGCTTCTTCTCTGGCCTCTCAGGAGAAGAGCCAGCTGCATAGATCTAGTATGTCCCCAGAAAAAAAGGAGTGGTAAATAACTTCTGGTCCATTCTCTACCTAGAAAACCTTGGGGAAATTCACCATAAATCAGAATTGACTCAATGACACACAATTATTATGAAAACAAGTTCATGTACTAAGTTTGCAGGTTTTCTCTAAGGCTTTCAACTCAGATGTTGTTCTGAACAATCAGACTTTCTTCAGCAAGGGAGACGGAGATGCAAATGGAGTGCTTCCTCCCTCTGTTACAAACCCATAAACAAGTCATAGATATGGTGACTTCCTGGCAAACATTTCCACTGGAGTTGTGATCTAATACCTGTTCCTAAAAGAGATGGCTTTCTGTTTCGACTCTTCCTGATAGAAATCTGTGCTGGTTGTTGTTAGACATGACACCTAAAAGAAACCAAACATCTTGTGTAAACTGTTGTGTATGGAGGTATGGCACTTACTGCTTTGGTTTTTGTGAAATATCTACATTGTGTGGTGCTGCTGAATCCAAACAAGCCTGGAAAAACATCATTTTACCCCCCTAGCATTCTTCATGAAATCTTCAATGCAGATTCAATTCCAGAAGCTCAGTGGCAGGTGCACTGCATGCAGAAGCTTCCACATTTTATTCCCTGGTATCTCCAGGTTACAACTAGAGGCAAGTGGAGAAATCCTATGTCTGAGACCTTGGAGAATGGATGCTGGCCATTTTAAACTTGGGGCAGCCTTGCAGATATTGTTAGACACCAGTTTCTATAGCCTTTTACCATTGGCTGTGCTAACTGGCCCTGATAAAAGTTGTGGTCCAGCCATGTTTTGAGCACAAAACATTCCCCACTGCAGTTTTAGGCCAGCATTTCCCAAACTATGTTCTGTGGAATACTTGTGGACTTGAATTCCCAGAAGCCTAAGTCAGTACATTGGCCGATCAGTGCTTGGAGGACTTGTCTTAGACTTCTGGGAACTGAAGTAAAAAAAAAAGTGGCAGGTAGAGTCTAAGGACACTACTGTCAAGGATTTAGTGCGTGAATTCGATGTGTTGAATTATGCTTATTAGTTCATTTATTTCTTTTATTTAATTCATTAGTTAAAGGTGATGTTTCAAATGGGGAAAATAAAGACATTATGTTCATAAAATTAAGGTTTTAATAAAATGTTCATAAAATCTAAAGTTTTCTGAGCTAAGGTAAAGGTAATCCTTGATCAAAAGTCAGTTATATCCGACTCTAGGTTTCAGTGCTCATCTCTGTTTATAGCCAAAGAGCCAGCGCTGTCTGTGTCTGCAGACATTTCCATGGGCATGTGGCAGGCATGGAACGCTGTTTACCTTCCCACCAAAGTGGTTCCTATTTTCTTGTTTTTGAACTGCTATGTTGTTTTAACCCCAAACCAGAAATCCCAATTTCATTTGTGTTTATTATTTTTTATATTTTATTTTTTTCAATAAAGATGCTTTTAACCTTTATTTTCCAATCTCCCTGACTCTACCCACTATGCACTCGTGTCCATAAGCACCCCACTGTACACACAACAATTCATCACAGGTGAATAACTGCAAAGGACCTATTTTTAATAAATATTTCAATAGTCAAACCACACACAAAAAAAGAGTTTTTCCTTCACAATTCCTTGAAAGCAGTTCTTCAATAAGAGGGGAAGCCAAAAGGGAAAGTAGTTATGACTTCAAATGAGAAACTTGCTACAGTGTATCCATTCTCACACCACTGTATCTATTCTGGTGTGGAGAGGTTTTTTTTAAGGAAAGAAGGTTAGAAAGAAAGTGTGTATTTTTAAAACCTTCATAGAAAATGTTTCTGAAGTCTGATCCAAATTGTATAAGTGTCAAAAGAAAGGTGATTCTGTCCTCTTTGAAGTGCACTTTAGATCACTACAATCAGTTTTTTGTTGGATCACTGCCAAACACACACCACCGCACGGAAATGTCATTTCAAAGAGTCACATTTTTCCTCAATATCTTTTTTGTGGCTATCTGCTTCGGTGTCATTTTTCTCCACATTTTGTATGGGAACTGTATCCACCTCGGGAAGTTGTCATATTCATTTTTAGAATTGTTTTCCCCTCATTTTTGGTTTTTTTGTGATCTCATTTTAGTGTTTTTTGTAAAATGCTTCATAGATTATGTTCCTGAAGTTCAATTCCAAATCTCAAAGATTAATCTTTCCTCTTTCAAACGCACTTTGGATCATCTGAATTAGTCGGGTAGTTTTTATGCTGGACCTCCGACAACTGACCCATCCAGCAAAACTGTCACTTTTCCAATGCTATTTACAAAAGCGATTATGTCATCACCTTGAATTTTTGGCTTTTGGTTTCTATCAATTCTTAAAGTCACCAAGACGATCTTTCAAATGACATAACCCTTATTTTCGTGGGTGCCTTAGTTTTGGTGTTGCAGCTTTGCAAAAGTACATGATTTTTTGTTACATTGCAAGAGCTGCCAGACCAGCCAACCGAAACGTAAGATGTTCATAGAATTCACGTCAAAAACAAAGTTTGGGAAACACTGTTCTAAGCAGTCATAAACTACATGGGACTAATATTCTGGCTAGATTACTTCCTTTATTGCAATTCAGTTACAAAAAGATTATAGTGGAATCAGTTTCCTTGAAGTAAGAAGTCAACATCCTACACTATTCTAAGGAGAAGACAGTGATTAGCATGGGCATCGTTGGCTTATTTCCTCTCTATTAAACCACTACATAAGTGTGACGTATAGATACATATCCAAACAAGATCCTTGCCAGAGCCTTGTTAATTGCCAAGCTTCTGCCTGACTGCATTTTTGTCCATGTTGTATCTTCCATTCCACTGTAGAATAACAATGTAGGACATCATTTCAGAAAGAGAAGTAGTGCTTTCAAACAGTGGTCGACGTACAGCTTTTCATTAGTTATAACAATCAACTTAGTGTCTCTGGTGTCTGGAAGTGGATCTTCTACAAGAAATACAGGTCAAGCTATTGATGGTGCAGAATGAGTTTTCATGTAGCTGGAAAGTAATAACTGATAACCCATAACTCATATGGGGGGGGGGGCTAAATCTTAAAATTCTTGTAAAATAATGTTTTCTCTTAAAATCAGTTTGTGCTTTGATTTCTGTTTGTTTGTAATTGTTTGTTTTCAACTTATGAACCACTTCATAGTGCTAGCATTCTAGGTGTTCTACAGAAAATAAATTGACGCAGGTAAAATTCAAATACAACAAACAATAGTTATCAACAAATAAATATCCCTCTGCCACTAACAGACCTAACTATAAATAGAGATGAACAGATTAAAACAACTGTAAAATCCCAGGTATGCTATTAATAATAATAAAAATTAATTAGTTCTCAGGGAAAGTGCCTGGTGAATATCTTTTGGAAGCTTGTTCCAAAGGAACAGGGCCAACAATTGAAAAAGTTGTGGTTCAATTTTGGCTGCCTTAGATGTCCCTATTATTATTATTATTATTATTATTATTATTATTATTATTATTATTATTATTATTATTATTATTATTATTATTATTATTATTATTATTATTATTATTATTAGAGTTGGACCATTAGGAAAGCTGAGCATAGAAGAATAGATGCCTTTGAAATGTGGTGTTGGAGGAGAGTTTTGAGAGTCCCCTGAACAAAAATTAACCCTGACTGCTCCTTAGAAGGTCAAATAGTAAAGATGAAGCTAAAGTGCTTTGGACATCAAATGAGAAGAGAGGATTCACTTGAGAAAGCCTTGATGCTGGGAAAGGTTGAGGGCAAAAGAAGAAGGGGTGGTCAAAAATGAGATGGCTAGGTGGTATTGTAGATGCAATGGGCACAGAGCTGGGCAGGTTGAGGAGGATGGTGGAGGACAGAGGTGCCTAGAGGGTGGTGGTCCATGGGGTTGCACAGGGTTGGAATTGACTGTGTGACTGAACAACAACAACAAAATAATTATTAGAATCATGGGTTGTTGAGGAATGGGTGAGACAGGTAGCCATTCTGTAGGAAAGATGTTCTGACAGGCAGTATGCATGTGGCTGTGATGGGGTTAATTGCCCTGATGAAGGCTGAGGACCTTGCCCACTCCTCTGGACCAACAACAACAGCCTGAGGGGAGTTAATGTGTTCTGGTTTGGTTGTATTTTGTGAAGTTATATTTTATATTTTTTATTGTACTGTTGCTGTTTTGACTGTAAGCCGCCCTGAGTCGCCTCGGTGAGTGGGCAGCAATCTAAAACTGAATAAATAAATAAATAAAATAAATATTGAGGCCCTAAACCAGGGATTCTCAATTTTTCCCACCCATGGACTGAACCACACCCCCTCAGACAGCTGAGTATGATGGACTAGTGCTGTAAAACACATCCACAGCTGTTGTCAACACATTTACAATGGCCTCAGACACATTTATGGCTGTAGTAAACATGTTTATGATGGCCGTGGACTCATTTACGGCTGCATAAATACATTTACGTGGCCATAAATGAGTCTGTGGCCAATTCTGGCTGCTGCAGCAGCTGGAGCAAGTGAGGGGGGGCAGATTATCTGGCACTGGAGGCGGGATCTAGCCCACGGGCCATAGGTGGCAAACCCCTGCCCTAATCTGTTAAGGTCTTTGTGGGTAATAACCAGCATCTTGAACTGTGTACAGAAATTAACAGAGGTGCAATGGAAGCATGCCAAGACTGGAGATATGTGCTCAAAACTGCTGGTACCACTAGTTAGTATGGCCATGGCATTTTGGACATGCTCAAGTTTTCATACTGATTTCAAGGGTAGCCGTATGTAGAAAGTATTTTGGTAGACTTTTTCCTACACTTGAACCACTATTGTTAGGCATTTCTTGTCCAGATAGGGGCACAGCTGGGCAATCGACCAACATTTCACAGCAAGATTCTATATGCTGTCTGCAATAATTTCAACATGTGTTGTAAAGGACAATGTTTAAATTAGCATGTTTTGCTAATTTGTTCCAGGGAATCTAGTGTGGTGAAAGCAGAGGTTTCTTCGATCTAATCCTCCTCATAAAAGTGTGAAGTTGGTTAGGCTGAAGGATGTAAACTTTCCCTTCTCTCCTCTTCATGAGAGAGAAGTGGTAAAATTGCTTTCCCCCCCCCTCTCTTCTTGCAAGTGAATTAAATTATACAAATTTTATATCTTGCAAAATTGCATAACGTGCAGAATTCGTATAAAATACTCAAAATGACAATCACTGCAGTCTTGTGTGGATTCTGAGTGTGTATGTTTTGCTTCTTAAAGCAACATAGATTTATACAGACTGCTTCACACATTGTGTATAAACTGCAGAAAGTTTATAAATTATTGGCCTGGATCATCTTTCCCAATTACTTTGGTGGAACACACATGGTACAACTTTTAGAGGTGAACAGGGCTATAGTCCCTGTTTTTTACATACTGAGTTTACAACTGAGCATGTCTAAAGTGATTCCTTGGGTTTTGTTTCAAATTGTCTGTCTTTTGAAATTTAAGAATTTGGGAAAGGTGGCTATAAATTGGTGCATTTAATGTGGTGGGCCTGTTCTCCAGAAGCATGAAAAAGTTTTAGGAATCAAACTGAGATGGGAGAAAGGATATAATCCATCCATTTTATGTAAAATATCAGTGAGTGAAAATAGTTGGGAAGGATTGGTTGTCAAGACTTGAGAGAAGAAGGAAAGTTAGCAGCCAGCAACTTCTTTGAAAAGCTTGTGTTATACTGCAAGAGTTTTCTTACAGATGTGTTAAGACAATTATTCTCCACCATAATAGGCAACAGGTAGATGTGATGAGAATTACAAACCTGGCAAAAGGGAGATTAAAAATCAGTGCTGAACTAGAAAGTGTTAACAGACAGTCCTGAACAGCTGATCTATTTTGTAGTAGATTACTTCTTCATTATGTGAAACTTAACCAAACCAAAGCAAAGAAAACCCTGAAAGTAAAACAAAATTTGTAGGGGTGTTTTGCTAATTGTGCTAACCTTTGTCAAATTTATATGGTGTTCTTCATAGTAATGCTTCCAATTTAAAATATAAATGAAAAATAAAAATACTAACAAACAATTATGTTATATGCTAAGAAACCTGTCAAATTAAACTAATGATGGGATAATTTACCATGAATTAGTCAGTGTATAACCCCCCCCCCCTTTCCTCCATATCATTAGTAAGAAAGCCAGACATGTTTTTAGGTTTTATTTACTGTTTTCTTCTTGTTATGTGTTGTGGCCCTATGGTGTTTTCTTCTTGTTATGTGTTGTGGCTCATGGTGGCCCTATGAATGAAAGATTTCTCAAAAACCTTATCCTCAGCATCTCCACTCTACTGTTGCAAACTCATGTCTGTGGTTGGCTTCATGGATTAAAATTCATCAAAGAGCCCTGGTGGCACAGTGGTTAAACTGCCATATTGAAGCCAAAACTTTGTGAGTTTTATTTTGACAGGACTCCACATTGACTCAGCCTTCCATCCTTCTGAGATCAGTAAAATGAGTACTCAGCATGTTGAGGGCAAAATGTTAATTAACTTGTGAACTGTCTAGAGCAGGGGTTCCCCACCTAAGGCCCATGGGCCAGATCTGGCCTGCAACACCATTTCATGTGTCCTCCTCCAAGGGCATTTGAGAAACAAAATGGCCATCCCTTTGAAGTTGTTGGAACAAAATGGTCACTCCTATCATGCAGGCAGAGCAAAATGGCCATCCAGCCCTTGATGCTGACTGAGAGAGAGTGACCTGGCCCCTGGCTTGAAAAGGTTGGAAACTTCATGAAACTACGTGCCATGGGGCAGTATATAAGTGTAATTGTATGATCTTCCTCTTTTCCTTCTGTTTTCATTCGTTCTCAGTATAGTCTTGTCTTAAGAATTTTGTTTCTTCATAATGTGCACAAAGTTGGACAGTCTAAACTCCAGTATTTTTTGCCTCCAGAGAGAATTCACTAATATCAAATCCAGAGCAGTGAAATCAGGTATGGGCCACTGCCAGAAGTCTGAGGGGGCAAACTGACCCCAGCTTCTGAACTTGAATCAAGGGACTCTTAGAATTCCCCAAAACTTTTTCTTAAAAACAGAGCTCCTTTGAAATTTAAGAGGGATATGGAGAGCAATTTTGCCTATCCTTCCTCCACATGGCTATTTGAGCCCCAGGGAGGGTCTTTTTTCACCAAAAAATAATAATAATGATGATTGTGTGTCCCATCTAGGACCTAGACATAACCCCTTGTTTGTTTGTTTGAATTTGTTTATTGCCCTCCTCCCCGAAGGAACCCAGGCCGATTCACATATCGACAACAATTTAAAACCAGTTCAAAAATTAACAGTTTTAAAATAAGCTTAAAAACTTAACATTAAAAACTAGGCATTGTAGCTAGGAGGCCTGATAATCCACCCCCCTGCAATTTTTAGTAGCACAGTTTATAGCGACCTGCAACAATGGCGTTTCTGACTGTGTAGCTCCTAAAACAGTCATATTCAAATCTGCAGGAACACTTGAAAAAAAGTGGATTGAGATCTTGAAACATGTTAATAATTTATATAGTCGCTCTCATCTGCAAAATTCTTTCCTAATCGGCTTTACCACAGCCTCATATGTGTGGGTACTGATGACACTTAAAACCAATCTAAATATCTCATCTGTGTGGCTTTTCATTGCTTTGAGTGCTTCTGGGGGAGGGATGCCACGTTCTGATTATTCTTATGTGTTTGCAATCTCTTTGCCAAGCCAGACAGTGATTTCAGCTCTCCAAGCCTTTAAAAATGTCTGCAGAAAACCATAAAATGAGATACAAATCTTTATAGTGTTTCTGTACCCCCTAAAGGGCACATTACTTTATTCATTGTATTAAAAAACCAACCTGCTTAAATGTGAGGGCATTACAGAGAGCTCTTACAGTAATACTATATGAATGGGGCACCTGTAGTTTTGAAAGCATTTGGTAGATTCTGCTGGTGCATTTCTTCCAATACAGAGATTTGCTATCCCCGTGGAGGTCTAGTTTATGTTACAGTGGCCAATTTTTAAGTACAGCTCAGGAGCATCAGTTGAATACCTCCGCATTGTCCAAACTGCTCAAAATAGCACAAAAGCTGCCCTGTGTTGTGACAAAGGCATGCTTTAAGAACACTTCATTGACTGCAAGGGAAGAGGGTTCAACATGTCTTTGTGCCTATTTGTTCAATGCCAGGTGTGACATCAGGGCTGATGTTGAGGTCAATATCTTCAAGTTTAACTTCCTGTATCAGTAAGGAATGGGGCCATAATGGCTTTGTGGTTAAGATGCTGAGCTTGATGACTGGAAGGTTGGCAGGTCAGCAATCCAAGACTGGCAACCTAGCAGTTTGAAAGGAAGAAATTGCAAGTAGATAAACAGGTACCACTTTGGTGGGAAAGGTAACAGTGTTCCATGTGCTTCAGTGTCTAGTCATTACTACCACATGACTACAGAAACGTCTGCAGATGCAGGCAGCACTGGCTCTTTGACTGTAAATGGATATAAGCCGTGTCCCCTAGAGTTGGACATGAGTGGCTTCCAAGCAAGGGAGACCATACCTTAAGGTAACAGTGTTCCATGTGCTCCGGTGTCTAGTCATGCCTGCCACATGACCATGGAAACGTCTGCAGAAGCAGACAGTGTCGACTTTGAAACAGAGATGAGAACTGACTCCTAGAGTCGGATACGACTGGCTTTCGAGCAAGGGAAACCTTTACCTTTACTTTAAGGAATGAATATGTCATAGCCTTTTTAGTAGTGTACCTATTAAGCTCTAACAGCACTCAGGTTTTTGTTTTGTGTATGACTGTATTGATCACTTTGATTTTTTTGTGTCTTTAGAACATTCCCAATTTATTTGTCTAAAACCCATAATCCTGGAATTGTTTACAGTTTCCTCAAAGTCTCATTTCAGCAGATTAGATTTCATGAGAGGCAGTTTAGCTGAACCCAGGGAAGTTTTTGAATTTTGGAAAAAAAGAAGCTGGTGAAATCTCTCTGAGATATTATACTTTTGGTGGGCCCTCTTTGAGCTAACAGATGAGGTCATCCTTTTTGGAAAATCAAATACGGTATATGGTGCTTATAAGTCTTGGTCCATATAATGCAGTGTTTCCCAACCTTTAGTTTTTGGACTTCAATTCCCAGAAGCCTAAGTCAATCCAAAGCACTGATCAGCCAGTGTACTAATTTAGGCTTCTGGGAATTAAAGTCCCCCTGTGGGGCCTGGGCACCACTTTGGGAGCCACTAATATAATGGGAGCAACCCTAGTTTGTCTTTTGCATTTCAGAGTCTACTTCCTTGCTGCCAAAGCTCTGCACACTCTCTTGGATTTCAAGTGTGGAGGGTAGAGTAGGATGAACTTGGTGGCAGAGAAATTGTATATCAGCCCCGTCATCAACTGTGCATATTTCTTTCTGCAATAAAAGGTCTACTAGTCTGTTGTAGTCTATTACATGGTTGTTACCCACCTATGATACTGTGCTACCTGCCATAAAATCAGTGTTGCCAGTCTCCAATGTGATTTCACTTTATTCCTCACTAGAACTCACGGGTAAAGTTTTTGCTGTTTTGTTTAGAATAATAATAATTTTGTGTCAGAAATTATTCTGGGTTGAAAGGACTTTTGGGGAAGAAACTCTGCTCAAGGAACGGCCAAATGAGGCTCCTTTTATGTTCCCAAGAGCTGGGACAGAGACAGGCGCTCAATCCATCATGCAGTACCTGGGTCTTGAACTGCCAACTTGTCAGCCTTTCAGCTAATAAGAGGAGCTTCTTAACCACTGAGCCACAGCAGCCCCTTTTGTTTAGAACAGGGGTGCCCAAACTATGGCCTGTGGACCAGATCCAGCTCCTGACACCAACTCATTTGGCCTGTAAAGCCCTTGTCGCTTCTGGAAGTGGAAGTAAAACATGCCCCCTGAACCACATGACCAGACTTCAGACTGAAAAGTTTGGGCACCCTGGTTTAGAATGATCTCAGTTCTTTTCTTCACCCACCCTCTAGGTTTCTGCCTAGAGCTGTTTGCGGTACCTCCTCCATGAAAAGCCTTGCCTTGTTATTATTGGTGCTGCATGTTATCTGAACATCCTGGACTCTTCCTTCATTTTCTGCTCCTCTGGTAGTTTTGTAAAATGATAACATATTTGCATGCTTCTCCACTGCAGTATGAATCAGCCAGAGATATTTAACTTCTAAGCTTTCCAAGTTCTTCAAATTATTATTTCAGGGGCTAAGAGTGAGGAACAAAGCTTGGAACCTGAGAATCATGGTGTAATTTTATTTATTTATTTTTAGAAATAGCTTGTGAGTGGTTCTTAGGGAGTAACACTACTATTTTACGATATTACTAACATATGTCAAGGACCCCTTATTACTCAATTTTTCTTTAAAAAATTATCTAAAACCAAAAATGCCCCCAATTAGTTATATTTTGCCAAAACAATTTCCCACAATATTTGAGGTATAATAAGTGAAATTGAAAAAGTGCTCCAGAAAAATAAAGTGTTAGCAATCATTATGCTGTTTTAAAAATTAATATGCTTGAGCTCTAATTATTCCTCAAAATAATACATTAAAGGCAATACCATGACTTCAAATGTGTTGATTTGCAGGTTTGGTGACAGGTAATGCCTCTGATTCTCTAGAAACCTAATGCCTGTTATCTTTTATATATAACTGGTGTATGTAGAGGTAATAATTACATATCATCAAGTTAATTTTGACTTACAGCGACACTTTTCAGGGCTTTTTAGGTGCAGAACACACAGAAGGGATTTCTTGTTCCCTTCTTCCAGAGCTGTGTTGCTTGCCCATGGCTACAGAGGCTGGCTTTGATTCCTGGAGGTGCAGAAGAGAGTTGAGCTCCCAACCTCTGGTTCTTCAGTCATGCAGCTGTTGCACTGAGCTATCTAGCCAACACAGCTTCTTCATATTTCTCTGTGGCCTGATGGTTGTTGGTTTTCTATACTTCTTCTTCTTCTTGTGCTGTCTCTTTATAGAAGACTGGTGACCATCATGAAGTAGATGTCTTTATTCTGCATTTTTTGTGTGTCAAAGTAGCCTCTTCATGTATGTCAAATGATTGCCGAGGGACTCCAGTGGCACAGTGGTTAAGATTCTGAACTTCATGACTGGAAGGTCAGCAGTTTGAGCCCCGAGTGCTCCGTGACAGAGTGAGCTATCTCTGTTCCAGCTCCTGGCAATCTAGCAGTTCGAAAGCAAGAAATTGCAAGTAGATAAATAGGTACCACTTCAGTGGGAAGGTAAACAGCGTTCTGTGCACTCTGGTGTTTAGGCATGCCTGAAACATGTCCACAGAAATATCTGCAGACGCAAACAGTGCTAGGTCTTTGGCTATAAATGGAGATGAGCACTGAACCCTAGAATCGGACACAACTGGCTTTCGAACAAGGGCAGCCTTTACCTAGCCACTTCATGTATGTCAAATAATTGCTGAAGGTTCCACATCCATGAAAACCCTCTCTGTCTGGGTCCATTGTTCCCGTCCTTCCTTCCTTCCTTGATAAATTGCAGAAGATTATACTTTGCATTGCGGAAGATGTTGGTTTGCTATTTTGTGGCAGACTCCACTCACTTTCTTCATGTACTATGGCAGTCAGTCTTTTATTCTCTCCCACCCTGGTTTGAAAATAAAGTCCTTTAAAAGAGTTTTATAATAAAAAGCTGGAGCTTCAGGTAGTTTTGTTGCAACTCCCTAGTATTAACTTTGGGGCCCTTGAACTCCAGAAGAAAAACAAGCAGCAGAAAACCTAAAAATAAGATTGTCTTAAAGGCTTTTTAAAAATGATTTAAAAGGAGTTAGATAAAACGAAGTTTAGAAGTATAAAACAAGAGATAAAAAGCTTTGAAGCAGCAGAGAAGAAACACTGCTGCCTCACCATTGTCCCACCAGAACCCGGATACCCCTCTCCCAAGGAACCTATTAAGACATTAGCCAGAAGACAATATTTCAACATTTGTTCTCCATAGGTTGGAGCTGGAAATGTTATCGTAGTAGCTTACCCTTATTGGAACATGTATCTTCATCACAGCTTTATGCACAACAATCATTATGTTATGTTTGGAGAGGATTAAATATTGGGAAAGAACACATAGTTGCTGCAGAAAGCATCATGTTTTTTGTGCATCAAGTGCCTCCTTTTGTAAATGTGCTTGAACATGGCTTATGCCTTGAAGAGGAGTTGAGTATTTCCCTATTGTTGCTAGCAACTGCCACCGCATTAGGCATGTGGAGTATTCTGGGACAGAAACCAAGCTGAATGATCCATTGTTAAGGCAGGAGCTGAAACCTTATGCTAAATGTATACTTCTGTACTTAATTCCCCATTTAGATCTATCCAATTCCCAGTCTCAAATGGTGGAACTTCTGTAAACACTTCTTCTGCTTCTGCTTCTTTCATGTCCAGGTCACACTTTAAAAACTGTCAAAATGAAACCACTTTTTGGCTTTGTCACTGGCCAAAATTAAAGCCTCATCAGTACCTATTTCTGGTAATAACCAGCAGACCAGTGAATGATCTGGATTCTGTATCTCTTCACATTCACACAGTGTGCTGTTGTCCTCCAGCAACCCCCACTTGAGCAAATAGGTCTTACATCTTATTCATGGTCCTTCAAGTGACATGGGGAAGGGTTGAGTTCCTCAGCTATATCCTCCTTTAATTTTATTCCTTGTTCAGTGGACTCCTTCCTCCATCTTCTAATTTGATTTTGCTCTTGCATACTCTCACAAATGTTTGTTCATGCCATAAAGCTCTTCCTGGATCTGAGCCAGCTGCCTTGAGGCACATATTCATTCAGAGGGTGTTGAGGGTCATTCTCTTGTTTAAATGTAAATGCTGACTAACCAAGTTCCCATTGATTCAGCAGTTCTGCTCTGGCTAGGACTGAAAAGTGGTTTTAGGCTTGCATGTTTAAATGTTCAAGCTTGGTTTTCGTTATGTTATTTATCTGTTGGCTGAATTATTTGTCTTTAGTAGGCTGTGTTCAGCATTTCAGAGAGAAGTTACTGAGCAAGAGCACTTCCTACAGGGAATGACTGTACTGTACTTGCTTCTTGAGGCAGTGAAATAATTTCTGAAATCCTTTTCCTCCAAAGAAAGTGGGTATAGAAAATTGTTTTAAAGGCCCCATTTTATTTCCTAATTGCCATTCTGCTTACCCATTGGAGGATAAAAATGACTACAAAGGTATCAGTCTTTTTCCAGACCCATTGCAAAATGCTTATTAAGACAGAAACTGTATATCCTGAATATATACCTCATATAAACCTTCTCATCTTTTAAGATCCCCCAAACAGGCCCTTCTCTAAATTCTGCCACATTATCAGGATAATTTGGTGAGGAGAGAAGAGAGGGTCTCCTCAGTGAACTGCACCCAAAATTTGGAATGCATTGTGTTATGACAGTAAATTGGTTCCCTCCCTCTTTTCTTTCCATTGTCAGGCAAATATCTTCCTTTCCAAGTGGGCATGGAAACAGTTCATGGTAATTCTTTAGATTAGATAATCTAGTTTAGGATCTAACCCTTAGAAGTACTGTATTGTACTCATTGAATTTAGAATTGTTTAATGGACTGTAGTGGCTTAGTGGTTAAGATGCTGAACTTCACAACCGGAAGGTCAGCAGGTCAGCAGTTCAAGACACAAGTACTGTACTGTTATGACCAAGTGAGCTCCCATCTCTGTCCCAGCTCTTGCCAACCTAGCAGTCTGAAAGCAAGAAATTGCAAATAGATAAACAATGTAAATGCATTCATGCATTTTTTCCTCATGATGGCAAGGTATCACCTCCAGTATCAAGGGCAATAAAGCTGTTTGCTGGATAATTCGAATTAAGTGCACTCTTACACTCGTGTCCTCAACCGGGCTTATCTTGGGCAACTGATTTGCAGCAAATCATTTGCTGCTCTGCAAAGATGATGCTGGAGTCAACAGAACTTTCATAGTTCTTTACCTTAATTTTGGGGGCTAAATGCTTAGTTTGCAGAAAAACACAAGATCCATATAATTGCAAAACAAGGCACCAAGTCAGCTGTGGAAGCTTGTTTCTTTCCCAGAGTCCCCTTTTGTCAGTATTGCCAGAATGCAGTTTTTGGTTGCTTAGTCTATTATTTTTACTTGTTCAGTCTGTCATTTTGCTTACTTTGTTGACTTTGTGCTCCTTCACTTACAGAGCTCTCAGGAGCAAACACAATGTGTCGAAAATTAATACAGGCCTGGAGCAGAACAGCATGTATGTGGATGCCAAGGTTATGTGATTTTTTAAAACTTGTAGGGTGGCTTGTAAGTCCCTACCAGGCCACAAAGAGAGTAGGGCTCTGCTTGGGGAGGGAGGAAGCATTCCCATTGGGCTGTTGGGCAGAGGGGTGGGGCAAACTTTGTGCTGGGAGGAGGGAGGAAGTGCTCCCATTGGACTACTGGATAGAGGGGCAGGGTGTGTGCCTATGGAGAGGACAGGTAGGGACTTACGGGCTGGGTAGGTACTTACAGGCCACCCTATAGGTGGTAAATGGTGTGTCTGCCAGGTTATCCTGCTATGATAATAGAGTAGACCATACTGCCAGTGACTCAATGCTCAGTGTCAGGAGGCAGTTAACTGAGCTGACAATTCTGAGGACTAATGGTTTGGGTGCCAATTTCCACATGGAAGGGTGATGGTCCCCAAATAGATTAAATCCCACTTGAATCCATTTTGATGGAGGACAGCCGCTTCATCAAGACTGGCCTGGGGCTGAGGAGGACTTTGCCTGCCAAAAGGGCTCAGGAACAGAAAGTGACACATGGAACTGGTTCAGTGGCACAGGTGTCATGCTCCGATTTGGAAGGCAGATGAAAGGCCACTGCATTATATTCTCAGGAAAGTCTTCATGGCAGAACAAGAAGAAGCTGGCAAATGAACATTTCAGGTGGCTCCCTCACATGATAGGAATATGGAAAGTAGTTCCAGATATCTGCGCTACACAATGAGATGAGAAGAATAGAAGCCTCTGTTAATTCAAGAAAATTTAAAGCTTTTCCTTTGGTTTCTGCATTTCTCTCCCTAAAAAGGGAGGTGCTTAAATTGTCCTACCTCACCTCTGCCATCTCCTGCTACTTTTCTTTTTCCTACCCACCTTCAGATGATGAAGTGTAAAATGACAGTTCCCACATACATTAAGTTGCTTTTAATTAACAAAAAATAAAATAGACTTCTATTTACAGTAGCTGGGGATTTCATAAAATTTCTGCAAAATGTGTACATGTTGCCCAGAAACCCAAAATCAGATTGTTAATGTGTAGTAACTTGTCACAGAAAGCTAGCTGGTGTAGAGTAGATAGATTGGCAGAATGCGACTCAAAAAAACCTGTGTTCAAATCCAATAAACTGTGATATACTAGTGTCATCAAACTCAGGGACTTTGTCTGGCCTGCCTATCATAGGGTATGTTGTATATCATGCTTCCCTGTAGTGTCTTAAGAGAGTTCTAAGGTCTCACCACAGACCATCTACGGTTGTTCACCACAACCACTCTGTGGCAGTTCTCTAGATTAAGGGCTAACTTGAGCCTTTGAGTTTTGTAATTCCAAGTCGTAGATGAGAGACTTGCTTTTATGCTTGCTAAAGATAAACTTTATAATACATGCTATTAATGATGTTAGCAGTTGTGGGAGTTCATGTGTTACAAATTTTTAGCAGGTCTTCCTGGCATTCAGTCTCATGTCTTTAAATATATGATCCTTTGTATTTCTATTCCATAAAGTTATAGACATATTTTGTACTTAATATTCTAAGTAACACACCAACCAAAATCATAGATATTAATCAATGCAGATCTCCATAATGTGGATCAGCATCACTTGATTTCCTTTCCTTATTTTGATGCACTCCTTAATCCATTTTTCCTCTCTCGGGGGAGAAAAATTATAATGAAATAAAGTCAGATGTATGTTGCTAGTCCAGATGTGAGAAGTGGAAGAATAGCTAAATAAAATGGACTGTGTCAACAAAATAAGACATCCTGTCAATAACATGCTGGCCACTGTGAGTTCCAAAGCAAGAAAGGGACAGGAAGTGGGTTTTTCTCACCAATATTTCCATAATTTATACCTAAAGTCTCTGCACAGAACTGTTTGTGAAACATAGGAAGCAAGGGAGAACCGACTGCTTGATCAAAAATATGAAAGCAATCTATCCAGTCTTTCTAACATTTGTGAGCCCATGTGGCAAAAGAGCGGTTATTGTAGTTTGATTCTCACAAGAGGGAGAATGGAAAGGGGTTGGAAAGCTATATTCCTGATAGAACTGAAGAAGAGGTCCCCATTTTGCAGCAAGGAGAGAGGAAAAAAAGGTCTATTCCTGTTCTTGTGCATTAACAAGGATTTGAATAATTAGTTTCAGTACAGGGATCATGTGTGGCTGTCTTGCACATAGTAGTCTCACAATCTTCTTAGACTTTACAGTGCCAGATATGAATGCAGTTACTTCTATCATGTTGTGAGACAACAGACTGTGAGACACAGTATTTTGGGTGTCAGGAGGGAAACTTTAGGAACCAAATACAGCATAGGATGAAAATCCATTCTTCATTGTAGTGACTGTATGACTATTGGAGTGACCTCCATTTGCCTGAAACGAGTTCTACAGCAGTACATAGACTTCAGGTTGAGCCAGCCCTGTTCTTATGGAACCAATTGGTTCATAAGAAGTCTGTTCTTTTCATTTGCTGATGGTGGTTCAGGAGAGGCCCGCTGGCTTCCTTAAAAGTTTGTTCACACTTTTGGAAGTAGCAAAAGTACTGTATTTTGATTGCCTTGTCAATGCACGAAAAATAGGAGTCTATTAATTGAACAAAGAGAAATAATTGGGATGTGGAAAGCAAGAGAACGCCCTCAAGATATCAATATTTTTTTCTTTTATAGGTTATTCTTTGGGTCTTTAAGCAGTTCTATAAAATGTTAAATAACGGACAGGAGAAAGCTAATGGAAAGTGTCACTTTGTATTAGGATTTCTGAAATGTGAGATCCATCAGAGAGGCGGGTAAGCTGACTCTGTAGTGAAGGGGTTGGCATAAGTTAACTGAGTCACCAATGGGACCAATTGGCAATTTCTGTATGCTGATAGATGCAATCTCAGCAAAGAATACTATCGTAGGTTTAGATGTGACTTAATCAAACAGCACACATTTATATTAAGCAACAGCTCATTGTAATTAGGAACATATTGGATTTACCTTAGTGTATGTACACACTTGCAAGGTTAAAATATAATGGAAGATTGTATGATTTGGATAGAAAACATCCTCCATGACTAACCTTGTTCTTGTGAATTTATGAAATGGTGGAATGGCTCTATGGACCCATTGTCCAGAATTCCATTGGTGTCTAGGTAAAGTTTGAAGGATGCACACACAAAGATTAGGGGCACATCTCATTTGTGCTCTTAGTGATGTGCCCAGCTACACAACCAAGTCGTCTTTATCTGAGAGTTTAAGTCAATTCACTTACCATTGTCACTAATCACAGAACATAATCTGTAAATGCAAGGTCTGGAAGGTAAACTCATTATCAATTGTGTAGTGCCACAATGATTTTTTTTTTATCTCTCTTCTCACCATTTGCCATTTTACAGAACAAAGCTTTACAGGAATAAATCTGAATATCAACCAGGATGCTTGAGCTATTACTAACTGTAAAAAGCTACATTGATTTGCAGTCTTATCTACTAACCAACCAATATAATAATCAACCATTGTGTACTTTTGTACTCACACCCTGTATAAATTGTTGCCTGGAAGTATCAGTCTTATGAATGAAGAAGTATACTTGACCCACTAAAAGCTAAAATTAAAATACCGGCATAATTGTCATTAAGGTGCTACAACATTTCTCTGTTTATCTTTTATTATTTGTTTTGTTTCTTTTCCTGTCAGAAATTAAACCCTCTTAAAAGCATTTGCCAGGAATTCTATAGAATGAGTTGTTCTGATTTTAGTTCATAAAGACCTGAATGGTTCTACTGCTGATGTCTAGAAAACTCAGGTTATTTTATAATTAGATGGGTGGAGCATACATTGAAATAATACAGACAGGCATAATTTTTGTGTGGTCTTTCTCCCAGTATAGGGACCCAAGTAGCTCTCAAATTGTCACAAACAGATACAACTAAATAAACACACACATTTCCACACACCTCCGATAACATAACTCAAGATGACATAACACTTTTAAGACAAATACTGTTATAATACAAAACATTACAATATTTTAAAAAAGCAATTAAACATGTCACATTGAAACAATAACTGGATAAAACTGCTTGAAATTATTTAAAGGCACATTCAGAGGCGTACAAAAATAACAATCTCCCCTATTAAAGACCACTTCTTTTGGCAAAGCAAGCCAAAGTTCTTTTGAGGAGACATGAGGCAAACTTTCATTTGACCTTGGCTTCCAATGGGCTTGTTTGAAAGTGTTTCTCTCAGAAAAAAATGGTGACAGTTATATTATGCTATTCCCTTCGTTCCTTTTGCCTTGGACCTCAACACCTGCTGAAGGGTCACAATTTCTTCTAATTTCTGGGCTCTGTGCTTTCTCCATGCCTTTCCCATCTCACGAACCATGTTGAGCTTTGTGAAGGGTTGAAGGGAACAGATCTATTTGTCCCTTGTGCAATGTTCTTGAAATGCATGAGAGTCATACATTGATCTGAATCCTCTGAAATATTTTATTTGGTAAAGATTTTCTGTGAACCATATTCAATGTTTCAGGTACAGTATATGCCAGAGATTTCTCAGAGGAGAATATCAACCATTTTCATTGCATTTGATACAAAAGAAATTCCCTTCCAAATTAATCCTAGAGGATGAAAAAATGAGAGAAATTCTTAGTGTATGAGAGGTTTGTGAGGATAACTCTACTTTCATTGTACAATATCTTGTGAGAGCCAATAGCCTATCTAACTTCCCAAATTTCATTTAAAGCTTAAGGCAGTGGTTCCAACCTTGGGGCCTTAGATGTTCTCAGATTATAGCTCTGAGAATGGTTTGGCCAGCACCAAGGTGTCAGAAGCTAGCTCCTCTCACAGGGCTTATTTTAAGGTCAGGAAATGTGAGCATCTAGAAAAGCTGCAGAAGGATAATGTGGTATATTACAGGTGGAAAAAGAAACATAGCACCCTGCAGCAGCATTATAGTAAGCTCAAAAATATAACATCAATAAAGGGATTTTAAAGGGTCCTGGAATTGAGGCAAAAATTGAATCCTGGGAAATTGGATGGGAAACCATGGCATACCACTAGCTTCACTTTCATGTTTGAGCTGGACATACCAGTACCTTCACATTGATCACAAGGCTTTCTGGGAGGTACGTCTTACAGGGAAGTACAGTATGTGTATAGGAAGAATTTGCAGTAGAGATGAAATGTATCTCTGAGGTATAGCACTTGGAAGATCTGAGGAAACTACTGAAGATTGACAGAAAGTGCTGAGTCCAAGTTTCCTCAAGCCATTTATTTTTTCTCTCAACTTCAAAACTGAACTTGTATCTTCCTGTAAATTGCCATCAAGTTGCGTCAAACATTTGGCGTTCCTGTGAATGAGTGAGTGAATTCCAAAATCTCCTGTCCTCCACAGTCCTGCTCAACTCTTCTAATCTCAAGCCTCCTTTAGGGAGTTACATCATTCTCATATTGGGTCTTCCTCTTCTCTTGCTCTCTTTAAACTTCCCCAACAATATATTTTTTTTTCAGATGAGCTTGCCTTTTCATGATGTGCCTAAAGCAGGGGCGCCCACCGGCCAGATCCAGCCCCTGACATCAATTCATCAGACCCACGCCGTCCTCATCACTCCCAGAAGTGAAAGTAAAATGCACCCCTGGTCTAAAGAATACCAGCCTCAATTTCATTATTTTTGCTCTCAGAGACTCTCTTGTTCCTCTTTCTGGCAGTCCTACATTGTCCAAACTTGGTAAGAGTCATAACTGTACACTTTTCTCATGATGCGATTATAATATGACTGTAGGAACTTAAATTTATGACCACCATTTGACTACATTATAAAGATCTGAGCTTCAGAAGACAATAAGACAGAAAGAAAGTGTAAAAGCAGTAGCTATGTAATCTATGCAGTGTATGTAGGCTGTGACAGACTTTACCTTATTGGGATCTAAGATCACTGCAGGTGGTAACTGCAGCCATGAAATAAAAAGACACTTACTTCTTAGGAAGCAAGCTATGGCAAACCTAGGCAGCATAATAAAAAGTAGAGATATCACCCTGCCAACAAAATTTTGCATAGTTAAAGCAATGGTCTTCCCATTAGTAATGCATGGCTGTGAGAGTTGGACCATAAGGAAGGCTGAGTGCAGAAGACTAGACACCTTTGAACTGTGGTGCTGGAGGAGACTCTTGAGAGTCCCCTGGACTGCAAAGAGATCAAATTAGTCAATCCTAAAGGAAATAAATCCTGACTGCTCTTTAGAAGGACAAATACTGAAGCTGAAGCTCAAGTATTTTGGCCACCAAATGAGAAGAGAGGGCTCACTGGTGAAGGCCCCAATACTGGGAAAGATAGAAAGCAAAAGGAGAAGGGGGCAGTAAAAGATGAGGTGGTTATAGGGCATTGTTGATGCAATGGGCGTAGACCTGTATGGGCTACGGAGGATGGTAGGGGACAGAGGAGCCTGGGGTCTCCATGGAGTCTCTGGCAAAGGGTCGGACTGAACTGTGTGACTGAACAACAGCAGTGCAGTCTATGAGATGTATAGAAGATAAAATAGAGGGTTAGTGGTCAAGATTTTTTGTCTAGGCATAGAATTTCACAAATGTCCTAGACTAGAGTTGGTAGAGCAAAGACAGAATAGCCAGAAAATCAGATACAGCCTAGCCAATATGATTTACAGTATAAATCCCCTGGTACCAATAAACACATGCTAGGTAATGCCTGAGTTGAGCTTCTGTTTCTCTCAAGTGTGCCGTGGACAGCTGGTTCCCTAGAATACATTCTTCCAGAGCCCAACCCTGCTTAATCTTTCCTTGTTGCTGTTTTCATACAGGGAATGTCAGGTATTACCCAGTTGCTGCTGCTAGTGTGGAAAAGAAAGACATGTTGTCTCTTTAAAGAAAGATGGAGACATTCTTCATATTTTCAATGAAAGATTCCTGGTGTTTTAAGGAACCCCCAAGGGTCCCGGGAACACAGTTTTAATGTTGAATATGTCAATGATAAACTTGAGAGTTGGCTCCAGTCCAGAACATTTTTACACACTCTGTATGCTCCCCTCCCTCATAGTTTTGGAAGTTATTTAACACGATGCCTTCCACTTGCTTTAATAGCTGCACAGACATGGCAGTGATGCATCATATTGAGCACAACTACCCATGTGGCTGCTCAAGCTTCTTATTTTGTTGTGGTGGATGCCTTATCTTTGCCCTGCTAAGAAACAACATAGCACTGAACCAAGTACAGAAGCTGGAAGCAGCAGACATCTGTTCATCTCAAGTTATTCTTGCTCACCTTAACAAGTTAAAAATGGCATACCAGGATGTTGAAGTCTCCTGTGAATGGTATAACAAAACAAAACTAAACTAAAAAGTCAAAAGAAGAAGCAAAAACAACAACGAAGTATTTTGCTGACTTAAGTATTTAAGTATTTGCTAATTTCTGTGACTCATGGGGTGAAATCTTTAGTTATACTTTTATATACAAGTAGACATTATAAACTTGGGCCCAGTGAGTACGAGTACATGGCAATGGTATTATTAATGCATTTAAACATTTGAGGATGTAGATTGCATAAATATTGCTAAAGTAGTTAATTGGCTATCAGTTGAGCATGGGCCCCTAGGTGTATGTTGTTTGTAAGTATTTCTCTTTACTTCCTATTTTAAAACTTCAGGTGTCAAGAGAGATACAGTGGTACCTCATACAATGATTGCAATCCATTTCATGGGGCTCGTTGTTGTACAAAACAATTGCTATACAGTAATACCTCGGATAAAGTTTACCTTGGATAATGCTAAAATCGCATAACGTTAAGTAATCTGGGGAGGAGAATTGGATTGAATAATGTTAAGGTCCTATGGGATGGATCGGATAACAACCACTAAAGCCTGTGCGGTTACAATGTATCTCTATGGAGCTTTAATGTTATCCGATCCATCCCATAAGATTTTAACATGAATCAGATAACACTAAAAATCGGATAACACCAAGACTTGTGGAACCAAGTCTTAGCGTTATCCGAGGTATTACTGTACATGCATTGTATAGCAATTATCCCTATGGGATGCATCGTACAACAATTATTATTTTTTTTTGCTAAGTGGTTTTTCCCATTGAAAAATTGTTGTAGAATTTTTTTCATAGGGAAAATTGTTATGCAGGACGCCTTTCCCCCCTCCAAAACCTAAGTGTTATGCGATTTCGTTGCTATACGGGCGATTGTTGTATGAGGTTCCACTGTACAAGGTTCTTGTTCCTATGCTTCTAAAGGCCTCAACCAGTGTTATTTGGTGTTGATGTCTTCGATGTTCATCAGACAGCCTCATGGTCTTTGTTCTTCTCCTTCTCCTCCATATGCCTTTTAGGGTATAAAATTCCAAGCAATTCTCTCCACATAGGCAAACCATTTTATTTGTTGTCTTAGTATATAGTTTAAGATTGGTTCAATTCCAATTCTTTCCCTTATAATCCCATTCTTGATTTTCTCCCAACTAGTCACTTCAGCAGGCTTCCTCAGACATCTCATTTCCATGGTGACAAACTTTTGTTTATGTTTTGTTGTAAATATCCATGTGTGGCACTGGTAACATAAAGTGGGAATGACTATGCTTTGTATGAGGGGTGTATTTGTGCTGATTGGTATTGCCTTATGTTGTAAGAATCCTGCTTGCTTTATGTTTTGTTTTTCTTGTACATACTGAAACATGGCCATGTCTTAAAGACTGCTATCTCTGGCAGAACATGGTCAATATGACAGCTCTCAGCATTTCATTTCTATATCGTACATAGTTCCTGCTCATAAAGATTATATTTTCCTGAAACCTGTTGGCAAAGTATGGCAAGGAATGTAAGTCTCTAATATCAATAACACTATTATTATGATAAATATACTTCTTGCTTCATTGTACTGCTGGTGGAAGGAACAGATCTAAGGGCTGAGCGTAAAAAGTAGAAGTGAGGCCCTAAAAATGTTAGGTGAGATGACATGCTTCTAAAGCCACTGATTTTTGAATTTCAGGACACAAATCATCAGCTACTGGCAATTGTTTTAAATTGGTAGTGAACAATTTTGAGACAGCTTTAGGGTGCATTTTTGTAAGCTGCGTGGAGCTGTTCTCACCATCTTGTTTTTTCTAAGTTTTGATGTACTAGAACTGGAGGGCATTCTCCCCATTATCTTCTTTCAACCATGACTTGAAGGCTGCTGTTTTCTTATGTTTTCCAAAGTGTCCTTCTTTGCAACTCCTGGCTCTGAAGGCAGACTCTGGCTTGGGCCTTGGTGAAGTACAGAGTCCCACACTGGTGTCTCACAATGATACAATGAATTGCCTTTTTGCTTCTGCAAGCCAAGCAGTTATGAGTTGTTTTTGAAAGAAAGTGGGCAAATAATTCATGGAAACTTCACCTTTCCTGGCTGATGTTTGAGGATCAGTATGATCTTATTCCTATGAAGTTTCCTTGAGGTCCAAATGCCCCTTACTCCATCACCTGGGCAGAAGACAAACTGGTTTTCTTTCTTTTGTCCTTTCATCTAAAATTGTGAATATCTTGTGTGAAAGCCAGGGTGTAGCTGGGGTTATTCATTCCTCTTTCAAATAAAATTAGAACAAAGCTTACATTTGCACAGATAAAGCAAAATTGCCAACGTTTATCTTCGTAACCAGTACAAGTATCTCTCTGTATTTTTTTTTAAAACTTGTATTAGATGAGAAATACTGGCCATACATATGGTTATCTTTCAGTCTCATTCCAGCTTTTGAGCTTTATCAGCATAGCAAGGTTTTTGTGTTAAGCGCCTCTTTTCTCTCCTACCCGTTTTAAATACAAAAGGCTGGATGAATTTTACAATTAAGTGTTATCGATATAGAACACCCCCCCCCTCCACTCCCCATATGATGGTAATCCCTGGTGTTATAGAGAGATGTAGTTAACACGGATGGCTTCCAGTCCCCAGAAAAAACTGACAAATGGATGGAGAGTTGATCCTTAACAGTTCTGTATGACCTAGTTCCACTCTGTCAGCTAGGAAGGACTGTGGAATGAAAAGCTTATCTATTTATTTCTGAACATATTGTGGTGTTAATCTAAACCCACTTTCTCCCAGTGGAATTGGTATTGAGAAAGCTTTGGTCTTTCTCTATCTCTGTCTTTGGGAAGCTATTTGATTTCTCAAAGTTCTTACCAGGCAGGAAAAGACAGATACTGTGGTTTTAGTGATAAGGTTGATTCTTGTGCACAGTTACATGTTATTGTGATTTATACAGAAGCTGAGGTGGGGCATGTATGTACTGGGAAGGCCCTGGAGCAATGGGTAGACAGTCAAGACTAGTGCATGTTGTCTGTTTCAGGAAATATCCAATGATGTCCAGCTGTGGGCTCCAGAATTGTTCATTATCTGGAATGATTTCCCACCACAGTCCTTAGGATGCAAGATTAAAATTGGTTGATTGGGAACACTGCTCAAAATGGAGCCCTATCTTTGTGATATTGTACCACCCCCTGGATCTGATTCAAAACAGGTTGATGGTGTCAGTAACAAAAGATGACCTCCAGCTGCTACAGCTTTGTGGTGGTGGTTGAAGATCTAGGTTAGAAGAGTGTGGTGACAACATAGCTGAAATTGCTGTACATGTTCTTTTTACTTCTGTCCATTTAAATATTATGGCCAGATACAGTGATACATGAGAATACCATTTTGTGTGGGAGGAAAATTTAAAAAAGAAATGATGTTAGGGACTGTGTTATGATATTTCTGACACACACACCCTTTCCATATAGCTTGATCCCACGGTTGAAGAAATACAGGACTCTTCTCAATCTACTCTCAAACCTCTTTGTTTGTTTATTCATCTCTGCAGGTTACCAGGTGGGGTTTTGCATTTATTTACTGCAAGGATACCGTTCCCATCCTTCAATCATATTTTCAAGGTACACTAGTACCCCGAATAACGTTATGACTTGGTTCCACAAGTCCCGTCGTTATTCGGGTTTTAACGTTGGGCGATACATTGAACACACAATGTTAAAAAAAGCCCTGTTTCCCTGGAGGCTGCAGGAAGCGAGAACATCGGGATTTGAATCCTGACATTTTGCCTTGCTGCTGCCTCCAGGGAGGTGGGAGAACTTTGGAAACAGCTTGGAGCGGGTTTCCCCACCTCCCTGGACCTGGCGGGGGGGTCAGAGCCCCCAAAATTGGTAAAAAAAACGTCCGTTTTTTTTTACCAATTTTGGGGTTTCTGACCCCCCCGCTGGGTCCAGGGAGGTGTGGGGACCCGATCCAAGGTGTTTCTGCGCTTCCCCGACGTCCTGAGCCAGTGCAGGAAGCCAGAATGTCAGATTTCGAATCCCGATGTTCTGGCTTCCTGCACCGGCTCAGGACGTCGGGGAAGCCCAGAAACACCTTGGATCGGGTCCCCACACCTCCCTGGACCCGGCGGGGGGGTCAGAGCCCCCAAAATTGGTAAAAAAAACGGACGTTTTTTTTTACCAATTTTGGGGTTTCTGACCCCCCCCCCCCCGCTGGGTCCAGGGAGGTGTGGGGACCCGATCCAAGGTGTTTCTGCGCTTCCCCGACGTCCTGAGCCAGTGCAGCAAGCCAGAATGTCAGATTTCGAATCCCGATGTTCTGGCTTCCTGCACTGGCTCAGGACGTCGGGGAAGCCCAGAAACACCTTGGATCGGGTCCCCACACCTCCCAGGACCCGGCGGGGGGGTCAGAGCCCCCAAAATTGGTAAAAAAACCGGACTTTTTTTTACCAATTTTGGGGTCTCTGATCCCCCCGCCGGGTCCAGGGAGGTGGGCAGACACGATCCAAGCTTTTTCTGGGCTTCCCCGATGTCCTGAGCCAGTGCAGCGACCCAGAATGTCAGGATTCGAATCCCGACATTCTGGCTTCCTGCAGCATAAAAGAGGGTGGGGGAAGTTCAAAATTAGCGCGCATCGGGTCTCCCGACCTCCCTAGAGCTGATGTGCGCTAATTTTGAACTTCCCCCACCCTCTTTTATGCTGCAGGAAGCGAGAACGTCGGGATTCGAATCCTGACATTCTGGCTTCCTGCACTGGCTCAGGACGTCAGGGAAGCCCAGAAACACCTTGGATCGGGTCCCCACACCTCCCTGGACCCGGCGGGGGGGTCAGAGCCCCCAAAATTGGTAAAAAAAAACGTCCTGGGTCCTGGGAGGTGTGGGGACCCGATCCAAGGTGTTTCTGGGCTTCCCCGACGTCCTGAGCCAGTGCAGGAAGCCAGAACATCGGGATTCGAAATTTGACATTCTGGCTTGCTGCACTGGCTCAGGACGTCGGGGAAGCCCAGAAACACCTCCAGAGAGATCAGAGGACCCGATCTACAGCTGCAGGGTGGCTGGGGAAGCTGACGGGGACTCCCTGTCGGCTTCCCTAGCCACCCGCCCATGCCTCCGCAGCTCTGGGGTGGCTGGGTAAGCCAATGGGGGAGCCCCCCGTCAGCTTTCCAGCCACCCCACCCCTGCCTCCGTAGCTGCAGGGTGGCTGGGAAGCTGAACGGAGAACCCCGTTCAGCTTTCCACCCACCCTGCTGCTAAGAACGACTGTTTCGTGTAACGTTAAAATCGCGTTACTCGATACAAGATGTTTCCGAAAATCTTGTAACGTTATGCGGATTTAACGATATACGGTACTCGCGTTATACGGGGTATTACTGTAGTTTGCAAGAGAAAGAGAGAAGGATGCTATACTACAGCAGTTTTCCTCTTTCAGTTTGCGTCACTGCTGAGAGAGTGTTCGGAACTGGGTGGCCTGGTTAGATGACTTGACAGTTTGGAAGTGGTCAATTTTAACCAATTTGTCTGTGTCCCTCTGAAAACTAAAACAAGTCTGAAATAATGGATTATTGCCTGCCATGTAGTTTATATTCTGCTTTCTCTTGTTTTGTTTTTTGCATTTACAGTAAAATGAACTAGAGGTTTGGTGACCCTCGGAATATGTCTGTTAGACCGGGTTTGCTTTGTTGTTTCACAAGTGTTGCTGCACTACTTACATTTCAGGAAACATTGAACTATGCTTTTTTACTAAAGAAGGAAAATCCATCTAATAAATTTTTCAAACCCCCTATTAGACTGATATAACCATAATCATTCCATAAAATAAACAAGTGTCCTCTTAATGTCTGATGCTCACTGATTAATCAACAATGGGCTTAGTCCATTAAAAAACCTGTTAAAGCTTGTAGCACCCAGTAATAAGAGATCCTTTGTTGCGCCAATTTTTTAAGCAAAGTTTTGTCTTCATTGCTTTGCAACAATGAACATAAACAACATATTTATAGTCTACTTTTCTTTTATTCAGCAGTTTGAATAGCTGTTTGCCTCAAACAAATCCTCAATATCACCCTGTTTAGGGCAAATTGCCGCAGATAAGAATTCTCTCTTGCCACATTCACATTGTTCACCATCATCAATGTGGCCTCACCTCTTTAGGTTTGTTTTGAATCTTGTCACCCCAGTATTCTGTCTATTCAGCATCTTCCATGTCCTATATTGGAGATGGTGTCCTGCTGCTGGCTTCTCCTTTTTCACTCCTAGCCCTCTGGGTGAAATTCTTTTCCATCTTTCAGTTCAACAAGCCTCACCTGAAGATAGAATTTATGCTATCTTTTTTAGGAAGCTCTTCCTTGATATCAACCTTGATGTTGAAGTCTAAACATTGGGGCTCTTTCATGCTTATTCTTCTCAACATCTGCTGCTACTTGTCTCCTCACTTCTGGAGATGCTATGCACACAAAATAATTGGGATGCCCAGTTAACCTGGTGATGCCCAGTTGATGCCAGTATGCTTTAAGACAGAGGTTCCTGACCTAAGGCCCATGGCCCGGATCTGGCCTGTGGTGCCATTTCATGTGCCCTCCACCAAGGGCATTCAAGAAACAAAAATTATTTTATTTATTTTCATATTTATTTATTATTATTTATTTATTTCATCAAATTTATACCCCGCCTTGCTCAGGTAAACCTGACTCTAGGCGGCTCCACAATAGACAAAAAAACAATATCCCACCAGAGACCCCCCCCATACAAGTCCTCTATTGCCGCCCAAGACCCCCAGATTCCTCTCCCTTCGAGGCCGGCTGGCCGAGGGAGAGTCCAACAAGCTCCTTTTTCCTCACCGGCCGGTGACGGGGGCCGGGAGGGGGCGTCGTCGTCTTCGCACGGCAGCGTCCGCGTCTTCGAGCCTCCCCCAACCAGGAAGGCTCCTTTTAACCTCACCGGCCGGTGACGGGGGCCGGGAGGGGGCGGCGGCGGCGTATACTGCCCTAATTTGTGAATGACTCAGGGAGGTTTCACAACAATAACAAAACACTAAAAGAATCCCACATTAAAATTCATCCATGGCCATAAACCCCCATAACATTTAGATTAAAAGAATTTAAAAGAGTTAAAAATCAACAAGTTAAAACCAAGATTAAATTTACACTAAGGGGTGGATCAAATCAGCCAACAGGCTGGGGCCATCAAATGCCCAGGGCCCCATACCTGCCCCGCCAGCCATGTTTTCACTCCCTTCCTAAAGGGCAGCAACTCTGTCCGGAGATGCAATTCCATGGGTAGGAGGTTCCAAAGGGTCGGAACAGACACAGAGAAGGCCCTTCTCCTAGTGCTAGAGAGATACGCCTCTCTAACCGATGGCACCACAAGGGCACCTCTCCGGTCCGCTCTGGTGGGACGGACAGATGTTCTTGGGGTGACACGGTCTCTAAGGTATCCTGCCCCACTACCATATAGGGCTTTAAAGGTGATCACCAGCACCTTGAATTGCACCTGGAGGCACACTGGCAGCCAGTGCAGCTCCTGAAGTAGTGGTGAAGCACGAGCATAACATCTGCAACCTATAACTACCTGGGCAGCCACATTCTGGACCAGTTGCAGCCTCCCCTTGAAGCTGTCGGGACAAAATGGCCATCCCCAACATGTAGAAAGGGCAGAATGACCATGCGGCCCTCAAAGATGACTGAGAGAGTGTGACCTGGCCCTCAGCTTGAAAAGGTTAGGAACAGTGATGGGGTGTTACCGGTTAGGACTGGTATGCCCGAACCGGTAGCACCACATCAGGAGGGGTTGCCGGGGTGGTGGTAAACCCATGGGCGACCGGTTTGGTCGCCTCTCTGCCCCTCTCCAAAAATGTATTTCTGGGCAGCCAAAATGGCTGCCCGGAACTGTGCATGCATCAAACCTCTGTTTGATGCATGCATGGTTCTATTTTTTAGTGTGCATGCATCAAAGAGGTTTTATGCATGCAGACTAAAAAAAGAACTGCACATGTGTCAAACGGAGGTTTGACGCATGCACAGACTTTGTTTTTAATTTTTTTAAATTTGCTCCACCCACGACGTCATGATGTCATGACGTCAGCTACGTCCACAACATCCATGATGTCACAGTGGGGTAGCGGGATTTTGACAACCCACCAATGGTTAGGAACCCCTGCTTTAGGACTACTGGACTCAAGCTGCAATAAACTGTTGGGGTGGAATTGCCTTTGTCAGACCCCCCCGAAAGCCACCCAAAGGAGGATTCCATTCTCCCTCACAAATATTTTGAAATCCACTCCATGATCTGTATCTTGTCGAACAAACTGTAATGCTTCAGGCAGGCATCAGCCATGATAAAGCTTGCTATCACTATTTTAGCTTTTCCAAACAGAACAGGTCTTTGGCATATCTCTAAGACACACTGACTGCATCATCAGCAGTTCAACTGGATCCCTTACAATTATGGTGTTTGTGAAGTTTGGACACTGCACAAATTTAACCTAAAAGAAGTTCAGAAACAGTTTTTCAATTGGATGCTTTGCAGAATTCACAGAAATCTCTTCTAGTTACAATTGAAACCACTGGTATATCTTAGCTATTTTCTTTGTATATGCAGCCTTTTGCTTCTGGTTTAAGCGTATTTTTATATAGTCTGCAGAAAATTGGCCAGAATTTTTTCCCCAAAATGTCAAAATTCGAAGAATGGACAACACCCTTTTTATCCCTTTTCCAGTGTTTTAGGAGGTTCAGTGGGTGCACTTGGGGGGTCCCTTCAATAGTCCTGCCCTCTTTTCTCTCTCTGTGTGTTGCAATCCTGTTGTTTACTCTCAGCACAGGTGCAACACAGTGAAAACACCCATCCCCCCCCCAAAAAAAGGGTGACAACACATGAGGGCAGCAGTTTAACTCTTACAAAGCCAAAATAGTCTGAGTGTTTTCCAAAGTCTTTATAAATTATTGTGGGATGGCCAGTACGGCAGTGATGGGCACCTAAAAAAATTACTACCACACCGTGGACAGAGCCAACGTCATGGGTGGAGCCAACATCATGGGTGGAGCCAATGCCATGGGCGGTCTAGACATGCCTGCCATATGGCCATGTATACATTTGCAAACACAGGCAGCACTGGTTCTTTGGCTATAAATGGAGATGAACACTGCACCCTAGAGTTGGATATGACTGGCTTTTGAGCAAGGGAGACCTTGAACCACTTGCAGGGACAAAACCTGATGTCAAATTTGAATACCAATCAGGGATCTTCTGTTATTAGGTAAAGGTTGCCCTTGCTCGAAAGCCAGTCATTACCAACTCTAGGGTTCAGTGCTCATCTCTGTTTTCTAGCCAAAGAGCCAGTGGACTTGATCCACAAAAGCTCACATTAAAACACAGCAGTTAGTTTTTAAGGTGCCACAACGTTTTTGTCTTTTCGATTTGTTTACTCTCTGATATGCTTGCAAAGAATAAAACTTTTGAAATGGTAGCCATGTTAATATGTGTTTCAAGCATATCAGAGAGTAAACAAAACAAAAAGACACATGTCCATATGCACGCATGTACGTACGCATGCACACACCATCTCCACACCCAAGCCAAAGGCAAGTCACTTACCCTGGGGTAAGCTTCAGCAGCTGTTCTTCCTCCTCCTCACTCGGGACAACAACAAGGGGAGCATTAGCACCTGAGTGCCGCCACGGCAATGCTGTGGCCCAGCTGTGGCTTCTCTTTCTCCTCCTCATCCCGGGGGGGGGGGTTGCCCTTCCTCCTCACCCACCGGGCCCAGCAGTGATGGGATGACCCCGGTTCCATCCGGTTCCCTGGAACCGGTAGGAACAATCCCGGAGGGTTCTCCGGGAGGGGAGTCAACTTTTGAGGCGTACGAAATAATTTTTTTTTAAAATGGAGCCAAAATGGCTCCAATTTACTGTGCATGCGCAGAAACTCAATCTGACACATTGCACATGCATCAGATTGAGTTTCTGTGCATGCACAGTAAATTGGAGCCATTTTTTTTTTTGCTTTGAGGCTGTTTGTGCCACTTTCCCTTACACCTGTGCTTCTTTGAACATAGGTGCTGCATGTCTCCCGTACCATTTTAGTTTTACATTCCATCTTGTTAATGGGCTCTGCAATTGTGTGCCTTCCTAAACAGTCTCTAGCTTTTCCAAATCATTCCAGCGAGGACATCTTTCCTTCTGCCATGGATTGCAATGGGGCTCTCACCATAAGCACCATTGGTATTCACAACCGTAACTATACATATTGCTGTAATATTATTTTTCCTGCCAAAGGACACTTTCAAGTTTAGAATTCCACAGTAGTGGTCCACATGGAGCAGTAGGAAAATGTCTTTATACACAATGGATCCCCAGTCCTAAATATGTCTCAGTCTTTAGCTCTGTGCATGACTATACCAATAATCACTTTGAAATGCCTTTCAGCTACTGCTGTAATCAGACAGCCTTATTTTGTTCTCTCCATAAAAACACAACTTGCCTTCTCTGCAGAGGTGCACCTTGTGACCATGATCAACAGGAAAGCAATGGCAAAACAGAATTGTTGCCACTACTGTTTAAATCCACCAAGAACCTTCTTTTCTTGATTAGTTGACAGTAAAGAATAATCTTTACTACACTACATCCCTGCCCCCTTTTAATTGATAACTTTAATATCTAGGTATAATGTTCCTTTGAGGTAGATCTCTTCATTGTCCTGCCTGCGATTTGCTTGGTTGTTGAAGAGGTTTGGAGCAACAAAGGATCCCCTTTGCCTTTTCACTGTAAAAAGTGGATCATTTATGCTCCTATCATTTAAACATAATTTAAACAGGACTCCATTTTCTACTCAGCCCATTAATGTTATCTAGCAGGATCTGCACAGATTCATAGATTGTCTGCTGTACAAGTAGGGGTCACCGTAAATGCTCCATGTTGACAAGCCATTCCCCATACTGTGATATTCCTGATACCTGTGGGATTCCCCATACTGTGAGACTGTTAGGACGTAAGTTTTCACCTAACCAATTGGGAACAATAATATATCTGCTTTAGTGCTTTAAGAGTACTGAGTTCATGCTAGAGCAGGTTAATTGTGTTATCTCATTAGCTTGCCATTACTTTGGATAAAAGGAGGTTTGTAGCTTTAATGCTCAACACAGCTAATGTTCACTGTGCTGAATGCTAAACACTGCCTCATGCTGAACTGCTGCCTGAAGTTCAACTGCTGCTGACCTACTGTTTGAAGCTGAACTACTGTTCTTCACTCAGCACATTACTACTGCTACTTTGGCTATTGGACTACTGTATTTGTTGTTTGACTATTTGCCTTGGACTGTTTTTCTCCATGTTTACTGAGGACTGGTAAGAAGAAAGGAATACATTAGTACCCCGGATAATGTTATGACTTGGTTCCACAAGTCCCGTTGTTATCCGGTTTTTAATGTTGTGTGATACATTGATCACACAATGTTAAAAAAAGCCCTGTTTCTCTGGAGGCTGCAGCAAGCCAGAACGTCGGGATTTGAATCCTGACATTTTGGCTTGCTGCAGCCTCCAGGGAGGTGGGGGAACTTTGGAAACAGCTTGGATCAGGTCTCCCCACCTCCCTGGACCCAGCGGGGGGGGGGGGTTCAAAGACCCCAAAATTGGTAAAAAAAAAAAAAGTCCATTTTTTAACCAATGTTGGGGTCTCTGACCCCCCCGCTGGGTCTAGGGAGGTGGGGAGACCCGATCCAAGCTGTTTCTGGGCTTCCCCGATGTCCTTAGCCAGTGTAGCAAGCCAGAATGTCGGGATTCGAATCCCGACATTCTGGCTTGCTGCACTGGCTGAGGACGTCGGGGAAGCCCAGAAACAGCTTGGATCGTGTCCCCTGCCTGCTCCAGAGAGATCAGAGGACCCGATCTACAGCCGCAGGGTGGCTGGGGAAGCTGACGGGGACTCCCTGTCGGCTTCCCTAACCACCAGCCCTTGCCTCCACAACTGTGGGGTGGCTGGGGAAGCCGACGGGGGAGCCCCCCATCAACTTTCCAGTCTCCCCACCCCTGCCTCCATAGCTGCAGGGTGGCTGGGAAGCTGAACAGAGAACCCCGTTCAGCTTTCCAGCCACCCTGCTGCTAAGAATGACTGTATCAGATAACGTTAAATATCGCGTTATTCGATACAAGATTTTTCTGAAAATCTTGTAACGTTATGCGGTTTTCACGCTATACGGTACTCGCGTTATCCGAGGTATTACTGTACTTCTGTTTTGCTTTGAAACATTCTGCTGCTTGCTACTATTGTGTTTTCCTTGAAAGAGACTTTACCATTGGACTTTGCTTTCAACCTTTGCTTTTGCCATAAGTAAACAACTCTTTTCACACTACAGTATCTGTTCGGTTCCTGCATTAATCACTGTACTCTCAGACTTTTGCTGCAATGCCCTTGCACCTCAAGGGCTTCACTCTTCATCCTAACAGAGGCATGTTAGGGGCATGCCATTCCCATTTACTAACCCTATCCAGAAACTCTGGCTGGTACATTGGGGAGTGATTGTGCCTCTTCTTTGGGCTCTGAGAAGGCATAACTGTTTTGTAGCAGATACACTTAAGACAGCACTGCTGCTTTCCATGGTGGATGGGAGATCCTCTACACCAGGAACGACAGTCCTAATGTGTGGGGCTATTACTGTGATCAGACTATACATATGAAGAAAACACAGACATTTTGTTACACAGAACAGATGGTCTTTCCTCTATACCTGGTGTTTGGGTAACATATGTGGTCCTCTGATCTGAGGTTGACTCCTTCTGTGAGGGATGCCTGCAGAAAACAATTATCCCCTCTCCTATTTCTTATGTCCTCCAAGGAACACTAAATTGTTTTTGAAACATTGATATAGCCCAGTGATTGTGAACCTTTTAGAGACTCAGTGCCCAAACAGAGGGGCAGGGTGAACTCTATGCTGGGGGGAGGGAGAAAGCACTCCAATTGGGTTGGTAGGCAGAGAGGTGGGACAAACACTGTGCTGCGGGGAGGGAGGAAGTGCTTCCATTGGGCTGCTGGGCAGAGAGGTGGGGCGAACTCTGTGTTGGGGCAACGGCATGCATGCCAACAGAGAGGTCTCTGAGTGCCCCCTCTGGCACATGTGCCATTGGTTCACCACCACTGTCATAGCCTATGCTACCTCCATATCTTTTGAAACATTTGCCATGTTAAGAGGACCTAATAGCCTTGCCATCAAAGTTGCTGCAAGATCATAACAAAATCGAAAGGGCCATGAGGCTAGAGTAACTGTTGGTTTGCGACTCCTGGGTTTGCCAGGAAGTGCAATTATTTTTTGTTTTTTATTTATACTTTAGTAAGAATAAACAGGCAAATGTAAAACAGTTTATTCAAACCATTTTGAATAAAGGTAAAGAATGATTGATAGTTCCTGTTCTTCTTCTTTTTTTGACAGACACAGCCCAAACAACAAGGTCTTGAAAAACTTGTAGACTATGGTTGTCTGCCCTGAGGGAGTCCAGTAAGACTTCCAGCAGAAATGATCTTCTTGATGGTGGCAGTGTCACTATGGAACACCTTCTGTATTCTGGAAGTTAGTCAAAATGGAACTCTTCAAAAATGCATTCACTGATATCTTGTTCCCTAGCTGAGCTTGTAGCCACATTTGTAACCCCAGCTTCGGCCAATCTAGCAGTTCAAAAGCAAGAAATTGCAAGTGGATGAATATGTACCACTGTAGTGGGAAAGGTAGCAGCATCCCATGTGCTCTAGCATCTAGTAAATGCCTGCCACGTGACCCTGGAAATGTCTGCAGATGTAGATAGCACTGGTTCTTTGGTTGTAAACAGAGATGAACATCACCCCCTAAACTGGCTTTTGAGTAAACCAGTTGAGTAAAGACCTTTACCTTTACTTAGGGCTAGGTAACTGCTAAGATTCACATCTCCTACTTCCAGCACAAGTTAAACTAGGTTAAGTGCATTTGTTTTCTCACTCCCAGCTTCCTCCTTTGTAATTTGAATATAAAGATAAGGTCCTAGAGTCATTTGACTTGTATCTTTACTTTGTCTTTGTCAATGAATAAAGTGATGGATCCTGAAGGATCTATAACATTGGAGGAGCAGTTTGTAGCTTTCTATCTGTCATTGGAGCAATTTTTCTGCAAAGGGCAGAGTAGCCAGCCTGTGTCTGTGTGTGTCTGCACACAATTAATGCAGATTTTAATACTTTATTGGATTTTTTTGTTCTCTGCTTGTAGTACAATGCATTAACCTTTTTGGTTAAACAATTCTAATTATAAGTTTTCTTGTAGACTAGTTCCTATTGAACAGGTTTATGGAAAGACAGCAATGTAAGGAACCTAATCCTTTTCTTGGAATGGAACTCAAACTGATGATTAATTTGTTTCTGAGAAACTGCATGAGAGAGGCAATGCTGCATTGTAGTAGAATGGACCCTCACTTAACAAATTTAATGCATTCTCCGGGACCTTTTGTACTACAAAAAAATTGTAAAGTGAATTTCCCATAGGAATGCACGGAAACCCAAAATTTGCTAACTGAAACATGGTTTCCCATAGGAATGCATTGAAAAACCAATTAATCTGCTCTGAAAAATTTGTTAACCGAGCCACTATTTTCTATGGATTTCCTTTTGTTATGCAAATTTTGTGTTAAGTGAGGCACTTGTTAAGCAAGGGTCCACTGTATAGTTTTCCTGTGCTTGCCCTCTGTCTTTCAGTGATTGTGAGATCAGTTGTTGCTCTACCTCAGGGGTTCTCAATGTTTTCAAGCCATGGGCTGAACCATGCCCCATCAGACAGCTGAGTGGGCTGGACTGGTGGTTCCCCCCACCATAAAGGCTGCTGTAAAATGCATCTGCAGCTGTCATAAATGCATTTATGACAGCCACAGGTGCATTTACGGCTGTTGTAGATGTGTTTACAATACCCACAGGCGCATTTATGACTGTCATAAACATGTCCACTTCCAGTGGCAGCAGTGACAACAATGTGGACCATATAAAATGGTGCCACAGGCTGGATCCAGCCCACGGGCTGTAGATTGTGAACCCCTGCTCTACCTATTAGGCATAAGGTGATGTGTTGAGTAATAGATGAAAATGGATGAAAGGTTATTTACTGGAAATGGAGACTGAACGAAGATATGTCCCCAGACAAGAAGTGAATGTATGTACAGTAGAACCCCGCTTAACAATAAAAATACATTCCACGGAGTTCTTTGCTATACATTTTTTTCATTATGCAGTTCCCTATGGGAGAACCAGGGTTCCCATTAAGCAGGTATACCCCAGTTACCAAAATCCCCACATAACAATTTTTTTTGTTAAGCAGGGTATAGTCATTGCAAAATGAACACTCATTGTGTGAATTTTTTCCTATACGATGTGTTCGTTATGTGAGGTACCACTGTATATTGCTTCAAATTCTGTGTATGTGTCAAATCTGAGCAAGAGTAGGATGGAGTCTACAATAGGATTACATTCATTATGTAATCCTGAAACTAAATTGGGTGTGTGTGGGTGGGGTGGGAATAGATATGTAACTGAAGTTCCCTTCTGAATATTATTTTCCTCTTGCCACTTACTTTCTGGAGCAATGGTTACTCCTGCAGTATATTGTGTTTATCCAGGAAATGCAGTAGTTGGGAGGTGAGATTAATATTATAGCACTAGGCACACAGAAGATTTGCTTTGAACTGCAGTTAGACAACTCAGTGCATTTGTATGAAATGTTGGATCAAGGCTGAAGTTCATATGATACAGTTGATATAAATTTGAAACTGGAGAATTGAGTCTAGCTGCAATAATGAATCCTTAGATTCATTATTTGATGCTATGGTAGTTGGGGTGCTAGTTCACAACCATGAACCCAAGCATCGACTTCTTATTTAGGAACCATTTGTTGCTGTAGCTTAAGCCCTTCCTCTTCTTCCAGTATAAGCATGCAACAGGTTAGGTTTTTCCCCCATTCATCCATTGCTGTCCTAAGAAACTTTAAGTGTGTATCTTGTAGGTAAAATATTAATAAGGAATCTTCTTGAAAAGGAAGCATGTAGAGCTAGCTAACAGATTCATTTTGTTTTTCCCATGGAGAATTATTTTTTGTTTAGCAGTATCCTTTTGGTGTCCTACCTAATAAGCAGACTGTTCTGCTCTAGACAAATGATATCTAAATTTATCTAGGACTTCTGTAGAAACCAAACTCTTACTGAGGTAAATATGGATTTGGTTTTTGTTTAATTCTACCTGCCTGGTAGGAGTAGGGTTTTTTTTTTTAAAAGAGAAAGCTTTGTAGTGTTGCATTTTCTCAAATTTGAAGTCACTCCTTTCAAGCATCTTCATTTCAGCATCTAGAGAATAGTTTGAGTCAATTTAGAAGTGTTTGTGCCTCAAGAGAAAGGCCTTTTGATGATTCTATCTGGTGGCTTGGGACCAAATACATTTTCCAGCATATGCCATTATGTGTCAACATCCATTTATCAAAGGAGTGATGAAGTTTTATAAAAGTGTGGTAAAAGCTTGAAACTACTTTTAACAACATCCTCTTTCTCCTTTAGATTCTGGCAGTACTAGCCTTTTGAGAAAACAGTGCCCTTTTTTATATATCTTTTAGAGTAACAGAGAAATGTTATCTTCTAGAGGTACTGAGTGCAATGGCTATTATATTTTATGAAGCTCTCAGTGAATGTGTCTTTAGGTACATAGGGCTTTTGAACTGTTCTAAGATGTCCAGACTGAACATTATAGCCCTCTTCAGGTATTAGTGTTTGTGTCTACTTGCCACACAAAGGGGACACTCTAGCCTTCCCTTATTTCTGATTTCAGTGGCCAAACAACAGTGCTTGATCTCCTTCCCTACTACATCCTTTGTCTCTCTATACTGGGATTGACAGCTGTGAAGACCTGACAACCTTTGCTATACACATGGCCTCTCTAAATGGGTCAAGACCATAATTCCCCAGGCTCCTGGTTCTTTCATAAAGTGTGTATGAATAGCAGAGCTCTCCCTCTTGTAACTGATCTCTCTCTACCTGCAGAAGGTGGAAACTAGGGTGTTGTGTTCTTTGTAAAGTGGCTGTACACAAATGATAACATCTGTTTGGGTCTACCTTTTGTAAGAGATATGGAAGAGAGCAACAGACACCAAGGCGAAGTCTATGTCTTTTAAAATCAAATAGTGCCACTTTCAAAGTACTGTATCCATCATAGGCCAATTTGGAAGGGAAACTATGCCCTTAATCTACAATCAGTGTGGAGACCTTTACATTGTTATCATTTAGCCACAGGTTTCTATCTAATATTCTCAAGGGACCTTCAGAACAAAGCAAAACAGAAAAAAAGAACTGGGTCTCTTTCAGAGGACATTTGGTGAAGCCTTGTAATATATCAACTTCTTAAAACCAACATAATTTAGATATTCTGCCTAGCTTTTTCGTTACTCTAATGACAAAAAATAGGAAGTGTTTATGTCTTCAGGCTGGAGATTGTTGTATTATTACCCAGTTGTTTTGTGGAACAAATTCTGCTCCAGCTAAGTATTGTATTGCTAAGCTAATAGCATGTCATTCTAGAATTGGACTGAACATATTTCTAATTTCCTAACACATTAAGAAAAGTGGATGAAAGCACTTGTACCCTGAAGCCCCCTAGTCTGTGATATTTTTTGTTATCATTCCTTTTTTACTATAGCAGAGCTCATCTTGATTATATTCCCACCCTGTAGTCATATATTAATAAAGTAAAGGCCTTTTCTATTGCTGTTATGGGCAGTTAAAGGATAGCCCTTTTATTTATGTTTTATGGGTCTAGATAAGTATTTTATAAGGGTCCAAAAGGTAGTCTTCCCCTCTAAACTGCCAAGGATCATTTTCCCTTTGTAGAAATAGAGTTGCATACGTGGATATCTACCACATACAGTATATACATTTGGAGCAGAAATAAAAAATGTGTCTGAGACTTCAATATCTGTAGCTGAGAGCATGAAACATTACTGAATCTTTGGCATTGCCACCTGCATACTGGCACTATGCTGCTTTACGGTTGTGTTTGCTTTGGAGCATAAGTGTTTCATGTCTGTCTGTGATGTTGTTTTGCCATTTAAACAGAACTTGCCTCCCACTTTCATTGATAGAGCTCTCTGTCTAACCTAATCCTAGATACACACCATGCTATATGCATAGGTACTTTTGTCACCTCTCTACACTTCAGATTTTCTAATGTACAGATGGGGCTGCGGTGGTTTGAGACTCAAGAGCTGTGTGACATCAGTCTGGAAAGAACTGACAAGGGATGCAACTGCTATGGAAAATATAAATGTCATGTTGCTTATCATTTGAAAAGAAATTGAAGGTAAAAACTGCCATAATTAAAATGCTGCAAAGAATGTATTGTATGACCACACCTGGAATACTATGTTCCATAGTGACATTCCTTCACAAATAAAATATTACAGAATGGCAAAAGGCACGGACAAGAGAATCTATAATGATTAATGGGTTAGATCAGTTTTCTCTTAAGAAAAGGTGAGCAGAACTCTTCAGTTTAGGGGGGAAAGAACAATACAGACAGGATATTATATAGGAGCATAAAACTGTTTATAGCATGGAGAAAAAATACAGGGGAAAGTATTTCTCCCTTGTAATACTAGAATCAAATGTCTTCATGGGGTAGCAGAATGGTGGAAGAACAAAATAGGTGTTCATTCACAAGATAGAGTGAAGGTTATTAAGTTAGTTGGTCACCTTTTGCAGGCAATTGGAGAAATTCGTGTAGGGTAATACTGTACTATCGATCCTTTATAGTCATATGAACCAAATGTTATTTCCTGTATGAGACACAGTTTACCTTTTCAGTACCAGATGGGAAGGTGCTATACTTCACTATTGACATTCTTATATCTTGTTAACCACTGTAGGAGTAGGGGGGCATTTGATTTGAACCAACAGGGCTTTTCATATGTTCACAAACACAGATAATTTTCATATTAGAGGTGAACAATCTGTAAATGTCAGTGGAAACATTCATCAGCTATGCAACCATATTTACAACACCTTCTGTCCCAATTAAATAGTAATGAGGGAATCATTGAAATAATCAAGCATTTACTATTTGACTGTTGTGTTTGATAATCCCAGTAGAGCAGGGGTTTCGAACCTTTTCAAGCCGGAGGCCGGGTCATCTTCTCAGTCAGCTTCTAGGGCCGGATAGCCATTTTGTCTGGCCTGCACATGGGTGTGGCCATTTTGTCCTAGCAGTTTCAAAGGGGTAGTCATTTTGTTTCTCAAATGCCCTTGGAGGGGTGGGAGGGGCACATGAAATGTCACCGCAGGCTGGATCTGGCCCATGGGCCTTAGGTTGTGAACCCCTGCAATAGAAGATTTGATTTAGCAAAATCACAGAAATATGTTTTGAAGTGTTCTGGTTATAGATCCATAATCTTAACCTTTTTCTGTCCTCTCAAAGACTGCTCCTCTTCCAAATGACTGGAAGATGGATACAACTTGAGACAATATGTCATAATCTGAGAATGCTCCAATATTTGCAGGTTGATTTTTCCCAGAGGTAGCTTGATGCTTGCAGAATTAGACCCACCACCACCAGCTGAAGACAGCTATAGTACTTGCACTGTTGGACCTTTACCCTGCTACAGCTGCTAAGCCCCACCTGAGAGCACTGGGAGAAGGTTGTGGACCATCTTATGCTCCACTTGGAGACCCTAGGTGGTTTAGCTGCACTGTATAAGAACTGAATTTCCAACAATCAGAGCATCAAGAATCTCAGTGCTGACAATTTGCCAGGATGCTGCACAATGTGATAGCGACTGTAATGTGTGCACTGTGGTTGTTGATACCAAGAAGCATACCAAAGGTAGAGAAAGGTACCAAGGTGAACTTAACTCTTAGACATAACTGAGCCAGGACGAAGACTTCAAGACTCTGAGAGCCTTATTGATGATAATGTGGAATAGCCAAATGGCAACAAATTGCTAATTGCAAGCAGAGACAGAGGAGATTGTCTACTTCAGCAACACATTAAAAGGCCAGACATGGGAAAGCAGAGCATAAATTTAATGAATAAATGCTGGAATAATTATTTTTCAAACAAACAGCTAGAACTGATCCACTTCTCAAGATTAATGCCAAGGCTGACAGATATCACAAGCACCTTTAAGAGATGGGAGAAGATGCAGTTATGTTGGAACAGAAACTAAACCTTCCAAAAATGAAGATGCCATCAACCAATAAAAAAGTAAAGTATTGTGAGAGAAAAAAGCCACCACTATAAATAGCAGCCTGCAAAGCAATACTGTAATCTGAAGCTGCACAAGCAAACATTGAACGCATTAACATCATCTTGGATAGATGATGCTTTTCCTCTGGCAGGATGTTTGAATTTTTATTTTGGATTAACATTTACATGTGATCATAATGCAAAGATACTATAAACCACTAAAGACCATTCTTGCCAAGACAATCACCCACCCTTGAAACTTCAAAAACTTTTAACACATCATTCTGAAATAGCAAATTCCTCACCTTATGAGTGCAGTACAGGCCTGGCAAAAAGGTGTTCTCATCTCTGCCTCACAGAACAAGAAGCTAGACGAACGTGGAAGAGCAAGGGCACACAATGCTTTAATAGCTACCTGTTTTCATCAGCTTGCTAGAGGAAAGAGAAGAGGGGACTATGATTATGCATTAACATTCCTAGGAAATATTATAAAGATGGGACGGCTATTTATACACTGTTGAGGTCTTCAAAGTCTTGGGGGACAATAATGATGATCAAAGCAAACAATTAAATGATTCCAAAGCAGTTTTACCAAGAGATTTTAAAGGCAGTTCATAATAGAAATTTGGTTGCATGCTTGAGCAACTGGTCATTTTGAATGCTCAGATCAAAGATTTGATGCTTATGAAAAGTATGAAGGAGAAATGAAAGGAACAAGAATATCAAACACACCAAAGCTAATCCTGGTAATTTGATAACAATAGATCTGTTTCAGGTACAGCGGCAAGCATTGTTACCTGTTCGTACTACAGTTCGTGCTTTATGATGGGAAAAAACCCTACTAAACTGACTTTTGCTGGAAGAAACCCAAAGCTGTGCTTTGTTGCAAGGATGTTTTGTCTTGAGATTACCTCATGCTTTGGTCCAAAATACACATTCCTAGTGCAACTCCATCTGGACAAACTCCAGAGAATGGTGGCTCACAGAGCAGCCTGGCATGCTGTGGTTCATTGGATTGCAAAGGGTCAGACTTGACTATATGACTGAACAAGCATAACTCCCAGAAAACTGGGATTTTATGTGGATAAATACCAGCACATTCTAAGTACCAAACATTGGTTCAGTTAAACGATAAGCAGACATAAGCAAATAAACTTCAGCAAAGAAAGGTAGCCGAAGAGGGCTGCAAGTGAAACCTTCTGTTACTATCTGGAGAACGAGTTACATATGATAGCCATAAAATCTGCAAAGAAAATCCTTTCGTATTTGGCAGTTGTAATGAAGTAGTCACCTGAATAGAAGAAAAAAGAAAAACAATTATAGTACAATGAAAATGCAGACATTTCCCTGTTCTGCAGATCCGTAGTTCCATGATGATGCATAATCCAAATGGATTATATGCCACTTTTACCTTTCCGTTCTATTGCCAGGAATGGAGGAAGAGTTGATGTAAATAATTGCATGCTGTCAAGTAAATTCTGATTTTCAGGTTGGAGAATATAAACAAGTGTTTTACCATTCCCTTCTTCTGGAGGTGCCCTGGGACTATGTAGCTTGCTCAAGATCACACTGACTGGCCTTTCTTCCATCAAATTCCCAACCTCTGGTTCTGCAGCCAGATGCCTAAACCATTGAGCTATTTAGCCAGCTTCCACATAAATAAATACCAGGCAGGGCTCACACTTCCACTTCTGGGAGTGACGAGCACAGCGCAGAGCCAGATGAATCACAGCAAACCCATTTGTGTGGATTCATGGGAGCTAGGGCTTCTGGTAACTGAAGTCCAGAAACATCTGGAGTGCCAAGGTTCACCATCACGGCCCTAGGGTGATCATCTCCTGGCCCCATTCTGAGGCCAGGACAAATACAACAGGCAGAGACCACATTTCCAAGATCACTAAGGAAGGGCTGAATCCAAGCATGCATCACATTCATTCTAATCTGAACATCATTCTGGCTCTGTATGGAGCAAAGCCCCCCAAAGCAAAGATCACCCTTTTCCATAGAAATTGCAAGCAAGAAAAGAACCAAATTACATGGTAGATAAGATCAGAGCAGCATGACTGGGTTTAATACTAAAATGTCCCCTAAATGGATACGATAAGCCACACTACCTGTGGAGAAGATTTTGTTCTTTCAAGAAAAGGTACAGAGGCCTAATTATAAATGATCAGATTAAACCAAATTATAAAAAGCAATTAATGAAGGGTAGGTTGGAAAGGTAGAAGTGGGAAAAATTATAAAGCGCACAGCACCTAGGTTAGTACATATTCAAGCAATCAACCTCGAAGCAGGGTATTAGTCAGGATTTTTCTGAGCGTACACAAAACGAGGCTCACAATACCAGCTGGCAGAGGAACGCTCAAGGAGATGAAACCATTGAACTGCATTCTCTTTTCACTGATGTGCAGTAAACACCTAGTAATATGAGTAGAAGCCAACAGACAATTAGAAACGTACAAAGGCAGGTGCTTTCCTGGAACCTGGCAAAGTGGCACATTTTCATGCCAAAGGCAGCTGTGGAGACTTCCCAGTTAAGAAATATTGCTGCCTATCTTTGGCTAACTAAAGCAACATACATGCAGGTGCTCTTTCCATGAGACCATGCCTCCTAAGCTTTTATGAAAGAGGTCTAGTTGCACCACTCTATCTGAGTGTTGAAGCGAGATGGTATTTTTCACACATGATAACACCAATAAGATCCCAACTATGTTCTTGCCTTTAGTTGACTTGGAAGATTCCTTCAGGACAGGACCTCCTTTTCCCATGGCACTCTGATATGCTTACTCTTGCAGCTACATATTCAGTATCTTGAGGGCACAAGAAAAAAGATAAAATGCAAAGGTTTTCTGGAGACAACACTAGTTGAGCACTGTGTGTAATTTATTTATTTATTAGTTACATTTGTGTGGCTCCATTTTGGTCCTATATCACCTAGAATGGTGAACAGGTAAGTTAATAATAATAATAATAATAATTTCATGCCAGAGATTACTCTGGGTTGAAAGGATTTTTGCTGGAGAAACTCTGCTCAGGGGATGCCTAAATGAGGCTTCTTTCATGTCCCAAAGTACAGTTCTCTGGTACAGAAACCTGACCTTCCAGTCTCCAACTCAGCATCTTAACCACTAAGCCACCAGGGAGCTGCAACAAGCAAGTAAAAACAATCATATAAATAAATTAATAAAATACCTTTAAAAGAGATTAAAGGTAAAAATGCCCAAAAAATACAATGGATTATCAACAGTCAACCAAAAAGTCAGCAAGGGGAAGAAGAATATTACAGGAAGCTTCTCTGAATAGTTTAGATTTTGCTTGTTTCTGGGAAACCTGGAGGAAGTCAGCTAGGTAAATAAAGGGGGGCAATTAGAGTCATTGGAGCCACCACGAAGAAGACCCAGTTCCTTTGAAGTCTTCCTCTGGGAGGACACCTGGAGCCTAATGTTTGGGAAAACTGGTGGCATGGGCTCAATTTAATAGGAAGCAGGGCTTGCCTAATTTTCTCAGAGGACCACGGTGGCTTAATGGTTAAGATGCTGAGCTTGACAGTTGGTCAGCAGTTAAAGACCTGAGTGCTGTATGACTGAGTGAGCTCCTGCTGTTTGCTCCAGCTCCTGCCAACCTAGCAGTTTGAAAGCAATAAAATAAAATTAAATGCAAGTAGATAAACAGGTACCATTTCAGCAGGAAAGGTAACGGGGTTTTGTGTGCTTTGGTATCTAGTCATGTAAATGGAGATGAACACTATCCCCTAGAATTGAACATGACTGTCTTTCAAGCAAGGGAGACATTTAGCTAGTCGTCTTAGTGGAACTTGTTTCGTGTTTGAATGCATTATGCTGCTTTATTAATTAATTAATTAATTAATCAAATTTATATTCCGCCCTACTCGCACAGGTGACTCAGGGCAGAACATAACCGGCATATAATACACCACTAAAAACACTAAAAGAACAAAATAAAAATTAAAACCAATTAAAAAACAACCTCTCATTCCCTAGACTGAAAAAAATGAATAAAAGGAATGGGGGTAGGAAGAGGAGGGTAGATGAAGGAAGTTAAATAAGCCAGCGTGGGGGGGGGGGTCAATAAACCATCACTACCCCACACCATTCCTGCCAACCATTCATTTCTCCCTCTCTGCCATGTGAATGTGAAGATGCATACATCAAGGGGATCTATGGAGAGACAGATACAAATTTGCAAATTATGTATTTTCTCTCTGAAATCACCCCCCCCCAATTAAGGATTAGTCATTTTATCAGATCATTTAAAACCAGGAGAGTAAACATTTATGATTTCCTATTCCTGTCTCAACTACTACTAATATTTCCCCCCTGCTCCCAAAGCCAAAGGCTTTGGAATTGGCTTGTATAACTTCTTATATATGAGTTTTGTTTCTCTCTTTTTTTCTTCTTCTTTAAATTGGAAGGAAGAGGTGAATAAAGCCATTTTAACCTGCCCCCTTCCACTATATGCACAAATTCTGATTACTTCAGGTGCGGGCAGATAGGGTTCTTTCTCCTCCTGCTCTCCACTCCTTCCATGCAGAGGAAAGCACTTGAGAATATCTGGTAACGTTTGTTGGTATCATTTCTCTGCTCAGAATTAAATAAACTCTGTAAAATTATATTGACCTGAGGGTATGGAGATATGAAGGTGGTCATTCGCTTGCTTAACTGTGCAAGAATCAAACTGTTTTACTGATAACATTTTATTGATTCATCTCCTCTCTATGCTGCAAGCAGCCTGAAGGTGTTCAAAAATGAACTAGCAGTGAGTGTTTACTTTCTTTCTCCTGCTATGGATACTACAGCCTAACATTACACTGTAGAGCTGTAACTATAAAGCAGTACATGGGACAGATATAAAATTGCTAGGAAAATCAACTTATAAGTGCTTCATGTTACTACCCAGCCTCAGTAAAACAGGAGGCGTACACCTTTTGCTTGTCATTTGGTAATAACACCCAGCCTCTGAGCAATCTCTCCCAGTGGTATCATATGCAAGTTTAAAAAGTATAAGGGATATTCAGAGCCCTGTAGGTTGTATCTGATATCTTCTAATCATGCTCCTCTAGAACGGAGAAGAACCACCATAACTGTAACAACAAGTGGTATTGAAAGCTCTTGCCACCTTTCCAGAAAATGAGATAGTGAAGAATGGTTTGATGCTGTTCAAAAGCCTAGGTCAGGATGAGAGAGTTTTTATCCCCAAGAAAGGTCACCTTACTCTTACCTGAAGCTCTTCTGCAAACAGATGTTCACCACCATTCTTATCTATTTTGCTAGAAAAGAGTGCAAAAGCTGGCTTGAGACTCAACATCAAGAAAACCAAGATCATGGCAACAGTCCCTATCAGTCCTTGGAGAATAGATGGGGAAGAAGTAGAAGCAGTGACAGATTTTAATTTCTTAGGATCAAAGATCACTGCAGATGGTGATTGCAGCCATGAAATAAAAAGGTGACTGATGCTTGGTAAACAAGCTATGAGAAACCTGGGGAACATAGTTAAAAGTAGAGACATCACTTTGCAAACAAAATTTTGCATAGTGAAAGGAATGGTATTTCCAGTGGTAATGTATGGTTGTGAGAGCTGGACCATAAGGAAAGCTGAGTACAGAAGAACAGATGCCTTTGAAATGTGGTGTTAGAGGAGAGTTTTGGAAGTACCCCGGACAGCGAGGAGAACAAATAAGTTGATCCTAGAAGAAATCAACCCTGACTGCTAATTAGAAGGGCAAATAGTAAAGATGAAGCTAAAGTATTGTGGACTTCAAATGAGAAGAGAGGATTCACTTGAGAAAGCCTTGATGCTGGGAAAGGTGGAAGACAAAAGAAGAAGGGGTGGCCAAAAATGAAATGGCTAGATTATTATTATTATTATTATATTTGGGTTTCTATACCGCCCTACTTGGCAGAGCCAACTCAGGGCGGTTTACACACATGTATAGTTACAGTCACAACATATCAATAAATCAATAGTCAATATCCAACGAAAATAGTCAATAAATAGTCAGTATCAGTATCACAGAACATCAGCACATAAACATCATTACAGTAAAAACAGTTCAATAAACAGTAACAAAAGGTTCAATAAACATCAATAACAGCAGTAGTTAAAAAATTTCCATACAAAGAAACAAAACTAGGCAAGCACCACAACAAGTAATGAGCCTCTCCGTCCACCGCACAGCGTCTCTTAAAGCCCCAGCAGGGCGGGAATTCTGGGGGCAGATGGAACAAGTCCCAAGGCTGAACATTCACGGAACGACCAAGGAAGCGTTCACGGGAGAGGGTGGAGACGTCCATGGCTGCCTGCCGCCCGAGTCCCGCAGCTGTTGCTCCCTCGCGTCCGGCAGGCCGAGGGGGAGACCGGCAAAGGCGGCGGCGGCGAGGATCTTTTAACGCCGCCCGAATCCCGCAGCTGTTGCTCCCTCGCGTCCAGCTGGCCATTCTAGCGGTACCATTCTAGATGGTATTGTAGAAGCAATGGGCACAGAGCTTGGGCGGGGGGAGGCTGAGGAGGATGGTGGAAGACACAGGTTCCTGGTGGGCAATGGTCCATAGGGTCACAAAGATTTGGAATCGACTGTGCGACTGAACAACAACGAGGCTTTGTTGTAAGCCTGGAGGAGTAAGGCAGAGATGTAGCATATTTATGGTCCCACTTATCTCTCCCAGAATCATTTATCTATCTTTATTTTTGTCACTAGATAAGCAGTGGCTAAAGTTATCAGCTTACCTGCAAGATGTCATACAAGTAGAACAAGTTCATGAGTGGTCTCCTCTTCTCATGAACTAGGGCAGTGGTGGTGAACCTATGACATGCATGCCAGAGGTGGCACTCAGAGCCCTCTCTGTGGGCACCCCTGCAATCATCCCAGCACATAGTTTGTCCCGCCCTTCTTCCCAGCAGCTCAATGACAACACTTCCTCCCTCCCCCAGCACAGATTTCACCCCACCCCTCTCCCCAGCAATCCAATGGGAGCATTTCCTCCCTCCTTGTTGCTGTGTTGGCACTTTGTGATAAATAAGTTGATTTGGGGTTGCCGTTTGGGCACTCAGTCTCTAAAAGCTTCACCATCTCTGAGCTAGGGCATAATAGGCCTTTAAACAAGAATACCTTAATAGATTTAGGGTTCATGACTGCTGTAATGTAATCTAATGTATTGTCTGTAAGCCACCCTGAGTCGCCATGGCGAGTGGGCGGCAATATAAATTTGAACTAATAAATAAATAATAATAAATAAGATGCTGTGCTTGATGACTGGAAGGTTGACAGATCAGCAGTTCAAGACCCGAGTGATGCATGACAGAGTGAGCACCCATCATCTGTCCCAGCAACTGCCAACCTAGCAGTTCAAGAGCATGGTAGATAAATAGGTATCAAGTAGACAAATAGGTACTACTTCGATGGGAAAGGTAACAGTCTTCTGTGTGCTTTGGCACCTAGTCATGCCTACTACATGACCATGGAAACATCTGCAGATGCAGACAGCACTTACTCTTTGTATTTGTATTGTATTGTATTTGTATTTATTGGATTTCTATACCGCCCTACTTGGTACAACCAACTCAGGGCGGTGTACAACATAATATACAGTCATCCAATAAATTCCGACAATAAGACAAAAATAACATACAGTATAAAATATCACAATATAATAGCAAAATAATAATAGTAGCAAAAATACAGTCCAGTATTGCAAAAATAGTCAAGTGTCATAAATATAAATCATCAAAAGTCACAAATACAGATATCATCAACATCACAAATATAACATTTGCCCACTGACAGCTGTTCTTAGTCAGCCTCTGAGCCAAGGTAGAAGACGCCCAGAGGAAATGCAGGAGCGTCCTCTCCCTGCCACGGTCACAAGTTTCTTTTGCCTCCGGGCCGCGATGGAAAGGGTCCCGGAGGAAGGGCGGGGACGGCGCCTCACCTCCCGCAGCTGCGGCCGTTTCCTCCATCCCAGGCCAAGGTGGAAGGGGCCTGGGGAGCGCGGGAGCGTCCTTCCCCGCCACCGCCGCGGTTCTTATATCGGCCTCCGGGCCGCGATGGAAAGGGTCCCGGAGGAAGGGCGGGGACGGCGCCTCACCTCCCGCAGCTGCGGCCGTTTCCTCCATCCCAGGCCAAGGTGGAAGGCCAAGGTGGAAGGGGCCTGGGGAGCGCGGGAGCGTCCTTCCTCGCCACCGCCGTGGTTCTTATATCGGCCTCCGGGCCGCGATGGAAAGGGACCCGGAGGAAGGGCGGGGACGGCGCCTCACCTCCCGCAGCTGCGGCCGTTTCCTCCATCCCAGGCCAAGGTGGAAGGGGCCTGGGGAGCGCGGGTTGTAAATGGAGATGAGCATCCTCCCCTAGAATTGGACACCACTTACTTTCGAGCAAGGGAAACCTTTACTACCTTAATGATTCTGTGCAAACTTAGTAGTGCCAGAGAAGAATGTCCTCAGTCACAGAAGTGCCATGGAGTAGCCCTTCTCTGTAATCACTATGTAATATCAGGTGTCTCCCCAAAGAAACTCTACAGCAGAGATGCCCAAGCTACAGCCTGTGGTCTGGATATGGCCCGTGGCACCAGACCATCCAGCCTGTGCTTCCCATACTGCTCCTGCAAGCAGAAGTAAAATGCACCCATGAATGCACAAAATTCTGCCGTAAATGCACCCACAGCTGTTGTAAACACATTTATGACCATTGTGGGTGCATTTATGGCAGCATTCTGTGCATGTGAGGGTGCAGTTTACTTTTGCTTCCAGTGGGAGGAACCACATGACTGACTCATGACCCAAAAAGTTTGGGCACCCCATCCTACAGGGTTCATTTGGTTCCACCGAGCCAGAAGGAAATGCTCATGAGCAGTTTTATCCACTCCCTGCACCATTTTCATATTGCAGAGGTCAACTAGGGCTTTGATAGAATTATCCCAAGAGCTTCAGGAAACCATCTGGATTCCTCAAACTCCTGGAACAGACTATCTTAATCTGCCTCTCACCCACATAGAAGCATATCAGCCACAAGGAAATTGCACTCTCTTGTTTAACCACAGGAGGAGAATTCTGTGAAGGGGGGAACCCTACCAAATTACACATAAGAATAAATGTAGTATGTTACTTAATATCTAGGGACAAAGGATAAGCAGGAGTTTTGGGGAATCAAGTTAAAAGGCAGAGAGTTGTAGTTAGCATAATCAATTTTCATACTTACTGGTGCATTGATCTATTCTCAGTTGGGAAATGAAGTAGAGCCAAGGCTGGTTAGTACTTGCTTGAAAGATCAGTGATTTCCCTGGGGTGGGGAATAGGTGAGACTACAAGGGTCACAGAGTCCAACCTCTTCCCAAAGCAGGAAGTCTACAGTTAAAGCATCCCTGAAGATGGCCATTCCCCCACACCATCTAACCCCTGTTAAAATACTACAAATAAAAGAGAGTCTACTACCCTCAATTGTAATCCATTGTATCACTGGCCATCTCTCAAATTAACTCTTTTTCTCATAATTTCCATCCATTATTTTGAGTCTCTTCCTCTGGAGCTACAGAACTGAAGCTTCCATGGGACAACCTTACAGTTATTAGAGTAGGTCTGTCATATGGCATCTCAGTCTTCTGTTCTCCAGGGTAGTCACATCTTCATAGAGGAGTCCAGTGTTTAACCATCTTGGTGGCCCTCCTTTAGGCATATTCCAGTTACTGATATCCTTTTTGAATTGTGGCCTCCAGAAGTGTAGCTGAGGGGCCCAGAGCATCATCTGTTCCTATGCAGCTGTTCACAGATTTTGGGATAGGCTGGCCCTGACTGCCACTTGCAATTTTAGCACCTAAGCATTCATAATAATAGAAAAACTACAAAGTTTCTAGAAGCTAGCATGTAACTTATGTTCAGACTCACACAGAGAGATCTTGTATATTGTTACAAATGTTTGCAAAAACCCCCAACACATCAGTACTTTGATCTTCAGCTATGCTGATATATTCAGGAGACTCTAGTCATTGTAGAGCAGCGAGGAGAAGCATTGATTCCTATAGTTGGCCACTTGGATTAGGAAATGCCTTTTTAAGCTCAGTGAGCAGTAAGCATTTGGAAATTCTTTCTTACAAAAAGCCATGCTCACGAGAGTGTTTCTGGACATAGTGCTCACTTGTTGAAGATGATGGAAGAATACAGCTATCTCTTAGACCCATGATGGCAAACCTTGGCACTCCAGATGTTCTTGGACTTCAGTTCCCAGAAGCCCAAGTCCCTGTGAATCCATACAAATGGGTTTACTGTGGCTAGGAGGGCTTTGCACAGTTGCGTGTAATTCGCCAGTTGTGCCCACTCCTTGACAGGGACTCCTTGTTTATGATCACCCACACCCTGGTCACCTCCAGATTAGATTTTTGCAATGCACTCTACATGGGGCTGCCCCTGATGACCATCCAGAGGTTGCAGCTGGTCCAAAATGCGGCAGCCCGGGTGGTGTTGGGATGTGGGCGTTATTCTTGTGCATCCCCACTGCTTCGAGAGCTGCACTGGTTACCAGTTTGCCTCCGGGTGCAATTCAAGGTGCTGGTCATTACCTTTAAAGCCCTGAATGGTAGTGGGGCAGGTTACTTGAGAGATTGCATCTCTCCAAGGGTATTTGTCCATCCCACCAGAGCGGAACGGAGAGGTTCTTTAGTTGTTCCATCTGCCAGAGAGGCTCGACTCTCTGGCACTAGAAAGAGGGCCTTCTCCCTGTTCGCTCCAACTCTGTGGAACCACCTGCCTTTGGAGTTGCGCCTCCAGACGGAGTTACTGGCTTTTAGAAAGGGCCTGAAAACCTGGCTGGCAGGAATGGTGTGGGGTAGTGATGGCTTATTTGACATCCTACATCTATCCTCCTATTCCTACTCCTATTCCTTTTATCCAGTTCTCTTCAGTCAAGGGAATGAGAGGGTGTTTTTTAATTGATTGTAATTTTTGTTTTGTTCTTTTAGAGTATTTAATGGTGTACCATATGCTGGTTGTGCTCTGCTCTGAGTCGCCTGTGCGACTAGGGCGGAATATAAATTTGATTAATAAATAATAATAAATATGCACAGTGTTGATTCACAGGGACTTCGGCTTCTGGGAACTGAAGTCCAGGAACATCTGGAGTGCCAAGGTTTGCCATCACAGCCTTAGACATTAAGAAAGTTCAACATTCCAAAATAGTATCAGTGATTCTCATGAGCCACACTCCAGTCAGGGTGCCTCTCTCTTTTAAAAAGATTGGAAATAATTGCATCACACACCACGGAAAAGAGAATCTGACCTTCAATTGTGTTAATATAGATGTGTTGAATGACATACATCAACACATAAACTATACTGTATATGCACACACATTATGACATTTTGCTGTGGCAGCTATAACAAATGTTGTTGGGATTTAGGGAGGCCTATGATTTACTCCAACTTTCCTGGAAAGAACAACTCTTCCCAAGTTGAACATCATTTTTCATAGATACCTTTCCACTGGCATAGCTTTAAAGAATTGGAAAACTTCAAAGAAAGAGAGAAGAGAGTTTTGGGTTGCGTGCCTGGGTTTTTAAAATCTGCATGTGTTGACTAATTATCTTTCTTTGGAGCTAATTAGATATATTGCATTTGATGAAGGCTTGATTCCAAAACCAAAACCATTTTAAAAAAATGTTCCTGTAGAATGTTACATTGACTCATGACATAATTTTTATACAAGCTTTATTTTGCTGGAAGCAACTGTAGTTTTAAAGTGGTGACCTCTTGATGAAGTGTGATTAAGTTACCCCATTCTAGTTGCAGATGCTCCATTACACTTGCTTGATGTTGTATTAATTGATCAGGATGTGCTTACAGAGGTTTTCAAAATTAGTTTTGTTGAAAGTAGTACAGTCAACAAGTGTTAGCCAATATCTTCTGAAACTACAGATTAGCATTATTTGGCTTCAGTATGTATGTGTGATGGAGGGGGTTGAAAGGGAGGAGGAATTATTGTCTTCAGTTAAGATAAAGGGGATAAAATGTAGGAATCAGTGATTGAAACTTTTACAATCCTTTACAAACCAATGGTAAAGGTTGCTCTTGCTCGAAGGCCGGTCATATCGAATTCTAGGGTTCAGTACTCATCTCTGTTTGTAGCCAAAGTGCCAGCATTGTCTTCCTCTGCAGATGTTTCTATGTGGCAAGCATGACTAGACACCAAAATTCATGGAATGCTGTGTACCTTCCCACTGAAGTGGAACCTATTTATCTGCTTGCAATTTCTTGATTTCAAACTACTAGGTTGGCAGGAGCTGGGACAGGGATGGAAGCTTATTCCATCATGTAGTACTTGGGTCTTGAACTACTGACTTGCCAGCCTTCAAGTCATTGTCTTAACCACTTGAGCCATAGCAGTTCTCTTAAAAACCATAGTTGCTAATTAAAAGCATACAGTATTTTGAAATGCTAACAATTTGAGCATGTTGATGTTCATATTTGGCTATCAGCTGCAGTTTTCTGTGTTTCAACATTGCCATGTGCTATTCAGATATTTGTTTACACAAGTAATCCCTGTGAATAGTAATAATACCTTCCAGGATTTATATAGGTTGTGATTGGCTTAACAGAAAATAATGACCACAACAGTAATTGCTGCCATTCAGTGACAGGGTATGTCATAAACCCATCAGCTGCACATGTTCCAGATGATCTTATCTGACTCCTGTCCCAAAAGACTCAGTAGGGATTTGAACTGCTGACCCCAGCTTTGTAGCCAGATGCTCCTACCCATTGAGCTGTATGTGCTCTCATCTGCTTTTGAGTCATATATGTTTGTGCAGCAGCCATTTCTATTTTTCTCTAGCTTCTTATTGCCAAGAAACCATTGGAAGAGTCAGTTATGAGCACTTTCCTCTGTATTCCTGCAGGCTCTGTTTCCTCACTGTCTTGATATTTTCTGCTACAGTGCAGATTCTTCCCTCCATGACATTGATTCAGATGCCATATCCCATGTCACGGAAAGCCTTTTCATCCTTGACCTTCACAGTTCTAATTCCTGGTCCATAAGATACAGAGCAGTAAAATTCAAGAGCTTTTTCTCACATATTGGAATCTGACTGATGTCACTGTAGATACAAATCGGTAAAGCAGAAAGTACCTAAATTAATAATAGCATTATTAGAGATTATTATTAGTCATTATGACTTGTAGGTTTTTCAAATGTCTTTGCTGTCTTTTGCCCAAAGAGGAGTTACAACACTCTTCTTGGCTCCATAACCAAATCAGATCTCTATTATATTTAAAAAAGAGTTCATATTCAAATGTAGACATATTTCTTTTCTCTCTTTTTCACCTTTTTGGAGAAACCAAAGAGTGAGAGATCGGACCTATTGTTCAGAATCCAGAAATGGATCTGGCTGATTAAATATTCTTTTCCCGTGTGGAGGCAAAGTAGCAGGACTTTTAATATGCACAAGTAATGGATAGATTATTCATAGAACATTCTAGTGCAGGCTGGTGTGTGAGGTATCAGAAAGGCAGTGAATGCACTATGCATTTTATTTTACCCTTTAAAAAGCTATTCTGGGTGCAGAATCTATTTGGAGGATAAGGTTCAGCACCTTGGATAGCTATGTAATGTTTGGACTAGGGGCCAGTGATAGAGAACCTTTGAGATCGAGTGCCCAAACAGAGGAGCAGGGTGAACTCTGTGCTGGGGGGAGGGAGAAAGCACCCCCATTGGGCTGCTGGGTAGAGGGATGGGGGTGAACTCTGTGCTGGGAGAGGGAGGAAGCACCCCCATTGGGCTGCTGGGCAGAGGGATGGGGTGAACTCTGTGCTGGGGGAGGGAGGAAGCATTTCTATTGGGCTGCTGGGCAGAGGAGTGGGGCAAACTCTGTGCTAAGACAACATGTCAACAGAGAGGCCTCTGAGTGCCCCCTCTGACATGTGTGCTATTTGTTCACCACAGGCTAGGCTTTGAAACAATATCATTATCTCACTACCATTTCAACCACTAATGGTATTCATCTTAGGCACAACTAAGCACATAACAGGAAACATTGAGAGCACAAGCATTGAGGAAGAAGTTGGAGGGTGCCCTCTCATTATTGTATCAGTACAGAGACTTTCCAAATTTACCATCCCAAATAGAAGAGTGATCTAAGTAAAGATCACTATTTCCAGGTCTTTGTCAATTTAAACTTCAGCTCTTAGGCATCTCAAGCAAACAAAATGAATCCAGAAGGAAGGGAATGTTTATCCAGGGTAGCCGGAAGAGAAAATACAACACAATGCATTTACAGATGAAGACATGCAGGATTGTGCTGCTAAGGAACGTCATGGCAGTGCTAAGAGCTGGACCAAAAATCTAACATTTTTGTGCTTCTTCCTTGTCTAGGTGAGATGTAAAACTGCCAGAATGAAGGCACCTTTTGGTCAGTTCATTCTGCAGTTCCTTTCACCTGACCTAGTGTGAGAAAGATTAGCTGACAATACAAGGTTGCAGTTACTGGGGTGCGTCCAATTATATTTCAAAAATACCACAATCTTTGAGGAGGCTCCTTTTGTGTACCCCAACATTTCTTTCAAGTATTATGCATTTGCTTGCATGCTGAATTACTTCTTCAGTAATGAGACAAAGATGATGGAGAGAGCAATACTTTTAAAGTTCTCTTTTAATTCCTTTTTGTTGCAAAAATGGCCTTTACCTTTAAGATTACTAGGTATAAACTTGGGAGGTTACCTCTGTATTAATATTTGTGAAATCTATAGTGCCAGATTTCAGGTGCATGACAGGATTTTCTTAAATCATTTACCCAGATCAGCATATTTCATAGAGCAAATATACATGCATGTATAGGTATATACACATGTATAAACATCATTGTTTATACAAAGCTTGGTTTCTGTAGAAGGAACATTGCTACATTTACACACATTCTATTGTAGCATTAATCATTTACTGTAAGCTGATAAGGAGTAGTCGGTTATGACAAACATTGAGCAGCCAAAGTTACCCATAGTCTGCCAAACAGCCATGAGAGGATAATCTCATGCCATTTCGAATCTGCAGGAAATCAGGACATCTCAACCTCTGGATGCAAACTCCTGATTTAAAGCATACATTTAGCATATGAAAATAAGAAAGTATTGCAGCAAAATGTTTATTTTTCTTCCTCTTTTGTGATAAGATACATTCCCATAGATATTTGGAAGTTGCTGAAATATCTTGATATTTTTCTGTAGTTAGCCACTCTGTGTGTCTCTGTGCAGGTAGCTAGATTTTCTTCTCCCATCTGCAAGTCCGTAAACACTGAGCTTGTTAATGTTTTATGATTTCCATATACTGTATACATAAAATTCATTTGTGTTTTGAAGATGGCAGTACTATTTCCTTTGATCTGTATCATGATCAAGTATTATTATCTTAGGTTCTCTCACAGTCTCACCAAGGACCATTTCCTCTTGAAAGTGACCTGGAAATAGAAGCATATATTGCTTCACTCTTTTTCTCACTTTTCAGCACTGAAACAGCTTAAAGCCATCATTATGATGATCTCAAAAACCAAGACCTGCATCATCCCAGAGATCACCAGTGTTGTTAAATGCTGATGGTCACCTAACATCCTTGGCCTGGTGGCAATTAAACTTGTGAGCAAAAGTAGCATCAAATAATGTCTGCCTTGTTTCTGAGAAGGACAAGTTGATAATGATTGAGTCTTTCTCTCTCTGTGGACACCTGTTCACGGTGTCATTCTGGGGAACTATAAATCTATACTTATTCAAACCATGATCTCTCCTTTTGTGCTTCTCTCTTTTGGCTTTGTGTTCTGAATCATGCAATGCTGACCTATTAGAGCAGGGGTTCACAACCTACAGCCCACAGGCCGGACCCTGATGCCATTCCATCCGGCCCATGGTGACAACCGCAGAAGCGGAAGTGGATGTGCCTGGCCCGCTCAGCTGTCTGAGGGTGAGTAGCCCGACCTATGGCGCGAAAACCTTGAGAACCCCTGTATTAGAGGAGGGAGTGGAAGATGATAATAGTTATACTACTTTCTTCCTAGGAAACAGAGTTTAGCTCAGAGGCAAAGCAAATATTTTGTGTTCAGAAAGTCATAGGCAGTACAGGCTGTTGACTCTGGTGTCAGTGAATTACTCTGGCTTTTACCTGAAATTTAAAAGAGTTATCACGAGTAATTGAATCTTTCTGGGTGGCATGGCTCAATATCATATGAGTCTGAGGTTTATTTTTATTTATTTATTTATATTTCACCTTGTATGCCACACCACTCGCAATGCAACTTTGGGTGGCTAACAAAGAACCAGAGTATCACAAATTACAGTTACAAAATATCACATTTCAAGAGCAATACACATTTCAAAGCAATATACAAGGAGAAAAAAAAATACATTGCAAAAAACACAGACTTGTCCACTTCCCTGCAGGCTAAATTGCTGAAGGAAGAGTCCGGTGGCAGCAGCAGTGGGGGGGGGGGGCGGGGCGGCGGGCGGCAGCGGCGTTCTTCTGGCTGGACGGCAGCACCACACAATTGCTCATCATTCCCTCAAGGCTGGCTCCGCCGAGGGAAGAGTCTGGTTCAAACACAGAGTGAATTTGTTGCCCCACTATTCCAGTGTTCAACTCCTGGCCACATTAGTTTGGATGATAAGGTAGAAGCTGATGGAAAAGCTGCCTTCTTGAGAACCTGGAATGCTGTGGCCAGTCACAGTGGACAGTGGGAAAGAGGGACAGATACATGTATCAGGCTGCTTCTTACATCCCTCTGCCATGGCTCTTTGTTGAGCTAAAACAAGAGTTCTCAACCATTTTAAGCCAGGGGCTGGGTGATGCTCCCTCAGACAGCTTCGGGAACCAGATGACCATTTTGCCCTTCCTACACCACATGGCACTTCCTGGTGTGGTGGAGGTGGTGGGGGCCACATGAAATGGTGTTGCACACCGCATCCAGTCCGTGGGCCACATGTTGAGAATCCCAGAGCTAAGAGGTCAAAAGGACAGGGAGTGTCAGTAACAAAAGTAGTGCAAAACGAATTGAAAAGTTTCATGGAAGTGGAAGGGGTTGAGAATAAAGAGTTTAAGGAAATAAAGGGAATTCTTTGATAGGAAGAAAACTAGGGAGAGGGGAAATTGGATCCCGTTGTTCTCATGTAATTTCCAGCTGGAAAATGTTGACACATTAAATTACTTCTAGCCTTTCTGATCAAATTATTTTTATTCTACTGAATGTCAGCTTGCCTTCCTGTTGGTCTGTCTGGGGACAGGAACATTTTCTTGAGGGAGATAACAATGATAAATGAGGGGTTTCAGCTAGTTAGAAAAGTTGATCTGGATTGTGTTGTCTTTTTCTCTGTTTTGAATGGAGACATAAAGGCTTCAGCGCTGTTAACAATCCTGATTGCTTTGAATTGGCTGTTAGTATACACCTTCTTGACTGTTTTTGCTTCCATATCACCAGCAGGTCATGTGACTCACAGGGAGTAGTGGAATGTGTGTTGGAATATGTGTATTGTTTATGGTTTGTGGTAAAGCAGGAGTTCTCAACCTTTTCCAGCCGTGGGCCGGACCATGCCTCCTCAGACAGCTGAGCAGGACTGACTGGTGCCATAAAATGCATCTGCGACTGTTGTAAATGCATTTATGATGGCCGTGGAATCATTTACAGCTGTAGCAAGCATGTTTATGATGGCAGCAAATTTAAGGCTGCATAAACATGTTTACGTGGCTGTAAATGAGTCTATGGCTGATTCCGGTGGTGGCAACTGAAGAAGGTCAGAGGCCGAATTACTTGGTACCATGGGTCCGATCTGGCCCACAGCCTGTAGGTTGTGAATCCCTGTGGTATAGCCTCCAATGAAGAATTGAGCCATCCTCATGGATGGCTCAAATTTCAGCACACATTTTAATGAAAATGAAATGAAATGGCTAGAACACCAATTCCGAGCCTTTCATGTTGATGTCTCCTTGCTGAAAAAAGGTTCAAATCTCAGGATTTTCCTCTTGTCTCTTTACATTGTAAAATAGGCCTATTGCATTGTTACTTAGCAGCAGGTTTCCCCATTTTTCCAGGGGCACATATTTATTAAAACCCCAGTGGGCTTAATTAAATGTACCTGTTCCGTTTGTCTACCAATGTAAGTGTGAGCCAAAACCTTTGCAATAGAAAAGAAAACTGAAATGATGTTTTATTGTATTATACCCCCTTTGCACTTAATCATGTCTTTCTCCTGCTGCTCCCGGTATGCTTTACCCTCAAGAGCAAAACTTTAAAAGACCTAAGATAGAATCCATCACTTGTTCAGCAGTACTCAGTGTATCCAAGCTGGGATGACTGTTTTCATTTTCTCCTCTCTCATGTAACAGGGAGAAATAGGAACCAGAATGAGCGAAACTGCTGGAATGCTTCTTTCTCTTTCCTGTTTGGGACTTTTCTTCCAAACAAAGTGCTGACATTGTTTCATGATGAAGCCATATAGTGCTCATCCTTTAATTAAGATATTCTCAACCTATGGCCTGTGGCCTGTGGGCCATCTTGCCCTTTCTCCACCACATGGCACTTCCTGGTGTGGTGGAGTGGAGGTGGGCCACATGAAATTGTGCTGTGGGCTGGATGCGCCCACACTGCACCTCCACTGCACCAGGAAGTGTCATGTGGTGGAGAAAGAGCAAAATGGCCATTCGGTCCCCCAAGGCTGTCTGAGGGAGCATGACCAAGTCCCTGGCTTTAAAAGATTGAGAACTCCTTCTTTAATTCATGGGAAACTTTTAGTGGTACTTCTGTTTGATGCGGTAGTTGAACTGCAAAATTGGTAGGACACAGATGTGCTGAAATTCCACTTCAACCACAATTCCTTTTTATTTTACTTCCCTTCAACCTGCTAAGGACTCAAATCACTATTTGTCTTTTTTTTTTTTACTGGTGAAGACCAGAAATCCTAATATTCTTATCTGTGAGGATTTCCAAAGAGGTTTCTTGCTGCTTGTGATTTTGCCTTTGCATTTGTGAGGGTGATTTTCTTTTCAAAATGTGTGACAGCTGCTCCTTAGATTCATGAAAATTGAACAATTTAAATCTTTGGATGGGATGCTTGCCTTTTTTAAAGCCTTCTGCCAGTCCTTCCATCCTTCCATCCTATTTCTCTCTCCGAGTGTGTTTGTGTGTTCACACTTTCTTTCCCAGTGAGACAGGGCACTTGTTTTACCTGGATTGTACAAAATAACAGACAAGGTGGCTCAAGTCGCTAAGACACTGACTGGGAAGCGGAAGGTCAGCAGTTCGATTCCCAAGTACTGCAGCACAGAATGAGCTCCTGTCTTTAACCCAGCTCCTGCCAACCTAGCTGTTTGAAAGCAATAAATTGCAAGTAGATAAATAGGGACCACTTTGGTGGGAAGGTAACAGCGTTCCATGCACTCTGGTGTCTAGCCATGCCTGCCACATGACCATGAAAAGGTCTGCAGAAGCAGACAGCGCTGGCTCTTCGACTTTGAAACAGAGATGAGCACTGAACCCTAGAATCGCATATGACTGGCTTTCGAGCAAGGGAAACCTTTACCTTTAATGAGGGGAAATGCCTTTCTGTTTCAATTTTGGCTGACAGAAAGAATCTGGGGGTACTTTCAGTATCTTTGCCAATGTGTCTACTTTGCAAAGATAGCATAAATTGAGAGAGAAGATCTTCCCAAATGTTCATAATTTATCTATCTAGGTTTCCTTAGTTTTGTTTGGACAAAATGGAAGAGTTGTACCCAGTGTGGGTCGTTATAAAAAGCTGAGAGTGGAGATAAATGTTGTGCAATCTGGGGGTGGGGCAGAGAAGAGGAATCTTGTGGGAATATGCAGTGCTTCTTTGTTTAGAACAGTGTTTCCCAATCGTTGGTTGTTGGACTTCAATTCCCAGAAGCCTAAGTCAATTCCTCAAAGCACTGATCAGCCAATGGACTGACTTAGGCTTCTGAAAACACTGAGGTCCAGCAGTGTTCCACGGAATATAGTTTAGGAAATGCTGGTCTAGGACATCAGGTACAGAGAACTGAACATAAGGGAAAGGTGCATAAATTACATCTACCTCTGCAGATTTGAATCTCAGGCATTGTAAAATAACTTCATAGGAGAAGGAAGAACAAATAAACATGTTAATTCATGAACAAATATGTCAGCTGTGTGTGATGTGTAGAATCAAAATTGGTTCCATATGGCTCTCAACACATATTTGAATCTCCATTTTATGTGACTGGAGGTATTTAGGGGCTGATATCCTTTTCATTTCAATGTACTGTAAAGTTACACCAGTGTAAATGTGCTGGGTGTTATTTCCAGTAACAAGGAATTACAGCCTTTTGTGCATCTCTGGCACAATGCATTGGCAGAATGACTTCCAATCAGTGGTGGGATGTCAAAAATTTTACTACCCCACCGTGATGTCATCACAGTGTGGGCAGAGCTAACGTCATGATGTCATGATGTTGTGGGCGGGGCCAAAGAAAAAATAAAAATAATTATAAAATAAAATAAAGCATACAGTCACACACCCCTCAACCCACCCACCCACAACACAAACCCATAAATAAAATAAATACATAAATAAAATAAAAATTACATTAAAATACACCCACCCACCCACCCCAAACATAAGTCAACCCACACACCCACACACCAAACACAAAACCGTCACTTACCTGTTAGTATAAGTGCCTGGGCAGCACCATGTTGCAAGATGGATATGGTCATCGTACCAGTTCTCTAGGATAATAGGCGTGCAAGCACACCAAGTGCTTGGTGCGCTTGTGCAGTGGGGGAACCAGTGAAAAGATAAGCCCCGAAGGTGGTTCCCCCCAAAAGCTGTTACCGGTTCTCCACGACGCTGGGAAAAGTTACTACCGGTTCTGGAGAACTGGTGAGAACCTGTTACATCCCATCACTGCTTCCAATGCCAGTCAACTACCATGGGTGCAAACTTGAATTACATATGTGTAATAGGATTGTGGTGGCTTAGTGGTTAAGACGCAACTCCCCTGGTGGCTTAGTGGTTAAGATGCTGAGCTGGAGACTGGAAGGTCAGGTTTCAATACCTGAGAGCTGCACTTGGGGACATGAAAGGAGCCTTATTTGGGCATCCCCTGAGTGGAGTTTCTCCATCAAAAAACATTTCAACCCAGAATAATCTCTGACCCAAAATTATTATTAGTGGTTAAGATGCTAAACATGACAACTGGAAGGTTGGCAGGTCAGCAGTTCAAGACTCGAGTGTTGCACAATGGAGTGATCACCTGTTGTCTGTCTCAGCTCATGCCAAACTAACAGTTCAGAAGCAAGAAACTGCAAGTAAATAAACAGGTACTGCTTTGGTGGGAAGGTAACCACATTCTGTGCACTCCGGTGTCTATTCATGCCTGCCACATGTCCACAGAAATGTGGTTCTTTGGCTGTAAATGGAAATGAGCACTGTACCTTAGAGTCAGATATGACTGGCTTTCGATCAAGGATGACCTTTACTAATTGTGTAATAGAATTTTGTGTAATTATGTAATAGGATTGTGTGTAATTGTGTAATAGGATTTTGAGAGTACCCTGGAGAGCAAAGAGAATAAATAGATTTATATTTATTTATTTATTTCTTCAATTTATTATCCCGCCCAATCGGGTAAAAACCCAACTCTGGGCGGCTTACATAATCTGAAAAGAAATCAACCCCAACTCCACTTTAGAAGGTCAAATATTGAAGATGAAGTTAAAGTACTTTGGACATCAAATGAGAAGAGAAGATTCACTTGAGAAAGTCTTGATGCTGGGAAAGGTCAAGGACAAAAGAAGAAGGTGGTGGTAGAGAATGAGATGGCTAGATGGCATTATTGATGCAATGGGCACAAAGTTGGGCAGGTTGAGGAGGATGGTGGAGGATAGAGGTGCCTGGCGTATGGTCCTCCATGGGGTAGCGAAGGGTTGGAATCGACTGTGCGACTGAACAACAACAGGTTTTTGGGCAATGTTTTCCTTTACTTCTGAAAAACATGTTTGCAGTACAGTAGTTCTTTTGCAGAATTTCTATCAATGACCAAAACCTGTTGGAGGTGTCTCTAGAAAAGACAACTGGCATCTCCAAGGAGAGTTTGAGTTCAATTTTTTGGTCTACTTTGTAGAGTGCATAAGATCAGGATAAATTAAATCTCCATGTGAATGTGGATATTGAAGAGTGTTCTAATGCTGTCGTCCTCAAAATTGTCATACAGATGTAACCTATAGTTCAAGGAGAATATCAGGCTGGTTTTGATGAAGTTTTCCTGTAGAAATATATTTAGTTTTGGTCAGTATCTTATAATAGAACTCCATGAATATAGTTTCCTGCCTCTTAGAAAAACAGCTCATAGACATTATTAACACCCAGCCCACCCCTCTGAAATTCTGGGAGACTGCAGGAAATTGACTTTCTAGCATTCATTTTACTGATATGGCCTTGTAGAATTTTTTTTTCTAAAGAAGGTAATGCTCATTTTTAAAATAACTGTGTATGTAGTTTTAAATAACACTTCTTTATAGCAAGAAGAGGTGAAACGCTCTGAAGGCATTGCGTTTATTGCAAAACACAAGTTATGAGCTACCTGTCTGGCCCGTAACTTTCTGAAACCAAACATATGATAGTATGAAAGCTTTTTAACAGCACTGTGTATTGGACCAGTTCAGAAGGCATAAAAAACTGTAACAACAGAAAGTCAATGAAAAAGGATGCTCCCACAAGCTTGCATATAAGATTCTCTGAATAGCGGACAGGTTCATTTTTACTTATATATGGGCAAATTACAGTTGCATCTGTTTCTCATCTATATATGCAGTCAAGCATCTTTGGGTTTTTAAAAGGTACTCCTTTACATTCTTTGAAGATTTAGTGCTAAGTCAGTGATCAGTTAGAATTACAGATACCCTAAAACTTCAGTATGATGCTTTTCTTTCAAAGTTGTTTTACTTCTGCATCCAACTTTAACGAGCTGTTGTATAAATATCATCATAAAATGGCAGTGGGAACAATGGAAGTATATGTTGTACATATTTCTAAACTGTAGAACAAAACATTTTGCCCTCAGTTTTATAGGATTGAGTGGGTGGAAACCAGAATTTCTCTGTGTTCTCAAATGTTTCATGAAGTGTATATGAGAGTTAAATTGTTTCTGCATTGGTTCCTTCTAGGATCTATCCAGGTACAGTATTCCTGATTTTTGAAAGAAGGAAACAAATATGTGACAGATCTAGAATTTGCTACTTGCAAATTGAGATGTAATGAAGATTTGTGTCTACTTGAGAGCTTCTAAATTATGCTGCATAAAGCTCAGGAGAGATTTTGATGTGATGGTTGCCATAATGTCAGGTACTGTATACGAATGGTTCTATAACTTTGCCTCTTACAACCTGTCCCATCTAAGCTACGAAAACTGTGCTTAGTTACAATTCAAATTATATTTATGTTTACTTTGAAAACCTTAAAGGGGGAAAAAGCCCATATCATTTCTACCTCCTCCCTAAGATTAGAAAGAAAGGCATTTCTCTGTGTCCCATTTTGGAGTAGAAACCTTTTTGAATGGCATGAAACCTGGCTTCACTCAATCTATGCAACTCTTGAATAGAGAAACATACATAGAATAATGGAGTCAGAAAGGGTGTATAAGCCCATCTAGTCCAACTCTCTACTCATTGCAGGGATCCAAACTAAAGTACATCTGATGGATGGCTGCCTAACATTATTTTGAATGCCTCCAGTGTCTGAGCACTTGTCACCTCTTGAAGTAGTGGTTTCCATTATTGTACTGCTCTAACAATCAGGAGCTTTTCCCTCAAATTCAACCAAAATCTGGCATCTTGCCATTTGAGCCAGCTATTATGTGTCTTGCATTCTGATTGAATAGATCCTTCCTCACCTCTATATGTCAACCTTTCTTGAATTTTATTCCTGTATTCCAGGGTTTAGGTATTCTACCTAACTTTGTATCTTTGACAGATTTGATGAGTATTCTCTGAACTTCCTTATCCAAGTCATTAATAAAAATGTTTGTTAGCACCAAGCACAGGACTGAACCCTATGATACCCTCCCTATTACCTCCTCCCAGTTTGAGAAGGAATCATTAATAAAGCATTCACTGAGTAGACCTCTGTAACCAGCTGTGGATCTACCTATCTAGCCCATACAGTACTTAGGTAGCTTTGCTGAAGTTAAGATAGGATCATTTACATCCTATTATTCTGTGGCCACACAGTCTTTTATTGTATTCTTTGCTTGTTTCTTTTAGGGCTGCTGAGGCCTTATTCATTCCAACAGGCTTTTGGTTTATGCTACAGATCTTGTTTTTCTGTTTTGGCTATAACTGCTGCTCCTGCCCTCTAGGTTGAATCTTTTAAATTGTTTTTATGACATTATAATTTTTTAATGTTATAAACTGCCCTGAATGATATTTTTGTGCTGGAAGGGTAGGGACTAAATCTAAATAAATAAGAAGATAAGCTACTTGTTATCTGGGTTGCTTCGGTCCTGGGAAAATACACAAAGCAGCACTCCTTATGATCCTATTAATACCATGGAGGCTGTAGTGGTTACCTCTTTGTTTTCATGCTCATCATAAAGCTCTGTTAGTGACCTCTTTAAAGCCACAAACCAGGGGTTCTCAACCTTACCATGCCACCGGCCAGACAACCAGTGATGGGATGTAACAGGTTCGCACCAGTTCGCCAGAACCGGTAGTAACTTTCCCCAGTGTCCCAGAGAACCGGTAGTAGTTTTTTGGGGGAACCACCTTCAGGGCTTACCTTTTCACTGGTTCCCTCACTGCACATGCGTGCCAAGCACTTGGTGAGCATGCACGCCTACACTGCTTGGCACGTATGCACAGCCTCCTTGCTGTCCTCCCAAGCAGGGAGGAGGAAGAGAAGCTGCTAGCCTGAAGCTCTCTATAGCCTGCTCTCCAGGGTAAGTGACTCACCTTTGGATGTGGTGTGTCTGTGTGTATTTTAATGTGTATTTAATACCTTTACCTATATTGACGTACTACCACAATTCCAAAAAAGGCCTGGTGGCCTGGCTTGGGGTTTTTAAGCAAAGTCTTGGAGTTACCTCATCAATAAACTACACCTGTGCTGTTCCAATTGCTCTTTCAATTGGAGAACCCTGAAGGAGGTACAGCTGTTTTACATTTACATTAAGGCATATTATTCTAGAGAACCTGTACGATGACCATATCCATCTTGCAACATGGTGCTTCCCAGGCAGTTATACTAACAGGTAAGTGATGGGTTTGTGTTTGGGGGTGGGTCGGTGGGTGGGTGTATTTTACTGTAATTCACATTTACGGGTTTGTGTTGTGGGTGGGTGTGCATGTTTATTTTAATTGATTTTTATTTTTTATTTTTTTTCCTTGGCCCCGCCCACAACATCACGACATCATGATGTTAGCTCTGCCCACACTGTGATGACGTCACGGTGGGGTAGTAAAATTTTTGACATCCCACCACTGCAGACAACTCCCCCTCAGACTGGGCTGCATGCTGGACATGTGGTTTTCCTCTGCCGCAAATGCTGCCATAAACTGGGAGTGTGTTTGCACATGCATGGGCATGTTTATGGCTGTTGTAAACGCATCCCCTTCCGGGGTTGTTATTGTGGGGTGGATGGAATGGCATCAGGGGCCGGGGCCAGACCTCAGGCTGTAGGTTGTGAACCCCTACCATAAACCTCAAGGACAGTGATGATGAACCTTGGCACTCCATGTGTTCTTGAACATAAAGTCAGCGGGAGTGCTGACTTGGGCTTCTGGTAATTGAAGTCCAAGAACACCTGGAGTGCCAATGTTCACCATCATTGCTCTAGGACACTTGCTGTTGCACAGACCTGGCTTGGCTTTGATACTGTTTTACAAAAACTCTGGTGGAACAGTGGTTAAACTGCTGTACTGTAGCCAAAACTGCTGACATTGTGAGTTTGAGCCTGACCGGACTCACAGTTGACTCAGCCTTCCATCCTTCCGAGGTTGATAAAATGAGTACTCAACATGTTGGGGGCAAAATGTTGATTACATGTAAACCACCCAGAGAGTGCACTAAGCTCTATGGACAGTATATAAATGTAATTGCTGTTGCTATTTTGGAAGACCATAGTGTGCTTGCTTCATGTTTTTGATGAGCAATATCTTTTCCACAACAGTCCTGTAACACACTTACGGAACTCTTGTTTTTGTCTTGTTTAGTCACTGATTTTGCAATGGTCCTGATTTTTTAGCTTCTTAATACACATTGTAATTTACAGTAAGTTTGATTGTTTTAATTTTTATTTTAAGAATATATCAGTGTTTCTGCGTAGTCTGTCCTGTACTTCTTTGTGGTTGCAGAAAAATGGAATTCTAATGGTGATTTGATTTTCATGGGATGAATGGGCATCATACATAACATTTTGGCTGCTTGTATGTGGCACTTGTATGGTGGACTAACCAATGTCCAGGTAGTATTGCATTTTGGTGTAGATGATCAACCTGTGATGGGAGCAATAGTAATGTAAGACAACATTTATGTATTCTGTGTCCTGTCACTAGGAAACATTTCTTAGTAGATTTGATTGTAAGCTTACTTCCCTTATATACTCTACAGTATTACCTCGGATAAAATTGGATAACGTCGGGGAATTTGAGGCAAACATTTGCATCGCGAAACATTAAGATAACGTTATGCAATGCAATTGTTTGCCTCAAATTCCCCAATGTTGATCTCTGCCTCAAAGCCTGCAAGGCTAGAGACCAGCCCTGCTGGCCTTGGGGCAGAGATCTACCAAGGCTTAGACCCCCGGTTTGTTTGGGGGGGGGGGAGATCAGGCACGCACACCTGTTCCCCGCCCCAGCCAAACAGGCACTACGGCTCTCTCCTTTGGGGTGGGGTGGCAGGCTGCCTCATTTAAGATCAGGCTGGATGGAGGTGCCTCCCCAAGCAAACTGGATGCCCCTATGTTCCCTTTCCAAACAGGGCTTTTTTTAACGTTGTGCAATCAATGCATTGCACAACGTTAAAAACCAGGTAACATTATGACTTGTGGAACCAAGTCATAACGTTATCCGAGGTACTAGTGTATATTTAAAATAACAGAGTGCAAGCATTTGGCTGAGGTTTAAATGCTGAGGTTAAACTTCACAATATACAGCATTTTATGCTATAAATGGGCACTAGTCAAAATCATGGCCGAAAACTTTTTCTAAATGCTATGTTTCTAATTGTGAGCAGTTCACAGTGTAATACAATGGTATGTTCATACTTATAGTCCATGGATACACAATCTCATGGACAAGGCAGGGGACAATTTTTTCTCTACCTCCCTACATGGAACACACTGGGCTTGTTTCAGGACATTTTTTTTAAAAGAGGTAACTGCATGTTATCTACCACATCTTTCTCCACCCAGTCCCCATTCTGGTTGGCAATGACATTAACATAGAAAAGACAGATCTTTCCTGATAAGCAAAACAAACTGCATGATGATAGACTAAATGGCAATGAGAGTCATTAGAATAGATTGCTACTTTAGTTTGCTGGGTGGGCATTTCCAGTGTTGTATATTATTGTGGGGCCATGGAAGATTTTAAGGCAGCATTTCCCAACCTTTGGTATTGGGACTTCAATTCCCAGAAGCCTAAGTCAATTCCCCAAAGCACTGATCAACCAAAGTACTGACTTAATGTGGGTATGAGCCCCACATTGGGAACCACTGCTTTAAGGCCCTTGAGTGAAACCTGGAAATTTCCAGAAGCAGAGGTAGGCCATTTATGTTCTTTCCCACCCTTTCTTTTCTTAAACCCAGAGGTCACAGAAATGCCCATGTGGAGCCTCATACAGCCCTTTAGCCACACGTAGTACACTGTACTGAAATTTGAAATGGTAGAGTCTACAATACCCCATGGGGATTCTTCTATCAATCAATCAATCTTTATTACAGTCCAAGACCAGCATAGTACAACAAAAATAACAGAAGTTAAAATATGTCAAGAGACAGAAGTTAAAATGAGGGTAAATGGAGAGTTTCTGCTCAGAGGTTAGGAGTAGTAAAGTTAGTATTTAAGATTTGCCTGTGTGGATCGCATCAAAATGTGGCAAGTAATTAAAGAGATGGGAATACCAGAACACCTTATATGCATCATGAGAAATCTGTACATGAGTCAAGAAGCAACGGTTAGGACAGAATATGGAATGATGTAGTGTTTTGGAATAGGAAAAGGAGTAAGACAAGGCTGCATTTTAACACCCTGCTTATTCAACTTATACACAGAGCACATAATGTACAATGCAGGGATGGAGGAATCACAATTTGGGATCAAAATTGCTGGGAGAAACATCAACAACTTGAGATACGCAGATGACACTACCTTAATGGCAGAAAGTGAGGAAGACCTAAACAAGCTGCTGCTTAGGTTGAAAGAAGAGAGTGCAAAAGCTGGCTTGAGACTCAATATCAAGAAAACCAAGATAATGGCAACAGGCCTTATCAGTCCCTGGAGAATAGATGGGAAAGAAGTCGAAGATTTTACTTTCCTATGATCCAAAATCACTGCAGATGGTGATTGCAGCAATGCAATAAAAAAGGCGACTAATTATTGGGAGGCAAGCTATGAGAAACCTGGGGAACATAGTGAAAAGTAGAGACATCACATTGAAACAAAGATCTGTATAGTCAAAGCAATGGTATTCCCAGTTGTAATGTATGGATGTGAGAGATGGACCATTAGGAAAGCTGAGCACAGAAGAATAGATGCCTTTGAGATGTGGTGTTGGAGGAGAGTTTTGAGAGTCCCCTGGACATTGAGGAGAACAAATAGGTCAGTCTTAGAAGAAATCGACCCTGACTGCTCCCTAGAAGGTCAAATAGTAAAGATGAAGCTAAAGTACTTTGGACATCAAATGAGAAGAGAGGATTCACTTGAGAAGGCCTTGATGCTGGGAACGGTGGAGGGCAAAAGAAAAAGGGGGCAGCCAAAAATGAGATGGCTAGATGGTATTGTGGACGCAGTGGGCACAAAGCTGGGCGGGCTGAGGAGGATGGTGGAGGACAGAGGTGCCTGGAGGACAATGGTCCATAGGGTTGCAAAGGGTCGGAATCGACTGTGCGACTGAACAACAATGGCAACAAAAGTGTTAGAACTGTTATTACGCCTATGATCTAACACTAGTGGTTTATAGTTGAAGGACCTGTCAGGTTTGCTTTTCTGATCTTACACGCTGTGGTGCAGAACCTGGCAGTGTTGTGAGTTAAGGTGGGCCTTTCATCAGATAGTGGGTGTATGTGCTATTTGGCCTGCCAGGATACTTGCAGAGCAGCAGAGATATGAACTTGTTCTGGATGTCTCTATAAAAAGGGCAGATGCAGAGAACATGTTCTATGGCTTTAATTTCTCCAGTGTCACAGGGGCATGGTCCCTCTGACATTGGTGTCCTTTAGAACTTTTCCTTGAGAATTGCAGAAGGGAGGGCCTGGCAGTGGTCTAACATAAATTCCCTTTGATAACTTGGTGTCTCTAGTTGGAGCAGGTATGGGGCCAGGGCAATAATGTGTCTCCAAGATTCTGGAGCCCGAAAAGTTTGGGACTGGCCCAGTGATGGGATGTCAACATTTATACTAACCCACCGTGATGTCATCACAGTGTGGGCAGAGCTAACGTCATGATGTCATGACACCATGGGTGGAACCAAAAAAATAATAAAAATAATAATAAAATAAAAATAAGTGCGCGCGCGCACACACACACACACACACACACACACACACACACACACACACACACACACACAGCCCTCAACCCACCCACCCACCCACAACACAAGGACAGCAAGGAGGCCGTGTATCCGCACCAAGCACTGTAGGCATACAGGCACACCAAGTGCTTGGTGCACATGCGCAGTGGGGGAACCAGTGAAAAGGTAAGCCCCGAAGGTGGTTCCCCCCAAAAGCTGCTACTGGTTGTCCGGGACACTGGGAAAATTTACTACCAGTTCTGGCGAACTGGTGAGAACCTGTTACATCCCATCACTGGACTGGCCAAGTAGGTTGGCCTTCCTGTGTCTTGTGTTCTCTGTTTGATGGTCTGTTTCGCCTGTTTGAGAGGTTGGGAGAAAACAAGATACTCTAAGGTAAAGCTCGCCCTTGCTTGAAAGCCAGTTGTATCCGACTATAGTTTGGATTAAATTGTTCTTTTCTTCTAGTTTTGCTGTGTGTGTTGAAGGCCAATGTTATGAGGCAACCCAAATTGGGAAATACACTTGGCATCCTCTCCCTTTCTCTGCCTCTTCATTTCTATGAATTATACAAGAAACCCTATTAGAAACTCTTAGCTTGGGGAAACTGACACTGGCTATCAGTTAGTGGATTTCTGTTTACTAATTGTTTAAACCATTCAATACTATTGAAAACCCCCTTGAGCAGGATATAGCTGCAGGGGCACAACACTCTCTAAAGCAGCAGCCTAATTAATGAACCTCACTGCCATTTAGGGCAGCATTATGCAGTTTGCTTCCCTTGTCAGGAAAGATCTGTCTTTTCTATGTTAATGCCAGTCCCAACCAGAATGGGAATCCAGTGGGGAGAGATGGGGCAGAGGAGATAGATACAGTTAGAAAAATTAATAGTTAAATCTGCCATTACATGCTGTATCATATCATCACATCTTACCAGATCTTCCCTCTTCTAGGTCATTTTCTTTCACGTCCAGATCAAACCTTGGACTGCCAAAATGAATCCACTTTCTTCGTCTTGTTGTTGCCCATACATAACATGTCTTCTAAGTGTTAGAGAGTCAAATCCTATGAGCTGTATCCCATTCAGTCAGCTGAGTGGGCTGGACACGTGGTTCCTCTGCCATAAATGCTGCCGTAAACCACATCTGTGGCTGTAGTAAATGCATTTATAATAGCAGTGGCTGCATTTTCACCTGTTTTTGCTGCTTCTGCCACTTCTAGTGGTGGCAAGAGTGAGGGTGGCACATTTTCAGCTGTTTTTGCTGCTTCCCCCTTCCCAGTGGCGGCGGGCCATATGAAATGGCGCTGCAGGCCTGGTGCCAGCTCACAGGTTGTAGGTTGCAAACCCCTGACTTACACCTTTGCAAATGCTGGGTTTAATCAAAATATGTCATGTCAAGCCTTGCTCCCCACTGTCTCCGTGTTACATTTGCTTAAATTGGAAGATGGAGGAAGGAGCTCACTGGGAAAGGAACATCATTGAAGGAGGATATAGCTGAAGATCTTAATTTCCCCTATGCCACTTGAAGGATCTTGGATAGGCTGAGGGTTAGAGTCCCTAAAGGCAAGACCAACATGCGCAACAACACATGGTGAGAATGTGGAGAGACACAGAATCCAGCTCATTTACTGGTCTGCTGATAGCTGCCAGAGATATGTACCAATGTTTGGGCAATGACTAAGTCAAGAAAGTGGATTCATTTTGGCAGTCCAGGGTTTGATCAGGCCATGAAAGAAGAATTTTGCTCAATCTTTTCTTGGTCTGTTTGGCGTCCTGGACCAGAAATATTTCCCCTTTTCAATGTCCAAAAGACCTTTTATGAGGAGGTGATTTAGAGGGTCAGAAGCAGTACGATAAAAGGAGCAGAGGTGCCTGAAACAATGTACTGGCCCTTCTTTTCCAAGTAAGGACACCACAAAATTACATTTACACCAACCACAGATAACTGGAACAAAGTTACTGGTATGCTGTAACCAGGCACAATATCTAGTTGTTTTTAGGGCAATCTGAAGCATCAAGGGTGGAGTTTGGCAGGGTGTCAGATTTTATGGCATGTTTCCTATCAATCCTATTTTTTTCTTTTATAAAAGGAGAGAAGAAAGTAACATTAGACATAACAACTAATGCCAAGAGACTGCTTTTTAAGAAAATATTACAGCACTTAACAAAAATGGATTTCTTTTGTAGTGTGTAATAGAAATGAATTAATAAGTTTAAAAACCATTCAAATTTTTGGCCCTTGTACCAAGTGACAGCAGTGGGCAGATGGGGAATTATCTTTTTGGCATCCTCCCAGTCCCTGGAACAGCTCTTTAACAGGGTTGAGTGAGAAATTCAAAATGGTGACTGCTTTACATAGATGCTAAAGGCCATAGGGTTTTTCCTAATGCTCTCTGCCATTATACAAGTGCTGCAGATAAGATGTCTGTTGAACAGAGCATAATCCTGTCATACCTCAGGCCTGGCCTTATTTGGTTTTGTGTATTTAGATTTATAGCCCCCTTTTCAGCCCTATGTGATACCTGAGCGATACCTATGTTGTTTTCCTCAGAAACAGAAGGAGACAGGAAACAGAAGTGTTTCCCCCATTTCCCTCCATGTTAATGGTCAAATTAATCCTTTATATTTGTCATATGTCTGTCTTTGCTTGAATGCATACTGATCAGCCTTCACAACAAAAAGGCCAGTGGGTAAAACATTGTAAAATGTTGTAACCCGTTTCCCAATGTCCACATCTGGAGACTCATTCTCTTGGTCAGGGATTCTCAATCTGCGACCCATGGGCTGGAAGTGGCCCATGGCACCATTTCATGTGGCTCCCCACTGCCTCCAACACACTAGGGCCCCTGAAGTTGTCTGAGGGAGCATGACTCGGCCGCTGCCTTAAAAAGGTTAAGAACTCCTGCTCTAGGTTTATCAACCAGGAAGTGGTAAACACATCAGTAATTACTAGAATTCTGATTGAAATGTCTGTTTAGGTGGAGAAGACTAATATGCATCCGTCTATATAGTAGGCCTTGCTGTATGAGGTGTTATGGCTAGTGTATTCTAGCCACATAGGTGGGAGGGGGCAGATATTATTGTGAGTGGAATGGAAGTACCTGTGGGATGTAATAATACAGAATAATGCTTATAGGACACCAAGAACCTATCACTTGACAACCTCCCAAAAACTCTTCTGGGGACAGTGAAAAGCAGTGAACTACATTCCCTTGGGAGGCTCCTACTCTTCTGAAAAAGATGGCCACATAATTACAGTACAGCAGAGATCATGTTAGATGGCCTCTCATCAATTTTGCCTGGGAGGTTTGAGAGAAAAGGAAGAGTATGGGAGAGTAGCAGTGGTGGGTTGTCAAAGTTTTTACTACCCCACCGTGACATCATCACAGTGTAGGCGGAGCTAACATCATGATGTCATGATGTCATGGGCGGGGCCAAAGAAAAAATAATAAAATAAAATAAAAATAAGCACGCACACACACACTTCAACCCACCCACCCACCCACCCACAACACAAGCCCATAATTAATTAATTAATTAGTTAATTAATTAAATACAATAAAAATTACATTAAAATACACCTACCCACCCAAACACCCACCCCAAACACAAATCAACCCACCCACACACACACCCCAAACACAAACCCGTCACCTGTTAGTATAAGTGCCTGGGCAGCACCATGTTGCAAGATGTATATGGTCATTGTACCAGTTCTCTAGGATAATATGCTTTAATGTAAATGTAAAACAGATATACCTCCTTAAAGGTTCTCCAATTGGAACAGCAATTGGAACAGCACAGGTGTAGCTTATTGATGAGGTAACTCCATGACTTTGCTTAAAAACCCCAAGCCAGGCTGCCAGGCCTTTTTAGGAACTGTGGTAGTACGTCAATATAGGTAAAGGTATTAAATACACATTAAAACACACACAGACACACAACATTCAAAGGTGAGTCACTTACCCTGGGGAGCAGGCTATAGGGAGCTTCAGGCTTGCAGCTTTTCCTCCTCCTCCCTGCTTGGGAGGACAGCAAGGAGGCCGCACATATGCACCAAGCACTGAAGGCGTGCATGCACACCAAGTGTTTGGCGTGCATGTGCAGTGGGGGAACCAGTGAAAAGGTAAGCCCCAAAGGTGGTTCCCCCCAAAAGCTGCTACTGTTCTCTGGGACACTGGGGAAAGTTACTACCGGTTCTGGCGAACTGGTGCGAATCTGTTGCATCCCATCACTGGAGAGCAGGTCTTCAAGGTTCATATCTGTAGCAGAGGAACCTGGGTTTTTCTGAACTGCTGATATCTTTTGAACTTGAATGCCAAAACTTCATGATGAGGTTTCTTTTTTACTTTACAAAAAAAGCAACTTCTGTTTACTTCACATTGATCTGTGCCGTATTTGAGAAGAGATGGTTGACCATCACTGGCCATCTCTTTGGGAAAAAAAAAGTTAACCCCACAATTACTGCTCTTTGTGCTTCTTCTTCTTTAAGTGTGGTAAAGGTAAAGGTTTCCCTTGCTCGAAATCCAGCTGCATCCAACTCTAGGGGACAGTGCTCATCTCTGTTTCAAAGCCAAAGAGCCTGTGCTGTCTGCTTGTGCAGACGTTTCCATGGTCATGTGGCAGGCATGACTAGACACAGAATACTGTTTCCTTCCCACTGAAGTGGTCCCTATTTATCTACTTGGAATTTCTTGCTTTTGAACTGCAAGGTTGGCAGGAGCTGGGACAAAGACAGGAGCTCATTCCATCCTGCAGTACTCGGGAATCGAACTGCTGACCTTCCGCTCCCAGTCACCGTCTTAGTGACTTGAGCCACTGCAGTCCCTTAAGTGTGGTAGCCAATTCCTAATATTGGCTACCCTCATGGCAATCAGCCATTAGTATTAGTCCTCAGGGTTGTCAGGTTAGTTAACCACTGCCTGATGGCCGGAGTTGTGTTGCTGGCAGTATGGTCTACTCTATTACCATAGCATTGTTAGTAATCTCTGATTAATAGTAATCTCTGAACTATCTTAACTGTCACATTTTGTCATGTTCACTTAAATGGAAGTCCTACCTAAGTTGGCTAGGACATGTTTCAGCATAAATATGTAGATTTGTGTTGTGAAAAATCAAAATTATTATATCAACCATGGAATTTCCTTCAGAATTTTGGTTCTTCTGCTGCTTAAGACCCACCTCACTCTTAACCATTCTTAAACACCTGTCCACACAGGTTTTGATTGAACTGTGGTTTTAAGATAAGTGGTTGCTCTTCCAGAACTGTTGGTGCAGGTATTACAGAGTGATTGTGGTTGTCTATCACATAATCCTTCTTCTTACAAAAATGGCCCATGATCCTGAGGTCTCCTTAGCGGGTCCATTGAGCCATCAAATTTCTCCCCCTGCAATTAACAGAGGCCACCTGAATTTCAGTATTCTATAATACGATTGCTAAAAGAGAAGAGGAAAATAATAAGGAACATTAAAATACATAAAAAGTTAGCAATCGGAAGGGGTGGGGAGAGATTACTTAGCTCTCCTCTGGCATTTCCCATCCTAACAGATCTCTCAGCTCCTTACAAATATTAGCTAATTAAACCATACACTATCCTGTGAACTAGGTAAAGGTTAATAACCACTTCATTTTCCATTCTCAGTAGTAGAACGTAACAACATTTCAGGCCACAGACAGCAATGCACTTGTTGTTGTGGAAGAATAAATGTATTTTGAACAAGCAAAGCATTAAATTTGCACATGAAGGTGGCAGTTGTTGGATAGTACAGTACAGTGGCACCTCGGATAATGCTAAAATCAGATAACATCGGGGAATTTGAGGCAAACATTTGCATTGCACAATGTTGAGATTGCTTGCTGTTAGGTTTGCGTTTCTCTGCCAAAGGCTAACAGTGAGGGATTCACCCTGCCCACCCTGTTGTCTCAGCAGGGGAGACAGGGAGAATCTGTCTGCCTTTGCCTTTGGGTTGGGGGTTAAACCAGTGCCCATGTTCTACCTCCAACCCAAAGGCAAAAGGCAAAGATCAGAGGGATTCACCATGCCCACCCTGTTGTTTCAGCAGGGGAAGCAGGGGGAATCTCTCTTGCCTTTGCCTTTGGGTTAGGAGTTGAACCAGCTCCCATGTTCAATCCCCAACCCAAAGATAAAAGGTAAAGGCTAAAAGCGAGGGATTTGCCCTGCCCACCCTGTTGTCTCAGTAGGGGAGACAGACAGTTGGGTAGCATGGGTTTCTACCGCCTGGGGCGTAAACCAAATTTGCCACCCCGTGAGTGGGGCCTAGGACCCTGGGGCCCGCTCCCACTAGGGCTTCTGGGAATTGTAGTCTAAGAACACCCATGCGCCCAAAAAGTGCCATCCGGGGCAGGCCAACGCCCGCCCACACACACTATGCTACTGGAGGCAGGGTGAATCTCTCAGTCTTTGCCTTAGGGTTGGGAATTGAACCGACACCCATGTTCTACCCCCAACCCAAAGGCAAAAGACAACGGCTAGAGGGATTCACCCTACCCACCCTGTTGTCTAATCAGGGGAAGCAGGGGAAATCTCTCTGCCTTTGCTTTTGGTTTGGGGGTTGAACAGGCACCCATGTTCTACCTCCAACCCAAAGGCAAAATGCAAAGGCTAACAACGAGGGATTCGCTTTGCCCACCCTGTTGTCTCAGCAGGGAGGAAGGGCAAATTTCTTTTTGGCTTTGCCTTTTTCCTTTGGGTTGGGGGTTGAACCGGCTTTAAAAAAAAAAACCATTGTGGGATCAATGCATCACACAATGTTAGCAACCAGATAACGTTAAGACTTGTGGAACCAAGTCTTTATGTTATCCGAGGTACTAGTATATATCTGTTCTAATCATGGAACTTGTTTTCCTGGTAAGTGTGCATAGGTTGGAGGGACTCAAAATTTGTTCTCTTGATCCCAGCCCTATAACATTAGAAGTATGCAAGCATGGTTAGATTGATACAGGTCTTAAACAACATGAGAGCATCATGCAAGTGGTCAGTCATTGCTATGAACTGGCAACCCTAACAACACTCCCAAGGTGTGTACTGTTGCCACCTCTGTGCATTTGTGCAACGGTGGGAAAGGTAACAATATTCTGTGAGCTCTGGTGTCTAGTGATGTCAGACACATGACCTCAGAAATGTCTGCAGACACAGCAAGTGCTGGTTCTTGGGCTGTAAACAGAGATCAGTACCACCCTCTAGAGCAGTGGCGCCCAAACTAAGGCCCGGGGGCCAGGTGCGGCCCCCGACACCAATTCATCCGGCCCACGAAGCCCATATGGGCACGTTTTACTTCCGCTTCCAGGAGCGACGAGGGCTTCGCGGGCCGGATGAATTGGTGTCAGGGGCTGCACCCGGCCCCCGGGCCTTAGTGACCGGCTCCCTGAACCACATGATTGGCCCATGACCCAAAAAGTTTGGGCACCCCTGCTCTAGAGTGAGATATGACTGGTTTTTTAGCAAGGAAAATATCTATCTTTATTGTAGACAATGAAGCAAACTTGTTTTCTGCAGCACTAGAAAGTGGATTCAAACTACACAAAGCACACACTCTGCCACCCAAGCCTAATGATATAGAGTAAATTATAGTTGATGCAAGGCATAAGAACTAATTTATATAAATAACAAAGCTTTCAAATTATCAAGGTTGTTTTGTTTGTTTTCCACCAACAATTAGTGTTAGACACTATTCTGGGTGGCACGTACTAAGATCATCATTAGCTGCAGAGCTAGATCATGAATCCGTTCCCTGTTAAGAAGGTACTGTGGCAAACTGAACTCCTAACTATTCTTTGAACTATGTGATATTTAAAAAGAGAGAGGAAGAAACTACGAGTGAAGGTGGGATAGAAACAATTTGGCGCTATATGGTAGTGGGCCAGGATACCTAAGAGACCGCGTCACCCCAAGAACATCTGTCCGTCCCACCAGGGCGGACTGGAGAGGCTCCCTTGTTATTCCTTCGGCGAGAGAGGCGCACCTCGCCTGCACTAGGAGCAGAGCCTTCTCCGTGTCCGCCCCAACCCTCTGGAACCTCCTGCCCACTGAGCTGCGCCTTCAGACAGAGCTCCTGCCCTTCCGGAAGGGCTTAAAAACCTGGCTGGCAGGACAAGTTTGGGGACCCGGGAACGTGGGTTCTCATGCTAGGTGGCTTATTGCCACCCTTGGGTCTGAATTTATAATTTATGTGCAGCTTGTACATTGTTTTAACTTTTGATGATTTTTTATTAATATAGATTATTCTATGTTTTAACCTTGATGTAAGCCGCTCAGAGTCGGATTCTCCCGATTGGGGCGGGGTAGCAAATGCAATAAATAATAATAATAATAATTTTGCCTGCATAATTGTGGCTACAGGATCTGTGCTTATAAAGTCATTCCCCAGGTGATTTTTCAGAATGAGGGAGTAAGTAGTAGGCACATAGGAATCAGCCATTCCTAGAATCGTCACCCCCTCCCCCTTTGGTATGTTAGCTTTGGATATGTTATAAGGATGCTGATTTTGGGTGTTCTGTAAAGAGGTGGTCACCCATGGGATACTTCCTCCACTTGCGTATGCATTTTGAAGTGTAATTTGTGCAGTCAGTTGAATGGCTGTACAATAAATTGTGTGCCATGCAGGCAATTTGTGGTTCTGCTATTTTTTTTTTTTCATATGTAAAGTAAAGTGAAGATTTATGATATGTGTGTATGAGCGACACATTCTTCTCACAGACTGCTCTAGAAGAGTTTTGCTTAATGTTATGCTAGCTTCCTTTTTCCATTCAAACGTTAGCCAGCCCTAATTAGTTACCCACTGTGTTCAAATTGGCAGAAATTCAAGCCAAGATCCTTTAGTTTATGCACCCCACCAATCCACACAGTTTCGCTCCAACTTGCTTCTTTTTCAACTTCTTTGCTTGTCTCTCTGTCCTTCCATTTTTAGCCCTGCATCTAACGTGATTTTCTTCACCTCAAGCTCCTTTATGGATCTTCCCAAACACTCTGGTTAATTCTGTGCCCAGATCTTTTGTGACCTAAATGGGGCTGCTGTGTGCTTAGCTGCTGTAATACATAAGCGTACCTTAGAAGTGGAATTCTTGTCTTCACTGGCAGGTTTTTGTAAGAGCCAAAGAGTTAGAGACTGGACACATGTGGCTGTTTAATAGGAAGGAGAGACAAACCTTCCATTGTATAGAACTCTTTGTGATGCTCTGGGCAGGAATTCAAATGACTTTATTCATTGTGGCAGTGGTGAATTGTCACTCTACCCTGTATTTGGCTCCCAAAAATGTTAATTGGTTTTCCTATTCAACACAGTAGAATGATAAAGGGAAAATCAGTAATTTGTTTATTTATGCAAAATGTCCCATGCCCTTTGCTTATTGGATTACTATATGGCGTCTTTCTTATGAGTGGAGAGTCTTATTTTTTCCGAGTCATAAATTGAGCTTACTTATTCTAAGATGTTGTTGAAGTCTTAAATTTTCACTAATTATCCCCCAAGGGCACTTCTGTTGTCTAAAAGCTCACACCAGCTTCTTGTCACCCTTTTCATAATTTTTCATTTGTTAACCACTTACAACTCACTAATTGGGAGACTCCTTCAATCAACCAACTGGCATAAAAGTAAGACACATACATGAGGAAGTTTTCCTAGTATGTAATACATCTCCCCCCCCCCCCCAATTTATATTTTATTTGGCTCCGTCCTGTGCTTTTTGCCAAGGGGGAAAACCCATCAAAACTGAAACAACTTTTCTTTTACTAATAATAATTACATGCTTTCAAGTCAATTCCAAGTTATAGTTACCCTGTCTAGGGTTTTCTAGGTAGAGAATGCATAGAAGTGGTTTACCATTCCCTTCTTCTGGAGATATCCTGGGATTGTGCAGCTTGCCCATGGCTATATAGGCTGATCTTCTTTTCCAGGAGGGACATTGGAGAATTGAATTCCCAACCTCTGACTCTGCAGGCAGATGTTTAAATGACTTTGCTGATGGCTTATTCTTAATACATGAGATTGCAGAAATGGGAGGAAAAGTTGGTTGTAATTGATCTTTGAGAGATCTTCTGTTCTTGAAATCATGTAATAATACAGATCAGTTTCTGAAATGATATGGATTTGACTCCAAACATTGCTTCCATCGTGAATTGTTCCAGCCCCCACAGAGCAAATAACTAATAAAATGTGGGTGCTGTCTTAAACAATTAATGTGTTGTGTTGCATTGTGGGAGCTCGTCTGGATTCAGGAGTTGATCGCTTTTCTCCAGGAATGTAAATCCTCATTTCTTTATGCATATAAGGAAGATTATTTTCCTTGCCTGAAAAACAAGAGACAAGAGGGAGAATGTGAGATTTTTTATGCAAAGTATACAAAACTCCAGAAATAATACAAATTTATCCCTGTAGATAATGCAAGTTGTGCAAACTGATGATGGATGTTGCTTTGTTCCTTGGATTTTTATGGAGCAGAAACATTGGAAGTGTTAATTTGGCCGTTTTGCGCATACTTTGCTGACCAAGTGTGTGCACTTTGCTTTTCAAGATGAAATAATACTAGTACAGCATGTGCATGGGTGGTTTACACATGTTATAGAGTCTGGCAAGAAAAAAGAAAAATCCTTGCATCACCCTTACTTGGAGGTAAAGAGTGGACTTTGAACATTCCTCCCCTATCTCGTTAGAGGGGAAATCACCCTAATTGATGAGAATGAAAAATTTAGCAAAACTGATTGAACTTCTACTTCTGTCATGGATTTGCTGACTAGCCTAAAGGCAGAATTGGAAACCATCAATGACATGTACCTGTCATTTAATAATTTCTTACTCCTGTAATAGGAAAAGGAGTAAGACAAGGCTGCATTTTGTCACCTTGCTTATTCAACTAATACACAGAGCACATAATGCACAATGCAGGGTTGGACAAATCACAAGTTGAGATCAAAATTACTGGGAGAAACATCAACAACTTGAGATACACAGATGATATCACCCTAATGGCAGAAAGTGAGGAAGACCTAAAGAAGCTGCTGCTTGGGTTGAAAGAAGAGAGTGCAAAAGCTGGCTTGAGATTCAACATCAAGAAAACCAAGATCATGGCAACAGGCCCTATCAGTCCCTGGAGAATAGATGGGGAAGAAGTAGAAGCAGTAACAGATTTTACTTTCTTAGGATCAAAGATAACTGGAAATGGTGATTGCAGCCATGGTGATTGCAGCTGTGTGAGGTGGCCGGAGGCATAAAACCTCGCTCCTGCCATCTCCAACTCCACCAGACTTCCTTGCCCGGCTCTCAAGCCGATGTCACAGGACTGGAATAAACAGCTAATCTTTTATATTCTCTTTTATACTTTTATGATGTAGATTGTCTTTGATGGTATCATGATTTATGTATTGTTGATATTTGTTACTGTATTAATTGCACAATATGTTGGAGGAAGGAGTAGTATGAGGGGTGAAAGTGTTTTTATGTAATTGTTATGTTATTTAAGTGCTATGTTTTTATGTAAATTGTATTAATTTACTGATGTATATTTTGCTGAGGATATGCTGTAATGTATTTTCATTATTTATTTATTTATTTATTTTGGATTTATTAATTGTAAGGTTAAATTTATTGACTGGGGTTTTTTCCTCTGGATCAGCAAAATTATTCACTTGAGACACTTGTTGACCTTTGGTATAAGGAAGCAATGGCAGCCTTAGACGTCATTGCGCCACTACGGCCTCTCCATGCTCGTAGGCTGCACTCTTCTCCGTAGTTTACAGAGGAGTTGAGGGTGTTTAAATGTGCTAAGAGACACCAAGAGCGCCACTGGGTGAAGACTCAGAGTGAGTTCAACCGAACACTTGCTAGAACTGCTATTAAGGCCTATCAGGTGGCGATGGGGGTAGTGAAACATCAATATTTCACCACCCTCATTGCCTCTGCAGATAATCGCCCAGCAACTCTGTTCCGAGTGACCAGGTCCCTCCTCGGAAGAGGGGGGTCTGGCCCCAGTTGGCAAGGGTCAGCTGAGGTCTTTGCTGATTAGCAAAGAAAATCACTCAGATTCGGTCAAGGTTGAACCCCAGCGTGGAAATGTTAGATCTGGAGTTGTCCAAAGTGCAGTCTGGTCATGTTATCTGGGATCGGTTTGATCCAATTGTCCCTGAGGAAGTGGACAGGCTCCTGGGAGCATGTGCATTAGATCCATGCCCTGCCTGGCTGGTAAAATCTGCCAGGGAGGTGACAGGTGGTTGGGTCAAGGCCATTATTAACTCCTCGTTTTTTTGGGGGGGGGTTTCCTTCTAGCTTAAAGCATGCCTTGGTGTGCCCCCTCCTAAAGAAGCCATTCCTCGGCTCTGTGGTTATCACCAACTACTGATCTGTCATTAACCTTCCATTCCTGAGTAAGATTTTGGAGAAGGCAGTGGCATGGCAGTTACAGGAGATCCTGGATGAAGCGGATTATCTGGATCCTTTTCAGTCAGGATTCAGGCCCGGATATGGTATGGAAACTGCATTGGTCATGCTTGTGGATGATCTCTGGAGAGAGCGGGATGGGGGACATCTAACTGTCCTGGCTCTTCTTGACCTTTCAGCAGCTTTCGATACCGTCGACCATGGTATCCTTCTGGGAAGTCTCCAAGGATTGGGGATCCAGGGATCCAAGGCACTGTGTGGTCCTGGTTTTCCTCATTTCTGAAGGACCGGACCCAGTCGGTGTGGTTGGAGAGTGAGAAATCCAGCCCTATTCTGCTCCAATATGGGGTGTCTCAGGGCTTGTTGCTCTCACTGTTTAACATCTACATGAAACTGCCAGGTGAAATCATCCATTCCCATGGGGTGAAGTATCATCAATATGCAGATGATAGTCAACTATATATCTCAGCCCGTGGGGACCCAAGCGATGCAAATGAAGTCCTTTCCAGGTGCCTGGAGGCTGTGAGGGTCTGGATGGGGGACAACGGGCTACAGCTGAATCCTGGCAAGAATGAGTGGTTGTAGGTCAGGGGCCATGCATTATCTTGGGAGTTACCATCTTTGGTTCTGGATGGGGCAGTGTTGCCCCAAACAGACCCAGCCGGTGCATAATCTGGGGGTCCTCTTGGTCTCACAACTACTACTCGAAGAGCAAGTGGCAGTCATGACCAGGTCACCTCCAGACTGGATTATTGTAATGCGCTCTACATGGGGCTGCCCTTGGTGACAATTCGGAGGCTTCAGCTGGTCCAGAATGCAGCTGCCCGGGTCGTAATGGGATATGGGCATTATGCTCACACCTCACCATTGCTGCAGAAGTTGCACTGGTTACCAGTATGCCTCCGGATGCAATTCAAGGTGCAGGTTATTACCTTTAAAGCCCGATACCAGGATACCTAAGAGACCACATCGCCTTAAGGACATCTGTCCGTCTCACCAGAGCAGACTGGAGAGGCGCTCTGGTTGTACCAGCAGCTAGAGAGGCACACCTCTCTAGCACAAGGAGGAGGGCCTTCTCTGTGTCTGCTCCAGCCTATGGAACCGCTTGCCAAGTGAGCTGCATCTCCGGATGGAGCTGCTGCCCTTTAGGAGGGGGTCAAGACCTGGCTGGCAAAGCATGTGTGGGGTATGGGCCAGACAGTTGCCCCAGTCTGTTGGCTCATTTGATCCCCCTCTCTCTGTGGGGGGTGGCAATTTTTAAATTTTTTAAAAATCTTTTAATCTTGATTTTATATTATGGTTTTATCGTGTTCTAGGTGTTGAGAGTTGTGTTAGCCACCCTGGGTCTTTTTGAGGAGGGCATCATAAAAGTTTTCTTAAATAAATAAATGGTTGTGAGAGCTGGACCATTAGGAAAGCTGAGCGCAGAAGAATAGATGCCTTTGAGATGTGGTGTTGGAGGAGAGTTTTGAGAGTCCCCTGGACAGCGAGAAGAACAAATAAGTCGATCCTAAAAGAAATCAACCCTAACTGCTCCTTAGAAGGTCAAATAGTAAAGATGAAGCTAAAGTACTTTGGACACCAAATGAGAAGAGATGATTCACTTGAGAAAGCCTTGATGGTGGGAAAGGTACAGGGCAAAAGAAGAAGGGGTGGCCAAAAATGAAATGGCTAGATGGTATTGTGGAGACAATGGGCACAGAGCTTGGGGGGGAGGGGGAGGAGGATGGTGGAAGACACAGGTTCCTGGTGGGCAATGGTCCATAGGGTCGCAAAGAGTTGGAATCGACTGTGCGACTGAACAACAACAAGGCTTTGTTGTAAGCCTGGAGGAGTAAGGCAGAGATGTAGCATATTTATGGTCCCACTTATCTCTCCCAGAATCATTTATCTATCTTTATTTTTGTCACTAGATAAGCAGTGGCTAAAGTTATGCCTGTATCAGCTTACCTGCAAGATGTCATACAAGTAGAACAAGTTCATGAGTGGTCTCCTCTACTCATGAGCTAGGGCAGTGGTGGTGAACCTATGGCATGCATGCCAGAGGTGGCACTCAGAGCCCTCTCTGTGGGCACCCCTGCAATCACCCGAGCACATAGTTTGTCCCGCCCTTCTTCCCAGCAGCTCAATGACAGCACTTCCTCCCTCCCCCAGCACAGAGATCACCCCACCCCTCTCCCCAGCAATCCAATGGGAGCATTTCCTCCCTCCTTGTTGCTGTGTTGGCACTTTGTGTTAAATAAGTTGGTTTGGGGTTGCCGTTTGGGCACTCAGTCTCTAAAAGCTTCACCATCTCTGAGCTAGGGCATAATAGGCCTTTAAACAAGAATACCTTAATAGATTTAGGGTTCATGACTGTTTCAGTGGATAAGATGCTGTGCTTGATGACTGGAAGGTTGACAGGTCAGCAGTTCAAGACCCGAGTGATGCATGACGGAGTGAGCACCCATCATCTGTCCCAGCAACTGCCAACCTAGCAGTCCATTTTTTACCAATTTTGGGGTCTCTGACCCCCCCTCCCGCTGGGTCCAAGGAGGTGGGGAGACCCGATCCAAGCTGTTTCTGGGCTTCCCGACGTCCTCAGCTAGTGCAGCAAGCCAAAACGTCAGGGTTCGAATCCCGACATTCTGGCTTGCTGCAGCCTCAAAGAGGGTGGGGGAACTTCAAAATTAGCACGCATCGGGCCTCCCGACCTCCCTAGAGCCTATGCACGCTATTTTTTAAGTTCTCCCACCCTCCTTGAGGCTGCAGCAAGCCAGAATGTCGGGATTCAAACCCTGATGTTTTGGCTTGCTGCACTGGCTGAGGACGTCGGGGAAGCCCAGAAACAGCTTGGATCGGGTCTCCCCACCTCCCTGGACCCGGCAGGGGGCTCAGAGACCCCAAAATTGGTAAAAAAATATGGACTTTTTCTTACCAATTTTGGGGTCTCTGAGCCCCCCCCCCCCGGCCAGGTAGACCCGATCCAAGCTGTTTCCAAAGTTCCCCCACCTCCCTGGAGGCTGCAGCAAGCCAAAATGTCAGGATTCAAATCCCGACGTTCTCGCTTCCTGCAGCCTCCAGGGAAACAGGGCTTTTTTTAACATTGTGTGATCAATGTATCACACAACGTTAAAAACCGGATAATGACGAGACTTGTGGAACCAAGTCATAATGTTATCCGGGGTACTAGTGTACAATATTATGAAGCAAAATTTGTTCTGGAACTTAGGTAATGGTCATCTGAGTGTTAGTAATTCTCATCAGAGAAGCAAACATCCAAAGGGGAAACACTTTGGGATGGAGTTTAAAAGAGGTTTTGTTGTTGTTCAGTCACACAGTCGATTCCGACCCTTTGCGACCCCATGGACGACTGTCCGCCAGGCACTCCTGTCCTCCACCATCCCCCTCAACTCGCTCAGCTCTGTGCCAATTGTGTCCACAATACCATCTAGCCATCTCATTTTTGGCCGCCCCCTTCTTCTTTTGCCCTCCACCTTTCCAAGCATCAATGCTTTCTCAAGTGAGTCTTCTCTTCTCATTTGATGTCCAAAGTAACTTAGCTTCATCTTTACTATTTGACCTTCTAAGGAGCAGTCAGGTTTGATTTCTTCTAAGATTGACCTGTTTGTTTTCCTTACTTCCAGGGAACTCTCAAAACTCAAAAACTCTTTAGACCAGTGGTTCCCAACCTAAGCCCCACAGGCCAGATCTGGCCCCCAGCACCATTTCATGTGCCTCCAACCCTCCAAGGGCATTCAAGAAACAAAATGGCCACCCCTTTAAAGCTGTTTGGATAAAATGGCTACCCCATCATGCAGGCAGGGACAAATGGCCATTCAGCCCTTGAAGCTGATTGAGAGAGTTTGACCCAACCCCCAGCTTGAAAAGGTTGGGAACCTCTGCTTTAGACCTCTTTTGATTCCTGTTGAGAAACTGCTGCAGAGGCAGGCTTTCTTTTGTGAATCACGAATCTAAACAGGGAAAATTAATACAAGTACCAGAATAAAGAATGAAGTGGGCTGACTGAAATGAAAGCATTTGGTATTATCCAAGAAGGAGGAGAAAAGCCCAGTTAAATAACTGATTCCCATCTGATCTTTCATTTTGTAACTCATATACTTCCTGAAATTTTGTACATTTCCTGAACTAACAAGCATTTATCAAGTGGAACTGAATAATTTAAACCATTAGTTTACACTTCTATAGAGCCCCTCATTCTACTCTGTTTGATTATGTTAAACCTTCAGTCATGAAATCAGTATATTTTTCATGGAAGGAGGAGTCTAATTATTTGGCATACAGTGAGGTAAAATGTATACAATGGGGTAGAAATTGTGCAGTTGAAAACTTTTAGATCATCCAAGAAGAAATAAGATAGCCCCAATCAAGCCTTATCACTGTAAAAAAAGTTCATTAAAAATATCAAACAACACTTTTTGTGCCTGCTAAACCTTGGAGATCAGGCATTAATTTCTAAGCAGTTAGAGTTTGAAAGGTTTGTGCTAAAAGCAGATTTTCTTTTAAACAAGATTCCCGAAAAAAGGTGACTAAAATAATCTATGTGTTATCCATCCTATAAGACAGGGGTTCCCAAACTTTTTGTGCTGCAGGACAGTCATGTGGCTCCTCCCACCTGAAGTGGAAGTAAAATGTGCCTGCACATGTGCAAAATGCTGCTGTAAATGCACCCATGGCAATTATAAATGCATTATCACAACCACAGTACATTTGCAGCAGTGTTTTGCACATATGCAGGCAAATTTTACTTCTGCTTCCAGGAGCAGTGATGGTGGTGCAGGCTGGATGATTTGGTGCCACAGGCCAGATCCAGCCTACAGGCTGTAGTTTGGCCACCCCTCCTATAAGACATTAAATAGTATTATGATGTTTCCTATGGTCAGAGAAAAAAGAATAAAACCATTGTGCACATTAGTTTATGTTATATCTGCATAATGGATATGTAATGAGTACAGTATAACCCCATATAATGATTTTAATTGATGTCCTGTGTCTCGTCACTATGCAATTTTGTTGTTGTATAACTTTTCCAATGGAAAAATAGGAAAATTATACAATTTTTTTTTCACTTAGCAATTATTCCCATTGAAAAATCATTGTACGATTTTTTTTCATGGGAAAAATCATTATGTGGGATGCCACTTTCTTTAAAAGCTTACTCCTTATACGATTTAATCACTATAGGAGGCATTCTTTATATGAGGTTCCATTGTATGATCAAACATCTTCTAGTGCTTTCTTCAGTTAATCTTTGGAGTTGTAGTGTGAAGACAGTACAGAAATCCTTTTTTGTAATTTCCCTGTTTGCTGTGGAACTATAGTTCCCAGAATTTTCAAGGGGGTGAAAAATGACCTTTTATATGATTTTGATGTAGAAATGTCTCTGGTTTCACTTTCTTCCATGTAAAATGAAAATCTTTTTATGCTTTACTAGTCAGAGCCAACAAGTATTAAATCTAGTACTGCTCCCTGATTCAATGCCTGGGGGACCTAAATAAGCCTTAACATTCTTTATACTATTTAATAAATCTAATCTGCAAAACAGGTCACATTAAAAAAAAATTCTTTTAATTACAGTAAGATTTTTATTGAATGCTCATTATACCTACAGATCATAATACTTTTTTTAAAAGAAAAAAGACTATTAAGATTATACAGCTCAAGAATTTACAGTCAGTGAGGAACAGTGAAGCCTGATGTTATTTTCTGAGAATCATATCTGCATTAGGAAGATAAAGGACAATTTAGGAAGATTACAAAAGCCAAGATTTAGAATACAACACGAAAATGTGCTGAGAACTAATTCGCAGTGCCAGCTGCTGTTAAGCTTCTTAATCTTTATCTAGTTCAATTAAAATCAGAATGTTTGGGATTTCATTAACAACTAGGGACTTGGAAATTACATGCACTCTTAGACTGTAGTCAACAGCTGTAGTCAACTACTCATGCCATGTTATTCAGAAGGTTTCCCCTTAATGTCTTCAGGTAGACTTGAGATATAATTAAAACTTAAGTGTTTTAAGTGAAGGATAATGCAGACGAGAAAGAGGATTACTGTAGTTTAATTTTGCCATTGGATCTGGTTAACTAAAAGGAAGGATTGGGATTTTGGATGAGTTTCTATGGCCTGAAAAGTTTGGGCACCCCTGATTTAATTATTTACTCAGGTATATTCTTTGGTATTCTTCAACTGCTATGGGTTTCCCAAAACTGATATAAGCATGCATATAATGTTGAGATATATACTGCCCACAGGAACAGATCTGCAATTTCTTTACAAATGCCAATTAATTATGCGTTTTAGACAACCTACAAGCTGGCCCTTCTAAAATTAACTTTACTAAAGAGAGGCACAAGCATTTAATACACACATGTAAAAATCATTAATTTTCATTCATTCTTCTGGGTTAATCCCAAGCATTGTTTAAATGCCAGAAGTTTTCTTATCCTTTGTATGAAGGATGGCTTGCAGTTAATGGTATTCTAGGAATGAATATTTTTTCCCTTAATGTGATAAAGATTTTTTTTGCTACCTCCCAATTCTATGTTTATCAGTACTTGATAGGAGCCCAATGTTGCTAGAATCTAAATTTTGCCAGCCTCAGCCATCCACCAGATCATGGATAATGTGAACTGTAGTCTGAGAGCATTTTGCAGGTCAAGGAATTGTCAGAACACTTCATTCTCAAAAATTAATCCACATTATGGTTATAGGTTTATCACACTAACACCAGAGGCTGATAAAGAAATCTTCAGGAGCTCTAGACATCTTCCGTTGCAGTGTTACAAATGCAGGTAGAAGATGGGGATGATGTCTTCTTCTTCTTAGTATCATATCATGGTCGTGACTTCCCAACATGTATGAATCTATCTGGTTTCTTCTCAGTGGCGTAGGAAGGGGGGGGCGGGGGGGGCGGGGGCCCCGGGCGCCATATTTTAGGGGGCGGCAATTTCAGCACTCACGTGATCCAGCCAGCCAGTCCTGAGCATTTTCTAGGGGCCTGGCATAATCTCCCAGCAAGCATTGCGATATACACGTGCTCCCAGCCCAGGCCCAGGCAATTTCCAAGGGGCGGCAAAAGTGGCCCTGTGTTGAGAGAAGCTGCTGTATCCCCGTGGAAGGAGGCAGAGGAGGCCAGCACGAGTGTGGAGGTAGGTTTACTGCTGCTAAATCTGTGCTCTGAAGGTGCTGTTTTTCTCCCTCTCCCTGCTTCCCTATGATCTCGCCAATTTGCATGACTATAGGCATGAGGCTTAGAGTTTGCTCCAAAACTCTCTGCTCCAGCCATTCAGTTTGGTAAAGGGGGGGGGGGGGAGAGAGAGGAAAAAAGCTTTACTGCTTCTATTTCCAGTTTTTTGCATGGCTATAGGCATGAGGCTTAGAGTTTGCTCCAAAACTCTCTGCTCCAGAGAGCTTCTATTTCCAGTTTTTTGCATGGCTATAGGCATGAGGCTTAGAGTTTGCTCCAAAACTCTCTGCTCCAGCCATTCAGTTTGGTAAAGGGGGGGGGGGGAGAGAGAGGAAAAAAGCTTTACTGCTTCTATTTCCAGTTTTTTGCATGGCTATAGGCATGAGGCTTAGAGTTTGCTCCAAAACTCTCTGCTCCAGAGAGCTTCTATTTCCAGTTTTTTGCATGGCTATAGGCATGAGGCTTAGAGTTTGCTCCAAAACTCTCTGCTCCAGCCATTCAGTTTGGTAAAGGGGGGGGGGGGGGAGAGAGAGGAAAAAAGCTTTACTGCTTCTATTTCCAGTTTTTTGCATGGCTATAGGCATGAGGCTTAGAGTTTGCTCCAAAACTCTCTGCTCCAGCCATTCAGTTTGGTAAAGGGGGGGGGGGAGAGAGAGGAAAAAAGCTTTACTGCTTCTATTTCCAGTTTTTTGCATGGCTATAGGCATGAGGCTTAGAGTTTGCTCCAAAACTCTCTGCTCCAGAGAGCTTCTATTTCCAGTTTTTTGCATGGCTATAGGCATGAGGCTTAGAGTTTGCTCCAAAACTCTCTGCTCCAGCCATTCAGTTTGGTAAAGGGGGGGGGGGGGAGAGGAGAAAAACTTTACTGCTTCTATTTCCAGTTTTTTGCATGGCTATAGGCATGAGGCTTAGAGTTTGCTCCAAAACTCTGCTCCAGCCATTCAGTTTGGTAAAGGGGGGGGGGGGAGAGAGAGGAGAAAAGCTTTACTGCTTCTATTTCCAGTTTTTTGCATGGCTATAGGCATGAGGCTTAGAGTTTGCTCCAAAACTCTCTGCTCCAGCCATTCAGTTTGGTAAAGGGGGGGGGGGGAGAGAGGAGAAAAACTTTACTGCTTCTATTTCCAGTTTTTTGCATGGCTATAGGCATGAGGCTTAGAGTTTGCTCCAAAACTCTCTGCTCCAGCCATTCAGTTTGGTAAAGGGGGGGGGGGGAGAGAGAGGAGAAAAGCTTTACTGCTTCTATTTCCAGTTTTTTGCATGGCTATAGGCATGAGGCTTAGAGTTTGCTCCAAAACTCTCTGCTCCAGCCATTCAGTTTGGTAAAGGGGGGGGGAGAGGAGAAAAGCTTTACTGCTTCTATTTCCAGTTTTTTGCATGGCTATAGGCATGAGGCTTAGAGTTTGCTCCAAAACTCTGCTCCAGCCATTCAGTTTGGTAAAGGGGGGGGGGGGGAGAGAGAGGAGAAAAGCTTTACTGCTTCTATTTCCAGTTTTTTGCATGGCTATAGGCATGAGGCTTAGAGTTTGCTCCAAAACTCTCTGCTCCAGCCATTCAGTTTGGTAAAGGGGGGGGGAGAGAGAGGAGAAAAACTTTACTGCTTCTATTTCCAGTTTTTTGCATGGCTATAGGCATGAGGCTTAGAGTTTGCTCCAAAACTCTCTGCTCCAGCCATTCAGTTTGGTAAAGGGGGGGGGGGAGAGAGAGGAGAAAAGCTTTACTGCTTCTATTTCCAGTTTTTTGCATGGCTATAGGCATGAGGCTTAGAGTTTGCTCCAAAACTCTCTGCTCCAGAGAGCTTCTATTTCCAGTTTTTTGCATGGCTATAGGCATGAGGCTTAGAGTTTGCTCCAAAACTCTCTGCTCCAGCCATTCAGTTTGGTAAAGGGGGGGGGGGAGAGAGAGGAGAAAAACTTTACTGCTTCTATTTCCAGTTTTTTGCATGGCTATAGGCATGAGGCTTAGAGTTGCTGAGAGGGGGGGAGGAGAAAATCTTTTTGCTGCCTCTCCAGCTTCCCTAGAGCGAGGCTTGGGGTCTGGTTTGCTGCATTCCTGCGGGGCTGGTGGGGGCAGGAAGGGAAAAGGAAAGGTTGCCCCTTGCTCAAAAGCCAGCGTATCCGACTCTAGGGACCCTCAGCCTATTCGGGGTCCCTCTAAGTCAGGGGTGCCCAAACTATGGCCCGGGGGCTAGATGCAACCCCCAATGCCAATTCATCTGGCCCATGAAGCCCTCATTGCTCCTGGAAGCGGAAGTAAAATGTGCCCATATGGGGGCTGCATCCGCCCCCTGGGCCATAATGACCAGCTCCCTGAGTCACATAACCGGCCCATGGCCCAAAAAGTTTGAGCACACCTGCCCTATGTGATGTAGGGGAGGTTGGGATCTTCAGCTATATCCTCCTTTAATGTTGTTGCTTGATCAAGCTCCTTCCTCCCTTCAGTTTTATGAATAAAACTGTTTTTGTATGGTAAAAGGTTTCATTTACTGATTTTTCAAACTTTCATCACAGCACATTTTTTCCAACTCATATTACTTTGTACATTTTGATTATGCAAGCATCCTAGGAATGAGGAATCCCAGCAGTAACCTAAAGAAAAGAAAGGGTTGGTGAAGAATCAGCAGCTGTACATGGCTGCAAAAAATGTTTAATATGGTTTTAAGGTGCATTAAAAGAAAAATAGTTTGGGTTGTAGGTCACAGGAGAGATTTTGCTTTATTGTGCACTGGTCATATTGAAGATCTCCATCCAGATTTATATTTCACAATTTTACAAATGATACAAACTGGAATAAGTTCAAAAAGATGGTTGCCAATGTGGTAAGCGTGAAGAAAAATAAACTATAAATGTTTGTCCTGGGGGGCAGAAGGCTGAGCAAGAATTTAACAACCTTCTTTAGATATCCTACAGGCTGTTTACACTGGAAAAGGTGTGGCCTTTTTCTTTGTAGTCTTGAGGGCAGGAATAGAATCTAATGGGCTTGCATTACAAAAGGGTAGATTTGAGCTGAGCATTAAGAGAAGGTTGTTGTGGACAAGATTTTAAAAATGGAAGTAATTACTTAGAGGGTGATGACTGTCCTTTGCCAAAGATCTTCAGCAGATTCAGGGCAGTAGCCTGTTCAAAATGGGTTAGATTCTTTCTGGATTTGTAAATCTAGGAAAAGATTTTTAACCCAGAATAATTTCTGACATGAAATTATTATCAGCAGCCACGGTTTCAGGTGGGCTCAAGGGTGGGAATGGTTACTATGCCCTCCTTTCTTCCTTTAACCTTGCCCCATCTTTGAAGGAATAGGTGTTATTTTTCTCACGAGTTCCCTCTCACCTCATGGGGTGTGGGGTGGGTTGGCAAAGTGTGCCTACACCCTGAGCGTTGGGACTGTGTCAGCTGGTTGCTGTTGGTGTGGTTCCTGGCCTCAAAATTGGCGCAGGCACTGCATGGCTAGGAAGAGAGAAGAAATTTGTGGGGGAAAAGAGCTGCAAGAGGTGCCTAAATAGGCCCAAAAAGGGGTGCCCCTTGTTTGTGAACTTGGCAAGGAGGTAAGCCCCAGACATTTGTAGGTTTACTTCTTAAACCATTTGGACACCTGCGTCTTCATCCCCTATTCTGTCACCTACGTGACACTGTTCCCCCCCCCCAACTCCTGTGCTCCTTAACACACACTGCATCATGGGGGGGGGAGCAGTTTTTTTGTGGGGGCGGCAAAATTTCACACCGCCCCGGGCAGCTGAAACCCATGCTACGCCACTGTTTCTTCTCTTGCATTTTTCTTGTTCCTACGGCCTTTAAGGGCTTCAGGGACAGGTACATAAAAGAGGGCTCTAGAGACGGCTGTCCACCTACCTTCCTCGGGATGCAATACGGTACCTCACCATTGCTGCAGGAGCTGCACTGGTTGCCAGTGTGCCTCCAGGTGCAATTTAAGGTGCTGGTCATTACCTTTAAAGCCCTACATGGTACTGGGCCAGGATACTTAAGAAACCACATCACCCTAAGGACAGGATACAAGAAACTACATCACCCTAAGGCAGGGGTGGCCAACTGTAGATCTCCAGCTGTTCTTGGACTTCAATTCCCAGAAGCCCTGATCAGCAGGAGTGCTGACTTGGGCTTCTGGGAATTGAAGTCCAAGAACAGCTGGAGATCTACAGTTGGCCACCCCTGCCCTAAGGACATCTGTCCATCCCACCAGAGCAGATCAGAGAGGCTCTCTGGTTGTACCATCAGCTAGAGAGGCACACCTCTCTAGCACTAGAAGGAGGGCCTTCTCCACATTGTGCATGCGTCAGATTGAGTTTCTGCGCATGCGCAGTCAATTGGAGCCATTTTAGCTCCAATTAAAAAAAATTGTTTTAGAGCTTTCAGGGCGGCAGCGGCGGCGGTGGCACCAGCCCTCTGAGGAGGGCACCTCCCCCGCGGCACGTTGAGGGCTGCCTGGACTGTCCGCTGCTGACAAGCCCCATGCCCTGGGGATGCGCGGCGCACCGCTGCCGCCGCCTCCTCCGCCGGGCGCCTGTGGGCTGGGTGCCTGTAGCCGCCGCCCGCCGCCGCCGCCGGAGCTGCTGCTGGCTGCATTCCTGTGGCCTCCTCCTTGGGCCGGTCCCTTTTTAGCCCGGCTGCGGTGCCTGGCGGAGGAGGAAGCTGCAGGCGGTGGTAGTGCAGCATGGGGACGGCCCAGGGAGGCTCAGCAGCTGCGGCTGGAGCCACTGCCAGAGCCACTGCTGCCCGCCGCCCCTGCCCGTGGCCGGAGCCGGGCTAAAAAGGTACCGGCCCGAGGAGGACGCCACAGGGGTGCAGGCAGCTCCGGCGGCGGCGGCGGCGGCGGCTGTGGACGCAGTCAGGGTGCCGGGTCTCAAGAAAGGTAAGCGAGGGGTAATTTATTTGTGTTTTGGGTGGGTGGTTGTTTTTATTTTATTTATTTATTTATTTATTTGTGTCTGGGTGGGTGGGCTGAGAGGGAGGGGTATGTGTGTGTATGTTTATTTTTATTATTTATTTATTTTTATTTTTGGCCCCGCCCACAACGTCATGACGTCATGACGTCGGCTTCGGCCATGACGTCATGACGTCATGACATTGGCCACGCCCATGACGTCCGTGACGTCATGGCGTGGTAGTAGAATTTTTGTCATCCCATCACTGGAAACTGCTGTTCTTCAGCCAGAACATTGTGAGTTTGATCCTGACTAGCGCTTAAATTTTACTCATCCTTCCAAGGTCAGTAGAATGAGTACCCAGCATGCTGGGGGCAAAATGCTAATTAACTTGTGAACCACAAAGAGACTGCATTAAGTGCTATGGGATGGTATATAAGTATAATTGCTATTACTAAATAAATAAATAAATATTTATTTATTTATGCCCTTGGTGACCATTCTGAGGCTCCAACTGGTCCAGAATGCAGCTGCTTGGATTATGATGGGGTGCGGGCATTATGCTCACGCCTCACCACTGCTCCGGGAGCTGCACTGGCTGCCGGTTTGCCTCCAAGTGCAATTCAAGGTGCTGGTAATTACCTGACTGCCCCTTTGAAGGTGTTGGGACAAAATGGTCGCACCCATCGTGCAGGCAGGGCAAAATGGCCATCCGGTCCTCGAAGATGACTGAGAAAAACTTGGGAACCCCTGGAATAGAGACTGCTTCTATCGAGGCTGTCCTTGTTTGAAAGACAGTCGTATCTGACTGCAGCATTCGGTACTCATCTCCATTTACAGAAAAGAGCCAGTGCTGTCTGCATTTGCAGACATTTCCATGGAAGGCATGACTAGACACAGAATGCCATTTCCTTCCGATTGAAGGAAAACGGAAACTTATCTACTTTCAATTTCTTGCTTTCAAACTGCTAGGTTGGCAGGAGCTAGGACAGAAAAGGGAGTTCATTCTATCATGCAGCACTCAAGTCTCGAACTGCTGATCTGTTGACCTTCCAGTTCAGTGTCTTAACCACTAAGCCACTGCAGTCCCTCTATCTAGAAGACCCTAAAAAGGGTAACCATGATTTGGAATTGACTGAACAACATACTGTTAACAACATTTGGGAATGTATCATGGTACTAAAAAAAAATCCACCAGGCTCTCCTTCCCTTCCCAACTAGAAGATTAAAATACAGTAAATGAAATGAAAGATGCTGATATATCATAAAATGTTACTTTAAATAAATCCCTGGGGAGAATTATGAGCCGCAGTATTACAGACAAGTGACTCTGCACTGGGCATCAAACAGGAAAATCTGTGCCAACAAATTCATCCTGTAGGAGTCATACAAATACACCTTGTCTATAATTATTCTCAAACTTCACAAACCCTGTATTAATTGCATCTTTTCTGGTCTCCCAGGTCTTGTGATTGTGACTCCCCCCCCTCCCCCCCCCCAAAAAAAAAAAACATTTAGTGAAAATAGCACCAGCTGTTGTTGGATGTTTATTTTTCAAATTCTACTCATTTGTAGGTTGTTGTTTTTTTTGCCTAAACTTTATATTTTGCCCAGAGGACCTTTCAGGATCTTTCTGGGTGGATTGTGCCAAAGGTACTCACCAGTGCTTTGATAATGATGGAATAAGCTAGCTTGACTTTGCCCAGTCTTTTCATGTGCATCTCTGCCTTCCCTCTTTCTCAGATGCATCACTGTGAGGAAAATGGTGCAGGGCCGCAGGGGTAGACGTGTAAATAGCAAGGGAAATGGAATTTAGAGGTTGTAATTGCCATTGTAACTATTCCAGTTTTATTGAATTGTAAAGTAAACAGTCATGTAAAACCTGCACAAGTTGCTGATGCATAAGGTAAAGCTGCCCTAGGGCTGCATTAACCTACAGATACTGTCCTTGTGAATTGATCATTCACGGCATTTAGGGTATTTAGGGATTTGCTGCATCACTAATATTCCTTTCTCATCTGATTTTTTTTTTTGCCTGCAAAAAAAAAAGACGATTACTGTACATGTAAAAACAAAAGGCTGATATGAAAGCCTTATAATTTTGTAACAGTGGATTAATTTAAATGAATTCTTGCCTAGACCTGTCATACATACAAGTACTGTACCTGTGTCCTTTACAGCTATGTTTGGCATTTATTATTTATGTTTAAAAAAACACAGGAAAAAATTTGCATAAAGAGGGATTTTCAAAAATTTAATTTTTTTCTTTGTTTGTATCAAAACTAAGAAATGTTTTATTTATTTTTTTCAGAAACAGGGATTTTCACAAACTTAAAATATGTGATTTTTCTTTGCAAAGTTAGATAATTTTTACTAAGAGTGAACTACTTCAATGGTGTTATCTTGGGCAGTTATTAGATCTTCTTTTGTACCCATAGAAATGCTGCATGGATTGTATTTCTCCACGTTTACAAAAAATGTCTTCTGTATCCAAGTAGCCCCATTTTATTTTACTTAATTATTCTTTGATCTTCCTACTTAGCTTTGAAGTCTGTTAAGTAACTTCCAGATGGTACAACCAGAACTTTTCCTGCTGGGAGATACTCTTTGGCAGACATCCATTTGGCAAAGTGTGGCCTCTATAGGTTTAAAATAATAATTTAAAAAATTCTTCATAATTTCTCTTGATGTGTTTTTTTACCTATGGAGAAAGTACTGTATATGCCCGTGCCTGCCTTAAATGCTGCCATAAATGCATCCGCAGCTTTAAATGCACAGCTACAGATGTGTTTTATGGCAGCGTTTACAGTGGGAGGAACCATGTAATCAGCCCGCTCAGCTGTCCAGGTTGCATGGTCAGGCTCATGGCGTGAAAGGTTTGAGAATCCCTGACTTAGGAGGTAGCAGGAACAAATTGTTAAATTTTATTGCTTTGCCATTGTTTGTTTGTCCCTCTTTTAAAAAATAAATAAAATAAAATTGACTTACATTTTTTACTACCGATAAGATAAATATTGGCTTTCTCATTCTACTGATTTTTTAAAGCACACACATGCACACAGAAAGACAAATAAATAGAGAACCTCCTGGAAGCCTAGTGCTCATTCTGTCGGATATAAAGTCTTTGCTAAATAAATATTTGCAGAGTGAAACTGGAAAAAGCTCTTCACATGTTCTAGGCATATTGGCAATGAAATGAGATGCATGATTGGCAAAACAAAGACTGGTTCTCAGGAAAATGCCATCTATGCATATTTTATTTGTTGTGTCTTGATGTTTTTTAAAAAAATCATCAAGACATCATCATCAAGACATCATCATTCAGATGATACCATATATCTGGATTTGTACCCAAAGCTGCTTCTAACTGGCTGAAATATTTGGTGTGGAAACTGAGTAAATATTGCAGTTACTCAAGATGCAAAGCGGTTGGTAGCCTCACACTCATAGATCAAAGCTTTTATATAAAGTGAAACTTGGTTGAGCATGAAGTAATATCTCACATCTGTTTGAAAGAAAAAGCTTTGATTGTTCTTGAAGACAGGAGAAATGATGGGGGAGGGAAGGAAATCTGAAGAACAAAGTTCAGAAGAACAGGTGTGAGGTAAGGGCAAAACCTTAGAGCAGTGATGGAGAACCTTTTAGAGATTGAGTGCCCAAACAGAGGAGTGGGGCAAACTCTGTGCTGAGGCGATGGCACACAGGCCCACAGAAAGGGCTCTGAGTGCCCCCCCCGGCACACATGCCATAGGTTCACCACCACTGCCTTATAGGAATGCAGATGGGAATAAAATGGAAGAGCAGGCATTGTGGAATGTCGTACTCTGGAGACAATTGGATCTAGGCTTGTTAGTTTTAGAGCAGAGATAGGCAGCTTTCGAGAGACTGGTGTCCACTTCCTACACCTAAGACCCACTAAGGGCTACATCACTCATGGATATGCAGAGAATAAAGAACAATCAAAACTGCAAATGACCAAATGTCCTCTTCTATTTTTGCTTCTTTTAATTTTGAGAGTTTAAGGTTTAGTGAGGGAAGGAGGAGTATGGATGTTATTGTGGGAGGCCACTATAATCTTGTGGGTAAAAAAGGACCTTGGGAAGTAGCATGTAACCCAGGGGTTCTCACCCTATGGCCCGGGAGCTGGATGTGACCTGTGACACCATTTCATGTGTCCCCCACTGCCTCCACCACAGCCGGAAGTGCCATGTGTGGCAGGCAGGGCAAAATGGCCATCCAGCCCCTGAAGCTGTCTGAGGGTGCGTGAGCTGGCCCTTGTTTTCAAAAGGTTGAGAACCCCTGATGTAACTCATAGACTGCTATTTCTGTATCTTTTGTCTTTCATAGAAGGGAGGAGCTGTGGTCTCCGCCATCCTTACAACATTATATTCAATTAATTCTAACAGGCCAGTGAGGTCTTCTTCTATAATGTCCAGGTCAGACTTTAAACTGCCAAAATGAAGCCACCTTTTTGGCTTTGTCACTGGCCAAACTTAAATCCTCATCAGTACAAGTTACTGGTAGTGAGGCGAGGATAAGGTACAAGGCATCTCATGTTGAACTAAGCTGGTCACCCTTTCCTTTGCTGATCAGTGAGAGAGAAAGAGAGAGACACTCATTCTATCAGATTCAGCCATAAAATCAAATCTGCAGTTATCTTTCTTTAAGTATCAAATTGCAGCCATTAGGATTTGAAGTTTGCTTGAACTGCTGTTTTTCAGCATCAGTCTTTAGTGATGTAGCCTATTAGCTATTTTTAGCACCATATAGTGAGGTTTAAAAATGCACTTTGGAAGCACATCCCACCTTTTCAGCACCGTGGCACAAAGCTCTGTGTGTGTCTCTTTGTTCAGATTTTTTCTTTGTAATAGCCAGAACGCTAAGTGTATGTAATGTGCTAAGACTAAGTCTCCTTTTGGAGTGTTTTAGTGACACAACAGAAATTAAGACCTTCTCTGAGAGCAAAAAGTATTTCACTTGACAAAATAGTCCGGTTGATGCCAGCATCAATTAGAATGGATAAAAGATTTCCTTAAGGAAATAGAAGGCAACAAGACCTTTATGGGGACCATTCATCCTGATCTATCATTTCCTTTCTTTTCTTTTTTAATGTTGAGGTCATCTCCTGTTTGCAGTGGGGGTCTAGTTTTCTATGTAACATAAATACAAAGTGAAGTATTGTACAGAAAATGTCCTTTCTGCTTTAGGAAAAGATATTTTTAGAATTGATTACTGACATTATCTTGGTTGTTCTCCCAAGTAACTCCTTGTGAGAGCTTAGAAAAATGACTTGTTTACAAAGGAGATGGAAAGCAATGTGAGCTGGTATAATTAACAAAGTTTTGGAACTAGTTGTAATAATAAGGTCTTGGAAGAGAATACTCTGATTTGTCATCCTAAATCACAAAATAAATTCATTGTTTCAAGGAGGACTGAATAAATCTTTTGGCTGCAAGGGGGTGGGGGGAGATAAGCTTATCAATGTCTCCATGATTAGGGTTTCTCCTTTGGCAAGATTACCCTTTTTCATCTAATATGTGCCACCATCTGAGAAAATGAATTACATTGCTTGTGAAGGGGAAGCAAGTTGTCATTCTCTGTAATAATTAAATGGAGAACGAATTCTCTTGAATGATGACACCTCAACTTGGCTGAAGGAATTCAATTAATAAGCACAGATGATGTAGTAGAAGGGGGTTAGGATTACTGTTCCTCTCATTTGTGACATGGGGCCACACTGACAGTCCATGCCTATCTTCTATCCTCTTCCTCCTCCTTTTTCTGTGTCTAGGCCAGACATGAAACTGCCAAAATGAAGTCACCTTTTGGTGAGTCCATTCTGCAGTTCCATTGGCCTGACCAAGCATGGGAAAAATTAGCTGGAAACACAAAGTTACTGTCACAAAGGTATTCCTGGCTGTGGCTCAAAAAATAACACAATCTTTGAGGAGGCTCTTTCTGTGTTCCTGTACCATGAAGACTGTCCTGAGAATATAATGCAGTGGCCCTTCATCTGCCTTCCGCATCACAGCATGCGATCTATAACACTGATCCAATTCTGCAAGCCACTTCTGGTCCTGAGCCCTTTTGACACTCAAAGTCCTCCTCAGCCCCAGGCCAGTATTGATGAAGCTGCTGCACTTCATCAAGTTGGATTCAAGTGGTATTTAATCCACTTGGGTACCATCACCCTCCCCTGTGGACTTTGGCATCCAAAGCTGTTAGTCCTCAGGGTTGTCAGGTTAGTTAACCACCGCGTGAGACTGGGCGTTGAGGTGCTGGCAGTATGGTTTTTCTATTACAATAGTAGGATAACCTTAGCCAGATAGTCTTCTATCCTGCTGCTCCCAGTATACTGGGGATTGGGCTCTTCTGTGTGAGGTTTTTCCAGCATCGGTAGAATTCATCAGTGGAACATCTAGGTCTTGAACTGAGGCTCAGTATTCGTAGTAAACCTTCATGTTCTACCTCCTGGTAGGGAGTGGTCATAAATGGTCAAACAGAGAAAGATCTCTATATCAATGCTGTTGAAAGCAAATTTCAGAACTAGATGATTTTCTGGATTTTGACAGCAACATGTCTGTCTGTGGACAGTATTTTTAAAAAATCTTTGAGGCAGTGGCAGGATTTTGCTCAGGTGTGTTAATGGAAGAAACAAAAGAGAATATAAAACATACAAAAGAGAGACAAGAAGCTTCTGCATAAAAAATATGCAATGTTGACAAGATGGCCCATAATCTTTTAGTTATGGAGGAAAGGCATTATGGGGAAAGGCCAACAAGAAATTAAGTATACATGTGGACAGAAGGCAAAAAAGAAAGGGTAGATGATAGATGTGACCATTTTTTTTGTCATCACCAAAATTAATATTGCCTGTGCAGAACTCAGCAAGACTAAGATTCTAATTAGAGTTGCATAGTGCAGTAGTTGACCTTAAGCTTCTCTCTTAATCTCAAACTGAATTATCTTACACTCTAGATGTGAAGATGAAGTGGGGAGGAGGAGACCTACCTTGAGCTCATTGGGGGATAAGTAGAATGCAAATGTAATATATAAAATAAATATCCTGCCATCATTTACTACCATTTTTCTGTATGGAGGGTCATAATTGAATGCAAATGAAGGGCAGTGAAGGTTGCATTTGCTTCCTCATTGAAGAGAAGAGTCTGGTTTCCTTTGCATTCACCAGTGGTTTCCATCATCCCCATGAATGAAAGGTTTGTGATGATGCCCCCCCCCCCGGCTCCTACCATCAGATGGGGGATGAAGAGCAGCTATGGCCACCATCGCCGTCCTCAGGGCCCTGCTTGTGGCCAGAGGATAAAGGATGCTGCAGCTGCCGACACCAGAGGACCTCCCCTGCTCCACCCCAGGCCCTTACCATCACCTGGGGGATGAAGAGCAGCTGTGGCCGCTGTCCTCCGGGCCCTGCCTGCAGCGTGGCATGGTCTGTGCAGAGACGGTTACTTTGTTGGCATAGACTTATGAATTGAACATATTGACTTTTTAAATGATTTTTTCTCCCTGCAATGTTTTTATGATGTTTTATAATGTTGTATTTATGACCTGTATGATTGTGTGATGTTTACCTGTTCTATGAGTCTCCCACAGTTGAGCAATTGAGGGGCAGCATATAAATTTGAATATACAATACAATACAACCAGAAATGACTGAAAAGAAGGGCCAGTCAAAGGAGAGTCTTCCAGAAGGCCATATTCAAACCCTCAGAGATTTTTTTTCACTTTTTTCTAGGATTGTGCAAACATAACAATTAACTTTCATATTGAATTATCATGATCTGATCCAGTCTTGTGTTCTTTGACTAGCACTGTTCCTCCAAGGTTGTAGGCAGATATTATTGCAAGCATTCAGTAGAAACACCCTTTAATTGGAGATACCATGTTTTCCCGAAAATAAGACACTGTCTTATATTTTTAAAAACTCCAAAATATGCACAAGGTCTTATTTTTCCATGATGAAGAACAATACAGTACACATTTATTGCTGATGCAGCAGATCACCAGGGCAAGATTTAGGTGAGTGCCTTTTTTTCTGGGGGGCCCTTATATTTCTGAGGTGGGGAAAATAGGGGGGTGCCTTACTATAGGAGGAGGTCCTATTTTGGGGGAAACAGGGTATGAGAAGTTGGTTTATTTTTGGGATGTCAAGCATATATTTTATCACAAATTCTTCATACGATCTTCTCAAGGAATGCTTATAATCCTGTCCTCTTTCCTCTCTAGGAACTGGGCAGTTATTTTGTTCACCATGGCATTCCTCTAGTTTTGAGGGGGAGTTGATATTCAGGAAAGGAGTTCAGAGCTTAACATTTTTCTGGACAATACTTGAGTTGCTGTGTTTAGCAGTGAGTTGAGTGCTTGTGCACTGGTTGAGCAAACATAACGTTCAGGGTAGTGTACCAGAAAGATATACTTTATGGCAGGGGTGACCTCGTTATTAGGAGTTTCTCCCATGATCATCACTCTGTCTCTATGGCCTTGCTATGGAGTGTACTTGCTGTCTCTGTGCCAAGTCATGCTTTGTGCGTGTTCAGCACAGCTTGGACAATGACAATTTTGTTGGGAGGAAAGGGGAAGATTGTGCCAAAGAAGACTTCGGACTGCAGTGTTAATTGCTCAGAATGTTCTAATGAGCACAGAATGTGTTGTATTCTGCATGCCTCTGAACAATGTGTAAGAGACAGTAAAAACCTTCAGAAAACCCACCTACCCACCCTAGACAAAGTCTTACATGCATAATTACTAGAACGAGAAGATTTGTTGTGGATGTTAATCTGCTGAACTGGAATGAATGTTGCTTGAAAAGCTGTGGTGCCATAACAAAATGTATCCAATCACATAAGTAAGGTAGCCAGGCATTTGGAGAAGTAAATGCTAAAGTTTGCAGGCGTAATATTTAGGCAGCAGCTCCCACTTTTAAAAAAAGTACATTGTACAAAAGCTGAAATGGTTTTTACACTTTCCCAAACTATTGTATGTGTTATTACCACTTTGGAGACAAAACTTTGACTGCAGAAAATTTCAGACTGAATAACCAACAATTTATTTAGATTGTTGCCTTACCTTGAGGCATCTTTGATTATTTTGCCTTAGTAGGACTAGGTAAGGGTTTATAATGACAATCTCATAACAGGCAGATAAACCTACAGCATCTTCCGGCTGTCTCTACAGAAACCAAAGTTGTTATCTTGGTCATTGTGTTGCAAGGCATGCATCAGGGTTGGCCAAACCTTTTGGGCTGTGGGCCGGTCATGTGGTGCAGTGGGCCAGTCATGTGGTTCCTCCCACCGGAAGCGGAAGTAAAATGCACCTTGCAATCTGTTTTGCAACAGGATGAGATTTTTAGGCTGACATCTTCTCTGCTCAAACCAAGGGTGCCCAAAATATGGCCCGTGGACTGGATATGGCCTCCGATGCCAATTCATCTGGCTCATGCCACCATTGACACTTCCAGATGAATTGACATCGAGGACTGGATCTGATCCGTGCGCCATAGTTTGGGCATCCGTGGCATACATGGATGTATTGAGGGCCCCCAGTGGTAGGCACATAAAAGTCTTGGGAAAGACAATGCTTTCTTGCCCACTCTACAACATAGAGGGCTAGTGAGGCATTCAAATCTTTTTATTTTGGGACGCTGTGCTTGGAAACATGCCCCCAACATCTCTTGAAATCTTAAAAAGTCAAACTGTGACCGAATTCAGTTTGTTGGGTCTCCGTGCGATCAAGAAAGTGAGAAAAGTCCATGGTATGTAGGTTTCTTTTTCAGAGAGGCCAGGGAAATTGAACATATAGTTGTACCTCGCTTAAAGAGCATAATGTGTACCACAGGACTGCTCTTTAAGCGAGTTTGCTCTTTAAGCGAAACACCATTGTAAATGACCAATTGTGTGTGTGTGTGTGTGTGGGGGATTGTGAACCCCAATTTATTTGTTAAGCGAGTTTTTGGTTGGTTTTATTTGTTAAGCGAAGTCAACATTCAGAGAAAATTCTGCTCTTTAAGCAAGTTACTCTTTATGCGAGGCACTCTTTATGCGAGGTTTGACTGTATTTGTTTACCAGCATTTTGTTCAATGTTTTCATAACTTAATAGATCACAGAATTGGGTATTTTCTAGGCAAAGAGTTCCAATTGCCTTTCACTTTTTGTGTGTTTCTTTCAGAGTACAAAGTTTTTACTTCTTACAGTTTCACTCCATTTGCCGTTCTGACATTTAGTCGGAGTGTCTGGACAAATGCTACTTGCACCACATCAGTAGATGAAAGGTTGTAAGAAAAATAAGTCAAGCATAATAAGAGACATTATTCTTTCTCTTAAAGTGGCCTGTAATAATCACTAATGGCTTAGATAGCATGTTTGAGGTGAAGAAAAGTGGCAGAACTTATGTTCCTTCCCTTTTCTTTTGCACAGAAGCAGGATTCAGATTTCTCTATATAATCACCAGTAGCATTAATTGAAGAAGGAGAAAAGCTTTATAGGTGAACCAATATAGAAATACAGAATTATTTCATAGTGTGACAGAAGAGTGTGGAGACGGAGAGACGTAGTCAATTAGCAAGGCCTTGTTTGTTTATTTCAAATATTTATATGCCTGTTTGTGAATAGTCAAAAGGAAATGTAGCAATGTGACAGTGGAAAATGGAAAAGGGATGAGGAACATGAGAGAATGGTCTGGCATGTCCTTGGAAGAACTGTTCTTTAGTGAGATTTTTTTCCCCTTTAAGCATATGAAATATTTTATTCCTCACCCAACTCCCCTTGATTTAGTATTGTAGCTTTTTGTTTTCCTTGTCAAAAAGAACCCAGAACTTATCTCTGCAGCACAGCCAATGCTAAAATGTTGGGATTGTCTTCAGTGACTTTTTAATATCTCTCTGATTTGTCACTCCCCCCCCCTGTCATTGAAGGTACAGTACCAATGGCTTTTCTGAGAGCAGAAGCTTGGGCTTCCTCAGAGGCTGCCATCAGTTCCACTCAGTGGGTTTTGGCAAGAGGACTACTTAAGGAGCAGACTAGTGAACCAGCGTTTTCTCTCAGGAAGGCCTTCAACATTTCCATTTTGCTATGTGGAGTCCCTAATGTCACTATACAGAATGCTCCAAGGTCACTTGCATTTTATGGCTTTGCTGTGACAAACAAGCATGCCACCAAGTCCCTTCAGCTGACAAGAGAAAAGTCCAGGACTTTCGCCTTTTCTCTGAGTACTTCTTTCTAAAAGGCAAAAAGGCAACTTTTCTGCTTGGATTTTTAGGTCTCATTAACTAAGCAAATGAGGTCACGCATTGCTGTTTCTTTTGTTTTGCAAATGAGGCAACGGCTTGAGTTTTTGAAATTAAAATAGCTAAAGAAGGTTTGGAGTAACCAAACTTTAATTTATTCTCTCTTTTGCGTCTGCTTTGCCAGTTGTTTTAATCTAGCTGTTTTGCAGTCTAAAGCTTGGCTATTTATCATATGACAGTAGGTCTTATCTGCAAGGACCCACATTGTGGAACCGTAAGCAATTCTGGCACTCTTCTCCCCCCCCCCACTCTTGTTTTAAAGAGAATACAAGCCTCTAACTGGTGAAGTTGAATGTCCAGGTCAGATTAATTGTCCAAAGTAAAGCCAAACCCTTGTGTGACTCTTCCAACTGTGATGTAGGGCAATCATTTTCTTTCTAGCATTACTCTTATCCTCAGCCATGGGGCAGACGAATGTTGTTCTGGAGTCCTTCACAATGTTAACTGAGATAGAAAACTAAAAATAGTCAGGAAAAGATGGAAGAGGTAGTTTTCTGTTTCCAGAAACCCTTGAAAGTGATGCCTTCCATCTGAACTCCCTACAAAAATACCAGATTGGAAGTTGATAATGGATGCTCAAAGTGATGAGGCATGTTTTGCATCTCTGACTTTGTGTACCATGTAGTACAGGGGTGCCCAAACTTTTCCCACTAGGGGCTTGGCCATGTACCTCAAACAGCTGAGTGGGCCAGTCATGTGGTTCCTCCTGGTGGTGGTGCATGAATCGAACATTCTTCTTCTTCTTCTTCTTCTTCTTCTTCTTCTTCTTCTTCTTCTTCTTCTTCTTCTTCTTCTTCTTCTTCTTCTTCTTCTTCTTCTTCTTCTTCTTCTTCTTCTTCTTCTTCTTCTTCTTCTCCTCCTCCTCCTCCTCCTCCTCCTTCCCCCTGCTGCTTCAGATGGGAGAGTGAGTGAGGTAGGAGCATTTGTGTGCCTTTAAAAAAATGGTCCATTTTTACACATCTTCACACATTTTTGGTGTGAAAACAGCACTTCTGGTGGCAGTGAGTCACTTCCACTGTTGGCAGAAATCTGACCCATGGGCCAGATAGTGACATCATGCAGGCCAGCCCCAGCCCTTGAGTGAGAGTTTGGGCACCCCTACCGAGTAGATGTGTGGGTTGAAATTGTCACATTCACAAATCTGAACTTGCCCATCCCAATAAATAATGAATGGAAGACAAGGAACATCCTTGTCACTTTATTACTCAAGAGTGGAGATCATGACCATTTTGTCACCTGTCAGCATGTTTAAGAATGCAGCCTTTGATTAGGACAATTGTGGTCTGGTTGCTTTTGGACCATCTTTGCCAAGGGGAGGAGGAGAGATTCCTTTGTGCAGCTGGCAGGAGGGCAGAAACAGGGCAGGGAAGGACAATCAAGGATCACATCCAGATTTCCTTCCAGATGACTGGCTCACATTTAATAATGAACAAACCCCAGGAGTCAGTATCCGGTCAGAAAAATCTAATTTCCCCCTTCTTTCTTTATCACTTTTTAACAGCTATTTCCATGTGAAGTATGAGGCACTTAAAATCCTCATTGTATGTTCTCATGAGAGTGACTGTAATAAAGAGGAGAGTTTGCTCATTATAAATCCATTCTCTTGGCAATAATTGTAACTAGAACAGTAACTGCCACAAATATAATTCGTTAATTCAGCCATATGACAACTTGATTGCTGAAATACTAGTTGGGGCGGTGCACAATCTTACTAAAGCTGTTTGAGGCATTGGAAGTTTATCATATGTAGCAGTGCTGTTGTTGCTTGGAGGGTATTTAAAGCAAAAAAAAAAAAAAAACCCCAACAACTTGGCAGCTCTGGAGGTTTGGAAAGCTTTGGAAAATGTTGAGCAAAGTAGTATCTGCAGTGATTGGAGAGAAAGGCAGGGGAAACGACTGGCTGCATAGCTTATAAAATAGGGGCACTGTAATTGTTAGAGCACTGCAAGATGTAGAACCCAGAGATAAGAAATAACGGTTTTTAGGAATGTACTTCCCAGAAATTGCTACTGCATATGGAATTATGGGAATTATAGTCCAGGGAGTGTGAAAAACAAGCAGCAGGGGATTATAGGGATTCTCATAATAATTTTGTGTCAGAAATTATTCTGGGTTGAAAGGATTTTTGCAGGAGAAACTCAGCTCAGGGAACACCCAAATGAGGCTCCTTTCATGTGCCTAAGAGCTGGGACAGAGATGGGCACTCACTCCATCATGCAGTGCCCAGGTCTCGAACTGCCAACTTGCTAGCCTTTCAGCTAACAAGTTGAGCTTCTTAACCACTGAGCCACCTCGGCCCCTATTCTCATAATGAATGCCTGTCTCTCTGCTTGGACCCTTGGAAGACAGTTGCCATTCTGCCTCTTTTCTTTGCACATTAGGTAGGGCCTCCACCGATTTAGATAATCAATTAATTTGGGTTTAGCCGATACAAACCCAAAGGGTGTTCTGGTGATTGCCACCTCTTTGCAACTTGGAACATTGTTGCATGGAATTGAGGGGTTGATGTGTGAGTCTAACCCTAAAACATGCATTTGGCTCTTGTAACAGTTTCCTTTAAAGAACAAAACAGAGGGAAAATGTTTTGGGAGCACATGAGCCCTGTATTATATTTATAGATCATTCCTAACAATGTCTCATTTCCTTTCATGCAATGTTGAGAAGTAGGGAAGTGCTGGCTGGTGGTCTTTCTTTATTGTGTGCTTCTGTACAGAGTAATGCTTCTCTCTCCTCCACAGGGCAAAGCAATCCTTTGGGCAGGAAAACTAGCAAGACTGATTGATTGACTGTATTTGTATACTGCTGGGTTTAATGATAGACACTACTTGTGGCAGTTCATAAAATGTGAGGGGGTCAGTGTTTTACTATCAATATTGTCATGGCCTTAAGATCATTTGATGCTATCTAGTTTTAGCTCTTTGAGGGTTTTTTTTTTTTTGGGGGGGGGCAGGATGATTATTACTGTGTGTTTTCAGACATGCTTTGTTTTATGATGTTGTATTCAATGTTTTATATACTGTGAGCTGCCCTGAATGGTGCTTGTACTAAAAGGGCTGGGTGTTATGTATGTAGGCATGCATATGTGTATAAATAGCATAGTATAGCAAAGCATAGCATAGATCAAGCATTAATCACAAAAGGAAAATACAGTATGACAATACATATACAGTACTGTGATACCTCAGATAATGTTGGCATCGGATAAGGCAAAAATTGGATAACATTGGGGAATTTGAGGCAAACATTTGCATCACACATATTAAGTTATCCGATGCAAATGTTTGCCTCAAATCCCCTGAGGCCTGGCTGGGACTCACCAGTTTGCCTTGGGAGAAGGGGGGGGGGGGCTGCCTGCTCTCTTTCTTCCAAGGTGGCACAATTTCAATCATGATCACAGCATCTGATCCTCAGCAGCTTGCCTCCTTGGGAGAAAGGGGGGTTGCCTGCTCTCTTTCTTCCAAGGAGGCACAATGAGGATCAGACTCTGTGATCCTCAGTGTGCCTCCTGGGGAGAAAGAGAGCAGGTGCCCCCTTCCCCCTGGATCCGGCCCCCAGTGCCAATTCATCCGGCCCACACCACCCCCATCACTCCCAGAAGAGGAAGTCGGGTGAGTTTTACTTCCACTTCTGGGAGCGACGAGGATGGAGTGGGCCAGATGAATTGGCATCATGGGCCAGATCTGGCCCATATGCCATAGTTTGGGCACTCCAGAATCCAAAATGGATGCCAACATTTACCATCATGCAAAGTGGCCATCTGGAGCCATGTGCATAGGAATCCATTTTAAAAGCTAACAGCAGGGGTGTCCAAACTTTTCAGGCCACAGGCCAGTCATGTGTTTCATGGGTGCCAAAACTACAGCCTGTGTGCCAGATCCAGTCCTGACACCAATTCATCCGGCCCATTTCACCCTTGTCACTCCCAGCCCAGAAGCGGAAGCTGAGTGAGTTTTGCTTCTGCTTCTGGTGTCATTAGCTGGATCCAGCCCATAGGCCATAGTTTGGGCACCCCTGACTAACAGGGATAGAAGCAGGACCAAAAATGATAGAAGCAGGACCCAAAATGGATGCCAACATTTACCAACATGCAAGGCCATCTGGAGCCATGTTCACAGGAATCCATCTGGAGTCATGTTCACAGGAATCCATTTTAAATGCTAACAGCAGGGGTGCCCAAACATTTCAGGCCATGGGCCAGTCACGCGGTTCATGGGCGCCAAAACTATGCCCTGTGGGCCAGCCCAAAACACCAATTTATCCAGCCCACACCACCCTCATCGCTCCTGGAAGCCGAAGTCGGGTGAGTTTTACTTCCGTTTCTGGGAGTGATGAGGGTGGTGTGGGCCAGATGAATTGGTGTCATGGGCCAGATCCATCCCACAAGCCCTGCTAACAGCAAGGGTGCCCAAACTTTTCAGGCCATTCCCCAGTCATATGGTTCATGGGCACCCAAACTATTCCCTGTGGGCCAGATCTGGCATCCAATGCCAATTCACCCAGCCCACACCACCCTCATCGCTCCCAGAAGCAGAAGTCGGGTGAGTTTTACTTCCACTTCTTGAAGCAACATGGGTGGAGCGGGCTGGATGAATTGGAGCCATGGGCTGGATCTGGCCCACGGGCTATAGTTTGGACACCCATGAACCACGTGACTAGGCCATGGCCTGAAAATTTTGGGAACCCATGCTGTTAGCGTTTAAATTTGATTCCTGTGCACGTGGCTCCATATGGCCACTCTACATGATGGTAAATGTTGTCATCCATTTTGGGCCTGCTTTTATCCCTCTTAGCTTTTAAAATGGAGTCAGGACATATTGAAAGAGTCCCCCCCCCCCCACGTCTTGGTGATCTTGGAAGGTCAGTGCACTACAGCACAGTACACAAACTAAAATTTGTTTTCTTCTGCTCACCTAGTTTTTCTGGTGTGCCATGGTATCATTTTAAAAAAAATCTGCCAGCAAAAAAAAAGAAGGGAGCAGATCTTGTAAAACAGCACTTTATAAAGTTTTAAAAAGTTTAAAAATGCTGTATGGTTTTGTTCCCCTGAAGTCAGGGTGTTCTGTCATGTTTTTGCAATGTGGAGGTGTGTTTTTACCTTTTAAACAAGCACTTTATAAAGTTTTAAAAAGTTTTAAAATGCTGTATAGTTTTGTTCCCCTAAAGTCAGGGTGGCCTGACATGTTTTTGTAATGTATTTACACTTTAGACAATTATTTCTTAAAGTTCTTTAAGGTTCCAACATGTTTCCTCGATTTTCCCTTGAAGTCTGTGTTGTTTACAATGTATCTCTATGGAATTGATGTTATCTGAGTCATCTGCATAGGTTTTAAATGTTATCTGATGCATGCATCGGATAAGGCTAAAAACAGGATAACGTTAAGACTTGTGGAACTAAGTCTTAACATTATCCAAGGTATTACTGTACAGTATGGTGTTTTCCTTCCTTGGATGTGGTGAAAATAATTAAATAATTGTTGTCACAAAGTTGATTCAGAGTTATAGTGAACCTTTCCAGTTTTTGTTTCAAGTATAAAGTACCAGTAATACCTCATATAACATTAGTATTGAATAACACTAAAATTGCATAACATTAAGCAATCTGGGGGGGAGAATTGCATCGGATAACATTAAGATCCTATGGGATGCATCGGATAACAACCGCTAAAGCCTGTGTGGTTACAATGTATCTCTATGGATCCCATAGGATTTTAACATGCATCGGATAACACTAAAAATCGGATAACACCAAGACTTGTGGAACCAGGTTTTAACGTTATCCGAGGTTTTACTGTACATAGAAATAGCTTACCCTTCTTTTGTAGAATTTTTTGCCACCTTGTGGATGTCATTTTGCTCATCCCACCACTGCCAACACAAGCTTGGAAATGCCATTAAACACCAGTTATGATTTGTCATTCTGCAAGCAGATGGCTAATTTAACTTTCCAGGTCTTGACTTCTTACTGGAGGAATTTCAGTGAGCCTTGCTAATGCAAAAGCTGAGTGCAAAATACTTTTTGATTTTAAGAGGAAGTGCAGAAATAATGGGAAAAAAACTATTTCCAGTTAACATTGGTCCCTTAGAAGGTTTGGATGTATTTTTTGCTTGTGAAGCTGTTGCACTGGAGCAGATCCAGTTGTAGAAGAAGCAATAACTGATACTTCCCACAGTATTCTTTTTTTTCTTCTTGTTGTTGCTACTTTCCTGTATCTTATGAGACACAGATGCTGTTACATGCCTTCTGGGCACAAAACATATTGCCCTCAGTTTGGCAACAGAGTGAAGAGAAGGATTATTTGATTTTAGGGCTGAGAGGTGACCAATGTTTTGGGCAGTCATCCTTGATACTCCTTTTATCCATCAAAGGTCTTATTCTCTCCCCCTCCCCATCTTTACCCAAACACTCTGATGGATTTTGAGAAATTGAATAGTTATGGTTCTATGCTCTGATCTATATACCTGCACTGTTTTAAAAAGGGATAATTAAAGCACCACTAAGCTATCATGAAGAAAGTCAAGAGGGAGACAACTTGACTGTAAGTATTTGTTTTATATCATATTACTTTCCACTTGTGCTTCGCACAGCTTAAAGTAGAATCCATATCCGTACAGGATAGGGTGAAAGTTGAGGTCAGGATGTAATTTCTGGATGAGTGGGCATTGGAATTTGAGACTCTCCTGTTTTTTTTTCTTACACTGACCACTCTCTTTATGGGATACCATTAACAGTCTCCTCTAGAGTTGTGTAGCACAGCCATACGAGTAGCCCTGGTGGTTGCACTCAAGAATATCCATGATGTTGTGTTAGTGGTGTTATACTAGGCAGCTTTAGTTAATACCAAGAAGTGGGAACTTGAGAGGATCCAGACCAGTGTTTCCCAATCTTTGGTTTTTGGACTTCAATTCCCAGAAGCCTAAGTCAATTCCCCAAAGCACTGATCACCCAATGTACTGACTTTGGCTTCTGGGATTTGAAGTCTCCCTGTGGGATGTGTGCCCCACATTGGGAACCACTGATCCAGACCATTGTTTGTGTGCTGCTGAGTTTTGTCCAGCCAGTGATTCTGACATCCAAACAGAAACTAAGAGTTTAGTAAAACCTCGGTCTGTTCAAGTAACTGGCAACTGAGATTCACATAGTGCCAGGTGTATACAGAGACCACTGCATGTGCCTCTCTCCCATCTGATGTTATGCCCGGCCCAGTGGATTTTGTGGAGCCTGGAGTCTGGTTCAAAGGCTGTGTTACCCCATTAGGATGCAACGGCCAGTGTTACTCCATGGCAATTGTCACAGCAGAGATTAGCAGTACCTAATAGTTATTTGCATCCCACAATAATAATAATAATAATAATAATAATAATAATAATAATAATAATAATAATAATAATAATAATAATAATAATAATAATAATAATAATAATAATAAATTGTTGTTGTTGTTGTTTCTATACCGCCCTACTCGGTAAAACCAACTCAGGGCGGTTCACAAACACATATAAAGTTACACATTCCTAACACAACATATAAACATCATAAATCATCAGTATCAGTACCACAAAACATCAAAATATCACAATGTCATTACAGTATCAAAAAGATTCAATAAGTAACAATATCAAGTAACAATAAAAAAGTTTCCATATCTTAGTCAAGTTTACAAAAAGAATTACAAAAAACAGAGAACTAAGCAAAAACAAAAATCACAATTGCTAATCCCACAACAAGTGACTGAGAAAGTCCAAGTGGACACTGGGAATGGTAGTAGTGGTGACAGCCAGGCAGCGTTTGTAAAGTCCTTCAGCCACGCCACTCAACTGTGACCCGTTCTCTGCTTCAGGAGTCTGTGGGGGGTGGGGGTGGCAGCAGGTCTTGTAGCCACCAGCCCTGACACAGCTGTGTCTCATTCTCTCCTGGCCTGGCCGGACGAGGGTCAGGAGTCCATTGGGGTGGCGGCTGGTCTTGTAGCAGCCAGCCCTGACACAATCAAGACTGCTGGTGGTGGTGGTGGTGGTGATGGTGAGTAATTGCTTGTGGTTTAATTAGAAAGCAGATTTCTGCAGGTGAATAGATGGGTTCTTCTTGAAAAGAATTCAACAGTTTGTGAAATTTTTATTAAAGGGCTGTGATAAAAAAAAGCTTGTTAATGGCCTTTGGAAGCAGAGGTCACAGTAGAAAGCAGCACAACTTTTGTTACTTTTACTAGCCCTTTTCTTACGTATACTATACAGCAGTGTTTCCCAAATGCTGGTTTGTGGACTTCAATTCCCAGAAGCCTAAGTCATTTCCCCAAAGCACTGATCAGCCAATGTACTGACTTAGGTTTCTGGGAATTGGAGTCCACTTGTGGGCTGTGTACCCCCTGTTGGGAACCACTGCTATACAGTAATACCTCGGATAACGCTAAGACTTGGTTCCACAAGTCTTGGTGTTATCCGATTTTTAGTGTTATCCGATGCATGTTAAAATCCTATGGGATGGATCGGATAACGTTAAAGTTCCATAGAGATACATTGTAACCGAACAGGCTTTTGCGGTTGTTATCCGATCCATCCCATAGGACCTTAACGTTATTTGATCCAATTCTCCTCCCCAGATTACTTTAACGTTATGCGATTTTAGCGTTATCCGAGGTAAACGTTATCCGAGGTATGACTGTACAGTCATACCTCGCATAACAAATTTAATTCAGTCTGCGAGGTTGCTCACTATGTGAAAAATTTGCTATGTGAGTCTGACTCGCATAACGAATTTTTCGCTATGCGAGTCGGACTTTTCCCTATTGAAAAACGCACATAACGAGTGTTTCTATAGGGAAAACTCGCATAGCGAAAAAATTCGTTATGCAAGTTTTCCCCATAGAAACACTCTACCAGTGTTATTTGGTGTTTTTGTAACATTTCTTTGATGTTATCTCTCCACCTACCTCTCAAAGTCCAACCCAGCATCCATTTCGTGATAGGTGGTAACAGGTCCAATTAAGGGATTGCTAGGACTGGGCGAAATATGGTGTGGCCTTGTGCCACAGGACTTCTACAATAGCCATGAAGGCCATCCTGGATTACCCTGAAAAGACCTGGCCAAAGGGGCCCTGGTGAAGTTGTGACAGGTCCAGCAACAGAAAACTCACTGCTAAAAAAAACCTACAAAAGAGATAAATCTGGAGACCACTGGTTGTTTTTGCATGGTGAAAAACTAGAGCGACTGTAGTGCAGCCTTTTAAAGTCTACTGGACCCCTATCATTAAGTGTGTGGCTTTCTGGGTGCTCTTGTAGAAAGTCACATGCCCCACTGTTGTGAACAGACTGGGATGATGCTGGAATAATAGCAGTAGGCATTTCTGTCATTCGAACTATGTCTATTCCCTTGTTTTGTTGGGCAGCTTCTATTTGAAGGCTCTGCAGAACATACCATATGTATGCAGACAAACCAAGTGACCAGGATGCAAATATTGTATTAATTTATAACAGGAACATTCTCCATGGATGAGAGGCAGAAGCTTATCGTAGTTTGATGACTGCATGTAGGCTTTGCCTTGGGTGTGTGTGTGTGTGTGGGGGGGGGGGGGTTGACAGCATTTCAGGTAGATGAGTTATACCTTGATGGAAAGCTACCAGCTGCAAGGGTGGAAAGTGACAGGCTCAGTCTTTGGCATTTTCTGTTCAAATACACAGGAGGGAAGAAACAGGGAAATGAATCTATTCGAGACCTCCAAGAACTGTGAGCAGTCACCATGGAATGTATTGGGTAAAATAGCCAAATGAAACCATTTGGGAAGTATGTGACCTTTCCACACAATGAGTGGAGTGATCTGGGCTCTTTTATTCATAAAGGTTCTTTGTGAGTCATAACACAGAAGAAGAAGAAGGAAATCCAGCTTTCTGGCCTATATGGGGAACGTCCCTGGTTACAGATGGTGCCACTTCCTCACACTTTTGCGTGTTGAAACTCACATGAAGTTTGGGTTTGTTGTGCTCTCCTCATTGCATGTGCAGAAAGCAAAGATAACTCAAACAGGACTATAATCTGACCTGGAATCGGCCACTGTTTAGATGTTGGCCCATCTCTTACTCACCACTCTAGGCTGGTTCTCCTTGGAATAACTTGAAGCTGATTTCAAGCTGATTTGAAGCTGATTTCAAGGTGAGAAGGGTTTTTTTCAATATTTATTCTTGAACAGGTTTATGTTAAATCTGCAGGTTCTTCCTCAGTACTCCTGCCTTGCTTTGGGAAAATAAGTATTCAGTGGTCATCCAGGCAGTGGTAGATGGAGAGGCTATTGCCCAGGTTTTGACTGGTAACCTATAGATTCCTCCTCCCCTGTGTGTTCTGAAGGTGTCAAAAGGAACTCCACTGCAGTTTTGACACTTCCTGATGTGATTATTAAAATCCCAGGAAATTCCAAGAAAGAAATTAGCATCTAGGCACCACAATAAGAGTCTCCTATTGTTAAAAAAAGTTATTGGATAATTAGGAAGTTATTAGTTGTGGTGCCAAGCATAGTTTTAATTTCGTTAAAACAAGATGACAAATGCCTATGAAGAGCAATTGTTAGGAAAAATTCATGTATAGGCCTTCCCTTGTAGCTAGTTTTTCTCTTGCAATGTAGTTTTGTCCCAGGTTGATGCAACTCTGGAAGTTGAGAGCCCCCCCCCCCCCATTTTGTTGAAATAGAGAAACTAAATAGAAAAATTGAAGGAGCTGTTCTGTGCCAAGATTGAACAGGGGTCCTCATGGTGTAGTGGCTAAAACTGTAGCATTGCAGTCCAAACATCTGGCACTGTGAGTTCAATCCAGATGGGCTCCAGGTTGACTGAAACCTATCCAGTGGTGGACAGCAAAAAAAATTGCTACTATATTGTGGGTGGGGCCTATGTTGTGGGTGGAGCCTATGTCATGGGCAATCTAGTCATGCCTGCCATATGGCCATGTATACATCTGCAAACACAGGCAGCACTGGCTCTTTGGCTGTAAATGGAGATGAGCACTGCACCCTAGACCAAGTCTGCGGGTTTGAGGCTCAGGCGGCCAGTTTCCTTGGGGTGAGAGCCTGCGCGTAGGGGACGTGCAGTTCCACGTTCAGTACAACAGGGAGAAATTGTGACCACCGTGACCACCACCGCCATCGATGATGCCAAAGACATAAGCAACTGGAGCAACCCGCCTCCAGCCCCCACACCTGTGTTTCAGGGGCAGGACCGGCCTGGCTAAAAAAAAAAAAAAAAAGTTGGGCACCCATGATTTATAGCCTGTCGTATGTCACAGGATCTCAGGATGAGTTACAAAGTTGTAAAAAGTAATTTTAAACCATAAGCTATGTAAAATAATTAAAACCAAACAATGTAAAAGTATCTAACCATTAAAAAGCTAACCATTTAATGTTATTGAACTAGTAGGAAAACCTACTTTTTTCTTTTCTATCTCTAGTCGCATTTGACTAGTTTACTGCTCCATGGATATCTAGACTGGCTGCCTAGCTAATTGTTTAGCAGACAAGAAATACAACAAAAGTAAAAAAATAATTTATGTTGTAGCACCTTAAAAACTATCTGCTGTATTTTAATGTGAGGCTTCATTAGTCAAATTCACTTACTCAGACAAAAGAGTGAGACTACCTGGAAATAATTTGTACATAGCTTCAAGATAAAGAGACAGTGATTCAACACAAGTTGCAAATGTTGTGAGTCAGTGGGGAATTTCTCGCCTTGCAATGACTTGAGATGCCAGTTTGATATTCAGATCTTTTCTAGTGGAGATTAGTTCAGTAACTCCCCCCCCCCCACTGTTAATGGGGTTCAGGAACCTCAGCCTATAGACAACAACACCCAATGCAAATTCTGTGAGTCACTGTGGCATTTCCCACCTAGTTATAACTTAATACCCTAGCTTGATATCTAGTTATTTTCCAGCAAAGTTTTGTTATTTGAAACTTGTTCTGAAAACAATATATGCAGTGGTAGTTGGATGATAGTTTTGAATCCACAAAAGTTCACATTAAAATATAGCAGATAGTCTTTAAGGTCTCATAACAGTTTATCTTCTTTTACTGCTAATACTTTTGTTACTTGTCTGATATACCTGCACAGGCTAATACAGCTGCCACTTTGAAAACTACAGTAGTGGGTTAGGCTGTGGTGCTAGCAGCTAGAGTTTGGAAATTGGATTCCCTACTGTGCTTCCAGGGAGAAGCACTAGCTTGTATAGTCATCTGGAAGAGGATAATGATAAATCACTTCTGAATACTCTTGACCTAGAAAACCACGGAAATGGTCACCATAAGTCAGAATTGACTTGGCAACACAATTATTATTACTGTTTAGGGACAGATACTGTTAAGCCTATAAAGCCATGCAGGGAGACTTTTGGTGATCATTACTCTGCAGTAGAGATGAATAGTCTGCACCTGATCTTGGATTTTTGGATTACAAATTGCATTTGACCAATCCATCTCAGTAAGTGCTAAAGGATCGTGGATACAGGCCTCCATCAACATCTAGAACAGTGATGGTGAACCTTTTAGAGACCGAGTGCTGAAACTGTAACCCCAAACCCACTTACTTATCGCAAAGTGCCAACACAGCAACAGGGTAGGAAGGAAACACTCCCATCGGGCTGCTGGGCAGAGGGAGGAAGTGCTTCCATTCGGCTGGTGGGCAGGGGTGGGGGCAAACTTTGTGCTGCAGTGACTGCGTGGGTGGCCACAGAGAGGGCTCTGACTGCTACCTCTGGCACATGTGCCATAGGTTCGCCACCACTGATCTAGAGTGTCATGACTTCTCATCTCTAATTCTGCAGTGTAATGAATTTTTCTTCCATAAAAACAGTTTGAGTTAGTATTTTCCAGTACATAGTTTGTTGTCTGTACCAGTCAAGAAATTTCCCCAAGTTCCCCACCCCACCCCCCTGTCAACAAACATCTTAAACTGGAAAAAGGAAAATCATCCTGATGTTAATCTGTATAGCTATGCCACTGTGGTACATGTTTTTCTATCATACCAAATTATATTTCAGGGACTGAAAATTATATTTAATAAAGTCTTATTTCCAGAAGCCATGTGCAAAATTTTGGAGTCTACAGGTTTATGTATATAAACATATTTATATATTTGAAGCAGGTAATAAAATATGGAAAGAATCTTGGCAATTTTGTAGTTGCTGTGTTTTCCATTTAATCATTTTACCATATGGTGTGTTGTACAAGCTAGGCTGTTAAGAATAAGTAAACTGTTAACAGTATTTTCTAAATCACATTTGTTTTTGGTTCTTCCTTTTTGTCTGTTAGTTCTTTGCTGCCTAATTTAGATGAACAGGGATATGCTTTCCATTCTGCTTCTTAGAGATCTTTCTCACTAGAGTCTATCATTAATGTGGAAGCAGACCTCTGGTGCTCCGAAAAGATATCTTTCACTCAATGTGTTTACTATAAACATAGTATTCTGGTAGGTGCTGAACTTGGAATGTCATGCTTTTAGTGTGTGTTACAAAATTACTGTTTTCAAAATTAATTGTTCTCTCACTTGGCTCAAAGTCTTAATGTCATATTATGTACTCTCTGATCCTGGAAATGTAGTAAAGGAATAGTCTTTGTGAAGATGTCGGCTGTAAACATTAGTTTCAGCTGTTTAAATATAATATGGGCAGATATTTCAAGAGTAGACGTTTTTATGGAAACCTGGATGTGTGTTTTCCCCTTTGTGTGCTTCTACCATCTGTGCTTGTGAATAGATATTTGTGTTTGGCATAGCAAAATAGCAACAATGACTGGTCTTTGTTGGGTAATATATATGTGTGAGCTACATCTGGCCAGACATCACACTACGGTAATGGAGTAGACCATACAGCCAGTGCCCCAACTCTGAAAGTTGGGCAGTGGTAAATAACCTGACTCCCTAAAGCAGCCAATGGCTACAGGTGGATGAGTCCCTTTAGGTGGGGCGATGGTTCCCTTATTGGAGGAAATACCACTGGAAACCATCATATTGGGCTCAATGGCAAAATGAGCAGAGGAGGAAGTCTGATTCCTAACGGTCATGGAGGTGGAATAGGTCATGCCGGATGGACTGGCTGTCAAGGCACACCTTGATAATATCCTCAAGGCTGCGGCAGTCCATTGCAGTCCCAGTGTTAAATCCTGCATGTTTCATTTCATATGTGCCACAGGAGATGGCTCTGTGATTACAGTATGTGGTTCAGCTCATGGGAAGCTGGTGTCCACCTTAAACAAATTCACATCAGAGGCATTTTTCCTGCTTCAGAAAAAAAAATTCTGATACGAGTTGCAGCCGACCACAATGTATGACAATTTTATTTGGGGACAAGCCATTCTAATGACTTTCTAGACCTAGATAAAGATGCTCGTGTTTAACCTTAAATCTCAGGTCCACCTGCAGCCTCTGTTCCTTCAGGAAAATCACCATTTTTGTGACACCCTCTTGCTTACATTAGGGTCTTCTCAGCTGCTTGATTTGTTAAAAATTCTCCTTCAGTGAAGATTCTCTACAATGGGTTTCCTAACCTGGCAGATGTTTTGGAAAAGCTTTACCTAGCCTGGTTAGCATTGCCAGCAATGATGGACCTTGTCATCTAAAATATCCATGTAGACCATTCACCTTTCTCCATGGTATAACAGAGTCTCTCTCAATATCAGTGTAGGATAACTTTCTATTTAAAAAGAGGTTCCAAGTGCCCTTTATAGTCCTGGTCCATTTCTCACCTACCCTAATGCTCCTTTGCCTTTAGGTCACAATAGTCCTGTGCTGAAATTTCTTTGGTTATATACCGCCCATCTGGAATATTTACCTCTTTTGGCAGTTGAAACCAGATAACAACTTAAATAACAAACAACTGTTAGTTAATAATCACTGATAATATCCAAGGCAGGTAATGTAAAATATAAATCTAAAACTAGCTGGCAGTAGGGAGAATATCCTTAAATGCTTCTTTAAATAATAACATTTTCAGGTGTTTCTTAAAAATGTCCGGAGATGGGGCTCCACCAGTAGAACATTCCAAAATGTAGGTGCCACCACTGACAAGGTTTCACTCCTTGTCCCAACCATTCTAGCCATCCTCAGAGTCAGAACTTGAAACTGCACAGATTGTGATGGATGAATGATGTAGGCTGATGTTATATGGGAAAAGCATTCCAACAGAAAGTAAGGTCCAAAACTGTATAGGATCCTTATATGTTTGTTTATTTATTTATTTATTTATTCAGATTTATATTGCCGCCCACTTGCCGAGTGTATATGTTAATAATAGAACCTTGTATCTGAAATGGTAGTTTTTGGGGGTATATAGCTTAGCAGCAGAATTAGGGGCACAGAATTAGAAGCAGAATTAGGGGCACAGAAGCCCCTCTGCTTTGAGTGATATTAATTGGTTCTTCTTTTCCTCCTCCTCCTTCCATATCTAGGCTAGATGTGAAACTGCCAAAATGAAGCCACCTTTTGGTGAGTTTATTTTGCAGTTCCCTTTCCCTCACCTAGTGTGAGAAAGATTAGCTGGCAAAACAAGGTTGATGTTGCCTGGGGTGCACCCGATTATGGTTAAAAAATACCACAATCTTTGAAGAGGCTCTTTCTGTGTACCACGACCCTTCTCCTGAAAAGCATAGTGGGTTTTGAACTACTGCCATCTGTCTCTACAACCAAGTGATTGAATCCATTGGGCTGTACCACCTCTTAAGGCACCATATACTTCCAATCCGTTTATGATAAAAGCCTCCTTACAAGCTGGCAGGAATGCAGCTCCAATATTTTGGACATATATGTAGGCCTACTTTCTGTCTTTGTGTACAGTTCAGATGCTTTGACCACTCATGCTAGCTTCTTCCTGCTTCACATGAGTTACTCTCTAGACATTTTACCATGTTCATGGCTTCCTGAATTCTTTTTCCTTTTGTCAGTGTTTTTGTCCCTGGTGGAAGCTTTGCAAAGCTTTCCCAGCTAAAACCTCCATGACAGATGATTCCCTAGCCTTCTCTATCAGCTTGTTGAATTTCAGAACAGGTTTTATAGGCTGGATAATGACACCATTGCTCACAGGTGCACAAAAGAGATTCCCATGTAGGCTTCAGGGCTTCTTCATTTTTTTCTTGTCAAGGTGGAGCTCCGTGTGTTGAATCAGACAGTTCTCAAAGTTCTCCAGACTGAGGAGAAGGCCTTTGGAAGAAAGGGAATTGATGCTTCAGGGCATGAGCTATGAGTTTACAATTGGAGCAGTTTGCCTCTCAAATATAGTCCTGCTGGATGGGAAACAGGTGCCTGCAATTTAGGAATCTGAATGCCTCTGGAAATGATACCATGAACTTGTTCAACTTTTCATAATTTTGTAGAGATTTCTACTGTGTTATAAAAAGAGGGGAACACAAAATTACACAACCTGAGGATTCAGTTTCTCAGATATTTCAGTGTATGGCTAAGCACTAACCTGCATTGTTTCCACCACACACATTTGTCTTACAGAAAAACATGTGTCCAGATGTTTCATGTGTCTGTGTTTAAGGAATTCTGGTTAGTGATTGAACTGCAGAACTAAAATAAGCTAACCTGTTTGACAAGAGCTTCCAGAACCTCCCAGATTCTGCACCGAGGAGGCTAGCCCTGTCTTCCTTAACTCAGTTGTTCAGATTGACCCCACCCTGAATAGCTTGAACAGGGTTTTACATTTTGTCTTCTGTACTTCTAGATGTGCTGAGGCGATATTCTAACTTGAAGAAGAAATCAGATAAATATAATTTAGTAGAACTGGATCTTTTGAGAGGGAATACATTTAGATTTGGATTGGGATACTCTCATCAGCATTTCCCAATTCTCAAATTATGTTCTGTAGAACACTGGTGGACTTCAATTCTTGGAAGCCTAAGTCAGTACATTGACTGATCAGTCCTTTGGGGAATCAATTTAGGCTCCTGGGAATTGAAATCCAAAAACCAAAGTTTGGGAAACTGCTCTACATTTTGGTAGCTTAATTGATATTCTGTGTGCTTTGTGGTTGGAAATGGGTCTATTGGATTTCTGAAGGTGGCCATATGAATTTACATGGACTGTGAACAGAAGTCTTGTGCTGTTATCAATATTGTACAAAGGAAGGGAGAGAGAGGGTGGGAGTGGTTGATTGCATTCTCCAATGTTCCAGTCCACTCCACTTTCTAAATTCTGTAGCGTGTGGCCCAACTCTACTTCATGGGCTATTATGTTATAGTTGGAGTTCTGCAAAACAATATACCTGGTGCAGATGTCACAATGTGACAAGGAGATACTATAAGGCAGATAATGGAGAGCGCAGTCAGGCACAAGTCCAATCAACATGGGTCTCCTTTTTTTACTCATGTTTCACCCATTCTTTGTTAAAAATCTAAGTCAAGGCAGTAATATGAAGCTGTGAATATCTGGAAACATAAGTCATCTCAAAGTAATGGCTCCCCTTCTGTCTACCATTTTCCTTACAACCACATTAAGGAAGAGTGACTGGCCCTATGAGCTTCTATGGCTGACTCCAGCTGTCCGGAGTCCTAGTTAAACTCCGTAACTACTACACAATATTGGTTTTCTAATTAAAAGAGTGAATGTTTACAGCTCTGATACACCTTATTAGAATTCACACAGCTTCAGAGGCAGGCATGATTAATAATATGTTTGTGCTATCAAGTCAATTCTGAATTATGGTGACCCTTTTCAAGTTTTCTAGGCAGAGAATACACAGAAGTGGTTTACCATTCTCTTCTTCTGGGGACACCCTGGGACTATCCAGCTTGCCCATGGCTACACAGGCTAGTTCTTCTGGGAGGTGCAGTGGAAGAGTCAAACTCCCAAACTCTGACTCTGTGGCAACATACCTAAACCATTGAGCTATGATTAGGTTAAGCAAAATACTCCAAATGCAAGTGAAACAGCCTCAACTCTGGCATATTTTTCCAGCGTTGCCAGGGAATTATCAGGTACCAATTGCTCTGTAGACTTATGTCGGCATTTTTATTCTATTGATTTATTTCTGAATAAAGAGATGGGAGGGGAGGGACACATATCCTTATTATAACCTAATATCTGATGAAAAACAATTCTAGTGAATTGAGATCTGAGATATTTTGTATTTCCTGTGCGAGGGTGCAAAGTGTTTTTACACATGTCTAGGTTATTTATGATGACACTGGTTGTGTTGTTTTATGGAAGAAATCCTGCTTGCTATTAACAAATAGTAAAATAACGGGCATGGTTTGCAACCAGCTGAGGCATTTAAATTTCTGCATTTTTTCTTCTACTGTTGTGGGAAATATGCCTAGTGTAAACATTTTTGGAAAGTTTCCCACCATCTCTGTCTTTTATAGCTTTCAGAGGATAGCCATGGGTGGTTACTGAAGCAATAATAATAATTTTAGGAATACACATTTCCACCTAAACCACTCTCCAGTTATTGTGGAAAATTAAGGTGTATTTTCCCCCTCTTCTTTTTTACTCCTGGTTTATTCTTTAATCCAGATTTAGAGAACTCATAATTTATGCGCAGAAAGCTGTCAGTTTTGTTTGTTGTTATGTGCCATCAAGTTGGAGCCAATTTATATCAACTGCAATAGGATTTTTGAGGTAAAAAAAATTAAGTTGCATTTTAACAGTTCTACATCCCCGGTGAGCTTCCATGTCATATTGAATGGGGAAGAATTGGACCTTTAAATTTGGATGGTAAAAATGGGAGAATAATTTTGTTTCAGTTTCTTTTGAAGGATTTACCAAGGGTTGTACATTTTGAGGTGTGGAGCCTCTTGAAGGGGTGTGTGTGCGTGTGCGTGTGCATGTGTGTTTTATCCATCATCAGCACTAACATGGTTGAACATGTAGGGATTCAAAATCAAGGCTACAAACCATTCAGTGTCTTGTGCCTGGATGATTGAATAAATCCATTTTAGTTTCTCCTTCATTTGGATTGGAAAATTAAGGTGTGTTATTCTGCCCGCAATAAGGAGATTAAAAATGTGCCTAGAGAACAGAAATTTGGATCAAAGATTTCTGGCCATAAGAATCCAAAGTGTTTGTTTACACTGGCGCACATAGCCATGTTTAAACCTGTCATGTGAAAGAGTAGGCTTGGCTGCTTGCCTCCAGGCTGACTCATGGATAGACCTGCCCAGGCTGCATCAGGAACATTTGTGAGTACATCTGTTGGTACTTTGGTAAGCCAACTCATTCCTTGGCTGTTGCTAGCTGCAGTGTGTACTCACAGCTAGATTCATTCATTTAAGCTGTTGTGTTTCTGAATGGAAGCTTAATGGGGACAATGTTTCTTGCTTTGACTGCCACAGACACAGGAAAGGTTATTTTTCAAGAAACTGATGCCCTGCTAAAGAGGAGCTAACATCCATTGTACAAAATCTAGAACTGGGGACAATCCCTCAATATTAAGTGTAGCCCTTATTCTCCTAAGATTGGGAGAGAAGTTAAAACGTGTGCTTGTACACGTTTGTGCTTCAGTAACATTTGCTCTGCAGAGATTGTGTTGGAAGAGTGAGGACCATCTCATGCCAGTATCAGCCACCTGTAGTAGCCTTCTTCAATCTAGCCTGAATTAGGCTGTTCACACTATTAAGCATTTTTGAGCTTCATATATACCATATATATGTATACTTCTAATGGTAACAAGGACATTTAAAATCATAATGGGTTAGAATTTTAGGTGCCAGATGTTGATGAACTCATAAATCCTGTACAGGGAGCAATATCTCTTCTGTTTTATCCTCAAACTATTAAAAAAACACTATTAAAAACACACCACATTTCTAATTTTTGTTTTCTAAATGAGTGTTTGGAGAAATGCAGTACTTGATGAGGGCATAGGAAGATTCTTTGATTAGGAAAAATGACATTGATGCCTAGGGAAAGTAGGTGGATACTCGTAACAGTTGAAAGGCTTGAGCAGAAGTACTATTCTGACTTACTTTCTGAACTGTATGCTTTATTTCCTGTTACTTTGTTGGGTTTTACAAAGCAGATTTATACACCTGGGTTACCTGTTTATTTGTTTTGCCTTTCTCCTAAAAAGTATCCAAGACAGCTTACAGTGTTTAAATGAAACAATGTTTAAATCTTTAAGAATAAATTATTACAATATTTATCCCATTGCTTTCGGGTTGTTTGGATCCTTGAGTTCCTGAGAAGAGAGTTTGTGTTAGATGGAAGACACCGATAAAAAAACAAGGGAAGCAGGTGGTTCATGATCTTTGCCACTCCAATCATCTTCAGATCAGGGGGATCCAGGTTGGTTAAATGTTGGTGGGTATGTATGTAGGAGGGACTGTGGTGACTTAGTGGTTTAGACACTGAGTTTGATGACTGGAAGGTTGGCAGGTCAACAGTTTGAGACTTGAGTGCTGCACAATGGAGTGAGCTCCTGTCTTTGCCCCAGCTCCTGCCAACCTAGCAGTTTGAAAGCAAAAAAAATACAAGTATATAAATACAGTGGGCAATGGTGGGATGTCAAAATTTATACTACCCCACCGTGATGTCATCACAGTGTGGGCGGAGCTAATGTCATGATGTCATGACACTATGGGCGGAGCCAAAGAAAAATAATAAAAATAATAATAAAATAAAAATAAACACGCACGCACGCGCGCGCACACACACACACACACACACACAGCCCTCAATCCACCCACTCACCCACAACACAAGGACAGCAAGGAGGCTGTGTATATGCACCAAGCACTGTAGGCATGCATGCACACCAAGTTTTTGGTGTGCATGCGCAGTGGGGGAACCAGTGAAAAGGTAAGCCCTGAAGGTGGTTTCCCCCAAAAGCTGCTACCGGTTCTCCGGGACACTGGGAAAAGTTACTACCGGTTCTGATGAACTGGTGAGAACCTGTTACATCCCATCACTGACAGTGGGTACCACTTTGGTGGGGAGGTAATCAGTGTTCTGTGCAGTCTGGTATCTAGTTATGCCTGCCGCATGTCCATGGAAATGTCTGCAGATGCAAACAACAATGGCTCTTTGACTATAAACAGAGATGAGCACTGGACGCTAGAGTAGGACATGCCTGGCTTTTGAGCAAGGGTGACCTTTACATTTACATTTACCTATGTGTGTTGGAATAGGAAATATTTTTCATTTGACCTGCAGGAAGGTCTAAAGTATGGCCCAGATCAAGGTTTCTCAACCTTGATATGTTCTTGGAGTTCAGTTCTCAGGAGCCCTGATCAACAGGCGTACTGACACATAGCACATGGGAATTAAAGTCCAAGAACACCTGAGGACCCAAGGTTGATAAACATGGGGCCTGAAGACAGGATAGGGTGCACATTAAGCAACAGTTTGTGGCAAGGCAAAAATTTTTTAATGCCAGCCTCTCAGAGTTTGAGCTACCGTAGTCGGTACTGCAGACAGTAGATGGAGAAACTTAGAAGATGTGTCTGGGAAATTGTTTGCTCTACAGTAGAGCCTCTACTATGAGCACGGATGTGGGCTTGAGCTGCCAAAGGCTGGAGGGTAAATGTACACATGGGCCAAAAGGCACAAGGCAACTGAATAAAAATCACATCTTCCTGGTGGAAAGTGACATTAGCCTTTTTTGTTAGAACTTCAGGTAGGATAAAAGCCAAAGAGAGATTCCGCTTACTTTTTTGGTTGTTTGGATCTTTGTACTCCAGAGAAAAGCTCATATTTAAAGGGAGATTGTGGCCGATTGTACTCACCAGAGGGGGGGGGGGAGAGAGCCGAGTGTTAAGAGTCTTTGACACTTCCATCTTCTTCTCAAGAGTTGTCTGGGTGATCAGGGAAATCAGAATTAGATAGGTGTTGGTGAGTACTTTATAGACTACTCTTGGCAGGTCCTCTCCCTGTCCTCCTTCCTTCCTTCCTTTCTTCTTCTGGAGAAAGGCTCAAATTGGTACTTCTTTATTCATGTCAGATGCATGATTTGTATGTTATAATAACATACAAAACTAAAATTAACACATCTAAAAACAAAATAGAATTAAGAAGGGCTAGATGACATCTGCCCAATATTGGGCCACTTAAACAGCATTTCCTCTTGCCAACATAAGGCCCTCCTCAGAGCACATTGAGGGGCATTGTGTGAATTGTATTGTATGGGAGATAGTTTGTACTTCTCCGCATTCACACAGGCTGTCACCTACAGGGGAAACCTCACTTTCTCATATTAGCCCTTGATCTTCCTACCCCTGCACACAGTCTATTTAAAGCTTTCCACATAGGCCAATGGTTGTTCTTGGCCAGGCAGTAGAGAGTCATGTGGACTGCCCCCCTGGGTTGGATTCTGGGAACATTGGAATATAGCCCTGGGTTGTTTTTAACTTCTGATGGTTTTAACTCTGACGTTTTAGTGTTGGGTTTTATTTTTGTTTTTATTTTGGATGTAAGCCGCCCAGAGTCGGGTCCTCCCGATTGGGGCGGGGTATTAAATTTAATTAATAATAATAATAATAATAATAATAATAATAATAATAATAATAATAATAATAATAATAATAATAATAATAATAATGCCCAGTTATCTGGTAGCTCCTTGTTCGGCTTCCATAGTTCTAAGGTGGCTGGTTGTTCAGAAGGGCAGAAGTTGTGAGGAAGCTATGCCTTGATTTCAGCCTCTGCTTTGATGATTGGTGATCAACTAGAAGGTGTGTTTCTGAGGAACCTGCTTTGATCCAGCACTTTTTCGACAGAAGTTTGATGGAGAAATTGGCACTGCCTGATAGGAGAAGAGATGAGGTTAAGTTGACAATTAGGTCCTTTAGGATGTGGCTGACATACCCTATGTGCAAACTCTGTGCTCCAAAAGTAGCATGATGGTTGTTGACAGTTGCCACAGTAAACTGTTGATACACAGTTTACACATGCTGTGGGACTGTAATTGTTAGAGGATGGAAAGCATAGAAATTTATTAGGGGGTATAATTGTCAGGGACATGGATAAGTGGCTCCAAAGAGTTGCAGAAGTTAGCTGGTATGCTGAGGTTCTGGAGAAGATGCTCAGGAGGAGGTCTGCCTGAAGGACAGGGGCCTACTTGATCACACTTGAAGTGGACAGCAAAATGATAGGTTGATTTGAAGGAAGAAGCATGCATCTCTGTCATAGCAAGAAAGCTGACCCTTATAGTGGGCTATTTGTAGTATGGTTGACCATGTGGCCACTTGCATCAGGGGAAGAGGGAAAGGAGTCAAATTTTAGTGCTGTCTCAACTTTTCTTCTGCTACTTTAATTCCTCCTTTATCCCTTCGGATGTTGAGGGTGATACAAGGTTCTTGCTCTGGCACTTCTAGCAGCCTCCAATTGCATTATTTGGTGTTCTTATGATGCTTCTTTGATGTCTCCACCTTCCTCTGGGTCTGCCTCATGTTTTTTCCTTCTCCTCTTCTCATATATTCCTTGTATGGTATGGAATTCCAAGACATTCTCTTCAAATGAGCAAACCACTTTATTTGCCGTCTCTGTATGTAGTTTGAGAATGGTTCTATTCCAATCCTTTCCCTTATAATCTCATTCCTGAATTAATCCCTTCTAGTCCCTCCAGCAGCCTTCATTAGGCATCTCATTTCCATGGTGACCAACTTTCATTTATGTTTTATTGTAACTGTCCATGTTTGGCACTGGTAACATAAGGTGGGGATGAATATGATTTGTATAAGATATTTCTTTGTGCTGGCTGGTATTGCCTTGCTTTCTAAGAGCAGAGCTAACTGCTCCAATATTTGGTTTGCCTTACTGCAATGTATGTTAGTCTCTTCGTCCATTTTGCCATCTTTGGTATATGTTGTTACTAGGTAGCTGAACTCTGCCACTAGTGTTGTCAGGACCACGAAAGGAGCCTTGTCATGTCTTGTCCAAGATGCCACATTGGCGGGGCAAAGGTTTTATATCCCTGCTATCTTCTTAGCTTTTTGAGGGTGTCTGTTTGGAAATGTTACTCACAGACACTCCTCTCTGCGTTGTGCAAGGAGACTGAAAGTGCACTGCTCCATCTGCACCAAATCAAGCTGCCTGGGTTTTGGTTTATTTTTATTTTTTTATCCTGGGGAGGGGGGGGGAGGAATGCAAGGCAGCTGTGGCTGGTGAGCAGTGTTTCATTTTCAACAGAGGAATGATTGTGTTTCCCATCGCAGAGAATGCACAAGGGTCACATTGATCTGCTGTAAGTTATCACTGCCTTGGCAGTTTTTCTGTTCTTGAGTGACTCAGGTGGGGGTGGAGGAGGTTAGAGAGGATGTTGGAGTCTCAGTATGCTCCGCCATGAGGGGCATCTAGCCCAGACAGGTCCAGACTCAGGAACTTCATGCTCTAGCTTTGGACAGCTCTTAATAAGCAGGACCTTCGCCCTATTGTGGTCCTGTCTGATATGTGTAACCTGAGATGGGTAACTGCTTCTCTGCAGCCTTAGTATTCTAGCTGCCAGAGCAACCAGCCTGCACTTTTTGTCCTTTTGTCAACTATTATTTCTTAGACAACAACACACTGTGTGAATGTGGAGAGATATAGAATTCGGCCCATTTGCTGGTTTGCTGACTACTACTACTACTACTACTACTACTACTACTACTACTACTACTACTACTACTACTACTACTAATAATAATAATAATTTCATGTCAGAAATTATTCTGGGTTGAAAGGATTTTTGCGGAAGAAACTCTGCTCAGGAACACCCAAATGAGGCTCTTTTCCTGTCCCCAAGAGCTGGGACAGAGACAGGTGCTCAATCCTTCATGAAGTACCCAGGTTTTAAACTGCCGATTTGCCAGTCTTCCAGCTAACAAGGTGAGCTTCTTAACCACTAAGCCACCACAGCCCCCTATAATATGTACCTATGAGGATTTAAGTTCAGTCAAGAAGGAGGCGTCATTTTGGCAGTTTAAAGTTTGATCTGGACATGAAAGACGAAGAGGAAGCTACATTTCTAAGAGAAGAGTCAGAATGCAGTAGCTGTGAGTCTAGTACATAGATGGTGGTGAAACATGCTTTCCTAAGGCTTTCACTGTTCAAGCTCTTGGGCAGGAACTTTCCTCTTGGTGCTGTCAGCTTCTACTGTGCCTCAGAAACAGTGGGAGATGCTGCTCTACTCTTCAGTATGGGTGTTCCAGCTACCAGGTGTTCCAGTTTGCCAGCTCTGCTCACCTGAAGCCAAGAACCACCAGAATGAGTGCTCACACCTGAGGCAAGCTGTAGGCATGCTATACTTACCTGGAGGAGGGGTAAACCAACCCTGTTGGAAGCTAAGTTCAGGTACAATCATTCCCCATAGTATCCTTCTGCCTCAGGGAAGCTGCAGGCCTTTTCTGCTACTCAGGTAGTCATGGGAAAATATTTTACTTGCATTAGGCGAGGAGGTTGCTTATAGATGGTGATGAAGCTCTCGTTTTGAGATTTCACTGACCAGGCTTGTACTTTTCCATTCCCAGAATTGCTTTATGTGATATATATATATATATATCAGAAAATTAGATTTTTAAATTTTAATTAGATTTTTGTAAAAATAAAATGTTCTTTTAGGAAAAATCTTTCAAAATATACTTTTCTATTTAAGATACATTGTCTAAAGATTGTTTCTTCATGAAATAAGAATACGTAGTTTTCAATTATGCAGCATGAGGCTACATATTCATGCAATGTTTAACATTTTTGGTAAATGAATTCCATTAACCCATTCACAATATCATGATCTTTCAAGTTCCAGAAGTTTCTGTAAGATTACTGGTCAGTTTTTCTATCTGGAAGATATCATCACAGATCCTTGGCTTTACACTTCCCAAAATTGTGAAACTGTGTCAAATGAAAGCCACAGGAAAAAGGTATCCTGTGAGTGCTTAGAACTTGCTATACAGTATAGTAAAAGGTAAAGGTTTCCCTTGTTCGAAAGCCAGTCATATCTGACTCTAGGGGTCAGTGCTCATAAAAAAGTCCATTTCATAGGCTTTTGCTTAAATCATTTTTATGTAATTCAAAGCAAACTCATAGGAAAAATAATTTTTATGTAACTTGAGGCAAACTCATAGGAAAAATGAAATTTTTATGTAAATTGAAGCAAACCCATAGGGAAATAAATTTGTATGTAACTCGAAGCAAACCTATAGGAAATCGTGTAAATTGGAACATGGTTTTAGCACAAAATCATTATGTAAGTCAAATCTTATGAAACTCAAGGCATATGTAAGTCAGGGTTTTACTGTACTTTGTGTCTCTAAACAGGTGTTCTCCTGTTCACCTCTGCCTCCCTGGTTGCATTCATGGGTTACTTCTGTGTGTCATGTGGGTGGTTTTGATGGTTTTGTGTGAATTCCTACCATTCAGTTTTGCACTTGTGATTTGATTCACTTTCTTTCTGTTATGTTCTTTGTGGAGCTTGAATTGAAGAATGAGCATATAGACCAATGTGTATATATTGTTCTCTCAGTTAGTATAATCATTATTGCTGCAGTTTTAAAGAGAAGTGAGTTAATTCTAGATGTTCTCAAAATTGCTGGGGTAATTCAGCCCTTCTTTATTTCAGAGCAGATAGATATAAAATGGATTTTTGTGCCATAGTGCTCATATCTGTATCTTCTGAATGGAATAAACATTTAAAGAGATTATGCTTTGTTGCCTTGCTGTGTCTATATCATAGGAATTTGAACTGGTGGAATTTATTTTTATGTAAAAATTTCTAACCCATGCTTCAGCCAAAATGGCTCCCAAAGCAGTTTACAAATAACATTGCTAAGGACACTCCTTCCCTCAAGATTATAAATTAACAGAGACAAGACACAAGGAAAAAGGAATGGGAAGGAAGAAGATAGAAAAGCCAAACCCAGCCATCATTTCTTAATAATTATAGCTCTTATAATGATCAGATTAATTGGGAATGATTGAGGCAGATTGATGCAGTGACTGTCATTATGTAAGCGTTGCTGTCTTGTCCCAAATCCAGTTTTCCTTTTATCTTGCTGCAGTTATTCAGCATAATATTTAATATTATGGAGGTGTCAAGCCCTATTAAATGTCCATTAGTTAAAACGCAATTAATAGCTGAAGGAAGAAAATAGGGAAAAATATATTTCAGCTCTATTTTGTTTCTTGGAAGGAATTAAAGCCCACTTGACTCCATCTTGATTAAGAGCAGCAGCTTCATCAATACTGGCCTGGAGTTGAGGAAGACTTTGTGTGCCAAAGTGACTCACGGAACTGGATCAGTGACCAGGTATAATAATAATTTCATGTCAGAAATTATTCTGGGTTGAAAGGATTTTTGCTGGAGAAGCTCCAATCAGGGGATGCCTGAATGGGGCTCCTTTCTTGTCCTCAAGAGCTGGGAAAGAGATGGACACTCAATCCGTCATGCAGTACTCAGGTCTCAAACTGCCAACTTGTCTGCCTTCCAGCTAATAAGGTGAACTTTTTAACCACTGAGCCCCGCAGCCCCCCAGTGACACAGGTGTCATGCTCTAATGTGAAAGGCAAATGAAAGGCCACTGTATTATATTGCTCCCAGGACAATCTTCATGGCTGATCACCATGATGATAGACAATATTTGGAATCAGATATGGCACTTGAAGGAGAAGTCCTTGAACTTTGAAAACAAGACCTCTTTATGTCTGAGAAATCATACAAGTGTTATGAGTGAGCGCACGTGAGGAAAGTAAAGTCTTTGAAAGGGAAAGTCTCATGAGAAGTAAATAAAGCTTTGTGACATTGACGACTAGCTGCAAATATATATGAAATCATTTATATGTGATTATTATCTGTTTTAAAATGAAATAAATGTGATACTCCAGAAAAGGAGGAGTGGGGGACAGAAGAAGGAGAAGGACAGGATGAATTTCCCTCCATAGATCCAAGCAGGCATGGCTGAGTGAAATATTAATGTAAATTTTCTCTGTGTTATTTTAACATGCTTGAAGTCAAAACATGTTTGTATGCCTCCTAAGTTGTGCTCCTGATCCAATTTTCATAATTTTAAACATACATCTACAGTTCTATTTGATTCTAAGTTGACACAAACCCATTTTGAACCAGGAAGTACTTTAAGAGCAATACTGTATAGAAGAATTAATGCTTATAGAATTGTCAAGCTGCCTTTCCTTGTGTTATTGCAACACTGATGCCCAGATGATTTAAACTGCTACTGAACTGCAAAGGTACAGAACCTCTCAGGGTGTAACCCAGGGGTTTTCAACCTACGGCCCGTGGGCTGGATTTGGCCCATGGTGCCATTTCATGTGGTCTGCTACCTTCACTCCCCCTGGAAGTGACATAAACAGACATAAACATGTCTGTGGCTGTCCTAAACGCATTTTTACGCATTTTAGGCTGTGCTGAACACATTTATGGATTTTGTAAATGTATTTACAACAGCAACGGATGCGTTTTATGGCAACATTCATGGCAGGGAGAACCACCAATCCAGCCCACTCAACTGTATGAAGGAGTGTGACCCGGGTTGTGTCTTTAAATGGTTGAGATCCTCTGGTATAACCCATTACTAAAAGAAGCTGGAGAAGAACTTAGACTTCTTAGTCACTCCAGGTGATCTGACACAATCAGTTCTCCCAGTAAGTTATGTGCTCTGTGTCCTTTATCAGGATCTGACAGAGGCATCAGATGGTGGAGTCTGTAAACCCTTTCTTCCTATACAGAAACAATTATTATTATTATTAATTTGCTCCAAACACTCTCTTGTCCTTTTTGCTGCTGCTTAAAAATATTGTTTCCAAGGCTGGGTTGTATCCCTCCAAATGAAAGAGTTGGGATACATTAAAAATGTTTGTGGTTTTGGACATTGTATACCTCCCCCCCCCCAACATAAAAACATGGGTGAAAGAACATTGTTTTCTTTAACTAACCTGACCACCCAGAGGACTAATGACTTGGGTGCAGATGTCCACAGGGAAGGGTGATGGTCCCCAAATGGATTAAATCCCACTTGAATCCATCTTGATGGAGGGCAGGAGCTTCATCAATCCTGGCTTGAGGCTGAGGAGGACTTTGTGTGCCAAAAGGACTCAGGACCAGAAAGTGACTCACAGAACTGGATCAGTGGTACAAGTGTAATGCTGTGATGTGGAAGGGAGATGAAAGGCCACTGCATTATATTCTCAGGACAGTTTTCATGGTTAATCACCATGATGATCACCAATATTCATATTTAGATACGGCAGAAGAAGAAGATTACTTTTATGTCTGTTGTGGTGGTGGTTGTTCTTAAAATAGGCAGCTCCTTGTGTGGGTTGTCCATCCTTGCAGGACGAGATATGAGTAAATGGAATAACCAGAACAAAGAGTGCTTGCTTTACTTAGTAAGAGTGTTTGAAATAATGATTTGTAGCTTGAAGAGAATTGTCATGGAGGCAGCACTATTTTTTTAAAAGCAGTAAGTTGTTTGAGAAAACAATCACACAGAAGTCCCTTGAGATCTCAAGAGGCATTGTTGAAGGGTTCCTGTACACGTGCAGATTTTTTGCCCATAGCACTAAAAGAGAGAACATTGGAGTTCTGAGCTCATAAAATACTTGAGAACTACAAAGGCATCAATCATATGTGTTCCCTTTTGGTACTGGCAACGATGAGTGTCAGGCTTATGGCTTACTGCTGGCTATCCTTTTCAGTAAAATAATAAAAGACTCAGTGAGTTTTACCATTCTGTGTGAATATTGATTGCAAAGATCCAATCAATGTGTTTAAACCATTTTAACCCACTATAGTGGACAAAGAGAAATTGAAATTGTTGCTAATTCAGACAAGCAATATGCATGGGTTGTGGGTGCAACTCTCAAGAAGCCAAGTCTTATTTTGTTGTCTCAGAAGAAGTAAAAATAAAGTTATAGTCCTCAAATATATATGTACAATACAGAAATAACCAAATGTCTTCTGGCATAACAGTTCTGTACAATCCTCGAACACGCATGGTGCAGCTGTCTTGCTGAAGCCAGCCAGATGTTGATCTAATAAGCATTTTGATAGGGAAATCACCTAGGAGCCCTATTGTCTTTGGAACCACAGTTTCAGAAGGGGAAGATGATCTCTTGAAGCCTTAGGAAGCCAGAGCACAGGAGGAACTCAGTGGCCCAATTGACAGTATCTCCTCAAAGATATGCTGCCAGTTTGGCCAGCAGCCACCAGATGTTGAAGAGAAACCGGCATGTGTGTGGCTCCCCTGCCAAGAATTGTAATGTTAGAACAGTGGCTGTGCCAATGTTTGAAAGTTCATTGATAGCTGATTAAAAACAGCTGGACCCCTTGGGAGGGGCATGTTGGGAGCTATACATTAGATTATCTTGGACAATTAGCTCTGTGGGAGATAATTCATAAAGCTGACTGGCTCATACAAATTCCTGACTGTCTTTTGAAGAGCTTTGAAACTATTTATGACCTGTACATCCTGTGGACCCTGCTTCTGCCTGCTCACTGGGAAGAAGGTGACAGATTACTTGGAAGAGACCTTTGTCTTGGCCTACAGACTGTGGTGACCATATCATTTTGAATCTTACTGGCTTTCAGCATGCATCCCAGCAGGTGTGGCTTGCAAACATAACACCTTATTGGCTATGCTTCAATAAAAAAGTGCCTCTCACCATGCTCACTTGAGATGACTGTGATATTTTGTACATGTCCTCGCAGAGTCTCAAGAAACTGCATCTGGTTCAAAATACAGTAATACCTCGGATAACGCTTGATAGGACCATGGGTCTGTGCTTAGAATTCTAGATTGCAACTTGACAAAGTAATGGTATGTTCCTTTAAGGCCAATGGGTGTAGTTGCATAATCAGCTGTTGTGGAGGAATAAGAGTGAGCAACCTTTTGGCTTCTCTCTCTCTGCTGCTTGCTCTTTTGTGCTGCTCTGCTACTGTTTTGGATTTATTTATTTATTATTTATTTTATTTATTTATTTAGATTTATTATCCCGCCCTAATCAGGCGAACCTGACTCTAGGCGGCTTACAGAAATTCATAAATTAAAACCTTAAGGTTCATAAATTACTTAAAAGTCAATTAAAAAAGAATTAAACCATGAATTTACAAAAATCTAAAAGATTTTAAAAGGTTAAAAGGTTTAAAAAGATTTTAAAAGTTTAAAAGAGTGAGGGAGGGGTGGCTTTCCCATCATATCAGCCACCCAACATGGGACCCCATGTTCCTGGACCCCCACACCTGCCCTGCCAGCCAGGTTTTTAGGCCCTTCCGAAAGGGCAGGAGCTCTGTCTGTAGACGTAACTCAGTTGGCAGGAGGTTCCAAAGGGCCGGGGCGGCCACGGAGAAGGCCCTCCTCCTGGTGCTAGAGAGATGCGCCTCTCTAGCCGATGGAATGATAAGAGAGCCTCTCCGATCCGCCCTGGTGGGACGGACAGACGTTCTTGGGGTGACACGGTCTCTAAGGTATCCTGGCCTACTACCATATAGGGCTTGAAAGGTAATGACCAGCACCTATCCTGTTTGTTGTGACCATTGGTCAGAAGCCTTGGACTTTTGTCTGTATATTTGCAAGCCTACCACTTCGTGGACAAAGAACATTTGGCTGTTCCCAGTTTTGGGAATTGTTTGCTTTACTTGTTGCCTCCGTTTGAAGACAACAGAACGCTGAAGTAAGGCTGTGACCTTGTATATATCTTTGCACTCCTACGCTGAAGATAAGCTTGGTATATTATTTTCTCCATTCATGTTATTGTTTCCTGCACTGTACATAGAAGCCACCACTCATTAATATAGCAACTAAAGTTCTGTTTTGTTTTTCACTTCAATGCAAGACTGTTTTTCCTTTATTGTGTTTGGGGGTTCAAAACAGCTGCTACACGTACCAAAACATCAGTTGGTGCGGCTAGGGTGGTACTGCTGTGCAGGGACACTCCCTCTCAACACTAAGACTTGGTTCCACAAGTCTTGGTGCTATCCGATTTTTAGTGTTATCCGATCCATGTTAAAATCTAATGGGATGGATCGGATAATGTTAAAGCTCCATAGAGATACATTGTAACTGTACAGGCTTTAGTGGTTGTTATCCGATCCATCCCATAGGACCTTAACGTTATTCGATCCAATTCTCCTCCCTAGATTACTTAATGTTATGCGGTAAACGTTATCCGAGGTATTACTGTATGTGAACCACATTGGAGTCTGATGTGATATTTGATGTATACATCTTGTCAGTCCTTCCATTACTGTTCAGTTTTCAAGATACATTTCAAAGTGCAGGTTCTTCTCTAGAAATTTCTAAGCAGTTTAGGGGATATGTCAGCCCATTCTCGCATTATATTTCCTGTAATTTATCATAACTATGCTGTGTGTGGTAATTTCTAATCTCCAAAAATACTAAATAAAATTATGCAGGTTATTTTTTGTCTTGGTTCACAAATGGAAGGGGTTTTGCAAATATTCAATGGCAATGCCAGTGGTGTTCAAAATGGAGAGTATGTGCACTTTACAAAATGTATTTATTTATTTATTTATTTGTTCCAACTTGTTACCCCAATCGGGTAATCCCAACTCTGGGCAGCTTACAAAACAGGAATAAAAATACATAATTTAAAACCATCATTATCAAAATTCACTTCACTATTAACAATTAAAAATATGAGTTACAGTACTACAATATTAAAAAATTAAGCTAAAAAGGAATTGAACATTTTCAGATTACAAAATTACAGAATTATAAAAAAGCAAGGGCAGGAGTAAGGAGGCAGGAGCAGAGGGTGGCTGTCTCATCTGATCAGCCACCCAACATGAGATCCAGCATTCTTTGATCCCCAAATTTGTCCTGCCAGCCAGGTTTTCAGGCCCTTCCGGAAGGGCAGGAGCTCTGTCTGTTGTCGTAGCTCAATTGGCAGGAGGTTCCACAGGGCCGGGGTGGTTACGGAGAAGGCCCTCCTTCTGGTGCTAGAGAGGCGCGCCTCTCTAGCTGATGGAATTACAAGAGAGCCTCTCCGATCTGCCCTGGTGGGACGGACAGACGTTCTTGGGGTGACACGGTCTCTAAGGTATCCTGGCCTACTACCATATAGGGCTTGAAAGGTAATGACCAGCACCTTGAATTGCACCCGGAGACATACTGGCAGCCAGTGCAGCTGCCGAAGCAGTGGTGAGGCACGAGTATAGCGCCCGCACCCCATCACTACCTGAGCAGCCGCATTCTGGGCCAGCTGAAGTCTCCGAATGGTCATCAAGGGCAGCCCCATGTAGAGCTCATTACAGTAATCAAGTCTGGAGGTGACCAGTGCATGTGTGACCCTGAGCAAGGAGTCCCGGTCTAGGAGCGGGCGTAACTGGTATATTACACGAAGTTGTGCAAAAGCCCTCCTGGCCATGCCTGCCACCTGTTCTTTGAACAGTAGTCGTGAGTCCAGGAGGACCCCCAGATTATGCACCGGATCTGTTTGGGGCAAGACTGCCCCATCCAGAACCAAAGCTGGAAGCTCCCGGGATAACACAGGGCCCCTTACCCATAGCCACTCAGTCTTGCCGGGATTCAGTTGTAGCCCGTTTTCCCCCATCCAGACCCTGACAGCCTCCAGGCACCTGGTTAGGACTTCCACTGCACCGCTTGGGTCCCCACGGGCTTAGATGTACAACTGGGTATCATCTGCATATTGATGATACCTTACCCCATGGGAACAGATGATCTCACCCAGTGGCTTCATATAGATGTTAAACAGGAGAGGTGAGAGTACCGAGTCCTGAGGCACCCCATATTGGAGGAGCCTAGGGCTGGACCTCTCATTCTCCAGGCATACCGTCTGGGTCCTGCCCCTTAGAAATGAGGAAAACCAGGCCAACACAGTGCCCTGGATCCCCAATCCTTAGAGCCTTCCCAAAAGAATGTTATGATCGACGGTGTCAAAAGCCGCTGAGAGATCAAGAAGAGCAAGGATAGACGGGTGACCTCCATCCCGCTCTCTCCAGAGATCATCCACCAATGCGACCAGTGCAGTTTTGGTACTATATCCGGGCCTGAATCCTGACTGAAAAGGGTAGAAGTGAAGAAATGGTAGTGAAGAAGTGAAGAAAGGGTAGAAGGGAAGAAATGAGGCAGAAGTGTAATAAACTGCCTATCAGGTTTGGTGTACAGTGGCACCTCGCTTTACAAATGCTTCAGTTAACATAATTTTCGCTTTATCAATGAAAATCCATTGAAAATAATGACTCACTTTATGAATTTTTTCAGAATGGATCAATTGGTTTTCAATGCATTCCTATGGGAAATTGCACTCAATGCATTCCTATGGGGAAAAGGTCATGATTCCTGCCACCACAGTAAGTGATGTATCGTGACTTCTAGTGGTGGAGATGAGTCTAGAGGTAACTGGGTGGCTTAGCCAATGTAAGTGGAACACACACACACAAACACACACGCACGCACGCACACACACACACACACACACACACACACACACACACACACACACACACACACACACACACACACACACACAGCAGCCCAATGGGAGCACTTCCTCCCTATCCCCAACACAGAGTTCACCCTCCCTCTCTGCCCAGCAACCCAGTGGGAGTGCTTCCTTCGTCCCCTGTCTGGGATAAGGAGGGCAGCCCACATGCGGTGTGAGGGTGTGGCACAGCCTGAAGCCTGTTGAATCTGTGGTGAAAGTGAGTTTGGGCACTCAAGTCTCTAAAAGGTGAGCCATCACTGCTCTACATTACATTTACATCCAGAACGCGGCTGCTCGGGTGGTGATGGGATGCGGGCGTTATGTAAGTGCCTCACCACTGCTTCGGGAGTTGCACTGGTTGCCATTGTGCCTCCGGGTGCAATTCAAGGTGCTGGTAATTACCTTTAAGCCCTATATGGTAGTGTGCCAGGATACTTAAGAGACCGCATTACTCCAAGAACACCTGTCCATCCCACCAGATCGGACCGGAGAGGCTCTCTAGTTGTTCCTTCAGCTAGAGAGGCTCATCTCTCTAGCACTAGAAGGATGGCCTTCTGTGTCTGCTCCATCCCCATGGAACCTCCTGCCAATTGAGCTGCATCTGCAGACAGAGCTGCTGCCGTTCAGAAATGGAGTAAATACATGGCTGGCAGAGCAGGTATGGGTGCCAGTAACATGGTAGCCCTGGCCTGTGATTGATTCGATAATTACTCCTCTCTCTCTTAATTCTTTTAAATTAATTCTTTTAATTTTTTTCTAATATTTAATCATTTAAACTTTTATTGGAATGCTCATGATTTTACTGTTGGGGATTATTGTATTTTTGAGATTTGTTCAGCAATATTATGTTAGCTGCCCTGAGCCGCTCCGCAAGTAGGAAGGCATTACAAGTGTGAACAAATAAATAAATAAATGAAATATTTGCCAGCATTTTCACTTTTTCTGTTTCATTTCATTATGAAGAGAGGGCTATAACATAGGATATTGCATTCTGCAGACCACTTCTGCACTGGCTAAATATAAATATCTATGACAAATTGCACAGAGGTGTTGTACTGGCAGCTGGCAGAAATGTTTAAAATGGATCAGACCGTTTTCCATTTTCTCCTCTGATAATGAATATTTAGTGAAAGTTTTAAAGCTTCTAGCTATTAATTATGGCACCTAGAAAACCAGCTCTTCATTCAAAATATTCTGAAAACCTTGTTGTCTTTTGTTTCTGTTGTGCGTGGGAGAATGTATACATGATTGCATGTAGCAAAATTATTTAATTTAATAACTCCTACAGGTGGCAAAATGGAACCTCAGTGCTCCAGCTGAGATAGTACATTCAACAAAGATAAAAAAAATCTGAATGTTTCAGCAATTGAAATTATATACGGCACAATTATCATAAATTTTGTTCTATCCTAGACATTTATATGAGTCCACAGGTAGAAATCAAAGTGGGAAAATGCTAGGCTGCTCTGCAAATCCCTATAAATGCCATTGTTTTTGATTTAAAATAACAGTTCTGCAGATAAGACCCCCTCTCTTCCTATCTGTCTTACCATTCCTAAATTTCCTTATACCACCAAGGGTTACTTTCATCCTCTTTATGTATGGCTATATTTCCACTGCTGAAATTAATGTTACTACTGTGGAAATAAATGACTTATTCCAACAATAGAAAGCTGATTATACTATTGATAAAGAGGCTGTCAGTCAAGTAATTCACATTCATGTATTCAGAAACTTTAACTAATCAGGGTATACTGCAGAACCAGCAGCCATTCTGTTAAATATTCCTTTACAGAGTGAAATTCCCTATTTTAAAAGTTTTCCTTAAGAAAAATATCCATGGTAATACCCATGTAAATGTGTTCCTTGAAGTCATAAAAAAAGGGCTTTGCATTTGAGAATCATAAGCGTACTAGGGGGTCTATCTACTTTCAGAGTGTCCACATCAGAGTAACTCACTATCTGAATTATTCTTTTTCAATCACCACCAACCTCTCTCCCATCATTTATACTTTCTAGAATATTCTCAGAAGTGGAAGTACTCTAGGACTGTAGAGCTTTCCAAAACTGCCCCAATCCAGGTCATACAATTGTATAAAGTGCACATGTTCCAGGTGATCTCAGTTGACCTCAATCCCAAGAGATTTAGGGATTATTTAATTTCTGTACAGATGCTCCCACACACTGAGCTATACCAAACATGTATATTTATGTGCACTTTCAACACTTTAAATTTTCCCTTGCTTGAAAGCCAGTTGTATCTGACTCTACGGTTCAGTGCTCATCTCTGTTTCAAAGTTGAAGAGCCAGCGCTGCAGACATTTGTGTGGTCATGTGGCAGGCATGACTAGAGATGGGAGCACACAGAACACTGTTTACCTTCCCACCGAAGTGGTCCCTATTTATCAGTGATGGGATGACAAAAATTCTACTACCACGCCATGACGTCATGGACGTCATGGGCATGGTCAATGTCATGACATCATGATGTCATGGGCGGAGCCGACGTCATGACGTTGTGGACGGGGCCAAAAATAAAAATAAATAAAATAAAAATAAACACACACACACACAGCCCCTGGCCACCCCTGTGTTTATTTTTATTTTATTTATTTTTATTTTTGGCCCCGCGCACAACGTCATGACGTCATGATGTCGGCTCCGCCCATGACATCATGATGTCATGACATTGGCCACGCCCATGACGTCCATGACGTCATGGCGTGGTAGTAGAATTTTTGTTATCCTATCACTGATAAATAGGGACCACTTCGGTGGGAAGGTAAACAGTGTTCTGTGTGCTCCCATGTTTAGTCATGCCTACCACATGACCACAGAAATGTCTGCAGCGCTGGCTCTTCAACTTTGAAACAGAGATGAGCACTGAACCGTAGAGTCAGATACAACTGGCTTTCAAGCAAGGGAAAATTTAAAGTGTTAAAAGTGCACATAAATATACATGTTTGGTATTGCTCAGTGTGTGGGAGCATCTGTACAGAAATTAAATAATCCCTAAATCTCTTGGGATTGAGGTCAACTGAGATCACCCGGAACATGTGCACTTTATACAATTGTATGACCTGGATTGGGGCAGTTTTGGAAACTCGGCGGGCGTCCCCAGGGCATGGGGGCTTGTCGGCAGTGGATGGCCCAGGGAGGCTTGGTGGCAGCGGATGGCCCAGGCAGGCCTCAACGTGCCCCGGGGGAGGTGCCCTCCTCTGAGGGCTGGTGCCGCCGCCACCGCTGCCACCCTGAAAGGTGCGGCTCCAGCTCCAAAAGAAAAAAACAATTAAAATTGGAGCCAAAATGTCTCCAATTTACTGCGCATGCGCAGAAACTCAATCTGACTCATGCGCAATGCGTCAGATTGAGTTTCTGCGCATGCGCAGTCAATTGGAGCCATTTTGACTCTGGTTTTTTTTTTTAAAATTCTTTTGGTGAGGCGTCCGGAACCAGACGCCTCAAAAGTTGACTACCCTCCCGGAGAACCCTCCGGGATTGTTCCTACCGGTTCCAGGGAACCGGATGGAACCGGGGTCATCCCATCACTGCTATTTATCTACTTGCAGTTTCTTGCTTTCAAACTGCTAGGTTGGCAGGAGCTGGGTTAAAAACGGGAGCTCATTCCGTCCGGCAGTACTCAGGAATCGAAAACTTTAAATTTACAGAAATGTAAGCCTGGAATTTTCCTGGTTCACATCATCATGACTGTTGTAAGATTTAAAAAACAATAACAACCACAGCTATAGTCAACTTGTCAATTACTGGGAAGAATCTGTCTGTCAAAACCCCATTTAAGCTCTGTGATTACCTAATAAAGATAGATACTGTACTTGATTTGGAATAGTTATGTCCCAGTATCCCTATTCTGTTGAATATGTTGTGGGTGTGTTATTAGTCTCACTCTGTCAGAAAGTTTGGAGGGTTCTGCCAGAGGACAAAAATAAACAATTTTTGTAACATTACCATCCTATTGTGACTGCTCTGTATGCTAAGCAACTATTCTTACAGTTGTTTAAAAATCATTCCTGATATTCTCTTCAGGTAACATTTCATTATAGCAGCGAGACATGGTGGTGACGATTCCTGTAACTATAACTTACCGCTTTGTTAGATTAGATCAGGGGTGGCCAACCTTTTTCCGTTGTGGGGCTTGACCACGCCCCCCGGAAGTGGGTACATGTACGGCTGTCATAAAAGTGGAAGTGGACGTGTTTACGACAGCCACTGGCACATTTGTACCTGTGCGGGTGCATCTTACGGCTGACATAAATGTGTCTGTTTCTGGGTGTGGCAGAGGCAGTAATAGGCAGATAAAATGGAATTGCTGGCTGGGGCCAGCCCATGGGTCATAGGTTGGGAAGCCCTGGTCTAGATAATAATACTGAATACCAACAGTGGCTATGTTTGATATCCTACCACAGTAGTGTAGTTAGCAATTGAATAGATAAAATTCTGCTTTCTTTATAGTTTCCTAAAGTCTCTCCCAGTTTTTTGCACATGTTTATTTCTCTCCAGTAGGACTTGCTTGCATCAAACTATAGTTCTTAGATGGGAGGCAAGTGGACTGTTTTAGTTCAGCCTGTGGTGTTGCATGCAACAGTAAGCTGTTGTAATTAAATGAACACATAATTTTTCCCTCTCATGGAAACAGACTGCACAAACATGAGGGTGAAAATCACAATCTTGGCACACAGACTCCAAACAGAATTTCTCTCAGGAAGAAACATATGATTAAGCAAATATCCCTTTAAGATAAATGAGATTTCTGTGGGAGAGTCGGAAATAAAAACTATAATAGAAATATATCCAACATGAATGGCTGTGCTAAAATCCTGTTACACCTGAATCTTCTAGAGTTTGTAGCTGTTACTGTTTTGGGGGATAATTATCAGGATCTGAGGTAGCTCTAGTATTCACAGGATGAGTTTCCCAGTGGTAGTTTGATGCTTGCAGGATTGGAACCCCAACCTAGAGGGCAGGTTTAGTTTTTGCAGGGTTGGAGCCACATTCTGCTGCAGCTGCTAAGCCCCACCTGAGAGCAATGGGGGAGGTTGTGAGCCTTTATGTGGAAGCCCTAGCTATATATTTTTTTTCTTCCATGTCTAAACCAGATGTGAAACTACCAAAATGAAGGTACCTTTTGTTGAATTCATTCTGCAGCTCCTTTTGCCTGACCTAGTGTGAGAAAGATTAGTCGGCAATACAAGGTTGCCATTACCAGGGTACACCCAATTGTGGTTCTAAAATAGCACAATCTTTGAGGGGGCTCTTTCTGTGTACCCAGCTTATCTATGTAAGAACTGGCTCTTCCTCCTAGAAGCAGCCTTAGCAAAGAACATTAGTAGACTTGCTGCTGCTTAACTCCTGAGTTCTTTCCTTGTTCCTGCTTCCCACTTCAGAAGAGTACCTCTCCTGTTTCTGTGGACTGTTGCTGTTCCTTACCTGGATCCTTACCTTATTCCTTCAACCCCATCCTTGCCCTGTTCCAGCCCTTGAAAGTACTCAGCTGCATCTGCTGTCTCAACCATCTGACTTCTGTTTTGCTTGGATTTTGTTGTGGTTCAGTCACACAGTCAAGTCTGACCCTTTGCTACCCCATGGACCACCACATGCCAAGCTCCTCTGTCATCTGCCATCCTCCATAGTGCATCCAGATCTACACAGACTGTGTCACTGTATCCCTGTTTACCATGAGTTTCATTTTGTGTTTGGACTCTGGGTTGTGATACCAATAGACCTGTAACCTGCTTGCCCTGGGTCTTGGTGCTTGTGTTACTTGCCAGCCACCTATGCCCTGGATTCTGACAATAATAATACTTGGAGATGCAGTCAGCAGGCTGTTAGGATGACCAATTTCAACTCACCTTTGCCTTCTTGCCCAAAAGTAATTTATTGATGTGGAGACAGTGGTGGGCTCAAAAGAAATTACTACCACACTTTGGGCATGGTATGGTGGTTGTGGCCAGGGGGGAAGCCCTGCATTGCATCTGAATTAGGACTACAGTAAAACACCGGATAACGATTGGATCGGATAACGCTAAAATCACATAATGTTAAGTAATCTGGGGAGGAGAATTTGATCAAATAACGTTAAGGTCCTATGGGATGGATCAGATAACAACCGCTAAAGCCTGTGCGGTTACAATGTATCTCTATGGAGCTTTAACCTTATCCGATCCATCCCATAGGATTTTAACATGGATTGGATAACACTAAAATCGGATAACACCAAGACTTGTGGAACCAAGTTTTAGCATTGTCCGGTGTTTTACTGTACTTTATTTCAAAACTTGGATTGGCATGGCCAGCCAGAATTTCTGCTACCGGTTCTGGTGAACTCGTGCAAACCTGCTGATGCCCACCGCTGTGTGGAGGTCATAGGAGCCTGAGTTAGTATCTGTGGCCTTTTTCTGACCACACTTTTTCTAAAGTCTGGTTTCACCTCTGGTTTGCAAATACAGCTTGTTGTGGCTGGTGAATGTCATCTCTCTATTCTCTTTTCAATTTATAATAGGTCTCCTCACAAAATATGTTTAATAGGCATAGGGATATATAAAATAACTTATGATGTATTTCAGTATCTTAACTATTATTTACATAACTTTCAGTATTTTAAATATCATCATTACATACCTTAATTACAGTCTAAATTCCAGCCCACTCTGTTTTCACAACAGCATACAATCCCTCTCATTTTCTTAAAATCCTAGTTTTAGCCTTGGATATTTAATCATTGCATCCAAGCTACTGAAATGTATGTAATTCTTAAGGGTTTTTCTGGGGAAAGCTGTCAAATTTGATTATTTCTGTTAGCTCCCATACTTCTAGATAATATTTTAGTCTTATTAGATGGCTGAGTACTTTTTCATATTTTCACAAAAATGGGGAAAAATGTTGTTCTCTTCTATTGTATGAATATATGAGTCTTAGTCCATTTCTTCTAATCTAGAGATACCTTAAAATTGTATCTAAAGTGAAATTCATGGTGAATCTGAGGGTACTCCTTGGAATATCTATAAGATTACTGGGATAGAGGCAGGTGAAACTTGGTGATGCCCACAAAGTTTCTCAAAATTTAAAGTGAATTGGAATTTTGGGGTGGGGGAACATTGCTCAGTGGTCTAGCAAATCTATAGAAGACAACCCCCTAAAAGTCTAGAGCTGGGGTGGCCAACCTTTTCATGCCATGGGCCGTACCACACCCCCTCAGATAGATGTGCAGGCTAGAGGTGTGGTCCCTCTCAACACTTTTGTCACTTCTGGTGGTGGAGGTGGGTGCATTCATGGCACATCTCACCCATTTTCACCACTTCCCATGATGGTGGTGGTGGCAGGAGCAAGGGCGGCATGTTTCCCCCCCATTTTTGGCATGTTTTGAGCACTTCGGGTGGTTCCAGCACCACCGCCGTGGTCTCCAGCATAGACTAGATAAATTGGTACAGCAGGTTGGCCACCCTTGCTCTAGAGAATGATGTGAAGGAACTAAGCAAGCTTGTTGGCATTTCCCACATGAGTGGTTCATAGGATATCTGTATGTTGACCAGCTGTGCTTTGTCACAGCACCTGCTGTATTCATTCAGACCTGTTTTTGTGAATACTCCTTTTATAAAGATTGTCTGGTTCTACTGTTTAGACATTTTGGGCACCATCCACCCAAACCCAAGCTTTCTTCCCAACCAAAAAGGAGTTCTGTAGTTCATGGAAAGTAAAAGTTGGGATAGCAGCCTCTAGATGACCCAGCTTTTTGCCACATTTGGCACAGTTTGCTGCTACTTGATAGAGGGTCCTATCTTGCCCATCAAGGGAACAATTAGGCAATATCAGAAATCAGGGGTTATTTTACTTCCCTTCCTTTAGCTCCTTTAGTGAATGGAGGAGAAGGATGCAAAATAGTCATTCTTTACCTAGGTGATCCCCCCCCCCTGTATTTTGATTATCATTTCTTAAAATGTAGTTCTGTCACCTGCATGGAAGTGATCTGTAGAGTTTCATTTGCTCATAAATGGAACCTGGAGGTTGAAGCACTTTTGTTATGTTCAGAACCTGGGTGGAAGCCTTGAGCCATAACTTGCAGTGGAAATAAGAGAGAATTTGCATTCTAAGTAAATTGTTCTCACTTATACTGCCCAGAGATGTATGAATTTGGATATGGTTATCTTTTGGATTTTAAAATTTTCTGAGTTTTCAGTGTTGTTCCTGCGCAAAAACTATACAGTGGAACCTCGGTTAACATAATTAATGCATGCTGTGGGATGTTTCTTACAGCAAAACTTTAACCAAATTTCCCATAGGAATGCATTAAAATACTTTAACTGAAATGTGGTTTTCCATAGGAATGCATTGAAAACCAATTTATCCCTCCCCCCCAAAAAAAAAAATTTCTGTAAAATGAGCCACTATTTTCTATGGATTTCCCTTTTTTGCAACTTTTATGTTAACTGAGCCATTTGTTAACCAAGGTTCCACTGTTTTAAAAATTATGGGCAGCTGAGTATGAAGCAATGTTTGCCCTTGTTCTTTTTTTATGCACATTGATGCAGAATTTAGACATGGTGGAACCATGATTAAATTCTGTACACAACTGTAATACACTGGAAATATATGTGTCCTGTGGTAGTTCATCTACATCTGAAGGTTTGTCTGCATTTCTTCAGAAATCATCGATCATTCTATCTCCCCCACCCCCTGCTGCCCTCAGAAAGCTGCAGTCTGCTACTAATTGCCACATCTCTGCTTTCAGTATGTTTTCTTTGCCATTCTTTCCCTTCAGAGAATGGATATACATTTTAATTAATAATAGAGAACTGTTTAAAAGAAAGTGTAGTGTAGATATGCAGGTTCATTTCTGGTCAATTGCATGTATCCCAAGATACAAGGGTATGGACTACTCATGTTTTGAAAACAAGCACAGGCAGTGATATTTGCTTGGCTGTCCATCCTTGAGCATTGATGGCAGTGCATTTTTGGCAAAATCCTCTTCATATTCCACCTCATTTTGCTGGGGTCACATCTGGGTTAAAGACATGGCTGGCAGGACGGGGAGCAGGCAGGGAGCAGAACATGGCATGGAACACGGTGCAGCTGGGCGACCCAGCAGGACCTTTGGGCAATGCTGTGGTGGCTGTCGTCTCTCCCCTCTTCCCCCAGTGGCCTAGATAGGGAGGGCTGCCCTCATGGCTGGTACTACAGGCTCTGCCCAATACCAAGGGCAGAGGAGTGAGTAGGGCCACAGGCCATGAGAGATGGGTGGGGGAAGAGGGAGGGAAGTAAAGAGAGGGTCCTGCCAGCCAGGGATAGGGGACAACGCTCTGTCGGGAGGACAGGGGGTGTCCCTTTGGCCCGAATTGGTGTAGTGATGGGCATGGGGTGATACAGCAGGAGCTAAGGGACAGGCTTCACTCAGGGAATGGGGGAAAGATATTTGATTGCTGTCCCCCATTCCAGTCCCTTGGCATCACCTCGGGTTCTTGTGCAGCTGGTCCAGAGTGAACCCCACCTCTTAGGTTTCTGCTGCTGAATGCCAAGTCGGTTTGTAATAAGGCCCCCTGCTTGCAGATTCCATCTTGGGGGAGCAGAGCGATCTGGCATGCATCACTGAAACCTGGTTGAGAGCGGAGGATGGGCTGCCTCTATCAGAACTGTGTCCAGCTGGGTTAGGTATTTGGCACCAGCCTAGGGAGAAGGGGAGGGGTGGTGGCATCACTGTTGTGCCCAGAGAGTCACTGGGAGTCGCCAGAGCCAAGGCTTTGCAAGTTCCGGGTTGTAAGGCCCTGTTCCTGCATTTGGGCTCTAGGGGTCAGTTGGGAATCTTGCTCCTGTACCTGCCTCTCTGCAATGTAGCAGATTCCCTGCCTGAGCTCCTTGAGGCTGTCACCATGTTGGCATTGGAGTTCCCCAGACTTATGGTCTTGGGAGACATCAATTTGCCTTCATTGGGGGCAGGCTCAGAGGTAGCACGGGAGTTCTTGGCTTCCATGGCACTGTGGGCCTGACTCAGGCCCGGGGTGTGGCCACTGCTCCTGGTTGGGTCCTGAATTACCTGAGTCAGGCCCACAGTGCCATGGAAGCCAAGAACTCCCGTGGGAGTCGGGCCCCAGTTGGCGGGGGTCGGCTGAGGCTTTTGCTGATTACTGACAGAAAATCAGTCAGATTTGCTCAAAGTTGAGAGCTGGAGTTGACTGAAGGGCAATCTTGCCATGTTATCTGGGATCGGTTTGATCCAGTTGTCCCTGAGGAAATGGACAGGCTCCTGGTAGCTGTCCATGCCACTGCCTGTGCATTAGATCTGTGCCCCACCTGGTTAATTATGAACTATAACTATGCCTGCATATGTCTAATAATTATTTTTTCCTCATGTACTATTGTCTGTTTTTGGAATACAGTAGACTGATTTTCTGTTGCCTTGCCTCTCTGCTTCTTTTTAGTACAGTAGTTTTTAAAGGTGCCATAGGACTTAATTTGAACAAGTGCCAGGATCTGTGAAAAAATAATCACTAATAAAATAACGGGAAAGAATGCTTTCCCTTTCATGTTAAACAAATGGACTGCTACACTAACAAAATGAAAACAAAATAAAAATAAAAAGGCACTTGGTAAAAACTCAAAACAAATACAGTACATAGTTTTTCACCATACATATTCCTAGCAATTAATTAATACTAAATTTGCCTTAGATAATTTGACAGGGTGTTACCTAAATTAGTTTTATGGAGAGATGAGAGTGATTCATTAACTATGCCAAGTTTAGATTGGTTAGAAAAATGGTCACACTCTTGTCAGAATTTAATGCGAGCAGGGAGACTTTGCCAATTTATCATGTTGTCTCAATATAATTGTGTTTCACTAGAGATGTATTCATTGGACATGTATAATTCTACTTTATCAGAATTCTCCCTATCATACTGTTGTTGTTTTTGGTGTTGGCAAGGCCTACCCCACTTCTTTTAATTGGAATTTTTTTAAGCTGCTAATTTTTGCTTTGACACATGAACCATTTCTCAAGAGTTTCCAACCCAGTGTCTCCCACAATCCCAGCATTTCATGTCACGGATGTGTGCAAGCAGCTACCTGCATTATACCACCTGGTTATCTGAAATGATGCAGTAGCACTAGAATTCAATTTGGTGTGAGTCATCATAGGTACGTGCATCATGTGTTTCTACAGTAGAGAAATTTCAGGAAATGAAAGGCCCACAACAAAATTCAAGAATCCGATCCGGCCCTTTGGAACCTCTTGCCAAGGGAGTTGCATCTCCAGACAGAGCTGCTGCCCTTTAGGAAGGGGGTATAGGCCTGGCTGGAGGGGAAAGTGGGGAGTGTGAGCCAGATGGCCAGTTCGGTCAGCCAGCTACTTTTAGTAACCCCACTAATCTCTGCCTGTTGTGTTTTTTAACTTTAATTTTAATCTTTTAAATTTTAAAATTTTTATTGTAGATTATGTGTTTTAACTGTAAGCCGCCCTGAATCTTGGTATGAGGGCAGGGTATAAATGTAATTAAATAAATAAATTCCAGCTCATTTGTGGCAAACTGACTTAATATATTGGAGCTAATTGTCAAGTAATATCCATTACTGATCAATTGGGCGCAGCTTTTGCTAAACATTTTAAAGAAAAACAATGGAGAGGGAACACACACTAGATTGGAGTCTGGCTTTTGTTTATATAAAGTAGTTACTCCACCTACCCACTTCCAAAAATGGGAGAGAAAAGAGTTACAGAATACAAAGAAAAACAGCAGCATGATATATAGGGCATATGCAACGCATTGTAATATGCTGAATTGGCTTTTCTTGAAGGTGGAAGACATGAAAAGAATGTCTCCAAAGCATGTGAGGACTATGAACACATTTTGGCTTTCCCTGGAAATCAACAGAATTTGTTGGCCGATTCTTTAACTCAGGATTCTCAGCCTGCAGCCCATTGGCCAGATGTGGCCCATGGCACACCAGGAAGTGTCATGTGGTGGAGAAAGGGCAAAATGGCCACTCATCCCCTGAAGCTGTCTAAGGGAGCATGACCCAGCCCCCAGCTTTAAAAAGTTGAGACCTCCTGTTTTAACTCCAGAAATGCCACTGGATTGGTACTAACATGAATGAAGCAGCAGTAGCAACGTCCTTCCCCCTATACACACACACACACACACACTTCTGCTCTTTGTTTCTGCAAGACTCTCTTTGAAAGAAAGCTTCATAGTTGCACACAATTGTCTTGTTTTGCATTATCATCAGAATTCCCCAAGAATCAGTTTTAAATTCAAACTCATAGCTGAATTGTTTTTCTGTGTTAATAATTACAAAAACCTAGGCTAAATACTTATAGACCTTCTTTTGGCATCTTGCCTTAAAAGCTGTCTGAGCTTCCATGGTTCCTGCTGTTTGGAATAGCCTTCCGTCATGCCATAAATGGATTAGCTCTTTGCTGTCAGACTTTCCACATTGTAGGCGGGGCTCTTGAGAGTCTGGATTGCACTAGGTTTTTTGAGCTGGCAATCTAAGGGGTGATGACAAGCAAGGGATTCATCCTATGCATCACCACTTAGCTCTGGTCAAAGGAAAAAACTTGCCACAAAAAAAGAGTTAGTCCACCTCCTAGCCCCTGGCCATTTCAAACTGTTTGAATATATTAATGTGCTTTAGGTACTTCCTGTTTTCCTTCTGCTGCTGACAAGAATTTGACTATGAGTAAGAACACCACTTGGTTGGACAGCTCAGTGATTTAGGTATTTGTCTACAGAGCCAGAGGTTGTAAGTTTGATTCCCCACTGGGTGTCCTCAGAGAAGAGCCAGCAAGTTCCAAGATGCCCCAGAAGAAGGGAATATTAAACCACTTCTGAGAGCTCTCTACCTAGAAAACCCTGGAAAGAGTCTCCGTAACTCAGAATTAGTTTGATGGCATAGAATTATTAATTTGTCTCTGGGAAAGTATTTAAGATGAAATTAAGGTAACTTTCTTTAATATAGGGTAGTTGGGATGTGTGTAAGTTTTTGAATTATAAACACCACTTAGAGTGTTTTCCACCATCTGGAGCTGAGATTAATGGCAGTCTTCTTCTCTACCCTCTAATTTGAAGCATCAGTTATAATTGTTGAAGGTAGTCAGTCAGTCTGCCTTCCTTTCTTCTACTTCTAGCTCAACTTTTAAGAAAACTTGTTTGATCTGTTGTCTTGTGGAAGCTTATTACAGCTAATTACTCAATAAAGAACTTTCTCTTCCAGTGAGCTTTTACCTTGGGGGGGGGGGGGGATGCCTTCATTTGATTTGGGTTCATCACAACAAAGGGTGGGTATTTTACTGTGGGTTTTATTGATTTTTTTAAACTGTTGTTAGCCTCCCTGAGTCATTTGTGAGGAGGGCGGCATAGAAATATGACTAATAAATAAATAAATAAATAAATAAGATGGTGCCTTTTAAATTTTGATGTAAGCACTTATTGCAAAGATATTAAACTTTTAGTTTAGTTTTGGGGGTTTTTTTAATGGTTTTTCCTCCCCCTTCAGGACAGAGTTTTCCTAATGATACTCCTGCAAATGATAATGATACTTTAACTTTAGGTCAGACATCTGATTGGAAACTGGGCATTTACGAATGAGGATGCTGAATATTTAGAAGCATAAAAAGGAAGGAATCTGTTGTAGAAAAGCAGATGAGAATGCTGGAGAATGTAGCAGAATGCTTATACAGTAGTCTAGTTTCATAAATTCTTCAATAAATTGGAATTCTAGGGGAGCAGAGGATTAAAAATACAGTAATAAATTGTAGTAAAACTTGACCTGAAAATATTGAAAAAATTCAGCCAGTATAAAAACATTTCCAGAGTAATAAAACATTAGAAGAAAAGCTTACTAGGATTTCTTAAGCTGTGGCCTTACAGGTTTGGCTACCCTGTATTTTCTTTTTTTGTTGAAATGTTCTCTGTGTATCTAAATTGCAACTTGATGTGAAGATTACATAATCTTATTTTTGTTTTTTAAAGAACTGATATGGCATATACTGTATGGGTTTTATTGTGGTGACTAGCCTGATGCAATGATGCTTACCAGTGGTCTTTCCCTAGCCACTGTTATGAAAACCGAGCTATGTTCCTCGTGGAAAAAGAATAAGCCAATTCCTGCTATAAAAATAATCACTGGCTGGGCCTACATATCTGATGTCACATTTCTCCATGTGTTAGAATGCCACTGTTCTTTGATCTGGGGGAGAAGACCCATCTCTTTGGCCCACCATTAAGGGGAGAACATCTGGTGATGACAGATTATACTGTTTTCTTTGTGGGGGCATCTTGACTCTAGAATGCGACTTGGTTGTTCTGTATTTCACACATCACTTTGACATGGCAAATCAAAGCATTGTCTCCCACTATTTTGAGATTTTAGGGGCCTCTCGTCATCAGGAGGTCCTACTTCTACTGTAGCAGGGTTTGATGGCACGGGGGATGGCGACCTATGTTTTTTGATGCTCCTTTAGCCATTTTAAATACCCAACCCCACTTAGTTGACCTATGGTTCCAGAACAAAGAACTGCACATTCTAGGTTACATCTTTGTGGCATGGTTGGAGCTACTGGGCTACGGGCACTGCTGCACTACATTGAGGCATGAGGTGCGATTTGCAGTGGCTAGAATGTTAGCCTGTAAAAATTGCAATTTCTGCCAAATCTATAAATATTGGGGCATCATGTTAAGACCTATTTCCTCTTCCATTTATTAGTAGCCGGTGCATATGACTGGAAGGCTATTGTGTACTTCCTTCTCTCTGCTTATTTCTAAGTCTATGAATATTTCAATGAAACCATAATCAATCCCTGCTACCTTTAGCAATTAGTACTTAGACCAGTTGCTCACATATTTCATCCCTTCCTTCTTTTTTGTCCCCTAGCTGCTCCCACTTCCTCTGTCTTGTCAATGGGAATTTTTGAAAATCCAGTTATAGTGCAGAACTCTTATTGATTAATCAATATTTTATTTTAATATGTGCTTAATGAATTTATTGATTAATTGAGGACTATGTGTGGATAATGCAAGCACTGATGTTAATAATATTAAATATTTGATCATTACAATTCCATCTTATTACTGTCTTCAAGGAGGTCTGCTTGAGTTAAAATTGGCCTTTGCCAATGGAGGCTGATGAAGAGAGAAACTATTAATAATGCAACTTTTAAAAAATGCATGCCCATCAAATGTATGAGCCAAGACTGTTTCTTGAATGGATATGAAATATTGACTATTGCTGACTTGAAGTTGGGTATTTCTTGGAATCAACACACATATTTTTGAGATTATATTTTTGAGACTATATTTGTAAGACTAGATGTTCCTGTCTACTATCTGCAACCTACATAAAGCACTACTATTCTGTCTCATTGTAACTTAGACATAGCTTTGGCTTCTTGTAGGTTACAGGAGTAGAGAACAAGCTTTGGCAGATTCTACCACATTGTGGTAACATTTTAGCTGTAATAGTGGTCTGCATGTATTTTTTCCAAGGACTACTAGAGCTAAGTAGAGAGAAATCTGCCACCATAAACTTGGATGTCAGCCAGATGATGAATTGAAGACAGCTACTATGAACACAATGGCAGTCTACATTAGTTGCGAGATCATCTGCATCACTTGAATCAATAAGGTTCAAAGTTTTTTGAGAAATATAAATGACATAGGAAGTTGCCATACATTAACACAACACAGTATTTTGTGTGCTTAATAGTGGTGATTTTCTAATTATGAAGATTATGGACCTTGATCCAGTTTTTAGTTCCAGGCAGAAGAGACCATTTATATCAACTGTTGAATGGTGAGTTGGGACTTATGCAACTCCACTCTTGCTGGGACTGTGTTTAAACCAAGGTTTCCAGATCTGTCATTTAAGATCCCTTAACTGCATATTGTTGGGATATGGCAACTCAGCATGCAAAGGGTAAACATAATCCTTGGGAGAAGGGAATGTGTGTTATTAGGACTAACTTGTTAGAGTCTATTGATTGGGGCGGTATATAAATATATTGTAAATAAATAAATAAATAAATGTTTTGTTTATTAACCAAACAGAAAAAAGACTATTTCTTCTTGAAATTTGATTATTTAACCCTAATCCCTTATCTTTTTTTTTCTTTTTGGTTAGGAGCAGTTGGCCATTTGTTCTTGAGGGTAATGCAGCCATTTTGAACTTCCTATGTATTTTCTTCAGCCATATAGCTGTAATGGAAGGAAAATTTCTTCATTGTTTTCCTTGTAATTTAAATATTTACTCTTTTAAGAAACTTGAAACCAACCTCTAATGAGCATATAGTGAATAAATATCCTTTTTCTCTATTCTTTCAAACCTTTGGTCTTAGACATTATTTGTGGCTGGAAAGCGTACTGAGTACAAGAGGAACTTTGGGGAAACGTGTAAACAATTCAGATCTTAATAATTGTCCTACCCTTATTGTGCAACTACATACATCAGCACAAACACCAACAATAAACTGAACATGCTCCAAAATGAACATCCAGTGTGTTCTAGAAGTAAGCTACAACTTCTTTGTAGAATGAAATGCCATGGATCTAATCAGCATCCTTTCTCATATATTTGCTCTCAGTCTTTCAGGATGAAACTAGTTGCGATGCTAATTTCTGGAAGGAAGTTAGCAACACAGGCATGTTAACATGTTGTGTGTAGAAGCCTGAGCAAGTTCAGGTCTAGAGCAGGTTAAGTAACTGTACTTAGCCTCCGACAGTATAGACATTCCAGGGATGATATGGGTGATAACAATATTAAGGGCTCTGTGAAATAAGTGTTTTGCTTCTGTTTCCAATTAATTGTGGAAAGATCAGCTTCTTGCTATTCTTAAAAGTCTAGGAAAGACCAAAATGTGTCATCAAGTATGGTTTACCCTGTTTGGTTATGTCTGGGTCTGAACCAGAAGGAACTGGAAACATCCACTAGATCCAACTATGAAGGAAAGACTAAGTCCATGTTGGAAAATAAGTTGTTTCCGTGACTCTCTCTCTATGAAAGAAAGCTGCAGAGTTGCACATATTTGTCTTATTTTTCATTGTCATCAGAATTCCCCAATAATCAGTTTTAAATTCAAACTCATAGCTAAATTGTGATTCAGAAGAAGGAAAGAGAATCAATGTGATTGGTATCAATCTGATACATATGGGGAACATTTCTCTACATACATTGAAATCATTTATACCATGCATCCAAACTTCTAAAGGGCTGTTTTCACTATTTATAGAATATCCATAAGAAATGTTAGTGAACACATTTAAATAACATATTTTTGTTGTTCAGTCACACAGTCGATTCCGACCCTTTGCAACCCCATGGACTACTGTCCGCCAGGCACTCCTGTCCTCCACCATCCCCCTCAACTTGCTCAGCTCTGTGCCCATTGTGTCCACAATACCATCTAGCCATTTCATTTTTGGCCGCCCCCTTCTTCTTTTGCCCTCAACCCTTCCAAGCATCAAGGCTTTCTCAAGCTAGTCTACCTTAGCTTCATCTTTACTATTTGCTACTCCAAGGAGCAGTCAGGGTTGATTTCTTCTAAGATTGACCTATTTCTTCTCCTTGCTGTCCAGGGGACTCTCAAAACTCTCCTCCAACACCACATCAGCTTTCATCTATCTTATTTCATTGATACCAATTATTTAGCATTGCATACTAAAGATTATTTTTCAGTCTGGTCCCCAGCTCTGCTAAACTATTCTCGACACAGTAGATATCATCAGAGTCATAGTAATCAATCCAAAAGCTGATTACCTGAAAGACCTAGAGTGTATTCAGAAAGAGACCCTGCTAGAGAAGAGAACCACAAAAGACCATAGAAATCCAGTATCGCTAGTCTCAATAGCCAATCCAATTCTATTTTCAACAGAACCTTGTCATTATTAGAGGAGATAGCTGAAGCTGAAAATGTGTAATTTGATGGGAAGGATCTCTAAAGAAATATATACAGTTGTACCTCGCTTAAAGAGCATAATGTGTTCCACAGGATTGCTCTTTAAGTGAGTTTGTTCTTTAAGCAAAACACCTTTGTAAGTGACCAATTGTGGAGGGGATTGCAAACCCGGATTTATTTGTTAAGTGAGTTTTTGGTTGGCTTTATTTGTTAACTGAAGCAAACATTCAGAGAAAATTCTGCTCTTTAAGTGAGTTACTCTTTAAGCTAGGTGGTTTTTATGTGAGGTTTGACTGTATAAGCAATAGCATTCCAGCACCTGGTGGAGTCAGAGAGCTACATCCTACCTTGATAGCAGCTGTATTCCCATAATAATGATAATGGCAGATCTACTTTCCCAGAGGAGCAGTGAACTTTAATACACTATCCTTTACCAAGTATAGTTCTCATAATTATTGATTTTCATGCTTTAATACAGACACCATAAGTGTCCATCTGTGCTGTAAGATTTTTACAAACTCCAAGTAGCTACTATGGCTTTCTTTCTAAAGTAAGTAAAGTAAAATAAGTACCAGGTCTATAATGCGGAAGAAACGTTACTTACTTTGTCTGCCACATCCATATGGACACTCTTCACATAGATGCCCCATGTTATGATTCCTTTGTTTTAAAAGAAATGACACAAATTGGCCAGCCACAAAGAGTGCCCAGTGTTGATCTGGAATGTTGTACATTCATGTACAGTTGTACCTCGCTTAAAAAGCATAATGTGTTCCACATGGTTGCTCTTTAAGCGAGTTTGCTCTTTAAGCAAAACATCATTGTAAGTGACCAATTGTGACTTCCGGGGGGGAGGATTGTGAACCTTGATTTATTTGTTAAGCGGGTTTTTGGTTGATTTTGTTACGAAATGAACATTCAGAGAAAATTCTGCTCTTTAAGCGTTTCTCTTTAAGCGATGCGCTCTTTATGAGAGGTTTGACTGTACTCTTCTAATGCCTTGCAAGCTGATGATTGGAGCAAAGATAAATATAACAATAGGCCAAGTTAACAGAAACCTATGATAACTCAGGTCACCCAGATGTGGGAGATCTAAAATCCAGAAAGATTACACAAAGCACAATCAGGTAGTCAAAAAATCATATGGAGCAGGAGGTCAAAGCAGAGGTCAAAACATGATGGGGTAGATGGGATCTAGAGTAAGAAGAAAATCTAAAAAAAAAACACCCAACAACAACACATCTCCCACCTCTAGCCTAAAGCTGTGTAGCTGACTTTCTATACCCCTACTTAGAGCTCAGCTGAAAACACTGAGTCAACTGGGAAAGGGATTCAGCTGCTTGATTTGGCCCACTGTAGTTCCTTGGCTATGTTAATAATTATGTGAAAAGAGGAGAAGGACAAAGAGCATGAGGTTGGCCCAAAGGAAGGTGGAGAAGTAACATCATGGTGACACCAAACATCTCGATACAGAGTTGCAGGGTTGTAAATTCAGGCCCTGGCATCTCCTGACACTTTGGGTCTACTATTTTGTGGACTAAAAACCTATGAAATTCTAACTATGGAATTAACTCTAACCACTCTTGATTTTGTGATGGCTGTGAGTATAAATCTAAACACATTGAGGGAACTTAGATTAGGCTTGCATTGATTACTGATTGAGCAAACTAAAATGCCAAGGGTCTGTGTTTAACTCTACTACCACCTTTGCTGCTGGAGCTACTTACTATGTCATGAACAAATGCTGTTTGGGAATCGTTAGCTGTTGCTCTGGAAACCAGAGGATGGAAGCCCTGGCCCTCTCATCTTTATCTTCACAATAGCTGGATTGCATCTCCTATCAAAGTATAACTTGTGATTTGGACTTTTATGCATGTCAACATTGCCCTTTCCCCTTCTCCACTGCTGTCATTTCAAATTCATTGCAAATAAAATAAAATAAATTCAAAATCAGAGTTATCCCACTGGAATGTAAACTCTGCAACTGGAAGCAACGCCAGAATAGCTGGTGAGCCATCATGCCTATGAGACAGAACTGTGAACCAGAAGAGCCATGCTTTGAAGTTCACATCTCCTAGGAGTTTACAAAGTCACGCCATTTGTCTCTAGACTCCTCATCCTTCATGGTAGATGAGACAAAAATGCCATCCTATTTAATAAGGCACTTTGTAAGTATTATGGCTTTATTTGTACAGTATTAGATATTATTGCTTGGATAAACATCCATTCAAGGCAACTCACAAAACAACAGGGCGTTCACCGTTCTATGATTGTGAGCAGCGGGAAGCTAGTGTTTTCATTTATCCAAAGTAACAATCAAGCAATCAAAGTCTGTGTGATGTAAAAAAAAGTGCTTATACTTATTTATGAATAAAATACCACCTTTAAGTGCTAAAAAAAGGTTTAACCCTCCCCTCTAGGTGGTTTGCAACAATTTAAAATGTCAATTACAATTAAAACCCCAGAACATTAAAAAGCTGAAGCAGATACTAAATAGAAATGCATCCTACCTACCAAGCAAGACAATAATGAACCTGAATTGCTCTCGACATTTGAACAATGCTACCTACATGCAAAATATTCAGTACCATTATTTTCATTTGCCTCCTGCCCTTGACTGGGGAAGTATCTACTCAGATCCATCACTATAGAGGAAGGAGGAGAGACTGTGGGGGGGGACACTCCTCATTTCCACTTCACATTTTGACATCTGACCCAAAATGTGCTTTATTTTTGGTATGAGTGATATTAAACTAACAATGGATACCACCTCAGAAGCCTTAGTAACACCATTATGGAAAGGGAACCCACTGTGTAAAACTATACCGGAGCCCTGATTATGCCCTGCCGGTTTTGTTTTGACTATATTTATGCAAGCTGGGTTATGCACTGTTCTGGGATTGTTAGCAGTAGGAAACTACTGTTCTCATTTTCCCATGTTCCTTACTCTGGCTACCTACCTGTTTGCTTCAGTTCAGCAATTGTGAAGAGGAATGAAAAGGGGAAGAAGAAGGAAAAAAGAATGAAGGCAAAACAAACCCCATCTTGGTAGAATATAGAAAGGTTACCAAAGGGCATAGGCTATTCTGTAATAGGAATCATTATTCTGGTTCATTGGGAACTTGTTGCATAAGATACAGACAACTGGTAGCAAAAGAATTAAAGGTTAAGAGTTGAAAAAGTCATGACAGTTGTAGAACTGGAAGAGTCCCAAAGGCTGGATTCTATATTCAGAAAGACTGAGAAGTTGATCTGGGTTGGATCTGGTCAATTTAAACTGGTTCAGAAAAGAAGACATAGAAAAGCAAAAGGAGATTATGATTCATAAATAGGAGTTGACTCCAGTAGCCAGTTATTGAAATTGCAAGCTCCAAACACATTAGTTGCAGCACAATTTGTTTGAACGGAAGAATAGTGAAGGGGGGAAAGGAAGTCAAAAATGAATACTACAACCTAGGACAGTGATGGCAAACCTATAGCAAGTGTGCCAGAGGTGACACTTGGAGCCCTCTCTGTGGGCACCCATGCAGTCATCCCAGCACAGCATTTGTCCCGCCCCTCTCCCCAGCCACCCAATGGGAGTGTTTCCATCCTCCCCTGTTGCTATGTTGGCGCTTTGTGATAAATAAGCAGGTTTTGAGTTGCAGTTTGGACACTCAGTCTCTAAAAGGTTTGCCATCACTGACCTAGGAGGAACTTTGTGATGGTTGAAGCTGCTGCAGTTGGAGATTTGCATGTGGGATAGTGTTAACAGTGAGTTTCCTGCATGGGGTATGATTGGACTTGATAATGTTTGATTTTATGGGGACCGACAAATGAAAATAAAATGAAGGCTAGAACTCATGGCGTGAGGAGCTATCAGCAACTTTTGGAAGATTAAACATTTCTGAATTCTCTCCAAAGGCTGCCATGGAATACCTTTCATGGTCAGGGAGCCATGGGATGGGAGGGAGAAGATGTTAATTACCCCAAATCAGTGCCACTGGTAAGTCATCCCTTCAGGGGCAATTTTTGGTAAACAAAGACTTCTTTCTTCTGTCCCTCAGTCCCCATGGCAGGAACCTGGAGACAAAAGCCAGAAATGCTTGATTTCTGAAAAATCTTAACTGCAGTTTTTGTCATCAGCCTTACGTGACATAAGTTGCAGCAATAGGATTTCAGCCAATGTAATGAAAGCAATGGAAGGACATTATAATGAAAACGCATTTTAATTTAAAACACTTGCCATAAAGAAATTAAAAGAGATAATATCTCACCATTTTACTGGAGGAACTTTAAACAACAAAACCTAACCAGGACCTGTTCACATAATTTGCTGCCTAAAGAAAAGGCAAAATGCTGCCTCTTCCTTTTCCACAGCTGACACTTAGTTCACCACTGGTAATGGCACAATACTCTCTGATTCACCAAAAGAAAACAAACTAATTTAAAGTGCATAGTTGCACGAGTGACATAGCTGAGTCATGACACAAGTAGCCCCATCATTCCTTGACTTGCTGTTGAATTGGCTGCCTTATTTTCCCCACTAGCACACCCATTTGTGACCCAGACATTGGCATAAATATCTCAGGTTTTCCTCTCCACTGATTATGAGGCTGTCTTGCTCAGCCACGCCAAGCAAGAGAGCCCCTGGGAGATCCCCTCTGGAGATTGCGAGGGCTGTTTCGCTTGTTGTTCAGTCGCACAGTCGATTCCGGCCCTTTGTGACCCAATGAACCACCGTCCGCCAGGAACTCCTGTCCTCCACCACCACCCTCAACTCGCTCAGCTCTGTGCCCATTGTGTCCACAATACCATCTAGCCATCTCATCTTTGGCCGGCCCCTCCTTCTTTTGCCCTCAACCTTTCCCAGCATCAAGGCTTTCTCAAGTGAGTCTTCTCTTCTCATTTGATGTCCAAAGTACTTTAGCTTCATCTTTACTATTTGCTACTCCAAGAAGCAGTCAGGGTTGATTTCTTCTAAGAGCGACCTATTTGTTCTCCTTGCTGTCCAGGGGACTCTCAAAACTCTCCTCCAACACCACATCTCAAAGGCATCTATTCTTCTGCGCGCCGCTTTCCTAATGGTCCTGCTCTCATAACCATACATTGCCACAGGGAATACCATTGCTTTGACTATGTCTCTACTTTTCACGATGTTCCCCAAGTTTCTCATTGCTTGCCTCCCAAGAATCAGTCACCTTTATATTTCATCTCTGCAATCACCATCTGCAGTGAGTTTTGATCCTAAGAAAGTAAAATCTGTCACTGCTTGTTTTATGTTCAGTTGCCTTTAAAGAGCACTTTATTAATGAGCTTTGAACGGGTACCCTGTAAAAGAATTCTTTTTTTTTACTTTATTCTTGATGTGTGATGTTTTAAAAGTTGAAGTTTGATGTTTGAAATGTTATTTTTTGCTTTAACATGTTCCTGCACACTATTTATGCTGTTTAACTGCACTTTATAAATAATTTTGAACAAAAAAAAGTTTTGGGGGGTCTTTTTGCTGAGGTCCAGAACAAAATTTGGGTTTTCAATGCATTCCTATGGGAAAATTCGTTTCGCTTAAAGAGCAACTCGCTTAAAGAGTAATCTTGTGGAACACATTTTGCTCTTTAAGCGAGGTATTACTGTATCTAAGTTAGCAGTTACTTTTCCGAATGGTGGCAGCTCTTTTCAACTTTAGTTGGAGACTTCGAAAGTCTCCAAGAGTAGAGATGCCAACAGTGGACTTTTCTCTTTGGAAGGAATATTTTCCAAAGCTTGGAAAAGTTACTTTTTTTTGACTATGTCTTCCATAGTTTTCCACTCACTATGCACACTGGCCATGGTGTGCAGCAGATTCTTGGAACTGTTTTTCCAAAAATAAATTTTATTTATTAATTGGATTTCTACAACTACCCTTTTCGCCTAAGCAACCCAAGGCGGCTCACAACATTAGTTAAAACCCATACCCAATACTAATTAAAACCAAATACTATAAAACTATCTGAAAATGTCCATAAAACCTCCCCAATCCCCTTAAAAAAGGACATCCGGGCAGGAGTAAATAAGTACCCCGGGCAAGACTAAATAAGCCGGCAGGGCCGGGTTGTGGTACCAGTCGTACCCCACACCTGCTGGCATAGCCACATTTATAAGGCCTTCCTGAAGGGGAGCAACTCTGCCTGGAGGCACAATTTAAGTGGGAGGAGGTTCCATAGGACTGGAGCAGATACCAAGAAGGCTCTCCACCTGGTCCCAGTGAAATGTGCCTCCCTGGCTGATGGGGCCACTAGGGAGCCCCTACGGTCTGCTCTCATAGGATGGGTTGAAAGCCTTGGGGTGAAGCGGGCTCTTAAGTATCCTGGCCCACTACCATGAAGGGCTTTAAAGGTAAAAAAAAAAAAAACAGCACCTTGAATTGCACCCAGAGGCATACTGGCAACCAATGCAGCTCCCGTAGCAGCGGTGAGGCACGGGATAACTCCCACACCCCATCACCACCCATTCTGAACCAGCTGTAGCTTCCAGACGGTCATCAAAGGCAGCCCCATTTCGAGCACATTACAATAAATCTCTAATAAAGCTTTCTGTGCTTGATTTGTACCTGTAAAGGCTTCTGTAATCCCAGATAACAGATATTTTTCCTGAATGACATTAACTCATGCAGGTACAAAACCAACTTACAAATTAGCACAAACCTTGTATTTATGGTTTAAATGCACAATATGTAACATTTTGAACAATACTGTTACACAAAAAAAGTATGTTTTGCTTTATATTAGACATTAAATGCCTGTTAATGAGAGGACTAAATGTAATTGCTACATAAACTATATTGTTAAACAAGCTGTGCTAGAGTTAGTAGTATATCAAAGTAGTGATTATTTTATTGCACAGATTAATTGTAAATCTATCAAAGCTTTAGAAAGCAGGTGCTTCAGTTTCTTCAATTCAGCCTTGATATTGTTGCTTTATAGCACTTTCTTTTTTTATTGTATTGCATTTTGGTGTGTGAAATGCATTGTATTAGCAATACATATATACTTTTCCTATTGCTCTTGTTCTGTTCATTATAAATCAATTCCTTAAAAAAAGACTTGATGGTCATTGAATCATATAATATATGTTTGATTAATGAAACATGAATGTTTTCCTGCACAGCAATAGTGATTAGTTGACTGATCAAAGTATGCAATCTTTCAGAATGGGGAGAAGGGAGAAAGAATAGATTGCATTTGAAAATAACTCCAAATGGAGACTGGGCAAATTCTGAGGGTTTGCAAATACAGTTGAATCCCCGCATAACGGAAAAAACTTGGTTCCACAGAGCTCTTCACTATGTGTGTTTTTTTCGTTATGCGGTTCCCTATGAGAGATGCCCCGCATAAGGGGAAAAAGTTCATTAACTGGGATTCCCATTTAGCGGGTATACCCCGGTTACCAAAAAACCCCACATAACAAAAACAATTTTTCATTGTACAGGGTATCGCCATTGCATAACAAATGCTTCATTGTGCAATTTTTTTGCTATACGATGCATTCGTTATGTGAGGTACCACGTAACTCTTTTGCAAACAACCACTTCTGGTTCCTTCTTTGTCGCTTTGATACATTGATAGTAGCAGTGTCACTATGTTACATTTTTGTTGGATCTGTAACTTAAATGTTAATTTTATATGCAATTTTATTATTAAACTTTATCCCTTTTCTCAACTGAAGAAAATTTCAAAGTGAACTGTAACTTATCTTCATAGTTGTGAGCCTCCAGCCTCACCAAAAAAGTGATGAAGTACTGTAAGGTAGTGATTATTCCTTTGCATTTATTAATTGTAACTTTCAAACTCTGTTACAGGGCTAAAATTGTTGTTTTATAACTTGCTCAAAAGGCAATCATATCTGACTCTAGGGTGTGGTGTACATCTCCATTTAGAGCAGTGGTTCGCAACATGTGCCCCATGCAGGGGCGTAGCTACCGCCGTATCTGCCGTATCAATTATACGGGGGTCCCGGGCCATGGGGGGCCCCAACGTGCGTAAGCAAAACAAATGACAAAAGTCAAAAAAAGCAATCTTTACCCTTCCTAAGGGCCCCCAAACAAATTTTTATATGGGGCCCCGCCAAGGCACGCTACACTTCTGGCCCCATGCCTCACAGGGGGACTTCAATTCCCAGAAGCCTACGTCAGTAAAATTGACTTAGGCTTCTGTGAATTGAAGTCCAAAAACCAAAGATTAGGAAACACTGCCTTTAAGTCTTCTAAGACCCCACAATAAAATACAACACTGGAAATGCCCACCCAGCAAACTAAAGTTGCAATCTGTTCTAACTAATGAATCTCACTGCCATTTAGTCTAAAGCTGGGGTGGCCAACTTTTGGTTTCTGGACTTCAATTCCCAGAAGCCTAAGCCAGTACATTGACTGATCATTGTTTTGGGGAATTGACTTAGGCTTCTGGGAATTGAAGCCCAAAAACCAAAGGTTGGGAAACACTGGTTTATTGCCAAAGAGCCAGTGCTGCCTGTGTCTGGAGACATTTCCATGATCATGTGGCAGGCATGACTAGATGCTGGAGTGCACAGAATGCTGTTAACTTTCCTGCTGAAGCAGTACCTATTTATCTACTTGCAAGTGTTTTTTAACTGCTAGGTTATCAGGAGGAAGGACAGATGATGAGAGCTCACTCTTTCACATGGTACTTGGGTCTCAAACTTTCTTTAAGCCTTCTTGTGCTGCTGTATCCAAATCCGAATATTGGTGATTATCATGATGATCAGCCATGAAGACTATCCTGAGAATATAATGCAGTGGCCTTTCATTTGCCTTCTGCATTCACAGTGTGACACCCATACCACAGTTCCACAATTCACTTTCTGGTCCTGAACCCTTTTGGCACACAAAGTCCTCCTCAGCCCCAGGCCAGTATTGCTGAAGCTGCTGCCCTCCATCAAGATGCATTCAAGTGGGATTTAATCAATTTGGGGACCATCACCCTTCCCTGTGGACTTTGGCACCCAAGCCATTAATCCTCAGGGTGGTCAGGTTAGTTAACCACCACCTGACACTTGGTGTTGAGTCGCTGGCAGTATGGTCTACTCTATTACCATAGCAGGATAACCTGCTCAGGCTTAAATGGAGGAAATGGTGAGGACATACAGTATGATGAATCACTTTGTTCCACCCTCTAACTTTGATTTATTGGTAAAGATATGGACTGAGTCTTTCTGATGAGGTATGTGTGGATGTGGCTGCTTCAAGGACCACCTGTGGTTAAATGGCTGCTGTTTGCCGCAGAGCCCAAAGAAAGCTCAATTTTTCCAATTACAGATGGAAGAATCCGCAAGGCGATATTGAATTAATTGACAGTCAGCCATGCATGAGTAATCCTGCACTTCGAAATGTAAATAACCAGTGCTTCTGAACAGTTAGAATAAAGATTTTTGTAGTTATTGAAATTAATCCAAGATTCAGAGCTATGTCTGTACACAAGGGAAAAATAGATGATCATTAAACAAAATTTCCAAATGAAATGAGTGTTGTGCATTACACCTGTGCTGCTCACTGTGTGTGTTTAAGGAAAAAGTCATTGGTGGAGTAATTGGTTTTTTTTCTCCTCCATTTTAGCATTTAACTGCCTTCTCATTGCCTTCCAAAATGGGAAGAAAAATGGGCCTTAAATGATTTGGCTTTCCTAATTACATGGTTAGGTGCCTAATTTAAATAAAGTGGCTTGATTTGTTAATAAGTTGCTTTAAATTAATTGTGAAAAGAAAATTTTAGCATTTTTCCTAATATTCCTGCAGCTTAACGTGGGCTATTAAATGCCCCTGCTGAGCTAAAATGAACCGGTACTCTTTGGAATATGAATGTACATGTTTTAAGAACTAATTCCAACTGAAATTTTAGAAGAATCTTTGCAAACAGTTACACTCTGTCATTCTTTGAATTTCTATGTCAACATCTCAGGGGGGCTTTGTGTTTCCTGGGATTCCATGCAAGCATGGACAATCAAAATACTGGTGATTGATACAATTTGCAGATTTATAAGTTTATTGTAATAGTAGCCATGTTATATTTATTTATTGCACTTTATACCACCTGATAGAATATGATAGACTCCTTTGGCTATTGTGCAGAGCGCAGCAGCGGAAAGCATGTGCTCGAATAACTGCTAGCACCACTGGATAGTAGTTTATACAAAATAAAGTATTTTACTTAAGGATGAAACCAAGGCAAACAAATTACTTTTCTGGAGCAACAAAACTATGTACAGCAGAAGAGTCTTTATTTCTAGTCTTTGTAGCTTCGGCCAGCAGAGAGCCGAACAGCAAAACACAGTCAACTTACAGCAGATTACCGTAGACAACAGTAGATAACAGTTGCTGACAGTCCTTGGGGTTGAGAGTTTGCACAGAGTGCTGCTGGCAACAGACAACCAGCAAAGCCCTTCAGGCCAGGACACACTGCTTGCTTCTTGGTGAAACAGCACTGAGCACTCACCAGCAACAGCAGCCAAAATGTCACACAGACAGTCCTGGTAAACTCTCCTTGGTTGACACTCCTTGGTTTACTCTCCTTCAGTAACTCTCCTTGTAAGCTTTCTTTGCTGACTATCCTCAAGGTGTGGGCTTTCAAAGCCCCTTGATTTATACAGCAAGAATGCTGAGTCACAGTACTCAGTATGTGAAAGCCATGTTAAAGGAGTAGCTGTCAATATTGGAGTACATATTCAATACCATAACAAATTTGTTCTGTCACCACCCATTTGGGATATTTCCTACTCTGGGAGGTGTTAGTCTGTGCAAGCATATCAGAGAGTAATATTAGCTTTCATGGAACAAGTCCGCTTCATCAGACTGAGACTTCATGGCATCAATTGATACACATAATGGGAAAATCAGTAGGACTGAGAAGGGTCTGTCTTAGATAGTCCTTTTTTCATTTGATTTTTCCCCTGGCCTGCCATTTTACAAGTTTATTACTCTTTTATAGTATACCACACAGTAAGCAATGTTCTCTGAGTGGTGCACAGTGTGTTAAAAATGAGAAGTAGAACAATAATTCAGTGATTAAAGGAGCAGAACATAGAACCAAATTACAACAAGCAGCAGAATAAAACATATCTGAGGATGGGCATGTCAGATGATGGGTGCAATTCAAGGTGCTGATTATTACCTTTAAAGCCCTATATGGTAGTGGGCCAGGATACCTAAGAGACCGCCTCACCCCAAGAACATCTGCCCGTCCCACCAGAGCAGACCAGAGAGGCTCTCTAATTGTTCCATCGGCCAGAGAGGCGCGTCTCTCTGGGACAAGACGGAGGGCCTTCTCAGTGTCTGCCCCAGCCCTATGGAACCTCCTGCCAACGGAGTTGCTGCCCTTTAGGAAAAATTTAAAAACATGGCTGGCAGGGCAGGTTTAGGGTGCAGGAGGGACTATGACCCCATCCCGCTGGTTGATTTAAGCCCTGCTTGCCCTCAATTAGTTTTTAGATTTTGATTTTAAAGTTTTAAATTGAGGTTTTTTTAGGAATGTTTTTAACAGTGTTTTATTGGTTTTTTTTTTATGAATTGTGAGCCGCCCTGGGTCACCTCGGTGAGGAGGGTGGTTGATAAGTATGACTAATAAATAATAAATAAAATAAAATGGTGTCCCACTGGAGCTGGAGAATCTTGTGGGCCTTGAAAAAGCCTCCTCCTGGTTTGTTGAGACAACTTAAATGGGCAAGAATAAGAAATGGGGAATTTAGTGAATGCAAGAAATAATCAAGCTGCAGAGTTGGAAAATACCTTAAAAATAGTCTAACCCAGGGTTCCTCAAACTTGGCTCTCCAGACGTTCTTGGACTTAAATTCCCAGAAGCCATCATCAGCAAATGTTCTGACTTGGGCTTCTGGTAATGGAAGAACACCTGAAGAGCCAGGTTTGAGGAATCCTGGTCTAACCTAATCTCCTGCCAAGGAATGAATCCATAGCTAAAGCAATTTAAAAGCTGGTGACTAATTGCCCCTAATTATAATGCTACAGGCAATATATTAGTGATAAGCAGCAAGTACATAACAAACTCTTCTTCCACTGTTTGTTTAAGATGGTGCATGCCTAAGGCTGTAGACCTAATTTGTGTGCTGTTATTCACTTTTTGAAAAGGTGATGAATGCCTGGTCAAACAGGCATCTAGGAATCTATACCTACCTCTCACACTGTACAAATTCAGAGAAGCTGTTCTTTTTTAAGCTGCCTCATTAATGTGGCAGAGCCTGCAGTGGTTTAGTGATGAAAATGCTGATCTTGTCGACCAGAAGGTCAGCAACTCAGAAGTTTGAAATCTGAGTGGTGGATGATGGAGTGAGCTCCAGTCTCTGTTCCAGCTCCTGCCAACTTAGCAATTTGAAAGCAAGAAATTGCAAATAGATAAATAGGTACTCCTTCAGGATGAATGGTAACAGTATTCTGTCAGCTCTGCTTGCCACATGACAATGAAAATGTGTGCAGACACAGACAGTGCTGTCTCTTTGGCTAAAAACAGAGATCAGCACTGTCCTCAAGAGTCGAAAACAAATGGCTTTTGAGCAAGGGACACCTTTACCTGTTAATGAGGCAAGGAGAGAGACAGAACCTTATGCCTTATACAGTGCAGGTCAATGAAACCTGTTGGCGTATAGACCAGTGGTTCTTAACATGGAGCACACAGTGGGACTTCACTTCCCAGAAGCCTAGTTCAGTACATTGGCTGATTAGTCAGTGCTTTGTGGAATTGACTTGGGCTTCTGGGAACTGAAGTCCAAAAACCAAGGTTTGGGGATCACTGGTATGGAGTATCATCTTGTTTCTTCTTCCCTACTTTTGCAGGAAGCCAGAGAAATGAGGTTATTTTTGCTGCAGACATGGTTGATTGCCCAGATTAATTTGATGCTGTTTCAAAAAGCCATATGTTTGAATATTTAGCAAAGGGAACAATGTAAGTCACTAGACCCATGATGGCAAACCTTGGCACTCCAGATCTTCTTGGACTTCAATTCCCAGAAGCCCAAGCACCCTGTGAATCCACACAAATGGGTTTACTGTGATTCATCCAGACCATGCTGCCCTCATTGCTCCCAGAAGTGGAAGTAAAACGTGCCCTTATGGTTAAGGCTCTTCTGGGTTAACCCTTTCTCCTTACAGGCGTGTTTTACTTCTGCTTCCGGGAGCAACGAGGGTAGCACGGGCCAGATGAATCACAGTAAACACATTTGTGTGGATTCTCAGGGTGCTTGGGCATCTGGGAATTGAAGTCCAAGAACATCTGGAGTGCCATGGTTCCCCAACACAGCAGTAAACAATATTAAAAATATTGCTCTTGCATAATCTCTGTTACTTGATGCTGTTACCATGCTCTGTCATCTGCTTCTGCGGAGGCTGCTAGACACTTCCAATCTCATTAAGCTATTTATTCATTATAATAAATTATTTTTAATGCATCACATTGTGGTTGCACCATGCTGGACCTTTCAAGAGCCCTGTCTTCCTTCACACATTTCAGGGTTTGAACAAATTAATGCTTGTTATTGCTGCCACAGTGGCTGTGCTGACACTGTTTTCTGTGTTCATCATACTTGTCTCAGTTTCATCCCACTCCCTGTCTGTGCTTTAAAAATGTTTGTAGCATCTTGCTGCTTGGTGGAGGTTCAAAAATCATGGGGATTTGGACTTGACATAGAACATTCATTATCTGAAGCAGGTAATTGTGTGCAATGTGGAGCCCACCTAACCCAAAGCAATAAGAAAGAAATGGGAGAAATGCTTCGGCAGAGCTAAAAAAAGATAGAAAGAAAGAAATGGGAGAGAAGAAATGGTCCCCAGTGGTATGGGAATAGTTTGTGGGTGAAAGCATTAGTGCACTTCTTTAAGTCATCTTTTGGAATGATTGGCACTATATTCAGTTTTGGTCCAATTTTTCGGGAGCAGTTCATCCACTCCAGATTCAGTCTAATGCAGTGGTTCCCAATGGAAGCCCCACGCCTGACAGGGAGAATTCAGTTCCCAGAAGCCTAAGTCAGTGCATTTGCTGATCAGTGCTTTGAGAAATTGACTTAGGATTCTGGGAATTGAAGTTCAAAAACCCACAGTTGGGAAACACTGGTCTAATGTTTGCAAGGGCTCTCCAAGGTTCTGAATCTGTTTGAGGGATGGGAAATTCAAGAGCTCCTGAAAGGTTTGGACTAGGACCTACCATAGATTCACTGTCACCACTTACCAGTCACCTGGGTTTGCTAATGTCTCACATGACTATCCTTCCTATGTATTGTTTAATTAACCATAAAAGTATTTGCAACTTTCCTTGCAACTTCCAAAGCGACTTACAAAATATACACACCACAATCCTGGACAAAAATTAATTAAAACAACATTAAATTTGAATAGCATTAAACTCTTAAAATTAGAAACCATAACGAGTCAGAATTAAACTGCCTGACCTCCTAAAAGTTGTCAAGGAGGAGCTAATCCAGGTCTGGAGAGTTTTGCTCTCTAGATACTGCTGAACAAAAGCTTCCATAATCCCAGTGCACTGGCCTTTCAGTCATGGCCTTGGTCAAGCTAGCTAGGAATTGAAGTCTGCAACACCTGGAGAACCAAATCCTCTTAACATTTACTCTAATGTAACATCCTTTGAGGGGAAATTCTGAAACCAAGGTGTCACCACTGAAACAGTTTGTCTCATGATTCCATCAATGAAGCTTCTGGTTTTTTTAAAAAAAATATTTATAAATTTTCAACAAAAAAGAACTATTATGTGCTGTAAAGATGCCTCCAATTTATGGTGACTCTGTGCAAGCATATCAGCGAGTAAATAAATCAAAGGGGGGGAAAAACCAAAAATGTTGTAGTACCTTAAAGACTAACTACTGTATTTAAATGTTAGCTTTTGCGGATCGAATCCACTTCATCAAACATAAGAGTGAGACTTCATGGCATTAATGTATACATATCATGTGGGGGTACTTCTTCTTCTGCCATATCCAAATTGGAATATTGGTGTTCCTCATGGAGATCAGCCATGAAGATATAATGCAGTGGCCTTTCATCTGCCTTCCACATTGCAGCATGACACCCATATCACTGTTCCAGTTCCATGAGTAACTTTCTGATCCTGAGCCCTTTTGGCACGCAAAATCCTCATCAACCCCAGGTTAGTTAACTGATGCCTGACACTTGTCGTTAGAGTTGCTGGCAATATTGTCTACTCTATTACCATGGCAGGATAACCTGGCAAGACAAGGTAACCAACAAGGTAACCATCATAAGGTGGGGGTACAGAAGTACTCAATGGTTGGTTAGTATAATCAGTATTTTTTTTATATCTGGTAATGACTGAAAATCCCTGATTTATATTCAGATTTAGTTCTATGAAATTTGGTTCTGTAAAGTTATAGATGGTTAGTCAGGTAAAAGTAAAAATCTCCCTTAGTCAAAAGCTAGTCATATCCAACTCTAGGGGCCAAAGAGCCAGTACTATCTTTGTCTGCAGATGTTTTTGTGGCCATGTGGCAGGCATGACTAAACACTGAAGCACAACAAACTCTGTTACATTTCCCACCGTAGCAGTACCTGTTTATCTACTTCAAATGTCTTGTTTTTGAACTGCTAGTTGGCAGGAGCTCACTCCATCATGCAGGACTCAGGTCTCAAACTGCTGACCTGCAGACCTGCCAGCCGTCAAACTTAGCGTTTTAACCACTAAGCCACCACAGCTCTTTTAAATGGTTAGTAGAGGATACAAAATAAACATTGTGACATTACAAATTTGCTGATGAGTTTATCTCTGAGATGTAGCATCTACTGACAATACTTATTTACTTAATTGCATCCTCTTCTACTTTACGGTGTAGAGGATTCCACAAAAGATCTCCCATTGGGATCTCTCCTTAGACAGCTCCATGGCTCGCCTCAGGTCACTCTCGTGAATTTGGATGGCCCTCTTGATGTTGTCAATCCACTTGACACAGGGCCTACCTCGGAATCTTGCACCCTGCACTTGGGCCTCCCATGCTTGCCTCGGTATCCTGGTATTAGCCATTTGGTTGACGTGGCCAAATCAATGTAGCTAACCCTTCTTGATTGTGCTCCTCATTGGTTGAATGTTCAAGTTCTGTCTGATGGTCATGTCTTGCATTTGGTAGTGCCTGGTCTCCTTCTTGAGCTTTGCTGACAATGCTATGTGAAAATTGACAATAGTGTGAGTGACCTAGGCAGCAAGTACTTCCTTTGTTCTGTGAGGTGGCCTGAGGCTACGGATGAGAATCACTGGCCATCCTTCTGAAGTATGGTTGTTACCTGAAAAATTGTAACCTTTTAAATTTAAGGGAACATTCAACAGGCAGGGTTGAAACAGGAACCAAAGACCACATAATGAGCCCTAACTAAGAAAGGAGCCACAAACAGTTTGTTCCAATTAGAGAAGTTTACTTGGAGAATAAGACAAAGAGTAGACAAAAATAAACATTGGATAGAGACAGAAAAAGGAAGACTGTGAGACAATTGGATTGCCTTCACAGGGTAGAACCACACCCCGGCAATAGCTGCATGCAGCTTTTATGAGCATTCAAAAATGGAGAAGAGAATTGCACAAACATCATTGGTTCAAGGCATCACATGGGAGGGAAATGGGTCTGCCCCCCACATTTGATTTGCTCAGAAGTGTCCACATGGGAGAGAAGTCCACACCCAAATTATGGTTGGTCCAGGATGTCACATGGAGGGCTGGGAGGAGTTTTGCCATGAGGTCAGCTTCAGAGTCATATATGGTGCTTTCCCAAAACATTCTCTTGATTGGTGAATCTTCCCAAGAAAGCCCGTCCTCCCGTAGTCCCATTATTGTTGCTGATAGTTCTCCTGTCTGGCATTAGGTGATTTCCAGGTGTTCATTGTCTATTTGTTTGTTTGTTGTCTGGCAAGCATCACAGTTTACATATGGTAAATAGAGATTCCCGGATGGTGATGGCTATTATCTCCTTTGAGTAGGGTGTGACCTTCAAAGGATTATGCTTAATTGGTTTCTAGGTGAGAGGTCACAGTGTCCCTGGGTTTCCAAGCATTCCCTGAAGGGAAATACCTCTGGGTGCTGTTTCTTAGAAATACAAAAACCATTTTAGGGGCAATTTAAAAACCCCATTCATGACCTGCAGCTCCAGTTCTTCCAAGCCATTTATGTTAATAGCTGGCTCCTAAGGCAATTAACACCTTTTCTTCTAGGTAGGACAGTCGGAGGGTGTGAAGAGGAAAAAAGGAAATTCTGGTTTGAAAAGTTTAATTAATTGATTGGAAGACTAAACTTGAAGTGGATGGCAAATCAAAATAATGAGACTAAACATATTAATTTCAAAATTATGGTTACATGTTCTGTGAAGATGGTCTGGAAAATTACAGCATATACAGAAGAGTAGCGTGCCTTGGCGGGGCCCCGTATAAAAATTTGTTTGGGGGCCCTTAGGAAGGGTAAATATTTTTTTGCTTACGCACGTTGGGGGCCCCCGTCGCCTGGGGGCCCCGTATAATTGATACGGCAGATACGGCGGTAGCTACGCCTCTGGCCCATGTATACATTATTGCCCTAAGTCAGATCTTAATCTAATGTCTAAGAAATTGGACTTTATCTATGAAGGCCTTTATAACAGCCTTTACGGCGCCACAATCTTTTTGTCTTAGACCAACATAGCTACTACTGTGAGAATTTCTTAGAATTCCAACCAGGAATAAAGGTAGGGATATTTCTTGAAAAAAGATTCTGGGATGGAGGAGGGTTGGCAAAGACCATCCAAAGAAGAACAGTGGTTTTTTGTGCTATTTGGGGACCACTGTATGGTGTAACTAAGAAACAGAGGCAGTAAAAGCTGGAAGAGGAGAGCCCGTTTTGCTTTACCTGAAAAGAGCTGATTCTGCCCCATTTGAACAAGGTCCAAAACCCTTGTCAACTGAAGGGTGATGCAGATTACACAGGGTGCCCACATATCTCCTCACAAACAAGCGCGGAATGGGCTGTGTGAGTTTCCTCCCCTTTGAGGTTTAGTGAGGATTTTGGATCCAGCTCCCCAACAGTGCTCGTGGAGATCTGGTCAGAACTCCCTCCACTTTCCCGCCAAAACGAGCTTGACTACTTCACGTCGAGGACTCTTCGGTGGTTCCTCCTTTCTCCGGAGCGGGCGTGTCTGAAGAGGAGGAGGAGGGCAACAAAGGGCAGGTCCGGAGCAAGACGGGCTACTAAAGCCGGGCCAGCGGAGCAGTGCGACAGAGGTGAGACAACCACCCGTGGCGGGGCTGGTTTCCCTCACCTTTCCCGCCTTTAGCCCACCCTCTCCTCCTCCTACTGCAGAAGATCGCCTCGCCCGGCGACGATGGCTAGGAATGCGACGCTGAAGGTCCCTCCGAGGTAAGGGCAAGACCTGCCCGTGTGTCCCACCTGCAAACCCCCCCCCCCCGGTGTTTGCCGCCTTCTTCCCTCGGCTTTGCCCTTTTCCCTGCAGGAGTTCAGGGCAATTGGTGCCGCTGCTGCCACCGCCGACCGGGGGGGCGGCGGGGGCGGGAGGAGAGATGGTGTTATTTACTGCGAATCCTTTGCCGAAGTGGTTCGTGTGCTTTTGAGTGCTTCAGACTTTGACAGGAAGACGCTTTGCGCGCGGTAGCGTTTGGCGACCGGCGGTGAGGACCCGCTGGAGAGGAGACGGTAAGGTCTCCCTGTCCTTTTTTATTTGGGGACGGATCCAGAACAGGGGCTCGCTTCGTGTGCGTGCGCGTGTAAGCTGTGCATCGCGACAGACAGCGAAATTTAAGGAGGGAGAGATCGGCCATCTTCTTACTTTAAAAGTAATGGTTGCCAAAAGCCAACCATGCCTTCCTTTCCCCTCATACCTGCAAATGAAGGAAATTAACGGAGGCCAGATTGGGATCACATTTAAACACCTCCTCGACACACACACACACAGAAGAGTAGCGTGCCTTGGCGGGGCCTCGTATAAAATTTGTTTGGGGGCCCTTAGGAAGGGTAAAGATTTGTTTTGCTTACGCACGTTGGGGGCCCCTATGGCCCGGGGCCCCCGTATAATTGATACGGCAGATACGGCGGTAGCTACGCCTCTGAGCATATAACAACCTGTTAGTTGTGGCATTTCAATTTTGATGATGTCTTAGAAATCATTGACTAATAATCAAACCTTTGAGATGGATGTCCAACTGGTGTATATATTTCATCTCTGCTGTCTATCTCTGCAGCCTTGTTTTTTTTGTTCCAGAATGGCAACTTTCAAGTCTTTTACCGAGTATCCAGGTAGATTGAAATGACTTGAAACAGGATTCTGTGCAGTGCCATTCCTGATGTCTGATTTATGCCCATTAATGCAATTTTGCACAGAGATTGTCCTTTTTGTCCTATGTAGAGTGCAGAAGGGCACATTTGGCAAGGGATGGCATAAATCATATTAACAGAAAACCAAGTAAAATTGCCCTTAATCTTGTGTGTGACATTGTTAAGTCAAGTAATAGTGTTGTCAAAGTAAATGTGAGGGCAAAACTTGCATCTCGTTTTGTAACAGGGTTTAGTTCCCTTCTCTGTTTTACTGTTGCATAGTCTGTTGTGTGTCAGTAATTGCTTGAGATTGAGTAGTTGTAGATAAGCAAGTAAAGGTCTGACACCAAGAGCTTGGGAGAGTGACTTATCTTGTCAAGGATGGTTGGAGATCTTTTATTATGCATGTGAGAGGTTTCAGTTGTGGGCTGAAAGTGACAACCAGTAGTGTTCTATTGCTTTCTCCTCTGAATCTGTCTTGCAGGAGGTTGCTTCTTGGTATTCATCTTGCCAGTTGATTTGTTCTTTAACCATATTGGATGGATATTATAGTCTGAGAAATGCATTTTGCAGATACTGTAATTAGGCTTGGAATATCTGTCTTGTGGGTGTGTGCAGATGGAGTTGTATCTGAGGGCTTGACTGAAGAAAATGTACTTTGTTGTGTGTGGCACAAAAGATGGGACATAAGATGGAAGCTGAAGGCATGCAGGTAGGTGTATTGAATAGTAGGTTTTCAATATAATGTGGTACTTAAAGGAAGCCATAGCCTTTAATTTATAAGAGTTGACCATGGCTGTTGAGAACAAGGTGTTTTGAAAACCACTTATTCCTATGGCTGTCGCAAGTCAGAGACAACTTGAATGCACATAAGAACAGGAACATTATCCTGTGATAGCCCTTCAAATGTTGCCACTCCTGTGACTCTCTGTGTGGTTACATTTCTTGTTCCTCCCAAAGGTAGCAAAATGCTTGATGAAAGCTTTGCCTGTACACCTCCAAAGAGAGGTTCTTCCCTGCATATTGGATTATATGCTTAAAAGGAGGGGGCATGACTTTGCAACTGCCTTTTGTAGTGTGCAAAATGCATAAACAGGGTCCAAGCTCTGATGTGGAGTACTATATCTGGAATAAACAGACAGACACAAAGTAGTGTAGCATCTCAATCTATAATGGCCAGAGGAAAATAATTCATTTGCTGATACATTTTGGACATGATTCATTGGGTGGTATTGATTTAAACTGTGTTGAGCAGGGATTAGAAAAGGATGCATATTTAGTTCACTTCATTCTACTAGTCTTCTGAAAAGGAAGGATGTAAAATGTAGGAGAGAAAACCCTTTAAAATAGAGAGTGCAAACATCAACAGATTCCGATTGCTGATGTTTCTTCCTCAGATATGATCCGTTAACATTGTTTGCACTCCATCTGTTCTTAAGAGCTTCACATAATTCATCCTGAGTGCAAAACTCTTTGACAAACATTTATTTTTCTCAGAAGAGCTTTCTAAAAAAACAACAACCAATCAAACAGACAACCAACACAGATAAAAAAATTAGTTGAGTAAGGTGCATATTCAGTTATGTGCTTATGCATTTATTTATACAATTTATGTTATGTTATTATGTTAGAGATGTGACACTAGCAGTAGTAATATATAAAATCAACTACTGTACAATGAAAACATAAGCCAGGGTGGAAATACAGTGGTGCTCCACATGTTTTTGAATGCACCTCTCCTGGTTTTTAACGTTGTCTGTACTAGGTATGGCTGGTGGGAGTTGGAGTCCAAAACATCTCATGTGCCCAAGATCATTTACTTGTAGCATAAATCCTTGACAGAATGGTGGCAAACTCTCAAACTTTCTCTGTGGTTTCATGTCTATTTGAACCATGGGTTGACTCAGAAAAGGAAGAGGTGCCCTTGAATTTGCAAAACCCGAGTGGGCTATTAATGACAGGATGTTCTAGAGGTCACTGATTCATAGGGTTGACTATACATTAACTTGATGGCACTCAACCACAAGAAATATGTAAAGTAGAACAGGTTATTGAAATAGAACCCTGAGCACATTATGAGACAAAGCAATTTTATTGACTATGAATCAATAACACATCATCTTCAGAACTGTCCCTCTAGGTAGGAAAAAAGCTACATACAACAGCCTTCAAGTCCCATTCCAAAGATGTAGTTCCAGAAGGATGCATACTTGGTGGTATCTAGGGATATGAAGAATGCTCCTTTAATTCCCTATTTTTTTTCTATTTAAGCTCTCACAACATGATGCGAGATCTGAACTATGAGTTTTCAAGCTCTGTATGGTTCCCTGCTTCCACTATCAATGTGAGTCAGTGGACACTTTATTCTTCAAAGTTCCTGTAAGTGTGCACAAAAGGTGTTGATGCAAAGTGGTGCTTTTTCCTTTTGTAATGTTAAGCACTTATACAACACAGACAAATACAAGGGAACTGGTAGACCAAAATCTGATTTTAAAAATATGCAAAAATAAAAAAAAAACATGCAAAAGATGTGAATAGCTTATCCAAAGCTTCTAATTTTAAAACATTAAATGGCATGGCAGCAGCTATAATATTTTATGCAATTTGTATTACTTAACCTATTTTTTCCAGGAAATGGGGGGAAAAAACAGTTAAAGAGGACAGGAAATATATCAGCTTCTCACAGGCAAGGAAGAAAGCTTTCAGTTCCTCAATCACACTCAAAATAACTGGACAAGTGAAGATTTACATTCCTAATGGTATGAAAAGTGTCATACACTTTTAGTTAACACTAAAACCAGATAACCTTGGAGGATTTGAGGAACATTTTGCACTGCACAACGTTAAGTAAGTTTTGTGTGAAGCAAAAGTTTTCCTCAAATTTCCCGAAGTTGATCTCTGCATCAAAGCTCACAGGGCTGGAGACCAGCCTTGCGGGCTTTGGAACAGAGATCTCCAGAGGCCCCCTTGCTGGGGGCACAAGGGGTCTCTGTAGACCCAAGTGTCCAATCCCCAGTTAAGGGAACCAGGCATCGGATGGTCTCCCTTCACTGAAAAGAAGCTGGCATTTGGATGCTCTGATCATCGGCTTCCTTTGGGGGAAGGGAGTCCTCCTTCCCCCAAATGAATCTGAGGATCAGACACTCTGATCACCAGTTTCCTTTGGGTGAAAGTGGGTGTGTGCGCGCGCTTGCTTTCCCCCAAAGGAAACCGGTGATAGGAGCACTGGAGCACCAGTTTCCTCTGGGAGAATGTGCATGCAGGCACACCCGCAGCTCATCCTGGAAGGGAATGGGCCAGGTACTTGGCCCCTTCCCTGCCAAGATGGGTTGAAGGTGAGTGCAAACACACATCCACTGCTCGCCCTGGAAGGGAACCGGCCAGGCGCTTGGCCCCTTCCCCACCAAGACTGACTACGGGTGAGGGCAGACACACACCTGCAGATCACTATGGGCGGGATTGGGCAAGGTGCTTGGCTCTTTCCCTTCCAGGAGGGCTGCTGCAGGTGTGCACAAACCCACCTGCAGCTTGCCCTGGAAGAGAATGGGCCAGGCACTTGGTTTTTTCCCCATGAAAACGGGCTATGGGTGAGTGCAGACACAAACCCATTGCTCACCCTGGAAGGGAACATTTCAGGCGCTTTGTTCCTTCTCTGCCAAGATGGGCTGTGGTTGAGTGCAGACCCCACCCCTGCCACCACAGCTTACCCTGGAAAGGAAAGAGCCAGGCGCTTGGCTCTTTCCTTTCCAGGAGGGCTGTTGCAGGTGTGCACAAACACACCTGCAGCTTGCCCTGGAAGAGAAAGGGCCAGGCACTTGGCTCCTTCCTTGCTAAGACTGGTTGTGGATCCGTGCACACACCCGCGCACACACACACACAGCTCACCCTGGTAGGGAATGGGCCAGGTGCTTGGCTCCTTCCTTGCCAAGATGGGCTGCAGGTGAGTGCAGACACACCAACATGACACCTGCCTGCTAGCTTTCTTTCTCTTAATTATTAGGAAAGCATGGTAGAAAGATAGAACTCACAGTAGGCAGTACAGGAAAATCTCCTCCAGTGAATATTTGGATCAGGAAATAAGAAGTAAATCTTCATCTTGCCTTAAATTGACTGGGATCTGATTTAGCATGATTGACTTTAATTAAGTAAGTAAGGCAAGGAAAATATTCTGTGTTAATTTTATGTGTTGCATAAATACATTAAAAGTGTTTTCTACTGTTGAAATGAATTGCAATGAAATGAGTGATGGAGCAAATGCTTGTGTTATTTGAATAAATGATGTTGTTGGAATAAGTGTGAACATTTCCTCTCAAATCCAGACAACAGAAGAATGTTTACTTTGTTTCCATGGTTTATATATTATGGTGGAAGGTGGGAGCAGAATGAGATTGTGCAGAACTGTTACCATTGTATTCTTTCCTTTTTGTGTTAATATCTAAAGGGGGGGGGGGATTCAGTTGCTGTCACTCACACCTCCATAAGTACCCTGGAATTCAGGAATTGTAGTCCAACATAGTAGCTTTGCTGTTGTGATGCCTTCGTAGCTAAGATGTATTGCTCTTGCAGCTATACAGTATCTTATTTTCTTTAACAGGTCAGCTTTTACTGTGCTCATAATTATTATAATTATGCGCCATTACATCAATTCTGACTTTTGACGACCCATTTCAAGGTTTTCAAGGTATACATTACACCAAAGTGGCTTATCATTCCTTTCCACTAGGAATACTAGTATATGCCCCTGGCTATACAGGCTGGCTTTTCTTCTGGGGAACAGTGGAAAATTGAACTTCCAAACTGTGGTTTTACAGCCAGCTTCCTAACTCACTGAGCTAGCCTAAGAGCACTCACGAATGAACACTAGTGAAAGACAAGTATGATTAGAAATGCAAGGGTAGTAGTGTGGTTTCCCAAAGTTAACTCCTTGACTTGCTTGTAATGCAGGAAATCCAAGTATGCTGATTCTGATATGAGTTTTGGAGCCTCCAAGTCCTAGAATTTTCTAGTCAGCTTTATTGCCTTGGAAATTCTGGGAACTGTAGTCCAAAAACCTTGAATCCAGATATAGTAGGTACAATGGTAGTCTTATACTCAGGAAACCTGGGGGTTGGGTTTTATGACCAGTTATTCCACCTCAGTTATTCCATGATTCCATGACAATGGGGCAAGTGTTTAAGAAAATGATGTTGGAGAAATAAGGCAAATGTTGGTATATCATTGTATGTTTGCTGTAGTGACTGTTTTTTGTCCCTTAAAATTTGGGTTCAGAAGTCTACATCTCTCTCAAATGTATATCTCTCTCCCAATAACTGTAGGAAGCCTAGCGAATGAGAGAATCTGATGTGACTAACAGTTCTTCAATAACTGGAAGTCCGTAAACTTGTGAGATTTGTCCATAAATTCCTGAGAGCAATTTGGATGTCCCAGCCTCATTCGCCAGACTTTTTAGGTGAATTGTAATGTGTGTGCCTCTACTTGATTTAGTTGATTTTTAATTCTGATGTTCAGAAGGCTACAATAATTTTAGCACACCTTCTCTTCCTTTGTTCCCTTTTTAAGAGCAATTTTGGAAATAATTGTGTTCCAGTCTTGTTTTTATTTGTAAGCTTTAGGGAACCTACATCTATTGTAAAGCTGTGTTAAGTGTTAACTGGGAGAGGGTTAAACAAACACACACCTCCGTCTCCAAGTCTCTTTCTCTCTCTCTCTCAGGCTGGCTTCATCCATAATAGCTCAGCAAATCATTACATGAAGATAGTGTGAAATTCACACACTGTGAATTTTCCAAAGCTTTCATTCTCCCAAGAGTTAGGTTTTCTGTACAATTAAAACAATGAATGTTGTTTATAGTATTAAGGGAAATGGTAGATTTCCATCGTTGTCTATTTGTGCAGACTGGAAATAATTTGTCTTTTGCATGGGAAGGTGACTGAAAATCAAGTTGAAATGTTATTTGTTTCTTGGCTTCTTTCCCTAGCTTACATAGTTTTCTAATTCTTGCTATGCCCAATGCCTTTTCAAATGGGACATTATCGTCCAGTTATATACCAAGTGGGTTTTCCTCAGGAAGGCTTTCCACACCCAAAACTGCCACCACTCAGAGAGGTTTTTCTCCCATAATCATGTGTTGGACTTGTTAGGACATTTTTCATTTGGGGGTATTGTACAAAGATTGCTGCCCAGTGGAATAGTACAACTTTAAGGCCCTCCATGTGTTCTGAACACAGGTGTACATATTAGAGCCTCAAAATGATTGCCAGGCTGTGCATGCCTGGTCTACGTGCTCATGTAACAGCCCAGCTGTGGCTGATTAGAGAATCTGCCCAGCAACACTAGGGTATAACTGTGGCCCTCTGAGAAGGGTCTATGGAGGAAGCTATTATTCTGGAGGAGTCTATCTGTGAGGAGGTTGCTATTCTGAAGGAGTCTATATACTGAGAAGGACTGAGACACTGAAGGAGGTGATGCTGTTCAGAGTTTTTCTTCAACTGAGAAGAAAGAACTGCTAAAGGATCACCAGGACTTTTTCAGTGCTCCTGGAGTTGGAGCCAGCAGAGGACTCCAAGCTGTCTACCTACTGTGGGGCTTGGAGAGAGTGAGAGACTGTTGTATATAGTCCTGTGTATGTCTGTCTTCCCCTCACTGTATGTAAAGCGCACCTTTCCACTGAAGGCATATGTGTGTGTGTTATTGCACTAAGGCTTTCGCTGCGTAAGAGCTTAAAAGTGCTACTCTGCTATCCAGCCACACATATCGCTAGGGGAATCCCTGATAGGACTAACCTGGGAGAAGATCTGATAGCTTTTAAGATGCTGGCTGGAACATTTTTTCATGTACCCAAGTCATGAACCAAGAAGGGTTTTAAAGGTCAAAACTACACTTTGCACTGAGTCTGAAAATTGACTGGAAATCAGTGAGGTTAGGAAGTCCCAGACATGATATATGCCTTAACAATGCCCATAGGTCCAGGTTAGTCCAGAAGAAAGCTTCATGATGAGATTTGGAATTCTCCAGATTATATTCAAAAGCTGTTTTATGCACAAAATGCTGTAGTAGCTCTGAGTGCTAGGAGGCAGTAAAGGTAAGGGTAAAGGTCACCCTTCCTTGAGTCATATTTGACTCTAGGATTCATGAGCCAGTGCTGTCGGCATTTGCAGACATTCCCGTGGACACGTGGCACGCATGTCTCAACAGTGGAGTGCATGGAACTCTTTTTACCTTCCTACCAAAGTGGTCCCTATTTATCTAATTGCAATTTCTTGCTTTTGAACTGCTAGGTTGGCAGGAGTTGGGACAGAGATGGGAGCTCACTCTGTTGTGCAGTACTTGGGAATTGAACTCCAACCTTCCATTCTTTGAGTTCAGCATCTTAACCACTTGAGCCACCGTAGTATATAAGTGTAATTACTATTGTGATTCCTAGATGGCTTTCTCTGCCCCATACCTAACCTCTCCTAACATATGTTTGGGGGGGGGGGTTCTCTTATAAAACATTATTTATTTAATTATATAGTTTCTATCCTTTCTTTCTCCAAGAAACTGAGATGCAAGGCAATGTACAGTACTGTATGTTTTTTAAGAAACAGCAATTAAAACAAACAATTCCTTATAAATACTCAAATGTAATTAAGCCTATTTTCTTACTCAAAACAGAATACAATTAAAAGCCACTTAAACCTTGCAGTTAGTATAATTACATGTTAATAACAGAAGAGTGGAGTGCTTCTTTAAGAGGGTCTGTCCTCAGCAGTCCAACTATTATAAAAGGTTTGCCTGAACACAAAAGGCTGTTGAATGCAGACAGAAAGACATCAGTGAGGTGACCAACTGACCTGAAAACTTTGCTGTAATATTTCAGTTTTTAAAAATATATAATGTGGGCAGCTTAAAAGCAAAAACCTATATCTCTGAGTTGTGCAAAATATAAACACGCAGGGTGGCCCATAAGACCCTACCTGGTCACAAAGAGAGTAGGGCTCTGCTGGGGGAGAGAGGAAGCGCTCCCTTTGAGCTGCTGGGCAGAGGGGCAGTGTGAATTCTGTGCTGGGAGCAGGGAGGAAGCGTTCCCATTGGACTGCTGGGCTGACTGGTGGGGCATAGCCCATGGAGAGGACGGGTAGGGACTTACGAGCCACCCTGTAATATAAGGCTATAACAAGAGGGACTGTATTTTTTTGGAGAAAATCATTCAGGATTTTATAAAAATTAGTTAGATAGTGCAACATAAGTTTAACAACATATTTTATCAAATATTTTAAATATGTTTTAACTTGTTTTAATTAATGATGTTTTAACATTGATGATGTAACCAGATTTCATGCTAATGGTTTAATTTATTGTGATTTTTAATATATGTACACCAAAAACCCAGGTTACGATTATGGTCCGTTCTGACAGCATTTGTCATAAACCGGATAAATTGTAACCTGAAGCACATTTCACGATAGCGATACATTGAAAATTTTAAAAATGTTCCCGACCTCTGCAAAAAATCCAAACCCTCCCCCCAAAAAAAGTGGGATGCGTGGTAAAGGGGGATATAAATGAGGGAGCTAAGCTCCCTATCTTTCCCTACCTTACCTGGGCTCCAGGTCTTTTCCCTCAGGGTTGGAATTGGGTGACGAAGAGTAGCAGTTTGTCTGGCTGTGGGGGTGGCAATGTCCAGGGCTCCCCCACTGCCGGGTGGGGTGAACTGCTCACCTCTCCCCCCTTCCGTGCCTGGATTGGTGCTACGAAGGGAGGGAAAGGTGATTGCAATGGGGCGACCTTGCCTTGCGTGTGCACGGTGCTTCTTCCAGAGTCCCAGCTAAAAGCACCAGATTTAAAAGACATCCCGCACTTTAGTGATGGCTCCGGAAGAGGCGCCGTGAACACACAAGGTAAGGTATCCCCATTGCAACCGCCTTTCCCTTCCTTTGCAGCACCAATCAAGGCACAGAAGGGGGTAAGTGGGTCACAATGGGGAGACCTTGCCTTGTGCATGCATGGCACTTCTTCTGGAGCCTTCGCTAAAAGCACCAGATTTAAAAGACATTCCCACTTTAGCAACAGCTCTGGAAGAGGCACCATGAACATGCAAGGCAAGGTTGCCCAGAGTCTCAAATGGCTGTGGGTGGTCTTAAATACCCCCACAGCCATTTTGGATTCTGGCAAATTCCCAGTCATGAGACAAAAAATTTTTTGTACACCAGGACATCGTTTTCTCTAGATTTGCCATTATAAACCATGAAAAACAGATAGCCATAAAAAAAAAGACAGCCATAAGCCAGGGCTTCACTGTATTTTAAGTTGTTGACTGCCACAGTCCCTTTATTGGAAGAAATGTGGGATATAGGTCAAGTAAATAAATAAGTCAATAAAACACATGCTTAAATATTTATTTGAATTTGAATATTTATTTAAATCAAATTCACCCTGCATAGGCCCCAGTGAGTTGGAAAGCCTGGTTCTAGGGCCAAGGACTGAGAGTACAAATTCCCTCTCTGCCTGGTGGGAGAGAGGGTCTGCCAAGATCAGCCAGAATTTGTGCATCTGATGCAGTGTTGCCCAACCTCCTTTCTGGCTTCGGGTGAGTTGTATGGTCCCAGAATGTCACTCGAGAGGATCTAGTAAGCCACTTCTGAGTACGTGGTATCCAAAAAAAAGCCTGAGAGTGTTGCCATGAGTCAACTTGAGGACTTGCCATGAATCAACTTGAGGGCACAGATTTTTATTAGAAAACATTTAAAGCTGGCAGTTGTCTGTGGTAAGGCAAGGATCAGTACAAGGGTTTTACATTCAGTATCCTGCTTCAGAAACCCAGCAAAGAACAACAACCCAATTTGATCTGATGACTTAATTGGCCTTGGCATTTCTGTCATTTCATGTAATTACATAGGATGATGACTTCTTCTGTCCCATGAAAATAGGCCAAAGTACTTTCTTTGTGGATTGCTGAAAATACATGAAATAGGGAAATGACATCCATGCAGCTTAGGGTGTAGTTCATCGAGTCCTTCTTGGAGGAGAAATAGGAGCAAGGAGCAACGTCCTCTTATCTTCTGCTAGTTCAGTGTTTTCCAACTTTTTTTTTTTTTTGGACTTCTGTTCCCAGAAACTGAAGTGTGCACATTGGCCAATTAGTGCTTTGGGGAATTGACTTACACTTTTGGGAATTGAAGTCCAAAACCAAAGACTGGGAAGCACTGTGCTAGTTGTTTTCCCCCTGTTGCTGTGTCAGTCTGTTTTATTAGTATTCTCTACTGTAAATTCTTGATTTTGCAGGTGAAAAGAAACTAAATAGCGTAAATTAATTCCAGGTTGAAGCTCACTTACTTTTGCTTTTTCTTCTTCTGTCATATCTGAATCCAAATATTGATATCCTCATGTTATATCCTCTGTCCTGAGAATATAACACAGTGGCCTTTTATCTCCCTTTTGCACTGTGACACCCATACCACTGATCTAGTTCTGTGAGTCATTTTCTGGTCCTGAGCCCTTTTGGCATGCAAAGTTCTCATCAGTCCCAGGCCAATATTGATGAAGCTGCTGCCCTCCAATCAAGATGTATTCAAGTGAGATTTAATTTACTTGGGGATCATCACCCTTCCCTGTGGGCTTCGACACCCAAAACTGTTAGTCTTCAGGGTTATCAGGTTAGTCAACTACCGCCTGACACCCAGCAGTGAGCCATTGGCAGTATGGTCTACTGTTCCATAGTAGGATAACCTAGCCAGATGAAATCACTCTACTAGGGCAAGAGCTTTCAACAGAATTTGAGGAAATACAGTTCTGTTCACTACTGGCCATTGCCAAGGCCAGTAGAAGTCAAATAACATAGTGAGATTTTCTTCTAAATGTGTTAAAAAGCTCCCTCCCTCCCAGTTTTTCATCCCCAAGAGTAATTGGATTACAGTTCACAGAGTTCAAGACGTTCAACCATGCTGACTGGGATTTCTGGGAGCTGAAGTTCAGCAAAATCTTGGGAACCGACATTTGGAAACCACAAACTATGAGTCACTCTATTTTTGTATTATTTATACTGTCTCATAGCAACTCTCTAGAGCTTTCAGCAGAAGTCTTAACCTGATCAGGAGATACAGAGACTGAACCCAGAAAATTTTGCATGTGAAAATGTGATTTCAAGATTTTTCACAATCTCACATTAGATCTCCAAATCTATCTGTCTAATAGAATGATCATAGAATAAAGGCCAATTTTCCAGATGTTGTCAGACTGATGCTCTCATTAGCTCTAACCAACATAGCCAGTGATGAGAAATTGCTGAAAGTTACAGTCTACAATAACTGGTGGATTATGCAATTTTAGGAATTTCTTCTGCTGAAATGCACATTCAGTTCCCTGAGATGAGAGATGAAGCTAGCAGAGGTGTTGGAGGAGGTGGTAATAATTATTGAATATAAGCCATACATATTGGTTGGTATGAATTAATATATGCTATATATAACTAGTCAATGTATGTTAGTTTTTGCAGTACTGTACTTAATCATGACAATAATCAATATTCAAAATTAATTATATTCATAATTATTCCTAGATGGCTTGGAATGAACAATTCTACATTTAAATTATAAAAACTGGATACAGTAGAATGAATGGGGCACCCATGTTTTTGAGACACATATTTATTATTAACTACATATTGCAGCTGGTGCATGGCCATTACCAGATGCCATGATTCTACCTTCCTTTTTCTCTGTCTTGTTATTAAATATGGGTCTACCATTAGATAAAGTCTCAAGGTTTACTGCAGAGACAAAGCTGTGTGTATGATATGGCATGCTTTGCGCGTTCCCTTCCCACATACTAGTCTGTTATCCTCAAATATAGTAGACATTACTGAAGTAAAGTCAAATACATAGTCTTTTGTCTTAGGTAGCAGTGTAAATTGGGTCAGCCTTCCCGATGGTCAGAAGTTGCAAAAATTGTGGCTATGCATTTTCCTATCTGATCACCTCCCTATTGGAATGTCATTATGAACAATGAAGTGAGACCTCAGCATACCTGTCAGTTTTCCTAAGGTTAGAGGCAAGGTGGAACAGAGAAAGAGAAGGAGTTAGAACTGTCATTTTCCAAGACAGGAATATAATAATTTCATGTCAGATATTATTCTGGGTTGAAAGGATTTTTTGCTGGAGAAACTCCACTCAGGATGACTGAATGAGGCTCCTTTCATGTCCCCAAGATCTTTTCCCACTGAAGTGGTCCCTATTTATCTACTTGCAATTTCTTGCTTTCGATCTGCTATGTTGGCAGGAGCTGGGACAGAGAAGGGTGCTCAATCTGTCATGCTGTACCTGGGTCGCAAACTGCCGACTTGCTGGCCTTCCAGCTAACAAGGTGAGCTTCTTAACCGCTGAGCCACAGTCACCCATATTAACTGTACTACTTAGCTCTGTTCTCATTCTTGGTGTCAGTGTTCTTTTTATGGCATTTCACCTCCCATTCATTTTTGATAGTGGGAATATAATAGGACCTGCCTGCTCAACCTGCATGTTTCCATAATAATCTCCTTGAGTATGCTTTGGTCTATTAGCTCATTGCAGTGGTTTTCTCTGCATAATTTTTTATTTATTTATAATGTCTTTGTGTTTAATATCTACAACAAAAACCAGTTCTCATGGCAAGAATACAGATCCTGTATTAGTAGGAAATGAAATTGCCTCAAATATTAAAATTAATGCTTTTTAATAACAGAAATGTGATATCGTCTATTGAAGTCAAGCTTGAATTTATCTTAGAACCTTATATGTCATGGCCCTGGAGTATTTATGGAGTAGTTTTAAAAGTTCATTAAACACAAGAGATTAGATATTGCCCTGAGCACTGCTCCATAAAAGAGAAAAAATATAGCACTATTACTTGGTAAAATGTTGTGCTATGTTGTTAATTTAACTCCCCTGAGTTCTCATCTTCTGATTCAAAAGACATTTCCTCATGCTGTTAAATTTGACATTTTCAAAGAATCTTGGCCTGTGTCTCAAAAGCTTTCACCAGAAATTCAATATTACACGTTCATTTCTGAAGGGGAAAGTGGGGGGGGGGGGGGAGGACAGGTGCTTCAACCTACGATTGCTTGGAAATGTCAAGCACATTGGTCTCTTCCATTTATCACTGTTTTTACTGTGTCATTTCAGTTATTGTATCCTGTGTTGTTTTTATTTTCCTGTGCCAAAACATAGTCAGGTCAAAGGTTTAACCTAATGCAAAGGTGAGGAGCATGTTCTCCTCCAAATCTTTTTGGACTACAACTCACATAACTCTTCACCGTCTCTGATACAAACACATGATAAGGATTTAATGTGGCAATTTACAAGTCACTAAAAATATCCATCACTAAAGGAAAGAGAGAGAAAGAGAGAGAGAAGACATGATGGACATTTATATGTGCGGATGAATAGTTCTATATATGTGTGCTTACAAATTAAGATTTTTTTATTATTATTTAGTCAGAATTACTCTGTAGCTCACAGTGGTCTGATTAAGCCATTGACTTGTGTATCTGCCAGGCCTGTTGTCTGTATGCTTCTAACAGTTGATGGCCAACTTCATGGTCTGTAATCTATTTTCTAATGGTTCTTTCAGTCAAACATGAACTGAATAGCTCATTAAGCAAAGGACACTTCAAAAAGAAGGTGATCCTCTGGCAGCCATCCAAATCTAAGGCCATTCTCCACTAAAAAGGGGAAACTGTACATCCCAGAAAAGTTACATGCATCTCACACTTGGTAGAAGGAAGCATACATAAACTATTGAGTATCTGCTATTAGAATTCACTGGCACATGATCCAATTTCTGATTTGAGTGATCCAAAGTATCAACTTGTGGTAATCCAACCACCATTTAAGGTCAGCCCTGTCAGTGCACTGTAGGTAATTAGGTCTGATTAGAGCCCCGGTGAGCTTCACCTGAAAGCCCTGTGGGACAAGCTATAAAAGAACTGGGTCCTCTCCCTAGAATTTTCCTCAGCAATAAGGGTACAGTACTTGGATTTGTTCTGTTGCTTCCTATGCACTTCCTGCTCTTGCGGTACTCTTCTGGTTTTGGCAGCAGCAGCACCTATATGTCAAGCTAGAAAATATGTCGTTCATCAGGGATTCATTTTTCCTGAGGGGCTCCACATGTACCTCCAAAAGTTCCAGGCCATCCTAGATTGAGGACCACCCAAAAACATGAAAGGGTGAATGATTTCATCAATTTTAGTTAACTCTGATTCTGACTTGTCCTTCATCATGTAATCAGATGCATCAAGCCAAGTTCTTGGAGTAGTGCTCTCTCAATGATAGGGCTCACAACAGCTTCTCCATCCTTGTGTCTACTATTCATGTCAGCTAACCCCTGCAAAGTGTAGCTACAATGTTTCGGGCAAGGAATTACTTGCTATCAAGGCAGCCTTCAAAGTATGACATCATCTGTTAGAAGGCAGAAAAACCAGTGGTGGGATGTCAAAAATTTTACTACCCCACCATGATGTCATCACTGTGTGGGCGGAGCTAACATCATGATGTCATGTCATGGGCAGGGCCAAAGAAAAAAAATACAAAATAATAAAAATAGGGAGCTTCAGCCTATAGGGAGCTTCAGGCTAGCAGCTTCTCTTCCTCCTCCCCGTTTGGGAGGACAGCAAGGAGGCCGTGCATATGTGCCAAGCACTAGGCATGCATGCACACCAAGTGTTTGGCATGCATGCGCAGTGGGGGAACCAGTGAAAAGGTAAGCCCCGAAGGTGGTTCCCCCAAAAAGCTGCTACAGGTTCTCTGGGACACTGGGAAATGTTACTACCGGTTCTGGAGAACTGGTGAGAACCTCTTACATCCCATCACTGAGAAAAACACAGCCCAAGTTTTTACAGATCATCGGAATCACTGGGGCTTGTTCTTCTCCTGCTTCAGTTTCTGAACTAAATACAGACCGGGTTTGAAGCACAGCAAGGTAGATGAGTTATGTTGTCCAAGGAGGATTCCCACCCCCCAAAATCATTGTTCATGGCCAATGACTTCCAGCAAGCCACAGTGGCATGTGATTTCCTGTCCCAGGTCTGTCAGGCTCTCCACAGGGATGCCTACATTTGAACCAAGATGGCAAAGAGCACACCCCAGGTCAACCCAGATACACATAACCCAACCTGGAAGTCAAGGCAAATAGTTTATATTACAAGAAATGATTCTGTGTTCCAAATGATGCTCTCTGGGCTTCGGGTCCTTCAACAGTCTCATGATGCCTGTGCCACATGACATTGGAGATTTGCAAAGACCACCCACTTTGTAGCTCAGGCTATTGGTGGCCATCCTGGCAATCTTATATCCACAAATATAGACATTCTTGAGAAGCCTGGGCCAAAGCCCCATGTCAGCAGCCCTGAAACCTCCTGTATGCCCTTGGTTGGTTGTCTCTGTGGACTTCATTGTAGATCTATCTCCATCCCAGGGCCACACTGTAATTCTGATAGTGGTAGATACCTTGAACAAGCTGGCCTATTTCATATCTGTCTGGAAGTTACCTAGTGCCAAGCAGACCACTCAGCTATTCTTCTGGGCCACCTTCCAGGAGCTTCTGGGGACTAAGTGGCAATTATCCTCAGCATTCTACCCACAAACTGATAGACAGAACAAGTAAATCAGGTTTTAGAGTGATATCTACAATGCTTCTTGAAGTACCATCAAGACAGCTGGGTGGAACTATTCCCACTGGCCAAGTTTGTATACAGCAATGCTCAACATGTATCCATAGGTCACAGGTTGCTTCCTTGGTTGTTTGATTCCTGACCTGCTTGGACTACATATTTTCTAGTGGGCTAGGCTTGTTCCTCTGTCTGCTTCTGGCCTTGGCCTTGGATTAGGATTTAGATAAGGTTTGCCTTTTTGCTTGGTTACTGTGGGTCCTGATGTCTGTACTGCTAGCCAACCGTTTGTGTTACGAGAGGAGAAATAACAAAGACCCTCCAGCACTTTGCCGTGTGATGTTTTTCCCTCTGATTTTCTCATATAGACTGACCATTAATTGCTGCTGTTATTACTTCATATCCTTCCTGATATGTAAAGGTTTTATGGTGGAAGCTTGAGGAAAGGCTGGGGAGCTATAATTTTGGATCAGAATTGACTTGGCTGTTACCACAAGGAAGTTGAGAGAAGCCCTCCACTTAAAATCAAAACAAATTGTGTTTTGAAGCAAGTAATCAAATTGTAGCTTATTTCTCAACGGGGCATATTCTGGCCTGGATGGGAAATTAAAATACCCCTTTGTCCTGGTAGAATAATAATCCTGCTTGAAAAGACCTTTAACTTTAACCAGCCTTGTTCATTGTTTACAGATGGAAACAGAGTATGTTTTGAGGTAATCACTGAACTAGGCAAAGTCTCTCACTTCTTAAGGCTGATCTAGACTTATTTTTGTCTTACACAATGTATCTCTCAGTTTTGCCCATATTTACTCAGGCTTAAGTCCAAATGTACATAGAGAAGCCTCTTTCAAGATAGTATACATATGCAGAATCATATCCCTGTATCGTTTTTTGTGCTCTTTTCTGCTCAAGTTGGACTTCCACCATGTTATCTGATTTTAGCTGAGACAGACAAAGACAATCATTCTGTTCTCTGTTTAGCAATAATTACTTAAGCAGAAAATACATTTTTGAAAAATAGAGGGAACCGTGTGGGCTCTAGCAAATCAGAGTCTATGCTCAGTGGTGGGATTCAATTTTTTTTACTACCTGCTCTGTGGGTGTGGTACTCTGGGCATAGCCAGGGGAAAGCCCTGTGTTGCACCTGAATTAGGACTACTTTATATCAAAACTTGGATGGGCGGGGCCAATTTCTGCTACTGGTTCTGGCAAACTGGTGCGAACCGGCTGAAGCCTACCACTATCTATGCAGCATTAGGCCTCTCCTTTTCTTTCTTTCTTTCTTTCTTTCTTTCTTTCTTTCTTTCTTCTTCCTTCTTCTTCTTCTTCTTCTTCTTCTTCTTCTTCTTCTTCTTCTTCTTCTTCTTCTTCTTCTTCTTCTTCTTATTATTATTATTATTATTATTATTATTATTATTATTATTATTATTATTATTATTATTATTATTATTAACTAGTCTGTGTTCCTCCTTTCAGCTCTTAGTTAGTACTCAAGACAACTTACATTCAAAACAAGGATAAACTGTTTAAAATTAATCTATTAAAGTATTAAAATAAAACTAACACTACCCTAAAAACCATTAAACTTAAGGACGTCTACAGACACTAAATTTAATTAAGACAGAAGTCTTTTTTAAAGTATATATTGCAGGAATCTCAATCTGTAGGGGAAAGTTATTTTTCTTGGTGTTGTACTGGAACTGAGATATCCAGTAAGTGTGACTCATAGGCCTCAGAGGTTTTCTGTTCTTGAGCTAGACCAGTGATGACCAACCTTGGCACTCCAGGTGTTCTTGAACTTCAGTTCCCAGAAGACCTGTTCAGCAGATGTATTGACTTGGGCTTCTGGGAATTGAAGTCCAAGAACACCTGAAGTGCCAAAGTTGGCCATCACTGAACTAGACCAAGTAATTATGTCTTTGCTATTTAACTTGTTCCTTTGGTGAGAGACAGAAGGATGGAATTTGTGAGAGGCTAGCTTCCCAGTTAGAAGTTGCTGCAACAGTTTTCTTCCAGAGGGCTATTCCATCCAACCTTCCATGCCTGCACAGTCAACCCATTAGCAATGCCCAGAAGTACTTCTACTGAGTAGCAACTTTTAGAGCTGTGACAACCTCACAGCATGGTATTGCAAATTTGACGTTTTGTATAATTTGGCCCATAGACTCATGGATTTGACACATTGATATATTATATTAGAGACAGGGCCAACTTTGTCTATCTACTAAGTTGAGTTGCTGTCTGAACCTAATGATCTGTGTCTTAGCATTGGATTTGATTTATTGCTAAAAGCTTGCTTGTTTTTATCAGAGAATGGACTAGAATTTTACCTTTGCAAAATGCATATTTTTGTTCTCTCTCTGCATTGGATCAAAAGAAGACATTTTATCAATCACTATTATAACATCTGAATTTTTTTCTACAGTTAAAAACAGGGGTGCCCAAACTATGGCCTGGGGGCTGGATCTGGTCCCTGATGCCAATTCATCCGGCCCATGGAGCCCTTGTTACTCCCAGAAGTGAAAGTAAAATGTGCCCATGTGGGCACATTTTACTTCTGCTTCCGAGAGCAACAAGGGCTACATGGGGTGGATGAATTGGTGTCAGGGCTGGCTACAGCCTCCAGGCTGTAGTGACCAGCCTCTTGAACCATGTTTTCTAGTTATATTTTGTAGATATAAACAATTTTCACACCTATCACTTTCTCTTACATTGGTGGGTTGGATTCTTAGAATTGCTGGAAAACAGAAAGACGCAACCAACACCAAGCAAACATTAAGCACCTGGCCTGGAGAGTAATTTAATTATAATTTTGGTGGTGTCAAACAAAGGGCTCTGATTATTGTTGGCAGCAGCTGGTAAAAAACAACAACACCTCATACAAGGGACTGTTTGTCAGCTTTTAATCTTTTTGCTCTATAGTTTAAGTATTCTGCTTTTCATGTTAATGTTGTGTGTAATGCCATTCCTTTATGTTATAATGTTTTACCAGTCTTATGTATGAGTGATATGATGGTTCCACCTCCATGAATTTTGGTAGCCAAGATCTTTGTGCCAGTGTGCCAAAAAGCCTATAGCACAGTTTATGGCTTAGCTCAAAATATTTGATGAAACATATTTATACTTGGGTGTGGGTACTTATGGTCTTTGGTAAATCAATGTGTATAATTTCTCCCTATGTATGTGTCTTGACTCCAGTATTCATCCACATTGTTTAGGAAGCTAGACAACTAGCTAGTTAAACAACTGTCTCTAATAGCTTCAGGCACTGTCTTGTGAAACACATGTTCCTTTAAACCAGGGGTTCCCAGACTAAGGCTTGCGGGCTGGATCCAGCCAATAGTGCCATTTCATGTGGCCCCACAAAATGACCACCCTTTTGAAGCTGTTGGGACAAAATGACCACCCCCATCGTGCAGGCAGGACAAAATGGCTGCCTAGCTCTCGAAGCTGACTAAGAGAGTGTGACCCAGCCCACGGCTTGAAAAGGTTGGGTACCCCTGCTTTAGTCTGTTGGATTAGAGCTTGGGAGAAAAGTAGAAATGTCATAGCAGCAGGCAGAGCTTCTGCCCTTCCAAAAAAAAAACCCTTAAAACCTGGCTAGCACAGCAGAGGGGGGCTGGGGCGACGGCCACTCCAGGTTGGCTCATCTGAGGGCTACTTGGGTTTTTAGCTTTGGTTTTTTTTAAAAAAAATTCTATGATGTTGCTGCTGGGGGAGGGTATGTTAAATTTTAAATTTTAAACAATTTTATATTTTAATGTTTTTATTTCGTTGCTTTTGTATATCTATATTGTGGTATTATACATGTAGGCTGCCTGGAGTCACCTTGGCAATATGGCGGCAGCATAAATGTGACTATTAAATTAAAAATTAAAATTAAATATGTTCTAAATATGAAATGAGGATTATCACAGACTCAGTATGATCAAGATTTTCAGCATTGAGAGAGGAGGCAAAGGCATAGAGAGCAAAGCTGTATGGGAAGTCTTAAAGAATGCTTGGCAGACTCCTTGGTATTTTGGAATAGCTAAACAAGTAGCTGTTAAAGAAGCAAACTTGTGAAAAATAAAGCATTTCTCGTGTTCTTTGAGAAGCCAAATTTTTAGATAAAAAAAAAAGAACCCTGCAGGAAGCTCTTTTTACATGTATTCAAAGCTGCTTGGAAATCTGCTTGGTATATATTTTCTATTGAAGGAAGATATGTTGCAGCAATGTTTCATTGGAAATATGTGAAACCTGCTGTGTTGAGCTGGGGGAAACATGTAAAAGCAGATGGGTTCATCACCGTGGCAGATTCTGCTTGAAGAAAGTGTTAAGTTAGCAAGATAAACCCTTATCCTTATTAATGCCATGAGGCTTGGGAAGTACCTCCAAAACAACAGATCCTATGAGTATTTGCTTCTTCTGGCAGATGGAATATGGTGTCATTGATGGGAACCAGCTAAGGGACTGTGGTGGCTTAGTGGTTAAGACACTGAACTTGATGATTGGAAGGTCACAGGTCATCAATTTGAGACCCGAGTGCTGCATGATGGAGTCAGCTCCCGTCTCTGTCCCAGCTCCTGCCAGCCTAGCAGTTAAAAAGCAAGAAATTGCAATTAAATAAATAGATAAAACTTCAGTGGAAAGGTAAACAGCATACCAGGCTCTCTGGTGTCTAGTCATGCATGCCACATGTCCACAGAGTTGGCCCTTTGGCTATAAACAGAGATGAGCACTGAGCCCTAGAGTCGGATATGACTGGATTTCGAGCAAGGGCGACCTTTACCTAATGGGAACCAAAGGTAGACTGAAGACTCATCTACAAAGCAAAGCAAAGTCTTAGGCAAGAGAATTCATGTCGCTGTTATTATTGTTGTTAACTGTTATTAACATTTGGGAGGACAGACAGCCTTTGTGGAACAAGAAGGAAGACTAGGAAGGAAAAAGTAAAGAGGAAGGATCCAGACAGCAGCTGTAGCTGACACACCACTGCTGCTTGATCATAGTGTGCTTAAACAGAACAAAGTGAACAGAAGAGAAACTAAAAATACACATCAGTCTCCCTGCTTGCAGTGGTTATGCTGCAGTATTGCAGCCACAATCAAAGTCTGATCCAAACGGGCTCATGTTTAACACATCTTCTGAGGTCATAAGATGAGTACCAAGTTTTTTGGGAGCATAATGCTTACTACCTTGTGAATTGCCTAGAGTGCTCTACGCACCATGGGGTGGTACATAAATACAGTAAAACATTATATAGAAGCCTCATTTTACAGAAGCCCATTTTACATAAGGTTTTTTGTGTGTGTGCTGAAAACGTGTCCTGTTTTACAGAAAAACCCTGTTTTACAGAACACGATTTCCCAGAATGCATTGCACCTGTTGGGCTATAAAAGACCACCCACAGCAATTCTGGTCCCTGTGGGTGGCAGTAGAGTGGTCTGGAGAGGAGTTAGGGTGTATTTTTATTATTTGGGGGGTGGGAACTTTTTTCTTCTAATGCGTTCTTATGGGAATGCTTCATTTTACAGAAAAAAATCGAGATAGGAAAAAGCTACAAAATGGACTTTTTTTCGTAAAACAGGGTTTTACTCTACTACAGTATAATTGCAATTGCACCATGTGGAAGATAGTGTTGTGAGAGGTTCCCCCTATACTTTTTAATGGTGAGCAAGCCTAGCCCTCCCCCCAATGGTGTACTAGTGCATTTCCCAGCAAGCAATGGAGCTGAGGGGTGTTCCCTTCTTCCCAGCCGGGGCACATTGCATGAAGCAGACAAACAGTAGAAAGACATCTCTATTGCCATCTTCCTTCTCCTCCTCCAATCACAGAAGGATACTCAGTGACTTTTGGGAACAGAAATTCTGGAATTCCAAAAATCCCAATCCCTGGCAGCAGATGTCCTTCAAAGTCACATTTAGTTTCTCCAATGGTAAAGGTCTCCCTTGTTCAAATAATGACAATAATGACAATAATGACTATTATTATTATTATTATTATTATTATTATTATTATTATTATTATTATTATTATTATTATTATTATTATTATTATTATTATTATTATTATTATTATTATTATTATTATTATTATTATTATCATCATCATCATCATCATTATTGTCATTATTATTATAATATCCTGCCTGCCCCACTCACAAAGTGTGACTCTGGGTGGCTTACAAACATATCCTTAATACAGTAGAAAACATTCAATCAATGCGATATACACGAACACAATAAAAATTTAAATTACATTAAAATAGCACATGGCACATAGCAATACAGTATCACATAGCAATTAAATAGCAGTATTTAAGTAACAAGACTCCTTACCACTCAAACATCCTGCGTGAGGCCACTACCGCATCGAGGCCCTCCGACTCCGGCCGGTGGTGAGGGCACGGAGTAGGTGCCAGCATTGGCAGGGCTGCCGCACAGCCTTTGTAGCCCACCCCGATGCAGGTGTTTCTGCTTTCCCCAGTCTAGAGCTGGGCAAGAGCAAGCGCTGAAGTCCGGTGGGGCAGCAGCAAGGTCCTCTTATGCCGCCTGTCCTGGCGCTGGTGTTTCTGCTCCCCCCCTTATTTAATGAATCACAGTAAACCCATTTGTGCGGATTCATGGGGGCTTGGGCTTCTGGGTATTGAAGTCCAAGAACATCCTGGAGTGCCAAGGTTTGCCATCACGGCTCCAGGCGGTAGTGTTCATCTCTGTTTATAGTCAAAGAGACAGCTGCCTGCATCTGCAGACATTTCCGTGGTCATGTGGCAGGCATTATTAGATACCAAAGCACATAGAATGCTGTTACCTTTCTTGCCAAAGCAGCACCTATTTATCTGCTTGCAATTTCTTGCTTTCAAACTGCTAGGTTAGAAGGAGCTGGGATAGGGTAATTGTATGCAAAAGGTACTGTACTTGCTAATGTATAAGATGCACTTGTTCTCCCTTAAAAGACAAAGAAAAATTGAATTTGTGCTGGTAATCAAAATTATCATGCTGAAAATTCAGTCAGCCAACCTCTCTCAGGTTTAAGAGACCCCATTCCCTGGCTCCAGCTGCCCCTGACCATGAGTCAGGGGAGGGCGGCTTTTTTTAAATTCTTTCCCCAGTCACAAGCCAGGGAAACTCTCTGGCTTGTAGGGATCAGTGGTGGAAGAGCAGTCTTTTTGAAGCTGCCCTACCCCTCTTTCTCCTCAGCCAGCTTCCCTCACTCCTGGAGGCCTGACCAGCCACACATGTGCAAGAGCACACAGATGTTTGCATGCAGGGGGAAGGGGGGAGAGAGGGGGGGATGAGTTCTCCTCTCTTCTTGGTCATCTCCTGCAGGCTGTCAGGAAGGGTCCTGAGCTGGAAGGGCAGGTAGAGCTCTGGAAATGAATATCTGGGTTTTGAGGATGAAGATTAAAAGATACCTAACTACAGTGTTTTCTAGTTATATTTTGTAGCTATAAACAACTATAAAATTAGTACAATAAATCATTTTGGAAATTCATGAAAAATGTAGACAATTATTATTTTTTCCCTTTTAAATGTGTATAAAAATGAAGTGTGTCTTATATTCTGATGTGTCTTATACGCCGGCAAATACGGCAAGTTCCTTGTGAAAGAAACAATATCCCATTCCTAGCTCTGTTTCTTTAGTAGTGCTGGCAAGCTGGGATAACTGACAGGAGTAAAGTCAAAAGTCAAGAAGGAGTAGGGCTTCAATTAGCAAGAACATGGTTTTCTCTCAATGCCTGGTGAGGACAGCAGGAGAGGGGAAAGTGTGATGTTTCTCTTTCATTGCTTTGCCTGTATCTACAGTATTCATGATGGCCACAGAGCTAATGCATTTAGAGCAAGGGTTCTCAACCTACAGCCCATGGGCCAGATCCGGCCCAAGTGCCATTTCGTGTAGTCCCCCTCATGCCTGCTGCCACCTCCAGAAACAGCTGTGTCCACATTTACAGCAGTTGTAAATGCATTTAAGACAACGGTGGATTTGTTTTATAGTAGCGTATACAGTGGGGAGAATCACCAGTCTGGGCCGCTCAGCTGTCTGAGGGAGCATGATCTGGTTCATGGCTTGTAAAGGTTGGGACCCCCTGATTTAGAGTATGGAGTATCCTGTGTGTCCATAATGGGTCTATTGGTAGTCTACTGTCCAAGCCTTTGGGAAATGTTATTATAACAGACCTATTTCTGTATGATTGGTATGGCATCTCCTTCTTTGCCTATAGCCTCCTAGCCAGATGGAGGACAAGGAACTGGGAAGACATTGGTTGGAAAAAAGTACTGCTTTAATTGCCCTCTTTCAAGCCATTACAGCTCCAGAAACCTTTATCACTAGTTAACACAGCATGTAAAGTTCTTACAATGTTAATTGTATAAAAGGCAATGAAGAAGCTTTGATTTTTGAAGGGTGAAATAGACCAAAACCTCATTTTAATTTTGCAAGGCTAATTCTATTGGGGAACTGACATGTGTGGATAAATAAAAGTGAAAAAGGTAATGCTTGGCTTGGCTTCATGTGGTTGTCCTCCTCCACCATTTAGTGAAGCCACCCCTTTGTAACTATAAATTTAACTGAAAAATCATGTTGCCAGTGGAGTTGTATCATCCCTCATTAATTTACAAATGTAATGCAATTTAGTTATATCTTAGTTATTAAGGAAAGATGAAAACATTTGCTTTTAGACCAGAATTTAGACATTTGCTTTTAGACCAGAATCCCACAGCCTTTGACACTTACTGACCAGAATCCTGTTGCACAACTCTGTCTGTGCAGTGGGGATAATGCCATTGTCAGCAGCAAGTTAGCGCTGATTAAAGACTTATCTTCCCCATTCTCCCCATTATGCTTGATTTGAACACAATAAGGCAAAGTTGTATGCACCCCTGAATTGAAAAAAGAGAGAGCGAGAGTTATAATCAATGCCCATCTGCTGCTCATAATGATGTCATTCCCAATCTGGAGGCAGAATCCGCCCAAAAGGATTTCAACCATAATCTGAAACATTAAACATTCCCTTTCTTTGTTTTCTGCTCCCCCAGAGGACAGAACTATATTCAATGAGGTGGGGTCAGGGTGGAAGATAGAAAGAGCAGTTTGACAGTGGAATCATTATTTAAAACACTCCCTCGTTCAAGATATTCAAGTATGGGCTGTGTAGCATCTTTTGGGAATTTTTGGGTTTTCTTATCTTAAGGAGGGTGTTGGACTAGGTGATGTACAAGCTGTCCTTCAGTTTCTTAATTCAAGCATTATACCATATATTTCATTACTTTTTTGTTTCTGTCTTGGTTTCCAGTTTCTGAGAATAATCATCATCTACTTCAGAGAGTTCTTAGGATAGATCACCAAATAATTCAGAGTACTGTATGTTGTATGGTACTGAGAGTAGTGCAGGATTGCTCAACCTTTTAAAGCCAGGGGACCTGGTCATGCTCCCTCAGACAGCTTCGGAGGCCAGATGGCCATTTTGCCCTTCCTCCAACACATGACACTTCCTGGTGTGGTGGAGGTGGTAGTGGGGGCACATGAAAAGGCACCATGCGCTGCAGGTTGCAAATCCCTGGATTAGTGCAAATGATATTTTTTAACTGCTGTGGAACTGCCACATCTGTTATAGACTTGTTTTTTTCCCCCTCCCTCTCTTACACATACTTTTTTTCTTTTGAGAAATCAGCAGTTTAAAAACAGCAGATGTTGAAAGACTGGAACCTCTGTAGCCCACTTCACTCAGCTTTCTTGTAACAAATGACTCAAATTAAATTTTGGGCGGGAGGGGGTAGAGACTTCTAATTTTGGATATTCACACAACAAAAGAAAACCATTTGAAGAAGCTGTTCTTTTTTTTTATTTTGCTAAATATGAACTGCATAGGAGAACAGTTGTGTTCCTTCCAGATAGTGACTGTTAGCCTTTAAGGATAGTCTTTACCTGAGTAAGAATATCCTAAATTGGCCTCTTCCCTCCCTCTTTGACATAATGTTCAATTGTAGAAGCTAGTCATGGTTCTAGTGTTTTAGGAGGCACTTTCTGTGGAACCTAGTGGGCAATAAGGCTACACCATGAATGAAGACTTGTGTGTCCCAAGAAGCTCCAGGGTGGTTTCTTTCTTTCTTCCTTTCCTTTCCTTTTTTTTTTTTTGAAGGTGGTCTGTAGATGTATATTTCTGGAATGCATCTCCCAAAATTCTGTATGGAGAATTTCTGAAGAATTCTGGAAGTTGGAGTCCAAACAAGGCAAGAGTTTCATCCTTAATTTTAGCCTGCACTTTTAGTGAGACCAACAAAGAATGCCAAACCATATTATCACAATAGGTTCAACAAGTTGAATAGTTCTGTTACGGTTGGACTAAAACCTTTGGGTTGTCTGGGAGATGAAACTGAAAAACAATGTTCACAAAGTTCCCTAAACAGGCAAGTACAATAGGTGGATTATATTCTTGTCATCATAGTGATGCAACATCATTTCCCTAGTAGAGGTGAAACCTTATCACAACTGTCACCATCATGGTTGTTGTTGCTGTTGTGGTTGTTGTTGCTGCTGTTGCTGTTAAAGCTGTTGTTACAAGGAAGCCAAAGCAACAGCAAAGGTGAATAATTTATCAGTTGGTTTTGTCTTTAGGGACTGTGATGGTTTAGTGGTTAAGAGGCTAAACTTGAGAACTGGAAGGTTGGCAGGTCAGCAATTCGAGATCTGAGTACTGCACCGCAGAATGAGCTGCCAACCTAGCAGTTCGAAAGCAAGAAATTGCAAGTAGATAAACAGGTACCACTTTGGTGGGAAGATAAATAGAGTTCCGTTCACTCTGGTGTCTAGTCATGCCTGCCACATGTCCATGGAAACATCTGCAAACACAGACAGTGCTGGCTCTTTGGCTATAAACAGAGATGAGCACTAAACCCTAGAGTCAGATACGAATGGCTTTTGAGCAAGGGCGACCTTTGTCTTTACCAGTAAGCACAAAGTGATGTACGCTTTCCTACTTTAATCTCACAATTTGAAATTGATTTGACTGAGGGACAGTAACTGCTTTGAATTCATCCAGTGAGTTTCATGGTTTAATGACACTCACACTTGGATTTCCTGTAGCCCCATTCAACACTAACCACTACATTCCACTTATCATCTCTGTTGTGAAAACCCTTTGTTCTTAGCTGATATGAAGCTTCTACCAATAAAGACAGTGCTATAAATCAGCATATTTTGTCCAAATTAAGTTATGTCAGCATTGTATATAGAGGAAGTTCTATTTTCGGATATCAGATTATCTGTACTCACACTTGTGTCTCCTCTACCCCTCCTCACCTTTTCTTCTTCATCTTCCAATGCAGCTCAAATATGGTCCCTTGTAGATAATTATAAATGTGTGGTCAAATGAAATTTGGATGAAATTGCACCTTTTAAAGATGCAAATTGAAAATTAAGCCAGAAAACAATAGAATCCCCCAAAGCTTTTTTTTTTTTTTTGGGGGGGGGGGGGACTGTAGAGGCTCTGGCACCAGGCTAAAAATGTTACTCTGCATCAATCCTTGCTATGAAGATTTTAGAGGAAATACAGTATGTTCTTTTGGAAATGTGAAATACTTAATCACCTCCAAAGAAAGAGAGAGAGAGAGACGTCTGTGCAGCAGACAAATAATGTTGCTGATGGCTAACCAGGACATGTTTGGATTCTGGCTATACATTATATTTCAAATGGAGTTTTTTTTTTTGTTAGTGGCATGCAATTATATACAAAGGAACTTAATCCTGATCTCTCCTTGACCCTAATCTTCTTTCTAATATCATTTGAGGGTTTTATATTGTTTGCACCATCTCAGTGTCAACATGCATTTGGCTGTTGTTTGGACACATTCTCACAGTTTCATAGATTTTGAGAGAATCTGAAAAGGTTATCTGGGGGTAACTAAAATTTCTGCTTGTCACATAGCCATAAAGGCATGGGAACAGAGCCCACCATATACAGGTAACTCAGTATATTGGCAACTCTACCAAGCTAGTGAAGCTTCTGTCTTCCAGGGCCAGAAATTAATCTGGTACAAGGTGAAAAATCATTCCCAGATTGGAATAAGGCACATGAGATAATGGGGTTGAACTAACACACACAAATTGATTTTATCATCTGTAGGATTTCTGGTTTGCTAACACACTGCTCAGGTGCTTTATACCTAAGCTGTTATATTTATAAAAAAATCAATTGACAGTTATGGTTCAGATCTGCTGGGGAGGGGAAGAGAGTGAGGCTATTTTACAAGGTATGATTATGTGATGAGAAATTCAGAGAGCCAAGGTAACTGGGAATGTTTCATGCGTGACTGGGTAGTGTTAATCTGACAGTATCGTACATCTCTAGAACAAGGTGGCTGTGAATAGGACTATTGCCAGACCTGCAGTTGGTTTTTAAAGAGAGGTGGGTAGAATCAACATTAAATTTTAGGGAGTCACTTGTATGTGACTGAAAATTCAGTCACTTTTTTAGAAAGGGTTGAGGGAAGTTCTCAGAATACTGGCTTCTTTTTCAATGAATGTGTTGCACTGGAACACACATGAACACAGACACAGACAGACAGACACACACACACACACACACACACAGAGAGAGAGAGAGAGAGTTGTTACCTGAAAAATTGCATTCCTTTTTTTCTGTTGTAGGTCTAAACAGCTATAGACCTGTGAACCACTGGGATGCCTAGTTTAATTCTAAAAGTTCTTTCACTGACAGAACCCCAGGAACCACAGAGACTTAAATGCTGGGCAAAAATAAGGTTTATTGAATATGCATTTAATCAACAGTGGCCTGGTGCTCATCAAGACAGTTCACAACCTTGCCTGCTATAGAAATCTAAACGTGAGCTTCCCTAACTACATTTTGAGAGAAAGCTAGAGAGCTGAAGTCCTGACAGCGCAAAGTCTTCTTATACATTTCTACAAATACAGACTAATCCTATCATCTTATCTACAGTTACAATAAATTTTTTTTACAAAGAAACAATAACTTTGCAGCAGGTGGTCATTTCATATATTAGTAAATCTAATTTCAAAAAGCCCACACTTTCTAACTTGGAGCCAATTAGAAATAAACAAACTTTTACTGGCTTATTCCTGAGGAGACCTTTCCCTGGTCCGTTCTGCCACTGGCCCTTGATTAGTCAACTGATCCTGGGGTTCAGCCAAGCTCAAGGAGTAAAGACATGATTTTTAATAATTATTTTAAAGTTTAATTCAGCGTTTAAATGGTTAACTTTCAACCTTAAACCCCACCTCCACCCCGGTTGTCTTATCCAATCACTCTGATTTTTTACTATTATTTTTGGTCACGGTGCTGTCAAAGAATCCTTAGAAAGTACATAATTCTTTGAAGTTCTTTGATGCCTTGATTGACTCAGGCAAATTGATACATTGTTGTAAGCATCCAGTCTTTGAAGTACCATATTTGGATTCCTATTCATGTAAGCCCATAGGTCATTTGAGGACATAGTTCTGGTCTACTCTGCTTGTCCCTTCTAGTTAAAAAAAATTGTTCTCAAAGTCAGGGTGGTCTACCCTGCAGTCAATTTTTAAAAACCTTGTTTCCAAAATTGGATTGGTCTACTCAGCTTCATTTCACCCAGGTTGGTTTAGTTCCCTCAAGCCTGCATAGGATCTTCATCTTTGGCCTTGCTCCTCAAGCGAGGCCTGGTTTATTGCCATGTGGTTGAACAATAAGGCGGCTATCCAGTCTACTCCCATACAATTGCATAGGCTTGTTGATCGAAGCTCCACTTCCAGAATGGAGCCCTGGTCTACTCCCATTCAAGTCAATGGCATTTGTGGAGCTTAAAAGATTGCAATTGCAATCCTTTGAAAAATTGTTAAAAATAGATCTTTGCAGTTATTTATCTGCAAAGTGTTGTGAATGGGTGCATGTTAGTGTAGTGCTTTGTGCATACATAAGACTAATGTTTGCAGTGGGGGTAACTGAAAAATAAAGAGTAAAGCATTTTTATTGAAAATAAAAATATTTAAAAATAATAAAAAGGGAAATTTTCAGATATGGGGTAACATTGTCATGATATTTAACCATATGAATTGCTACAGCATGGTAAGAATTCCTACTTCTTTTGACCGATTGACTGGAAACCATCTAACTGACAAATCTGCATAGCAGGGTTACAGATGAGAATGTCATTATTAAAATTAATATATGTGTTAGTTTGTTATAAAATGGTTAAATGTTAGGATGCTGAGAACCAGTAGGGTAACTTAAATAAATTAAGACATAAAGGTCCATAGCTATTCTAAATGTATGTAAGGACATAACCTGGTAGTTATCTCAAGTCAAGGATGTTCAGTCTAACATGGCCCACTAAGAAGGATATTTCCTTGATAGCTGAGCAAATGTTATGTACTGCTTTGGAGGTGGGTTAAAAATATTCATAGTTTCATAATTTTAGCTTCAAGTAGTCATGATAGGGGGGAACACCCAATGAGTTTTGTGGCACTGTAAGATTATGGATATGTACATATATCCATAAAATAATCTATCCTGTTTTCCCCAAATGCATCATTTTCTGTTGCACATCCTACTCATAGCTATTGGCATCCTGTTTCTGCCACCAGTTGCCTGTATTTGTAGGTTGTAAGAGCTGGATGGATGTGGGTGTGATAACAATGGATCTCTCAAGGAGAAATCCTAAGGGAATGCTGGGCATGTCTTAAAAGCCCATAGTTGGGCACTGACTGTGTGTGAAATAAATCCCTGGATGAGGTTTTTTTAAAAAATGTTCTCAACATTTGATCTTAATATACACAGACTGACATTATAATAAGACATTTTAAAAGCAGCGTGGATTTTGTTGCATCACATAAAAATTCACATTTAGCAGTTCACAAAAACTGCTGATCAGAGGGGAAAACTAAGCTCCAAGGAAAAGAAGGCAGAGCAATAAATTCTGCTAAAAATCAAAGGGCCTCATACTTGCCATAGTATGCTTTATTTGGAACTTGGCAAAGTTGCTTTCTTGGACTTCAGCTCCCAGATACCAAGGCATGGGATTAAAGGAGTTGTAGTGCAGGATAATAACTTTTCACATCTCTGATCTCAGGATTGTGGACATTTCTGGTTTCTTCTGTCTATCTGAGGAAAACAGTTGGTAGCTGAGCCCTTTTGTTCTGGCAAGTCTGCCAGCTCAGTTCCAGGGAGAGCTTTATGGTAACACAAAGATTCTTGAGGGCACACAAGAGCAAAACAATTAGAATATGGAGGAAGGAACTCACTGGACAAGGAAAAACATTAAAGGCAGATATAGCTGAGGAACTCAACCTCCCCTATATGTCACTTGGAGGACTCTGAATAGGCTGAGGGTTGGAGTCCCTAAACGCAAGACCAACATGTTCAAGTGGGGGCTGCTGGTCGATAACAACATGCTGTGTGAATGTGGAGAGATACAGAATCTGACTCTTTACTGGTCTGCCGATTACTGTCAGAAACATGCACCGACGAGGACTTAAGTTTGGCCAATGACAAAGCCAAGAAAGTGGCTTCTTTTTGGCAGTCTAGGGTTTGATTGGGACATGAAAGAAGAAGAAACCACCCTTGCCAACATTTTAAAGTGTCCCATATTGAGACTCAAAGTAGATCACATACTCTTTGAACGATTGTTTAATGCTCATTCAGATACAGTAATACCTCGGATAACGTTAAGTAATCTGGGGAGGAGAATTGGGTCGAATAATGTTAAGGTCCTATGCAGTTACAATGTACTGTATCTCTATGGAGCTTTAACATTATCCGATCCATCCCATAGGATTTTAACATGGATCGGATAACACTAAAAATCAGATACCACCAAGACTTGTGGAACCAAGTTTTAGCGTTATCCGAGGTATTACTGTATAGCTTAAAACCTTTTACCATCTCTTATATTGGTCTGCTACAACAAGGTAAGAATAACACAAGAGTATTACCTCTTATTATGCACAGTGTTGGCCCTGGGGGCTTCTCAAGACTACCAGGCCGCCACTTACCACTCTAAATGTTTAATATTTGACCTTTTGATGAGCACTTTTTGAGGAATCAAGTCATTTGCAGCTCTATAATAAGCCTCCGGGTAATAATACTCTGATGTGTTGTATGTTTATGAATGGCTGCATTATGTTGAGGAATGGAAAAACCTGCTTATATTTCATTGTAAGTAAGAAATTGTTATTTTTTAATATAAAGTTACATAGAAATGTATTTTGATGTGAAGATTCCAGAGTCATCTTCTGAACAAATGGGAAACCTTACAATCATAACCTGGTCTTGTTCATGTGTTACTGTTTTCATCAATAAGCTGCAGGCTTCAATTTGTCTTCCCAACACCCTTGTCCTTTCTGCCTTTCTTTAAATCAATGTTAGCTTAACAGCTGATCACGACCCATCAACACATCAATAAGGAATGTGTGTGTGAAAGGGAAAACCCACCTGGGTGAAATGCAATCTACAGCAGTTTTTTCTATTTTCTGTAACTTTCACAGAAACACAAGGTCAAATTGATTCCCTAGGTGGAGGAGGTCGATTATGGGAAATGCCCCCTGTGCTTTAATATTCCTGAGCTGGCAATGGGCAGACCAAGAACTTGCAGTGGGGCTTTGATTGGATCAACTTCCTAAAAGACCTGTTTAAAATTAGGTACTCATGTTTAGAAGTACAGTAACAAGTTTTAGTAAAGCTGAAGCCCTGTTGGTAGAATTCTGTTGTAAAATGTGAAAAATGAAAATAGGTCAAGCCTGGTGCTCTGAGTGGAATTGGTGGGAAAAGGCATCCCATTTGCTTTGGTGGGACATAAGAATTTGGCTCACCTATTTTCCCTTCTTTGCAAGAAGTTCAGTTCCTTGAAAATCATCTTCATTTGCCTACTTTGGGCACTGGACTCTGTGTGTCTGGAGGGGAAAGAGAGAACACACACACACACACACACACACACACACACACACACACACACACACACACACACACACACACACACACACACACACACACACACACACACACACACACACACACACACACACACACACACACACACACACACACACACGAACAAAACAGCTGTAGGAGTTTTCAGCAAAAGGTGTTTTGTAAAGCTTATGGTTCTTACTTGCTCATTCAAAACCAAGCCTGCCCAAAATACTTTGTATTGCAACTGAGACAGCTCACAATAACGTACTGTCACTTGAAAACTACATACACAACCAATGTAACATTGCTATAAGGATTGCAGCGTAACTCAGGGGAAATAGCAAAACCTGGTTTACAGATGACTTCCTGGTTTCTGCTTACCAAAACATCTTGAAGCTTAGGTGCTTTTACTACCACACTGTGGACGTGGTATGGTAGGCATGGATGGGCATGGTCAGATAGAATTTCTGCTACCGATTCTGGTGAACTGGTGCAAACCTGCTGATGCCCACCATTGGCTAGGTTCCACTACTGCTCTCCATTACTGTAAAAGATGATAAAGACAAATAGCATCCTTAGTGGGGTAAATGCAGTGGTGGGTTCCCAAAAATTTTACTACTACACTGTGGGCATGGTATGATGGGCGTGGCCAGGGGGAAAGCCCTGTGTTGCACCCAGATTAGGACTACTTTATTTCAAAACATGGATGGGCGGGGCCAGCCAGAATTTCTGCTACCGATTCTGGCGAACTGGTGCAAACCTGCTGATGCACACCACTGGCTAAATGTACACAGCAGTAGACTACTATCTCTTGATGGTGGAGAGCCCTGGTGGTGCAGTGGTTAAACTGCTGTACTGCAGCCAGAACATTGTGAGTTTGATCCTAACTAGGAATCAAGGTTGACGCAGCCTTCCATCCCGCGGTGGGCATCAGCAGGTTTGCACCAGCTCGCCAGAACCGGTAGCAGAAATTCTGTCTGACCATGCCCATCTAAGTTTTGAAATAAAGTAGTCCTAATTTGGGTGCAACACAGGGCTTTCCCCCCGGCCACACCCACCATACCATATCCACACTGTGTTAGTAAAAAATTTTGGAATCCACACTGCTTCCATCTTTCCGAGGTCTGTAGTAAGAGTACCCACCATGTTGGGGGCAAAGTGTTAATTAACTTGTGAACCGTCCAGAGACTGTACTAAGTGTTATGGGGCAGTATATAAGTGCAATTGATATTGATGACTTTGTGCCTGCTAGGAAGGACCCATATAATTCTTGTTTCTTAGTTTCTCCATCTAATGCATATTTAGGACAGTGTTATCACAAAACTTTCTCTGAGTATCCTAAACTTACTACAGCCAGTCATTCTGAGAGCTGTCTCCATTGTCTCAGCTTCTTAGCTTTTTGAAGCATCTCTGACTTACCTGACTTAGGTTGGGTAGCCTAGTTTCCAGTGGAAGACTGCAACTTATACTGATTACCACTGTTCATTCCCGTTGGGGCTGATGGACATTCTAGTCCAAAACACCTGGAGGGGCCCAGATTGCTTTTCCCTGTTCAGGTAACTTCTGTTCTTTATCCAGCTAGGCAAGTGAATGTGTTAGAGAGTAAGAGACAGAGAGAATTATAGCATCCTATAAGTTTCAGTTTGAGAAGTTTGTTTAAAGATCTGAGACATTGTAGTGGTACAGAAGGGATCTGCCTTTCCGTGTTTGTTTTTGCTGGGCCAGTTGGCTGGCATATAGAAGCAGAGGATGAACAAAAGCTGCTCAGTCTTCCTGCCTTTACTTAGCTGCAAGGTGCCATATGGTACCTCTCTCTGGACCAATTTCTGTATATATTTCCAAGTTGGACTGGCATTTATGCAACAAGAGGGAATTTGTGCCCTTGGAAGTGCTACAGTACAGGAGATGGGAGAGGATTCCCCATTTAAGAGTAGAGAACTGGTCTTAATTAGGTCAGCATTAGGGGCTCACTAGGGCCGGCCCCACCAATGTTTGCTTATTTGTTCATTTGAAGCATTTTTATTGCCTTTTTGCAACTCACAAAAGGTTTGCAGAAAAATAAAAGCACAGTATTAAAAACATTCTAACATAAGAGATTGATCCATTCATTCATTTAGGATATTTATATTGCACTCTGTATCCTGGGATCTCAGAGCAGAGTACAACAGAAATGCAATATTATAAAACAATGTAAATAATTTAAAAATTGCTACAGAGGAGCCTTGATGATCTATTAAAGCCAAGATCCTTAATCCTCAAACTTTGGCAAATAAACATGTTTTAACTTGCCATTAAAAGTTGGTTCATGTCATTGCCATTTGAAGAGCTAAAGCAGTGGTCGGCAAACTTTTTAAGTTGGGGGCTGGATTCCGCTCCCTTACATAGGGTGCCCCCCCTGTAAACGCTCCCATAAACACATTTACGGCAGCCATAACCATGGACTTATCCACCATAAATGTGGCCACCATTGTCTCAGGCAGTGGTGGTGGCAGTCGGAGTGAGGGAAGGGACCATATGATTTGGCCCTGTGGGCTGGATTCAGCCCATCTAAAGTAGTGGTGGCCAAACTTTTTTTTGTGGGCCAGTCCTGCCCCTGACACACAACTGCAGGGGCTGGAGGCAGGCTGCTCCTGCTGCTGACAGTTTTGATGTCAGTTTTGATGTCAGCGGCGATCACACTTTGTCCTGGCTGCTCCAAGCAGCCTCTGCCTTGGTCCCATCCCCTCTGCAGCCTTTGCCAAAGCCGCATTGGGGAAATTTTTGGAGCCTTTTCTGTTTCAAAATCCGCAGCACTGGAAGAGTAAACCTGGTGTGATGTGGTGACATCATGGGTGCACCAAGGGGCTTTCCCAGCCCCATGGATTTTGAAATGAGGAAGCTCCGAAAATTTCCCCAACGCAGAAGTCAACTTTGGCAAAGGCTGCAGGGTCGAGGGACAGTCCATTGTGAGCCTGGGTATTCACCGTGGGCCACATTAATGATATGCACAGGCATAACTGAGCCCACGGCCCATATTTTGGGCACCCCTGATCTAAAGGTTCATTTTAAAAGTGTATTTTCTAAAAGATCAAAGGTCCTTTGGAACATACCTTCCTACCAGATGTTCAGCAAAGATGAATCCAACCAAACATTCTTTGGGAGGGACAGAGTTCAGTAGCCAAGATGCTGCTGTGTTAGGCAGAATGTGACCCCTGCCTCAGGTAACTGATGCTGAGTTCTACAAAGATGTTGAAGGACAGAGTTGTGAGACAGTTCTGTTGGCTTTGGTTCATCACTAGATAGTGCCTATGCCTTGTTTGTTTGCATGTTGGCTCCAGTTGATAAAAGATGTTTGTACACAATTTTTCCTCACCTTTATATCTTTCATTTAGTATATTTTATTTTGTGATTAGTTGTTGGAAGGTAAACATGGGCTAAAGTTGCAACTCTGTTTGCTCACTATTATGTCTGATGAAGTAGATTTGATCCACAAAAGCTCACATTTAAATACAGGAGTTTAGTCTTTAAGATGCAACAGCATTTCTTGTGGTTTTTGCGGCTTTGTTTTGTTTACTCTCTTATATGCTTGCACAGACTAACACAGTTACCACTTCATACATTTCATTATATTTAAGAAGATCCTTATGTAGAAGAGAAATTGCATTAGGTGTAAGAAGTATAACAAAATCCCATATTCCCTTCAGTTATCTTTTTTATATCTGTAATGGAGTGAGCCACCGTTTTATATTTTGCTTTAGGTAGCAAAAAGTCTTGGACTGACCCTAGAAATCAGATGACTCCAGCCTTTTATTATGTTTTTGGTTTAAATTTGTTGCTGTGGGATTGAATGAAAGAAGGTGCATCTCTGCACTGAGTAGATTGTTTCCGCTGTTATTTTCTCTGTTACTAAAAAGCTAGGCCCATTTAATTTAATTTAATTTTTGAATTTATATCCCACCCATTCAGGAGAACCTGAATCATGGTGACTTACATAATCATAAAAAACATATACAATAAATACAATATAAATCACAAATCAAACAATATACAGTAACCAAAATATACAGTAAATACAAAGTAATAACATATCATATGGTATACAGAATTCGATCAGAAACATGTAACTCACAATGTCATGTCATCATAGAAACAATATACAGTACACCATACATCATTAAAGTGCAAAGAGAAAAATAAACATTTCAAAGCCTGACATAACATTACAAAGCAGCAGCGAAGTTCATAAAGCTGCCAAGTCCGAACAGCTGTGGCCACTTCTCCCTCTGGCCAGACGAAGCATTGTTTTTTAAGCTGGCTGGGCCCCTCAGCTGGTCCCACTCTCCCTGGGACGGACCAGGCGAGAACTGGAGTCCATTGGGCGGTGGCTGAGCATTCTTTTAAGCCTGCTAGCCCTGGCAAAGCTGAGTCCCCTCTCCCCTGGCCGGCCAGGGCAAGAGAGACAGCAAGGGTCCTACTACTCTTATTTTATTAGGTTCTCCCCTTTCCATCCTTTTTAACTCCTCTGCAATATCTGAGAGTGTTGTAACAATGCCACTTTCAAGAAGGTGCCAAGCAGCAAGGAAATAATCATTTCATTACAAACAGTAAGGGGTAAATTCTGTTCAAATTAGAGCAGTGAGCAATGCCAAAGCTTGGAAAATAAAAAGGAAATAAGCAGGGGAGGAGAGGACCCAACCTTGTAGACCAGGGGTTCTCAACCTATGGCCCACAGGCCAGTTCCGATCCACAGCACCATTCCATCCAGCCCTCGCTCCCACCGCCACTGTTGCTGCCATCCATTCCTCCTCCACCTGGCTTGGTGTGTCCCTAGCTGTGCTCCATAGCAGGGCAGATGTTGTAAGAAGGCTTACAACTTCTGACCTGCTATGGAGTGGCATTAGGGACATTCCAAGACAGGTGGAGGGGACAAGGACAAGGACTAGTGGTGGAAGTTGAAGTGGCAGACACACGAGGCCCCCTGCATCTTTCCCGAGTGTCACTCTGGCTGAGTGCAGGCAAGGACAGTCAGGACCCCTCCTTCACCCATGGTTGGTTGGTAAGCAGGGAAGCAGCAGTGGCAACAGTGTGGTGGTGGTGGGAGTGTTTGCAGGCCAGACTGGTGACCAGGGGGGAGTGCTGGTGGTGACAATATTGGGGGGGAGTGTTGGCAAGCCGGACTGGTGTTCCCCCCAGTGGTAGAGGTGGTGATGGTGGTAACTCGGGTGGTCCCTCTGCCCCTGCATCCCCTCCACCACCACCACTGCCAAAGGTGGCAGTAGTGGCAGGGGACACCCTTTCCACTCACCAACAGTCTGAGGGGTTGTGATATGGACCCCAGTTTTAAAAGGTCATGAATCCCTGCTGTAGACAGTATTACAACAGTTTAAAAGTTGTATGAAATGTATGTGCTGCAACCCTAAGAGTATTTTGCAGCCACTGTGAGTGCTGGGACTGTTTTGTGTCCTCAGAAAAATTTGTGCATGCATGTAGATTGTTTTGTTCTATAATGGCCAAAATCCTGTTGCTTAAATGTGTTTGTAGAAGGAAAATGGCATAATTTGCAGGGGCTTTTTGTTTGCAGTTAAAGAGGTTGGATTTGGGGGCATGCACCAAACTATCAAATAGTTAAGCATCCAAAAATCCAAATCAGAACTCATTGCCAGAAGTTGCGTAAGGTGCTACTTCCTCTATCATTTTAGGCTTAACCACACATTGGGATCTTGGCCTCTCTTTTATACTGTTGTGACTATTCTGGATGCACAGACAGAAGCTGATTCTCGACTGTCCCTCCTGCAAATAGAACTATCCTGTGTGCAAGCTACACATTCCCATGGTGTCCCATGGCATCTCCAGAAGAAGAGAATGGTAAACCACATCTAAGTAATCTCTACTTAGAAAATAATAGTCACCGTAACTAACAGGTGCTAGTTGGCATCCCAAGCGCAGATCTTCAGCCCTTGATACTAGACCTATCCCCAAAGTTCCATGGTGTCTTAAATTCATTCTATATAGATGATGAAAGCTTTATGTGACCAGCCAAAGTTATATGACCAGTTGTATTCAGAATCTGAAAGCAAAGAGTGGTTACACTTTACCCTAAATATGACACATACATATCCTTTGGTGTTTTTTGCAGGTATTGTCTGACAGACTGAAAAAGTTCATCTTTAATCACTGTGATGATAAAAGAAAAATAGGTTTAATATTAACTCAACATTGCTTGGCTTGTGTTGCAGACATTTACATTCCATAGAATGCTACACAAAGGTGCTTCCTTGTAGCATGTGAAAACTTGACATCCTACCAACATGTGGAAATTAATGTAAGGATACCATCTGAATTACTGAAAACTCTAGATCTGTGGTTCTCAACATGGAACACATGCCCCAAAGGGGTGGAATTTGATTTTTGAGGAGGACAATTCAAGAATGAGTTATTAACAGTGAATGGCCTTTTCATTTCCTCCACACGAATAAGAGTTAACTTTTTAAATAATAAGAATTATATGTCATGATGGGGGGGGGGGCAGGATGAGGATTTTAGAGGTGCTTTAGGCATGATCAAAAAAAAAAAAAAAAGAAGGTTGGGAACCACTGCTGTAGATCTTCCACATGATGGCACTGGGACCCAGTAGAATGTAGCAAACTTGTCCTTACACATGAGATTAAAATCCCTGCTCTTCCAAGATGCTATATAAGTAGTTTTTAAAGTCATTTTTGTATTCTGCTTAACCAATCTCACAGAGTTCTTGGAAGTATGAAATGGGATTTCTCAGTGCTTAAGACATCAGTGGGAAACATGTGTCATTCAGCAGAAAAGGAAGATTAGGCATGTGATCCATATTCAAATTGTAAAGAATTCAAAGGATGCGGGTGGCAGGTGATACTACCTTTATTGGATCACTAAGAAAAACAAAATGTTGCTCATTCACTGGGAGCAAACACCCAGCTTCCTGTGGGAGTGGCATCCTAACTCCATGACATATTTTGCTGTTCTTAAGAAGACTGGAGCCTGGCAGACCAACGGCCATAGACATTTTAATACATGCCTGAAGAAGTGGTCTTGAACTACGAAAGCCCGTGCAAAGTTTTGTTTTTCTTACTGATCCATTAAAAGTATCACCTGCCTCCTGCATCCTTTGCATTCTTTACAATGTTTCATTAATAGTCTTTCAAGGGAGCTGTTGCTTCTTTATTCCTTACATAACAGATTTGGTTAATGTTGACAACGAACCATGCCACTTAAATGGTACCTGTGTGAGCAAGGGCAGGATGGACTGTGTTAAACCTAAACGCTCTGGAAAGCAGGCACATTGAAAAGCATGTTTTTGTTTTTATTGTAATCTGGAAGCCCTGCCCAAAACCTGAGTTGGTGCTCTCCCTTTGAAGAAACCCTCATCAGTGTGCGAAGCAGACTTCTGCCTCCGGGCCATTTATAGTGCCGGAGCTTGTGAAGCTAAAACAGTTTGATGTGTAATTGCAGGAGGAAATGGAAAACCTGCTGAGCATGGCAGGATAGAGCGCCTTATCAACCTTTATGTGCATCCAGTGCTTGCCGAAATTGCCAGCGGATCCACAACACCGACCGAACGGTGACATTTTTCATGGGCCACCGTGTTCTGAATCAACACTGCACCGGCGCGATTAGAGTAGGTAAAGCAGGGGAAACAATCAAAGAGGTTCATGTGGCGGATCAAGTTTTAGTCATCCCCAGCTCCTTATTGCCTGCTGCCGTTTGTGATATGCAAAACAGCTTCTCCAGACGCATTACACCTTCACATTGCCTGAAAATTGAATTTTATTTGGTGGCCTACATATAATTTATAGCCCTTTTCCAATACACTTCAGTTCTCATTTACTAAAAGTGTGTTCTTTATTTTGCTACTGGCAAGGAAACAGAAGGGTGGTGATCTTTTTTTTTTAAATGCCACTCTGAATATTTAGCACCGCTTACAAGATATTAGAGCTAGGTTATTGAAATTTGAAGTTTTTCTGGGTATCTTATTGAATTATTGGGAGCCAGTGGAATGATGCATTGGCCTTCCATGGGTCTCATTTCTTCCTAAATGGAGAAAATTGTGGGAAGCATGAAGTTTGAAAACATATTATGTTTTAAGTGACCAAATGAGCAGCCTGGGTTCAGAAATCACGACATTGTCCTGATTAAATTGTGGTTTTGTTGGACTAAGAATGCACTCGTTCCTGTGTGTTTCCCATTTGTTCCCCCATTTGGCTTCCTCACAGATTTGTAACACAGCATCTCATCTGGGAAACCATGTTTTAAGCACTGCTTGCATACTAGGAGACAGCCTACTGCAATGTAACCACTTCATAGTAGAAAACAGGGATCGGTGTATTTTCAAGGGCTTATACAGGAGTTCTCAACCTTTTAAAGCCAGGGGGCAGGTCAGGCTCCTTCAGACAGCTTTGGGAGCTGGATGGCCATTTTGCCCTTCTTCCAGTGATGGGATGTAACAGGTTCGCACCAGTTCGCCAGAACCGGTAGTAACTTTTCCCAGTGTCCTGGAGAACTGGTAGCAGCTTTTGGGGGAAACCACCTTCGGGGCTTACCTTTTCACTGGTTCCCCCACTGCACATGCGCACCAAGTACTTGCTGTCCTCCCAAGCGGGGAGGAGGAGGAGAAGCTGCTAGCCTGAAGCTCCCTATAGCCTGCTCCCCAGGGTAAGTGACTCACCTTTGGTTGTGGTGTGTCTGTGTGTATTTTAATGTGTATTTAATACCTTTACCTATATTGATGTACTACCACAGTTCCTAAAAAGGCCTGGCAGCCAGGAGGCCTGGCCTGGGGTTTTTTAAGCAAAGTCTTGCGAGTTACCTCATCAATAAGCTACACCTGTGCTGTTCCATTTGCTGTTCCAATTGAAGAACCCTTAAGGAGGTACAGCTGTTTTACATTTACATTAAGGCATATTATCCAAGAGAAACGGTACGATGACCATATCCCCATCTTGCAACATGGTGCTGCCCAGGCACTTATACTAACAGGTAAGTGATGGTTTTGTGTTTCTGGTGGGTTGGTGGGTTGACTTATTTTTGGGGTGGGTGGGTAGGTTTTTGGGTGGGTGGGTGTATTTTAATTTAATTTTTATTTATTTTATTTATTTATTTTATTTATGGATTTGTGGTGTGTGTGTGTGTGTGTGTGTGTGTGTGTGTGTGTATATATATATATATATATATATATATATATATATATATATATATATATATATATATATATATATATATATATATATATATATATATATATATATGCTTATTTTTATTTTCTTTTATTATTATTTTTCTTTGGCCCCGCCCATGACATTATGACATCATGACATTAGCTCTGCCCACACTGTGATGACATCACGGTGGGGTAGTAAACTTTTTGACATCCCACCACTGCATTCTTCCACCACATGACAATTACTGGTGTGGTGGAGGCAGTGGGGGGCCATGTGAAATGGTGTTGTGGGCTGCATCTGGCTGATGGGCTGCAGGTTGAGAATCCCTGGGCTGTTAGTTTGCACTTAAAATTCTTCAGATGTTTTGCCTCAAGGGAAAACTCGAAATGCATCCTGATTTTAATTTTAGACACAATATTTATGTATGTATGTATGTATGTATGTATGTATGTATGTATGTATGTATGTATGTATGTATGTATGTATGTATGTATGTATGTATGTATGTATGTATGTATGTATGTATGTATGTATGTATGTATGTATGTATTTATCACATTTATATCCCGCCATCATTTAAAGACTCAGGGTGGCTTATAAGACTAAAAACACAATTAAAACACATTTATTACATTAAAAGGTTAAAAAATTAAAAAGTTAAAATGATTAAAAAATTAAAAAGATAACAGGGAGAGAGGTGGGGGTCAAAAGAGCCAACAGGCTGAGGTGACCATCTGGCCCGCACTCACACATGCCCCACCAGCCAGGTCTTTACCCTCTTCCTGAAGGGCAGCAGCTTGAGGTGCAACTCTCTTGGCAGGAAGTTCCTTAGGACCGGAGCTGAGACAGAAAAGGCTCTCCTTCTGGTGCTAGAGAGGTGAGCCTCTTCAGCTGATGGCACGACCAGAAAGCCTCTCCGGTCGACTCTGGTGGGATGGACAGATGTTCTCGGGGTGATGCGGTCTCTTAAGTATCCTGGCCCACTGCCATGTAGGGCTTTAAAGGTAATAACCAGCACCTTGAATTGCACTTGGAGGCATATTGGGAGCCTGTGCAACTCTTGAAGCAGTGGTGAGGCACATGCATAATGCCCGGACCCCATCACAACCCGAGCAACTGCATTCTGGACCACCTGCAGCCTCCGAATGGTCACCAAGGGCAACCCCATGTAGAGTGTATTACAGTAATCAAGTCTGGAGGTGACCAAAGTGTGTGTGATCATGAGCAAAGAGTCCCAGTCCAGGAGTGGGTATAACGCGAAGTTGTGCAAAAGCCCTCCTAGCCATGACTGCCACCTGCTCTTCAAGCAGGAGTTGTGTGTCCAGGAGGACCCCCAGGTTACACACTGGGTCTATTTGGGGCAAAACCGCCCCATCCAGAACCAAAGATGGTAGCTCCCGAGATAATGCACCCCATATTGGAGAAGCCCAGGGCTGGATTTCTCACTCTCCAACCACACCGACTGGGTCCGGCCCTTCAGAAATGAGGAAAACCTGGACCACACAGTGCCCAGGATCCCCAATCCTCAGAGCCTTTCAAGAAAGATATCGTGGTTGATGGTATCGAAAGCTGGTGAGAGGTCAAGAAGAGCCAGGATGGATGGATGGATGGATGTCAGTCATCCGCTCTCCCCAGCGATCATCCACTAGTGTGACCGATGCAGTTTCCGTACCATATCTGGGCCTGAATCCTAACTGGAAGGGCTCCAGTTAATCCGTTTTATCCACAATCTCCTGAAACCGCCATGCCACTGCCTTCTCCAAAACCTTACCCAGAAAGGACAGGTTGTACACAGGCCGATAATTTACCATTATTGTAGGGTCGAGGGATGGCTGTCACCGGCCTGTCACCGGCCTGGTAGATTTAATTAACCAGGTGGGGCATGGATCTAACGCACAGGCAGTGGCACAGACAGCTACCAGGAACCTGTCCATTTCCTCAAGTACAACTGGATGAAACCAATCCCAGACAACATGGCCAGACTGTGCTTCAGTCAACCCCAGCTCTACAGTGATTTTCTCTGTCAGATAATCAGGAAAAGCCTCAGTTGACCCCTGCCAACCGGGGCCTCCCTCTACCAAGGAGGGACCTAGTCACCAAGCGATTATTTGCAGAGGCAATGAGGGCAGTGAAGTACTGGCATTTCACCGCCTCCATCACTACTTTGTTGTTGTTCAGTCACACAGTCAACTCTTTGAGACCCTATGGACTATTGCCCTCCAGGCACCCCTGTCCTCCACCATCCTCAACCCACCCAGCCATCTAGCTATCTCAATTTTGGCTGCCTCCTTCTTCTTTTGCCCTCCACCTTTCCCAGCATCAAAGCTTTCTCACGTGAATCCTCCTTTCTCATTTGATGTCCAAAGTACTTTAGCTTCATCTTTACTATTTGACCTTCTAAGGAGCAGTTTGGGTTGATTTCTTCTAAGATTGACCTATTTGTTCTCCTTGTTGTCCAGGGGACTCGCAAAACTCTCCTCCAATACCACATTTCAAAGGCGTCTATTCTTCTCCGCTCAGTTTTCCTAATGGTTCAGCTCTCACAACCATACATTACAACTGGGAATACCATTGCTTTGACTATGTGAATTGCAGCTCTAACCAGTGTTCAGTTGGACTCATTCCGAGTCTTCACTCAGCAGTGCTCTTGGCGTCTCTTTGCCCATTTGAGCACCCTCAACTCCTCCATGAACCACGGGAATGACCGGTGCCCATGAGCATAGAGAGGCTGTAGTGGAGCGATTACGTCCAAGGGATCGACAAGCACCTCAGGTGGATCGCATCGCTGGTCGAGAGGAATGTCACCCAGTTTCCTTTGGAATCCATCCGGATCCATCAGTTGCTGGGGGCAGGCCAATTTAATAGGCCCTACCTCCCTGCAGTGAAGCAATATCTCATGAAAATGCTCTTGTTTTAGATCTCTTGCCTGCCAAGGCAGGGTAAAGGAAGCAGTAATGAAAAGGGTAGGAACTGTTGTATTAGCCAGCACGATAGCTCAGTAGATTTGGTATTTGGCTGTGGAGCAAGAAGTTAAGAGTTTGATTCCCTACTGTGTCTTCTTGGAGAAGAGCCAGCCTGCATAGCTATGGGCAAGTTGCGGAGTGGCGGAGCTTACATGGAAGAAGGGACTAGTAAAACATTTCTGAGAATTTTCTATTCAGAAAACCCTGGAAAGAGTTGCCATGCATCAGTATTGACTTGACAGTACACTGTAATTTAATGTTGTATCATTTCAGCGTCCCTGACCTCATGATAAAACATTCTTATTTATATGGCCACATCATTGTCTACCTTTGACAATTTCACAGATCACTTTGACAAATACCCTTGGACCATATTTAGAGTATCAGCAGGAGACTCCCCCACCCTCCTGACCCTGCCTTGCTGATTTCTTCCTCAGCTTTGCTTTGTTCCTTACCAACTTGAGTTGGCAGAATAAATGATCCTCCCTGAAGTGCCACCTGTATGTATAATTTATGCATTCTGTATGACAGGAAGCTTTGAAAACAACCCAGATAAGTACTGGAAAACTGAGGACTTGAAGGCTAGGTTTTCATGTGAAAACCTTCATTATCCGAAGGACCAATGACATTTACACTGATATAAATTATAGATGCTTGAAAGCACTGGCTGTCTGAGAACTCTTGGCAAAACATTGAAGGGAGCGAATGAGGGCTGTATGACCTAGAGCAGGGATCTTCAATCTACAGCCATGGGCCAGATCTGGTCAGTGGCACCAAATCATCTAGCCCTCTCTCCAGCCGCCGCTTCCATAGCCTCAAACCTTATCTCCTCTGCTTGGCTTGGCATGTTCTTAACAGCACTCGTAGCAGGCTGGATGTTGTAAGGCTTACACCATCTGCCCTGCTACAGAGCACCATTAGGGACATGCCAAGCCAAGCAGAGGAGACAAGGATTGAGGCAGCAGAGGAAGCAGAAGTGGCTGTTGGGGGTGTTTCCAGTGTCTCCAGGGGCATTTCCGGCAGGCACAGGTGCATTTCTTTCACACCCATGCAATGCAGCTCCTCCAGGCCAGTAAGCAGGGAAGTGGGGGGGGAGGGGCTTTTTGGGAGTGTGGTGGGCTCGGGGCAGTGGAGAGGGGACCACTAGTCTGGCCCCTCAACAGTCTGAGGGAGCGGAATAACACCCCAGCTTAAAAAGGTTGAAGACCCCTGACCTAGAGAGGAGAATCTTGGAAGTGAGGGTAGATAGCTTCTCCCTTTGCTTTTCTGGGTCTTTGCTGGTTATCACCTTTAAAGCCCTACGTGGTAGTGGACCAGGATACTTAAGAGACTGCATCACCCCGAGAACATCTGTCCATCCCACCAGAGTGGGCCAGAGAGGCTCTCTAGTTGTGCCATCAGCCAGAGAGGCGCACTTCTCTGGCACTAGAAGGAGGGCCTTCTCTGTGTCTGCCTCGGCCCTACAGAACCTCCTGCCAATTGAGCTATGCATGCAGACAGAGCTGCTGTCCTTTAGGAAAGGAGTGAAAACCTGGCTGTAGGGTCGGCTCTGGGGGATGGGTAGAACAATGACCCCAGCCAGTTGGATAATTTGACCCCCTTGCCCTGGTCCTCATCTTTTAGCTCTAACTCCTAGTTTTTAACCTTTTAATCTTTCAATCAGTTTTAATTTTAATTTTGATTTAATTTTTAAAGTGGTTTTTAATTGTTATTTACTTGTTGCAAATCGCCCTGAGTCACTATGGTGAGGGGGGGGGGGCAATAAACAAGTGTGATAAATAAATAAATAAATAAATAACAATGGGAGGTGCCTTGTGTTATTGCTTGTTGCACTCTTTAATCTGTGCAATGCAAGTAACATTCCTCAAGATTATTCCTTGTTATAATTTTAATTATGCTCATTCTTTTGTAGATGTTACAGCCATATCCAGGAAGAAGAAACATAAAATATTCTAGTATCCAGATTCAGCATTATGGGATAATGCACAAACAAACACACACTTTTATAATAAAACACCAAGTAAAGAGCTAAGATTAAGAGGCAGATTGACCAAGTAAACTTTCTTTTGTTAAGTTTCATATGTGCCATTTTCTAAAGTAGAGGCATCAAAATTTCTCTTCCCCCCCCCCCTCCAGTTTTCCTATTGCATACATCTTTATTTTGTGGCATGCCCTGTTTGCTCTGATTCTCACTTGTATATTGGTACAAGATGCAATACCTTATGATCAAGAACTTAATGTGTATCAAATTGTTTATATGGGTTAGTGCATAATCAAGTATAGATATTTTAAGATGATCTCTTTACTGCAGGAGGATGGAACAAATGATCCAAAGGTTTCTCTAAGCATTATAAGGACCACAAATTTATGACCCATATATAATGGCTTTTCATACCGACAATTTTTCTTCATGAAGGCAAAACCCCATTATCTAATCCTGTTATCCCAAACAGTTTGTTATATGGATTTATTGTGTGCCTCCCAAGGAGATATGATCATGGAAAATAATGCTTCCAGTTATCAGATCCTCTGGTTATCTGCATGCTTTTGTTGTTCTGTGGCTGGGCATAATCTATAAATCCCTTCCAGACATGTGATTTTTATGAGACAACTGATCTAGGATTTTTTTATTCTCTTGCTACCAGTGGAACATAGATCATCAAATACTTCCAAATAAAAATGGCTTATAGATCTTTCCAGTGCAAATTATCTGTAGGGCCAACTGTGTCGTCTATGAGTCAAGGTGACATTACAATATGGTGGTCAACAGTTGAAGGCCATTGTTCTGTAAAACATCTGAAATGCAGACTTTTGACTTTGGAATTTGCTCATTTGTTGCCAATACTGTTTATATTCAGTTAGTTTGCTGTGTTAATTTCCAGGTGTGTACTCTAATATGCTTGTTTCAAGAGCTCTCTTTGAAGAAAGTTGAAAACTGATAGTTCAGATTGCTACAACTACCTTGCCAACTAGGGATTATGATTTTATCATGATAGCATTAAGTCACTTGCCCCAAATCCTAGGCCATTTCCTTGCCTACTTTGTATGGTCCTTGATGACCTGGTAGCAGCATACCTGAAGGTCTGTCTGTGTCTGTATCTATATCTACCTGTACATTAAAAATTTCAGTATAATGACTGAAGTTGGTGACTATCATGCAAAAGGACCTTTGAAGCAATGATGCCACAAATATGGAATGTTCTCCTGCAGGGAGATGGCTATAATCTCTTTTGATTTAGTTGTTTTGTTTCTGGCATTAAGCAAAATTTTTCCTAATTTTCTTGGTTCTGAAGTATTATTTTCTAGTAAGGGACAGAATAAAATATCCCAGATATTTCCTTGTTCGGGTGGGGGACTTTTTCTCTCTGTAATTTTGTAGAACCCAACAATATTTGTAATTACGTACTCTGTTCTGTACAGCATTCTTCTTGGATCTGCTCTGAACTCCTCCAGTGTTGCAAATAACCAGTAGGAAACAATCAGTGTTCCTGAAGGGGTCAAGACTGCTCTGCTTTTTTATTTCTTTCAGCTCAGAAGAGAGGACTTTTTTTTAAAAATGGCTGCAACTTAGTTGATTTTTTTCTATTACCTGTTTATAACATCATTATTTTTTGGTATTTTTAAGGGGGGGGAACCAAAGAGGAAAGCAATGTCAAATAAAGTGCAAGAAAACTGTAACTAGTTGATATGCAAACACCAGAAGAACCTTTATTTATTCATGCGTTCCATTACTATTTTGACTTTTGGAAGTAAAAAAGTATCTTCAGTCTTGTATATACTATTTGAATGATTTATTCAAGAATTTTTTAGAATAGTAGCCGTGTTAGTTTGTGGTTCAGGCATATCAGAAAACAAAACAAAATAAACAAAACAAAATAAAAAATAAAATAAAAAGCTGTAGCACTTTAAAGACTAACTGCTATATTTTTATTGTTAGCTTTCGTGGATCAAGTCCACTTCTTCAGACAAAAAGTTTCACGAAAGCTAACAATAAAAATATAGCAGTTAGTCTTTAAAGTGCTACAGTTTTTTATTTTATTTTTATTTTGTTTATTTTATTTTATTTTATTTTCTGTTACTCAAGAATGTGTTTTAATTGTGTTTTTTTAATTTTGTAAGCTACCCTGAGTCTTTGGATGAGGGTGGGATATAAATGTGATAAATAAATAAATAAGAATATGACTTGTTGGTTAGACCATCATTAAGGTGATTTTTAGAATGAAAACTTGAAGATATTTTCCTTCCTTGATAGGATTTCTTGTTAAATGGGCATTAGATCACCCATAAAATACAAAGCATTGCTTTTCCAGGATGTATCTTCTTTGGTTAATAAAAAATAAATAAATAAAAGAGAGTCTTATAGGAATCTAAAGGTTGCCAAATTTTACGTGGTGTAAGCTTTTGTAACCTGAAGTCCACTCTCATTTCCTTTGTAGGTAGGTACTTGTACAGTGGAAGAGTGATGAAATGTAATGAAAGGCAAAAGATACAAATCTTGATGATTATCTTACCATTGCATTTGTCTTTTTATGGATGAGTGGTGTAATCAAGTGAGCAAGAAGGCCTAGGAATGCATGAAACTATTGCCTTAAACCAGAGGTTCCCAACCTACAGTCTGTGGGCTGGACTCAGCCTGCGACGCCATTCCATCTGGCCCATCACCACCTCCACCACACCTGGAAGTGGAAGTGGGCGCGTTTACATCGGCTGTAAAACACACCCGTGCATGTGCAAACACACTCATGGCTGTTGTAAACATGGGATAATAATAATAATTTTGTGTCAGAGATTACGCTGGGTTGAAAGGATTTTTGCTGGAGAAACTCCACTCTGGGGATTCCCAAATGAGGCTCCTTTAATGTCCCCAAGTACACCCTCAGATATTGAAACCCAACCTTCCAGTCTTCAAGCTCAGCATCTTAACCACTAGGCCACTGGGGAGCTGAAGTGAGCAAATTTACAACAGCCGTAAATATGCCCTCTTCTACTTCTGGGGGGCATGGACAAGTCCACTCAGCCGTCCAGGGGCGTGGTCAAGCCTGTGGCATAAAAAGATTGGCCACCACTGCCTTAAACTGTGGACATCGAATAGGCCAGTGATGGTGAAGCTTGGCACTCCAACTATTTTTGAACGTCAATGTTCTGCAGCCCAGATCAGCAGGAGTGCTGATTTGAGCTTCTGGTAATTGAAGCCCAAGAATACCTGGACAGCCAAGCTTCGCCATTAAGTGAATATTTATTTTTATTTATTTATTTATTTATTTTTAGGATTTGTATTGCCGGCCGATTCCAAAGACACTGGGCGGCATACAGGTATTAAAACCATCACAATTTTAAAATCACAATTGAAACCCCATTCAAAACTACCACAAAACATTCTCTACCCTCCCACCAGTTTAAAAAGAGGGAGAGAACATTCTTAAATCAGCCAGAAGTGCTGTGGCCCCAGCCTGAATAGATGAACATTGAGCGACGATGCAGTCCTCTCATAATAAATGAACTGATCAGCACACTTAGTAAGACAAACAGCCTTTGCCCATATTCAAACCATTGGAGATAGAATCAAACCTATACGTGAATTCTTGTTCAACGGTTTCCCATTGGTTAACTAAGAAATAAAGCATCATTGAGTTCTGCAGCTTTTTCCTATAATGAACACAGTCTACTTCTTCCATGTCTAAGCCAGATGTGAAACTGCCAAATTGATTTTTTTGGAATAGTAGCCGTGTTAATCTGTGGTTCAGGGATATCAGGGGGGAAACACTGTAGCACTTTAAAGACTAACTGCTATATTGCTAACTGACAAACATAAGCCACCTTTTTGTGAATTTGTTCAATAGTTCATTTCACCTGATCTCGTGTGAGAAAGATTAGCCAGCACAAGGTTGTGGTTGCCTGGCATATGCCGGATTGTGGTTCAAACATGACACAATCTTCGAGAAGGTTCTTTATGTGTACCCCCAATGAACATAGTTGTGCCCTGTCAAGAAAAAATAACAACCCGGTGTGATACTTTCACAGGCACAGTAAGTTAGCAGTTAATGTTTAAATTTTGTCTCTTAAATTTGTGGCCTCCCCCTTGAGGATATTCAAAAACTTCTTATGTGACTTACAGCATCACTTAGGTGGGTTATAGGCCTTGAGAATGCTATGTGGTGTAAGGGGAAGAAAAAAACCCTGGTTCCTAATAAGTTTGCAAATAATGTACAGTCAAACCTCGCATAAAGAGCGCCTCGCTTAAAGAATAATTCGCTTAAAGAGCAGAATTTTCTCTGAATGTTCACTTCGCTTAACAAATAAAACCAACCAAAAACTTGCGTAACAAGTAAATTGGGGCTCGCAATCCCCCCCCCCCAGGTCATTTACAATGGTGTTTCGCTTAAAGAGCAAACTGGCTTAAAGAGCAGTCCTGTGGAACGCATTATGCTCTTTAAGCGAGGTACAACTGTACAGAGGACTCAACATTTGCTTGCATGTTCCAATTAATTTATTTCCACTGTTTGGAGTCTATGGAACTTGGCAGCCTTTTCTTTATCTCAAAAACTCAAAAGGTCTTGGCATGGTGTTCCAAGTGTATTTATTCTGCAGAGCTCTTTCTTCAGCCCATGCAAGATAATGTTCTTAGGCATCCATTCAAGCTTAGCCCTTGCAAAATGTTTTTGATTGCATTCTTTTGACTGGCAGGGCTGTCTTTTAACTTTGTGGTTTAAAAGTACTGACCTGGGAAGGAGCAGAATGAGAGACAAATGAAAGAAGAGGTAGGAATGGGGCTTAGCCGCTTCGTAGTGCAGCTGAACTTTGAAGCTGAATGGCATCGCTGAATACAAATGGGAAGTCAAACAAGTCTGCCTGATGTGGAGTTGGACTACTAGTCTAGCTAACCAGCAGGGCCAACTGTGATTAACAAAGGGGTGGGAAATATCTTTTATTATGACAACTGAAATGTTATATAAGAGGCACAAAGGGTAGGACAAGTATCTGAAGGTGCCTGAACCTCAGCCAGCCCTCTGTTCAGAGGCTGATGAACAGACTCCAATAAACTGATCATTTTTCCTATTTTGCCTGTCAAAATGCAAGGCCTTATTTTCTTTGAGCTTACCCTAGTCCCCACTGTACACATGTTCCTGAGGAGGAATTCCGGAGAGTTTGAAAGTTCACAGCATCTTTGTCCCACTTTCTTAAAAATTTCAGTGGTGTTAACTGGGGCTGCCATATTTTTGGCACATCATGAGAAGACAGGCTTTATACTGGAAAAGACAGCAGCATTGGGAGAACATGGAGGCAGCCGGAGAAGAACACCATCAGATGTGAAATGGGTTGAATCTTAAGCCATGGCCTTGAGTTTCCAAGTGTGGAGCAGGAGTGTTATTGTAGGGTTGCCATACATCAGAGGCAATTCGGCAGCACAGAACAACAAAAAGAAAAAGGTAGTCCACAGACCTGTGTTACGTTTGCTTAAATATGTGATGTACTTTTTATATTTATTTATTTATTTAGTTATCATACTGGTATGCCACCCTACTCAGAATGACTCAGGGTGGCTAACACAATGTTGGAAAATAACAATCCAATGAACCCATCCATAAACCCAACTATACCCCTAATTCAAAGAGATTTAAAAAAATCCAATGGTTCAAGATTAAATAAAAATTTAAAACTATAAATTTAAAAGACTCAAAATTTTAATTTTTTTTTAAAAAAAAGGTTTGAAAGAGAAACAGAGGTGGCTGTCTAATCAAATCAACCACCTAACATGGGACCCTGTGTTACTGGAGCCCCATACCTGCCCTGCCAACCAGGTTTTTAGGTCCTTCCGAAAGGGCAATAGCTCTGCCTGTAAATGTAACTCAATTGGCAGGAGGTTGCAAAGGACTGAGGTGGACACGGAGAAGGCCCTCCTTCTCGTGCTAGAGAGATGCACCTCTCTAGCTGATGGAATGATAAGAGAGCCTCTCCGATCCGCCCTGGTGGGATGGACAGATGTTCTCGGGGTGATGTGGTCTCTTAAGTATCCTGGCCCAATACCATGTAGTGCTTTAAAGGTAATGACCAACTCCTTGAATTGCACCCAGACACACATTGACAACCAGTGCAGCTCCTGAAGCACTGTGAGGCACGAGCATAATGCCCACACCTCATCACAACCCGAGCAGCTGCATTCTGGACCAGCTGCACCCTCCAAATGGTCACCAAGGGCAGCCCCATGTAGCGTGCATTACAATAATCAAGTCTGGAGGTGACCAGAGCATGTGTGACAATGAGCAAGGAGTCCCGATCTAGGAGTGGGTGTAACTGGTGAATAACACATAGTTGTGCAAAAGCCCTCCTGGCCACAACTGCCACCTGCTCTTCGATCAGTAGTTGTGAGTCCAGGAAGACCCTCAAGTTATGCACCGGATCTGTTTGGGGTAAAACCGTCCCATCCAGAACCAAAGATGGTAGTTCACGAGATGACGCAGGATGCCTGACCCACAGCCACTCAGTATTGCCAAGATTCAATTGTAGCCCGTTGACCCCCATCCAGACCCTAACAGCCTCCAGACACCTGGATAGGACTTCCACTGCATCACTTGGGTCCCCACAGGCTGAGATATACAGTTGGGTGTCATCTGTGTATTGGTGATACCTGCCCCATGGGAATGGATGATCTCACCCAGCGGTTTCATGTAGATGTTAAATAGGAGAGGTGAGAGCCCTGAGGCACCCCCATATTGAAGGAGCCTAGGGCTGGACCTCTTGCTCTCCAGCCATACCAACTGTGTCCGGCCCCTCAGAAATGAGGGAAACCATGTCAACACAGTGCCCTGGATCCCTAATCCTTGGAGCCTTTCCAGAAGGATACCATGGTCGATGGTATTGAAAGCCACTGAGAGGTCAAGAAGAGCCAGGGCAGTTTTTCATGCAGTTTTTTCCTAACATACCCAATTTTGTATGCTTGTCTCTTTAAAGTATGGCTTCTGCTATACAAATTTTGAGCTGGCACTGTCATTGACTGATGGCTAATTGTTTTTTGATCTATGTAAAAATGGGAAATCGAATTGATTCACCTCAGTGTGAACAGAATCACATTACTTGCCCCAGACCTAGTTGATAGAACCACTGAACTCATTCAATAGCCTTTGAGTCACATTCAAACTTGGTTGTCCTGTCAGGATTGGGGGAAAGACACACAACCCATGACCTGTCTTGAGCTAGTTGGAGAAAAGACAGGCTAGAAATGTAACTGATAGCTAAATGAGTTCTTTACTTGTCAACCTTCTTCCCAAGTTCCTTTCTGCTTGCTTCTGCCAGCAAGTGTGTTTCAGAGGTTCAGAGTCACCAACAGTTTCTTAGAGTGACGTACTGCAGCCAATATAGTTGAGTCCCACCAAAAGAAATAACAGCCCTATAATTAATGGCAACAATCATAAGTATTTTATATATAATATTTTTTTAAAATCAAATCTGCTACACATTAGTGATAAAAGCCAATTAATTCACATTAGAACACTTGTTTCTCCTTGACATGTGTGAGACGTTACTCTTCTTATATGAAATTCCATCTCACTATTTCAGTGCTTGATTTCTCAAGTTTTTAATAAACATTTGTACATATCGCCTATATTAAAGAAAGGTCCCACCCTTTCTGATCTATGTATTCTTGCTATGAAGGTACTAACGAGAGAGGGAGGGGAAGTGAATGTTCAAATTAGTTTTTGCTATAATACAAAAATATATGAAAATAAGGGGTATTTGTGGGAGTAATTACCCTATAGCCACTTGTCTGAGTGCTAAAATATGTGACAATTACTTCTGACATTGGATTGTATTATCAATACAGTACTGTATTGGCGTTTGTGTTTCACAACATTTCTATCCTACTTATAGCAGGGGTTCCCAACCTACAGTCAGCGGGCAGAACCCAGCCCTTGACACCACCCCATCCAGCTTGTTGCTGCCTTTGCCGCACCTGGAAGTGGAAGTGGGTGCATTTACGTCATCTGTAAAATGTGCCCGTGCATGAGCAAATGTGCCCACTTTACATCAGTTGTAAATGAGCCTGCTTCTTCTTCCAAGGGGTGTGGTCTGGCCACCAATGTAGTTTTAAGAAATCCCAGGGAGTTTGTTGTACAAATATAATAATAATGTATCATTGAGTCAATTCTTACCTATGTCGATTATTTCCAAGTTTTTCTAGATATTGAGTATTCAGAAATAGTTTACCTTTCCCTTCTTCTGGAAATGATATTGGATCATACAGTTTTCCCAAGACTACACAATCTGGCTGTTTCCCTGAGATGCATACTAGAGAATCAAACTCCTGATCCCTTCCAGGTATTTAGGCAGCAGATTACAAATGGCAGGGCAGGAAAAACAGTAGCTAGAGGCATAGCTAGTAGCTCAGAACAGTAACCCTAAGTACAAACAATCCATTGGCCAAGAATCTGTTGGCTATCACAAGTCACACTAGAATAGAACCATTGAATCAATTGAGATTTTGTAAGTCAGCTACTCTGGGAATTTCCATTGATTCAAATGGCCCTACTCTATTTGTGACTTATTGTGGTCAGGCTACAATTAGAGTAGGCCCATCTGAACCAATTGAATGTACACAGGAACAGACATATTAAATCCCCATTGATTCTATAGGTCTATGCTAGTGCAATTCACTATGCTAATCAACAGGAATCACTAAAAAGTAGAACAGTGGTGGCAAACCTATGGCATGCATGTCAGAGGGGGCACTCAGAGCCCTCTCTGTGGACACACACACTGTTGCCCCACCACAGAGTTCACCAGAGTTTGCTACTCAAAAGCCAGAAGTATGTAGGGGCCAGCTGCTCCCCTCCCCCTCTCCATGCATGGCTGAGGACATTTCTTATATCACCTGCCCCTCTGCCTAGCAGCCCAATGGAAGCACTTCCTCCCTCCTTTGTCTGGGGTAAGGCACGTGGCTCACATGCAGTGTGAGGGTGTGGCATGGATGGCAACCTGTTGAGTCTGTGGCAAAGGTGGTTCCTATGGTGAAGTTGGAGAAGTGTTAGTTTGGAGGGGAGCATAGCTCACAGTGTGGCACAGCTGTGTGGAGCAGAGTTCTTGGGCCACGGGGGGTGGGGGGTAAGTGTTGGCAATTTGTGATAAATAAGTGGGTTTGGGGTTGCAGTTTGGGCACTTGGTCTCTAAAAGGTTTGCCATCCTTGAGCTAGGGTGACTTATAATGTTGTCTATTAGGAAAAAATAACATGAAGATAATACTTTCTCTAAAGCAATTGTTGCAAAGCTAATGCTATGTTGTTCTTCTAGCACTCTTACCCATGTGTATGTGTGGGATAAAAGAGGGAAGGAGGGAAAGAACTAAGAGTAAATGCAACATTTAAAAGACTAAGAAAAACAGACAGCAGACCTCCTGTTGAGATTTTACTCCAGTAGAAAAGAAATTGTTTGAATTGTGGAAGCAAATTGCATCAAATTGATGAGACAGAAGTTTTGTTTGTTTATCATTTATGTAAAAAAACCACAATGATTTGGCATGCAACTAGTGTCCTCTAACTTCTAATTAGCTGCCATGGCTTATGTGATTTTACATATCTGGGAGTTAAGGCCATATATATTATGAGCTATGCTGTAAGCCGCCCAGAGTCGGGTCCGCCCGATTGGGGCGGGATATTAAATGCAAATAAATAAATAAATTCCCAACAGTATTATGACAGAAACAAACAAAATGTTAGCAAGCAAAATTGTATAACCGACTCATTTTCTGAAGATTTAAAAGAAGGAGGCTAAAACAGCCCTCCAAAATTATGGATAAGACCATTGTTATACCTTCTTCCAGACATCCCTGATGGCCATGCTACTACATATGGTTTTTCAAACCAATGTTCTCTTGTGGTAATTATTAACAGGTGCTGATTTAAAAGCTTTCAAAATTAATCCCTTCAAAGCAGCTTTCAACATAAATCCTGACCACCTTAAAACCATTAGATCTAAACACCAGTGTCAAAAGTAAGGTGGCATTCTTGAATAAATGAATAGTAAACAGTACAAGGTGAAGAGCCAAAATGAAAGGAAGTGCATGGAGCATACATGTGAGAGGAACATATATAAAATGTAGATCATCTTGCATCATGTAGAACTGTAACCATGTGACAAAAATGTATTATTGAAAACAACCATTTATAAAATTGTATAGAGGCTGTATATACAAAGTAAACATTACTGACCTGTCTCTTCAGTTATTCAGTATGAGGAATGAATGGTTAAAGGATATAGGACCTATATCCTGATACGGATTGTAACATTGATGAAGAATTGGTAACATATCACATACCTGACATCAGGTAGTACCTTGAGCCAGACATCCTAGAGAGTGAAGTCAGAAAGGCTCTAAAAAACACTGCAAACAACAAAGCCAGTGGAGATGATGGTATCCCAGCAGAATTTTTCAAAGCCCTAAAAGATGATAGAATCAAATTATTGCACTCTATATGCCAGCAGATTTGGAAAACACAACAATGGCCACAGGATTGGAAAAGTATATGTTCCAATCCCAAAAAAGTGTAATGCCAAAGAATGTTCAAATTATTGAACAATTGCGCTCATCCCACACACTAGCAAGGTGATGCTCAAGATAATACAGGATAGACTTCGGCAGCATGTGGACAGACAATTACCAGAAGTGCAGGCTGGGTTCCAAAGAGGCAGGGGAACTAGAGACCACATTGCAAGCATACGTTGGATCATGGAGAAAACAAAGGAATATCAGAAACAAGTCTACTTCTGTTTCATTGACTACACCAAGGCCTTTGACTGTGTGGACCACAACAAAATGTGGCAAGTAATTAAAGAGATGGGAATACCAGAACACCTTATATGCCTCATGAGAAACCTGTACATGAATCAAGAAGCAACAGTTAGGACAGAATGACAGAGTGGTTTGGAATAAGAAAAGGAGTAAGACAAGGCTGCATTTGGTCACCCTGCTTATTCAACTTATACACAAAGCACATAATGTGCAATGAAGGGTTGGACGAATCACAAGTTGGTATCAAAATTGCGAGGAGAAACATCAACAATTTGAGATACACAGATGATATCACCCTAATGGCAGAAAGTGAGGAAGACCTAAAGAAGCTGCTGCTTGGGTTGAAAGAAGAGAGTGCAAAAGCTGGCTTGAGACTCAACGTCAAGAAAACCAAGATCATGGCAACAGGCCCTATCAGCCCCTGGAAAATAGATGGGGAAGAAGTAGAAGCAGTGACAGTTTTTACTTTCTTAAGATCAAAGATCACTGCAGATGGTGATTGCAGCCATGAAATAAAAAAGTGACTGATGCTTGGGAGACAAGCTATGAGAAACCTGGGGAACATAGTAGAGACATCATTTTGCAAACAAAAATTTGCATAGTCAAAGCAGTGATATTCACAGTGGCAATGTATGGTTGTGAGAGCTAGACCATTAGGAAAGCTGAGCGCAGAAGAATGGATGTCTTTGAAATATGGTGTTGGAGGAGAGTTTTGAGAGTACCCTGGGCAGTGAGGAGAACAAATAAGTCAATCCTAAAAGAAATCAACCCTAACTGCTCCTTAGAAAGTTAAATAGTAAAGATGAAGCTAAAGTACTTTGGACACCAAATGGGAAGAGAGGATTCACTTGAGTAGGCCTTGATGCTGGGAAAGGTGGAGGGCAAAAGAAGAAGGGGGCGACCAAAATTGAGATGGCTAGATGGTATTGTAGATGCAATGGACACAAAGCTGGGCGGGCTGAGGAAGATGATGGAGGACAGAGGTGCCTGGCAGGAAATGGTCCATAGGGTCACAAAGGGTCAAAATTGACTGTGCAACTGAACAACAACAAATTCTTGTGTCTTGGTGAAAGATTTTTCCTATTTGCTAATCTTGCCAATAACACTTAGGTACTGAAATAACTGGGGCTGTGGTGCCTTAGTGGCTAAGACACTGAACTTCAGGACTGGAAGGTCGGCAGGTCAGCAGTTCGAGACCTGACTACTGCACAACATAATGAGCTCCCATCTCTGTCCTAGCTCCTGCCAACCTAGCAGTTCGAAAGCAAGAAATGGCAATTACAAGAAATTGAAATTGCAAAAGCAAGAAATTGCAGGAGCCACGGGTGAAGACGCCGCCCCGGCTGGGTGGCTGCTTCCACCACCCTGGCTGTGCGGGCAGCTGAGGACTCCTCTGCCTGAACATTCAAACTTTTGTGAGCTTTCCCCCTCCTGTTGTTTCTGTTTTGCTATTTTGTAACACTGTATTAACTTTGTAAGTCGCTCTGAGTCACCACAATGTGGTGAGTGGACAGCTATATAAATATAAATAAATTATAAATAAATAAAATTAGATAAATAGTTACTACTTCAGTGGGAAGGTAAACAGCATTCCATGTACTCTGGTGTCTAGTCACGGCTGCCCACATTTCTACGGCAATGTTTGCAAATGCAGACAGAGCTGGCTCTTTGGCTGTAAACAGAGATGAGCACTGAACCCTAGAGTCAGATACAACTGGGTTTTGAGCATGGATGACCTTTACTGAAATAATTTAAAAGGTTTATAATTAAATTAATTCTAATGTATAGTAACACCAACAGAAGAATAGCAGCGTAATTTACCATGACAAATTAACTACTCAGCACCTGCTTGTATTCCTGTCTCATGCAAAGCTACCTGACTGGTGTGTAGTGTTGAATTAATGCAGTAAGTAATGGATTAATAGAAAACTATGACCATATTATGCCATTCCCCCTTCAAGATGTTGGCTTTTATTATTTCAAAGCACTTTAAGTTTTTTTAGTGTAAAAATGAAAAAGATATAAGAATATTCCTAAATGATTTCATAAATTTGATAACCTATGAAAAAGAAATCAGAACAAATATGTAAAATCTCATATCTACATTAATCACATGGTCAACCCATGATATCCTTAGCAGCTGTCTGTAGATTCACATTTCAAAAGCTTTGATTTTCTTTTCAGATGCTTTAGTCAGTTTCCAAGCTTTGACTCAATATAGAAAAATTGGGAATATGTAACATCTCACTATTCAGATCTTTGTAGCTAGAGTTAGATTTCTACTGCCTAACAAGTGTCACATTTTTATGATGGTGGATCTTGATTTTTCTATTAGTATTTTAATCTCTACCTTGGGATCCCATTTTTCATTTAAAATACTCCTCAAATAGACAATTTTATCCACTCTTTCAATTTCTTGTGTTCTTGCCATTAGCTTGCTGAGAGTTAGTGCTCGACTTATAACAAGATATTTAGCCACCTTGGTATTGAGATCCAAACTACATTCTGTGCTTGAAGCTCTAACTTGATTGGGGATCAACTGAAGATCTGTGACGTCTGTGGCCATAAACACAGTGCCACCAGCATTTTGAATGTTATTCAGGTATCCCCCATTAATTCTAATGCCAAAATAAAATCACTAAGCTGTGCTTTCTGAAGAAATTTGAGTTTCTCAGTAGCTGCCTGCCAGGAGTTAGTTCAGGTGAGAGTAAATCTATCAAAATATACCCCCAAACCTCATTTATGTACCTCTTATTGGAAAGGGAAAGTAGCTCTATTTTAAGGATCATCAGACACATTCATCTACTATTGGGTGTCAAAACCTGCTGTTCTATTATTTTAACATTTGATTAATAGATGACAGCCTGTCAGTATTGGTTGTGCTGGTGATTCAGTAAGCCATTATTCTTTCAAATTAAAACATTAAAGCATTTAAATCCAAGGCTAGGTCTTCAGGCTGATTTTAATTATTCCTTTTGTCTTTGGGAAATTCTTTTCTTCTAATGATCACACAGCTGTCAGGTATACATTACCTTTCGCCAGACTACATGACAGTGCTTTCTTATTAGCTGTCATTATTTTTACAAGCAAAGCTGGGAGCCACTAGAGCAGACATATTAATTTCAAAAGACTGTCAGCATAGTTATTAAAAATAAATTTTAAAAGGAGGTGGGGGATGACTGAAAAAAATCTGATTTTATTTCCTTTACCTTAGGGGAGGGGGGAAAATAGCAGTATTTCCTGGGTATTAAGATGTTCCATTTCCCCCCCAGTTTTAAGTTATTGTTAATGGTAAATGAAATTATAATGTCTTTTTTTTTGTTTTTTATGAGATAAACAGCATTCCGTAAGCTACGGTGTCTAGTCATGCCTGCCACATGACCATGGAAATATCTGCATAAGCAGACAGCACTGGCTCTTCAGCTTTGAAACATGGATGAACACTGAACCATAGAGTCGGATACGACTGTCTTTCAAGCAAGGGAAACCTTTGCCTTTAACTTTTATGAGATACCCCATCTTGTGGGGATGTGGTTGATTAGTGATTAAGACATTGAACTTGATTCAGGGTGGGCAAACTCTTAACTCAGGGTGGGCAATTCCCCCCCCCCCGGCCCACCCACTGGCTACTGCCCTGTGACAGGAAGGTCAGCAGGTCAGCAGTTTGAGACCCAAGTGACCTTCCATCACTGTCCCAATTCCTGGCAACCTAGCAGCTTGAAAGCAAAAAATTGCAAGTAGATAAATAGGTAATACTTGAGTGGGAAGGTAACAGCATTCTGTGCACTATGGTGTCTAGTCATGCCTGCCACATGACCACAGAAATGTCTGCAGACAGAGACAGTGCTGGCTCTTTAGCTGTAAACAGAGATAAGCACCACACCCTAGAGTTGGATATGACTGGCTTTTGAGCAAGAGTAACCTTTACCATTACCTTACATCCAGTGATTGGATGTAACAGGTTCTCACCAGGTCACCAGAACCAGCAGTAACTTTTCCCAGTGTCCCAGAGAACTGGTAGCAGCTTTTGGGGGAAACCACCTTCGGGGCTTACCTTTTCACTGGTTCCCCCACTGCGCATGCGTGCCAAGCACTTGGTGTGCATGCACGCCTACAGTGCTTGGCATGTATGCACGGCCTCCTTGCTGTCCTCCCAAGTGGGGAGGAGGAAGAGAAGCTGCTAGCCTGAAGCTCCCTATAGCCTGCTCCCCAGGGTAAGTGACTCACCTTTGGATGTGGTGTGTCTGTATGTATTTTAATCTGTATTTAATAGCTTTACCTATATTGACGTACTAGTTCCTAAAAAGGCCTGGCGGCTGGCAGGCCTGGCAGCTTGGCTTGGGGTTTTTAAGCAAAGTCTTGGAGTTACCTCATCAATAAGCTACACCTGTGCTGTTCCAATTGCTGTTCCAATTGGAGAACCCTTAAGGAGGCACAGCTGTTTTACATTTACATTAAGGCATATTGTCCTAGAAAACTGGTTAGGCAAAGACTGAGTACCTAACTTCTTTAACTGTTGAAAAGTTGAAAAGTGCCAAAATGAAGCCATCTTGTGGTGAGTTCATTCTGTAGTTCCTTCCATCTGACCTAGTGTGAGAAAGATTAGTCAGCATAAGAGTTAAGCTCTGGTTTAAAAGCTCTGTTTGATTTGTGTTTGGGGTGTTTGGGTGTTTGGGTGTATTTTAATGAATTTTTACTTTTATTTATTTATTTATTTAATTTATTTATGGGTTTGTATTGTGTGTGGGTGGGTGGGTTGAGGTGTGTGTGCGTGCGCGCGCACGTGCTTATTTTTATTTTATTTTATTATTATTTTTCTTTGGCCCCACCCACAATGTCATGACATCATGATGTTGGCTCTGCCCATGATGTCATGATGTTAGCTCCGCCCACACTGTGATGATGTCATGGTGGGGTAGTAAAATTTTTGACATCCTACCACTGCTTACATCTAGCTCTTTTTTCTGCATTTGCCAAGGTGATCCAGGTTTTTTTTTCTGCTTTCAAATTCTTATACTCAGACTCTCTTCACTTTTAACAGCTCCCTCCAGTGCCATGATACATAGCTAAGTAACTAGTGTAGTCCAAAAGATTTAAATGGACAGATGGAAAATCTTTCCATTTGCTTACATTTCTAGAATCATTTTTTATCCTTTCAAGCTTATGGTATTTCCGGTCTCTTGGTTGTCTCTTGGCTGGCTTTCTCATCATTTACGTAAGTAAAAAAAAAAAAATTGTCCAGCCTTAATGGCCAAATGAAACATTGCAGTTCTCAGCCGCTTGGCCCTCACCAGAGTGGATGTACTTCACACTGTTGATATTTTTAAAAAGGGTAGTAATGGGGTATCCAATGGACTGTGGTGGTTAAGATACTGAACCTGATTACTGGAAGGTCAGTAAGTCAGCAGTTTGAGACCCAAGTACTGCACAATGCAGTGAACTCCCATCTCTGTCCCAGCTCCTGCCAACCTAGCAGTTTGAAAGCAAGGAATTGCAAGTAGATAAATAGGGACCACTTCAATGGGAAGGTAAACAGTGTTTTATGCACTCCAGTGTTTAGTCATGACTGCCACAGGTCAACGGAAATGTCTGCAGATGCAAACTGTACTGGCTCTTTGGCTATAAACAGAGATGACCACTAACCCCTAGAGTTAGATACAAATGACTTTCGAGCAAGGGTGACCTTTACCCAGTGGGGTGTCGGCAGGTCAGCAGTTCGAGACCCGAGTGCTGCACTACAGAGTGAACTCCCATCTCTGTCCTACTATGCCTGCCACATGACCACGGAAACATCTGCATACATAGACAGGACTGGCTCTTTCACTGTAAACAGAGATGAGCATTGTCCCTTGAGTCGAACATGTTTTGAGTAAGTGAGACCTTTACCTAACTCTAAATCCCTCCTGGATATTCTGCCCATGGCAACAGACATATTTTCATCTTGGATTCATGCTTTTCTTCTAGTTTTCCTGCATGTCTGTTGTTGTTCAGTCACACAGTCGATTCCGACCTTTTGCGACCCTATGGACCATTGCCCGCCAGGCACCTCTGTCTTCCACCATCTTCCTCAGCATGCCCAGCTTTGTACCCATTGCATCTAAAATACCATCTAGCCATCTCATTTTTGGCCACCCCCTTCTTCTTTTGCCCTCCACCTTTCCCAGCATCAAGGCTTTCTCAAGTGAATCTTCTCTTCTCATTTGATGTCCAAAGTACTTCAGCTTCATCTTCACCTGCATGTTTACATTTCCATTTTCCATGTCAGGCAACCTTTGTGATTGTGGTTGCCTTCATACCTCTTATCTCCTTTCAGATGGATCCCTTCGAATGTAATGGACTATCTATGTACATGTGCAAACCTGTAGGTACCAACAGCCTTTTCTTTCCAGGCCAGAGTGGCCCTCAACACCTCATAACCCTGCTGACACCCCAAGGCTTTTTCACAACATAAATGTCCCTTGTGCTCTGTAGGAGTTACAGGAAGCAAATTTACTACATTTCTCTCAATCTTTTATAGGTAGATGGGAGTCTCCTCCCCCCCCCATGGGAAATGACAGAGATATGGGTGGCAGTTGTTTGAGAACTGAGGGACCCGTTGGGTCCCCAGACCTTTGAAGGTTGGCCATATGTGGCCCATACAATGTAAGGCTTCTGTAGCTCTGCCCAGGGAATTAATAGCTCAGTGAAACTACTTTATTCATTTAAAGCAAAAGCCCTTATTTTAATTCATTACATGTACTCCTCTGAATTCCACCTTAGAACTCTAGCATGATCCTTCCCATGACCATTTCAGTCCTCATGTGCTCTGCTACCTGCCACCTTCCACTGTTGAGCTTCCTTGGCTGGGCATGATGTGACTTCAGTAAGTTGATTTGAAATTATATTACAGAAGAGAGTTGTGAGTAATTGTTTGGATAACAACTTAAAGAATCAATATCCAATATCGATTGGTCGTCACTTATCTATTTAAGCACAAATCAACTGAACACCAGAATGTTCTATCCTTTGTCTTTCGTTTCTATCTTCGGCTGAACAGCTTTACCATCAGCTCATCCCATCTTTTTCGGGGTCTGCCTAGTGTTCTTTTGTGCTCCCTTGGTATCTAGTCTGTTAGCCAGCAAGTGATATGGCCTGCCTATCTTCTTTTTGCCACAAATAGCTCATCAACCACATTACACTGTCCAGTTCTTTAGTGTAATTTCTTATTGCTAACCTTATCCCTGGATATTAATCTGCACATCCATCGTTCCATTGCTCTTTGAGTTATCAGCAGTTTTTCTTCCTCTAACTTTGTTATTGCCCATGTTTCGGATGCATATAACATTGCTGGTAATACTTCGTACAATACTAGAACTTAAAGTAACACACAAGGGAATTTTAAAAAGTTAGTTTCCTCATCTGCCAAAAATGAGCTTATCAAAGTGTGCTTATACTTATGCTTTCATTATTGTACCATCACGTTATTTCCTTCTATTGTATAAGGGAAATTCACAAAGCTTTACATCAAAATTATTCAACAAAAATGGTAGATGCTATTTATGCTCTACTGACCAGCTAGATATGTCCCCTTACATTCCTGTATTCATAGTTGTCTTACTCACCCCATCATCCTGAAAGCATATGATGCCTTAGAAAAAAAATCCATTTATATTGACTTTGTTTGTGTAGAAATAAGCATGCTTTTTTAGATTCTCCAAGATTCTTTAGGCATTTAGAAAGTGACAAAAGCAAATTTGATTTAATCACAGATAATGTTGGGTTCTTTTATTATTACTCTTCCCCCCTCCCTTCAGTGTGCAAGATTGTGATTTCTATCACTGATATCTTATTGTTTCCTTCCACTGCTTTCTCTTTCTTTTTTAAAAAAGTCCTAGCATCCAAAAGACAGACTACAGAGGTTGTGAAACATAAGCTGTCATTGTTAGTAGGCTGCAGTTTCTGAAATTACTTTCTTATCCTTGAGCTGAGGTGATTTAAATAATCTGAAAACATCAATAACTTCCTTTTCCTGTAGTTTCCCCTTACAGACATCTAAATTCCCAGCAACTTCTGCATAGTATGATCTTTGATCTCTCTGGCTGAGCTCCATTTAGATAAGTATTCCAGAGTAGGTCATTTTGGATACTGCTCTGTTTCACGTGATTGCATATGGAAAAGGAGATACAGGCTGCTTCCAGATTTTTTCCTCATTCAATCACTTTCTCTCATTTACAGAATTGCACAGGGGACCCAGACAAAGTGGTCTCTATTGTTAGGTATCCTGTGTTTCCCCACCATTGCTTCTTTCCTTGCTCATAGCAGGCAATAAAGTTTGCTGAAGAGGAATAGCTCTGTAACGTATTTAGCATGACTATGTTAAGGGCCATTGCTTTGGGAAGCACCCAGAGAATTTCAGAAGATCATTTTATGCTTTATACATAATAGCAAAGCCTTTGATTGTGTGGATCATGAGAAACTATAGGTTACTCTGAAAGAAATGGATGTGACTCAGGAGTAAATTGTCCTGGTTTGTCAACTGTAAGCAGCTACTTTTAGGGCACACACAGAGAGAAAATGGTTTCCTATAGGTAAAGGTAAGAGACTGTGGTAGCTTACTGGTTAAGATACTGAACTTCACAACCGGAAGGTCGGCAGTTTGGAAGTTTGAGACCTGAGTGCTGCTCAACGGAGTGCTGCATGACAGAGACAGCGCTAGCTCTTTGGCTATAAACAAAGATGAGCACTGAACCCTAGAGTCAGATACGACTGGTTTTCGAGCAAGGTGACCTTTACCTTTACTGTAGGGAAATATGTCAGACAAAAGTACATTTTATCCCCTTACTTGCTCAGTCTGTATATAAAACATATCCTACAGAAAGCGGGACTAGTTTCATATAAAGGAGGAATATAAATAATATATAAATTTGAACTAATAAATAAATAGTAAAATAAAATAAATAAAAATTTGGAAAAGGAACATCAATAGGTGGTCAAGCCTCCATGACCACCTCAGGAACATCACAGAACTCTCTCTGCCTGCTGGAGAGGGGGAATGAGGGCCAGCTGTGTGGACCAGCTAGCTCAGCCATAAAGACCTTGCTGCTACTGCTATTGCTGCCTCCATGACCACCTCAGGAACATCACAGAACTCTCTCTGCCTGCTGGAGAGGGGGAATGAGGGCCAGCTGTGTGGACCAGCTAGCTCAGCCATAAAGACCTTCCTGTCTCTCTTGACTGTATTGTATTTTTACACTGTATTTTATTGTATTGTTTTTTTCTTTTATGTAAAATTTATTGTGTTATCTGTGCTGCATCTGTTGTTATATTTTTATATTATGCTGTATTTATATTTGAGATTGTGATACTGTATATGTTTGTGTTATGTGAGCCCCTCTGAGTCGCCTCAGTGAGGTGAGTAGAGGGGCATATAAATCTAATTTAATAATAATAATAAAAAAAAGAAGGAAGTGACAAAGCAGGATTGCAATTGAACATCAAGAAGACAAAAATCATGACTACAGGAGAACTACACAAAATTAAAACTGTCAATGAAGAATTTGATATATGGTATACAGGTACAGTACTTTGGTGCAGTCATCAAACTGAAACCAAGAAATCAAAAGAAGATTAAGATTCAGAAGGGGAACAATGAAGGGATTAGAAAAGTTCATCAAATGTAAGGATGTGTCATTGGAAACTGAGACCAAGATCATCCATGATTTTATATTCCTGATCAATGTGTACAGATGTGAAAACCATACAAAAAACAATACTGACAGGAAGAAAAAAGATTTGTTCATAATATGGTGCTGGAGAAGAATTTTGCAGATATCCTGGACTTCCAGAAAGACAAATAAGTCCTAGAGCCAATCAAGCGAGAACTATCTCTGGAGACAAAAATGGTGAAAATGAGAATGTCTTGCTTCAGGAACATTATGAGAAGGGAGGATTTTCTGGAAAAGATGATAATACTGGGAAAGTTTGAAGGCAACATGGAAAAGAAAGACCAAGTATGAGATGGATTAACTTCCTTCAAGGAAGCCATAGCCTTTAGTTTGCAAGAGCTAAAAAGTGTTCAGAACATTTTGGAGCTCTCACATTCATGGGGTTGCCATAGGTCAGGGCGACTTAAGTAGATGTTGTTTATAATGGCACCTAACAACAGCAACTTAGTTGGGATAGTGTGTAACCCTTGTGGACTATTTGGTTCAGCCCAATGGGTGGGGAAATCCTAGGAAAGAGTTGTGATTCAGAGGCAGGTATAGGTCAGGGGTTCTCAACCTATGGCCCACAGGCCAGCCCCAGCCCCTGACACCACCCTATCCAGCCTGTCTCTGCCTCTGCCACTCCCAGGAGTGGAAGTGGGTGCATTTTTGTCATATGTAAAATGTGTCCATGGCTAGTGTAAATGTGGAATTGGGTGCATTTACATCAGCCATAAATGCTGCCACTTCTGCTTCTGGGTGCATGGTCCAGCCGGCAACGCTGTCTGGGGGCATGGTCAGGCCTGCAACAGAAAAAGCTTGGCCACAGTTGGTTTAGGTAGTAGAATTTCAATAAGTTTGTGTAGGAGTGAGCCTGGAATGGTGAATCTACATAGTGATTTTATGTATTGACATTTTTTATTTTATTTTAGTTTTGGATTTTCAACACTGTATACATGGAGCCGATTCTTCTATGTTGTGGATGTCCTACTTCAATTGGTAAATACAACTTGGACTTTGTTCTCATTTGGTTTCAAAGAGACATTTTATTTCTTCTTTAATTATTAAAGCAACTCCCGCTCTGGTGCTATTGAACAGAATTCAAGGCACACCAGTTGTAGAATCAAGTTTTGTTAGATCATTCTTCTTGTGTTTATGTAAGTGTATATAGAAAAAACTTTTTTGTGACCTTTGTGTCTGCATTACTTATTTTAGACACAGTAGATAGATAGATAGATAGATAGATAGATAGATAGATAGATAGATAGATAGATACGGTCGGTAGATAGATAGATAGATAGAAAGAAAGAAAGAAAGAAAGAAAGAAAGAAAGAAAGAAAGAAAGAAAGAAAATGAGGTTCTACCCCAGTGGGAATGAGAGGGGATAATTGTAGCTCAGCCTGGGGAAGAATGTGTGCTGCCATGAGAGAGCACATATAATCTTATGGCTTGACCATGGGTGTCTGACACTAGATAGGTTCCACAGGCCACGATCTGATTGAAGGAATAATAGCATTTTCAACAAGTTTTATACTTTATGCTAGGCTCGTGTAATCTAAGAAGTGATATAGAAAGAATATGCATTTAACAAAGGTTGTTCAAGGGTATTACATTAAGTTGCCATCAAAAGGGAATGAGATGAAACAATTAAAGTTTTTAATAGTTCTTGCCCATTTTTCAGATTGGCCTTATTAAACTGTACATGTTGTTCCTTAATGAGTTCTCCACTTTCTCTCTTCATGCCATCTTCAGTGGGTTTTTAAATAGAGACAGTGGTTTCTTGCTTTTAGTCATCTGACTTTTACATTCCAGGGAAATTAATAAGAAAAAGCATATGAGTAATAATGACCTTTCAAAGGCTGCCATGTCTCATCACAGTTGACACTTTGGGTACCAAGTACAAGGACAGTAACATCTGGGAACAGTAAGCTCATCTCATTATCTGTTGTAGCCACTTGGTGTACCCATTAATTAAAACCTATTTCAGGGGAATGTGTGCATAGGATAGGAACTTAGTGGGTATTATCTATTGTCGTAACCGGTTTGCAATTTCTTTCCCCTGCTAGAAAGCAGAAAAGAAACAAGAAGAAACCTAGCTAAGGAGAAATGTCCCTTGACCTTTCTAAAATTTAAAATCTGATACTCCAGATGGTCCAAAGAGTAAAGAACGTTCTGTTGTACATTATTAAGGGTCTACTACTAGGATTGTGCATAGTTTGAAATGGGTTGAATTGGGGAGAAGCACTAGAAATTAAAATGCAAGTCTCCTAACAAGTCTGCCAACAGTCCCCCAATGGCAGGGACTTTTGTTGATTAAAAATACATGTATTATTAGTAAGGGGAAATGCCTCTCCAAGTGACTTTGGAAGATTAAAATGAAATATGTAATACACTCTGGTGTGTTTTTAATCTGTTTTTAATCATTTTTAGATTCAAATTTTAAATGTTAACAGTTTTAAGGTTTTTAGATGGAAACTTCCACTTTCTAATCCTTAGCCCTACCTGCCCAGGGAAGGATAAGTCTAACGTCCTCTGGCCAGGAGGAGGAATGGATTTTAGCTGTTTGTACTCTGTGTGTGTGTGTGTGTGTGTGTGTGTGTGTGTGTGTGTGTGTGTGTGTGTGTGTGTGTGTGTGTGTGTGTGTGTGTGTGTGTGTGTGTGTGTGTGTGTGCTGACTGTAAACCGCCCTGAGTCGCCATGGCGAGTGGGCAGTGATATAAATCTAAATAAATAAATAAATAAATAAATAAATAAATAAATAAATAACAACTACTAGTAAAAGAAAGGTAATTACTAAAATGCAGTGCCTGTCCACAATGTGTGTAATAACCCATTGAGTATTTGATTGTCCTTTTGTTGATTATTTGTGTGAAGGGACACTCACTGCCCCCTGGAACATCTAAAGTCTCTGTTGCTATCAGTGGGTGATGCCCTGCTTGTGTAAATAAAAGTGGAAGATTGTGTGGTGCATACAGAAAGCTACAGATATGGAACAGTCAACTTTCAATGCTTCCTAACCAGTTTCTAGCCTTACTAAATACAGTATCAGTGTCCAATTGATTCTCAACCAAAACCATCTCAGATTCCAGATATTCAGTAAATTATCAAAATGAAACTCCCAGCTTTGACTTTTCATCAGCTTTGAGGAGGAATGTCTGAATTGCCTCCAATTTCATCTGTTCTAAAACAGGTATCTGAACTAAAACAGGTATCTGTAGAGGGCTTTCCTTTTTCTCAATCTGTTTTCAGAGTTCATTTCATACATCTTGGAATCTTCAAGTTTTGGTTTTGTTGTTGTTCAGTCGCACAGTCGATTCTGTCCCTTTGCGCCCCAATGGACCATTGCCCACCAGGCACCTCTGTCTTCTACCATCCTCCCCAACCAGCCCAGCTCAGTGCCCATTGGGTCTACAATATCATCTAGCCATCTCATTATCTGCCGCCCCCTTCTTCTTTTGCCCTCCACTTTTCCAAGCATCAAGGCTTTCTCAAGTGAATCTTCTCTTCTCATTTGATGTCCAAAGTACCTTAGTTTCATTTTTTTATTTTATTTAATTAAATTTAATACCCCGCCCCAATCGGGAGAACCCGACTCTGGGCGGCTTACAGCCAGAATAAAACAAGAATAAAACCAACACTAAAACATCAAAGTTAAAACAGTCAGAGTTAAAACAACGCAGGGATATATACCAATAATTCCCATATACCAACCCAGGGGACAGTCCTTATATAAGCCACTTGGTATGGGAACCCATGTTCCCGAGTCCCCAAACCTGTCCTGCCAGCCAGGTTTTCAAGCCCTTTCGGAAGGGCAGGAGCTCCGTCTGAAGGCGCAATTCGGTGGGCAGGAGGTTCCAGAGGGCCGGGGCGAACACGGAGAAGGCTCTCCTCCTGGTACAGGCGAGATGCACCTTTCTCGCCGAAGGAATAACAAGGGAGCCTCTCCGATCCGCCCTAGTGGGCCGGACAGATGTTTTATTATTTGACCTTCTAAGGAGCAGTCAGGGTTGATTTATTCTAAGATTGGCCTATTTGTTCTCCTTGCTGTCCAGGGGACTCTCAAAACTCTCCTCCAACACCACATCTCAAAGGCATCTATTCTTCTGCGCTCAGCTTTCCCAATGGTCCAGCTCTCACAACCATACATTACCACTGGGAATGCCATTGCTTTGACTATGAGAAGTTTTGGTACCACGTCTTTAATCTGTGTGAAAAGTTGTTTAGTGTCACCTTGAAAGGCACAAAGTCTTTAGTTGATATCTGGTTGTGAAGTAACACAAATGGTGTAAATTTTAGATATTAATTACCATAAATTAAGAAATGATGGGTCACAGCAAATTTGAATATATAGATAAAAGACAAAGAAGTTAAAATGTTAAACCACCATTAAAAGAACACCATTTAAAACACATCAGTAAATAAGATAATATCGTTAAATGAAGATATGAGCTAAAACATTATTTTAGATGAAGAGTATAAGTTTTGATTGTGCAAGACTTAATGTCCATCAAATTTCCTCCCCACTTTCCCGGATCAAAACTTACACATGTTTAACAAGCTGAATAACTGCTAGTGGAACAAGCATTGGAACTCAATATTTAAATGTGGCATACTTAGGTACTCTCCAGATTTGGAAAGCTAATTTTTGAAATTCACTGATCTGTGGAAGATTTAGATTGGTGTTGTTCATCAAAGACTTTTCCTCATGGTCGAGCACATGGGGCAGAAAAATGTGGACATTTTTGTGTAAGAGAGCAAGCCTTAATTTTTCCATATAGACACATTTTTACTGTCAATTTTTTCAACTCTGTCACTGGGAAGCATTTGCTGTCAGAAAGGTTTTATTAAGCAAGGAGATCAAGATGTGAATATGAAACTTTTCTGGGGAAGTAGCCATGTCAGTTTATAATAAACCACTTAATACCAGTAGGAAATGGAAAGATATAGTCAGCTCAGCTAAAAAATCAAATTGAAGATATTATAATATACTGAGCAATTTAAATGTCACTTTAATATCAGAGAAAATTAGTGAGTTAAATGTATAAGTCTGAGCTTGCGTTCTCATCTTGGGCTTTATTAGTGTGGGTTCTTATGCTTTCAGTGAAATAAATTGATAGGGCTCCCCCTCCCCCCGGTGAATTAAAATGTGCTTAAAATTCTCCTTTTTAAAAAAATAATAATAAGGAACTACAGCTTTATGGTTGTTTTAGGCATTTAAATATTGGATCACACTGCAAGTAGAATATTAAAAATGCCAAGCTACATGAATTCAGGGTGCAAATCAAAGATAGTTGGATGATGATTCCATTATCAATGATTCTCATTTTTCATTTATAATCTTGTAAGGATAGATTTTAAATTAACAGGTGTAATCCTATACCTTCATGGGTTTTAAGCTGGAAGGATTGGACCCTTAAATCATACGTAGGATGCAAAGGTTTTCCCACAAACTGTATAGACCAGTGATGGTGAACCTTTTAGAGACTGTGACCCCAAACTCCAACCCTGAACCCACTTATTTATCACAAAGTGCCAACACAGCAAAAGGGGAGGAAGGAAGTGCTCCCATTGGGTTGCTGGGCAGAGGGGCTGGTGAACTCTGTGTATGGGGAGGGAGGAAGCAATCCCATTGGACTGCTGTTGTGGGGAGTAGGAAGTGCTCCTATTGGATTGGTGGGTAGAGGGGTGGGGTGAACTCTATGCTGGGGCAACGGAGGCTCTGAAAGGGCTCTGAGTGCCCCCTTTGGCATGAGATCCATAGGTTTGCCACCACTGGTATAGACCCATTTTATTGTGGTCTGTGTACTCTTCACATTGATTTTGGGGGGAAAAGACTTAGAGAAAATAGCATTCTGATTCATCTGAAAATACATTTGCCCTATTCCAGTTGCCTAAATCTGGTTTGTCTATTTTGCTTATGCTACATCTGCTTATGTTTATGTTATGCAGATGATCATATTATGCAAACTAATCACATTAATTATTGCACTCTTTTCCTACAAATAGTTTACAACCTTAGAACCATTTACGTAGCAAGAATCAGTTTCAAAGAGCCTGTATAGTGACCTTTAAAGAGCTAGGTGTGGAACAAGTAACATCAATTTCTTGTTACATCACAGTGGGTGAATTTCAGTCTGACTCTCACATATGACCAAACCTGCCTTACAAGCTTGTTGTGGAAATAATAGTAATCAGAGAATGGTAAACTGTTGCAGAGTGGTTAACTTGTAGTACTGCATTTAAAAACTCTGCTCAGATTCTGACTTTGATCCCAAAGGGCTCAAAGTTGACTCAGCCTTCTCTGCTTCTGAGACCAATAAAATGAGTACCCAGCATGTTGGGGGCAAATTGTACTTTGCATAATTTCCTTGTGAACAGCCCAGAGAGTACTTTAGCACTATAGAGCAGTACAGTAATACCTCGGATAACGTTTACCTTGGATAACGCTAAAATTGCATAACTTTAAGTAATCTGGGGAGGAGAATTGGATCGAATAACGTTAAGGTCCTATGGGATGGATCGGATAACAACCGCTAAAGCCTGTGCGGTTACAATGTATCTCTATGGAGCTTTAACGTTATCCGATTCATCCCATAGGATTTTAACATGCACCGGATAACACTAAAAATCAGATAACACCAAGACTTGTGGAACCAAGTTTTAGCGTTATCCGAGGTATTACTGTATATAAGTGGAAACAATAAAACAGATAAATAACTATGTTCATTGCTAGTACTGTATAAATAACAAGTCTGTGATAGCGCATCAAGGTTTTACACTAAAAAGAGGTGCATGTTATGATTGAAGTTGAAATCCCAGAATTTGGTAGGAACAAGAGAGAGATGGGTGCCTTTGGGTTAGGAGTTGTCTCCTTGTGCTTCGGGAACAGAATTCATAGACTGTTGGAAAAAGGGGCTTCATAATGAGCCTTGGAGAGTTGCCTGTCACCTTTGGATTATCACCTCTTCAGCTAAATGGGAGAATTAAAACTGTCATAGCACATGGTGTGATCTTGGATAAGAAGACTTTTCACAGAGCTTAAAGAGAATTTCAACAAATGCATAAGAGGGTCAGACATAATTGAGAACCTCCAAGTCAAGTGGTACATTGGACACAGATGGGGAAGATTTAAACTTTGGTCTACAGCTCTCTGAATCCCAAATCTACCATATTCAGTGGCTACAATGGTTATAGGAATTCTGAAAATTGAAGTCCTAAAACCTCAAACATTTCCCCCTTTTTATTTACAACTCAGTTCTGTATTCTGTTAACTTATCCATGTATATTATAACATTGGAATGCATGAAAACCTGGATGTTGATTCATATGTTGGCTAATGAAATTCAGACCCCTGGTTTGTTCAATATTGTTTTATGCTACATGCTGATGATTTCCAGTTTGCTTTACCTGAGGATTCCCATCAGTGTAAATGCCGCTTCTGTCAAGCCATATTTTATTGTCTACATATTCTTTTATGTCACCAAAATGACTTCGGTGTTGTTTACGGGAACCTTTTGTTTCTTAGCCTGTAATTGTATGCAAAGTTCACAGCTGAACTAACAGCAGAGCTGGGTGTTAACACTGAGGTGATTCATTTTACAGGCATTAAACGATTTGCAAATACAGATAGGATGTTGTTCTTAGAAATGGGATTTATTTTTTTTCTATTTTCTTTTCTTTTGCATTATTCAGTGTCAATGGAGTACATCAGCCATTTATAAGCAGTGAGGGAAAAGTATGCCAGCAAAAATACCTTAATAACATTTTCTTTGGCAACAAAATAATTCCCCCTACCCGCCCCTCTGCATAGGTCTTGCAAGGAATAAAGCCCTGTATTTGGTACCAGAGATAAGAAAGGAGGCAATCTCTCAAACCTATTGTCTCCTCATCTGATCCCTTGGAAAAAAAAATCTGCTTCACCCAAGAAGACCAACTCACCCTATTGTTGTCTTTGTTGACAGTTTTAAACTCCTGCCAGAGACACAACCTTTGGATTCTTTTGAAGGCAGGCATTCCTAACCTAAGGCCCATGGGACGGATCTGGTACATGGTGCCATTTCATGTGCTGCCCCTACCCCTCCAAGGGCATTTGAAAAACAAAATAGCCACCCTTTTGAAGCTGCTGGGACAAAATGGCTGCCCCCATCATGCAGACAGGGCAAAATGGTCCTCCGGCCCTCAAAGCTGACTGAGTATGTCCTGGGCCTCAGCTTGAAAAGGATGGGAACTCCTAATCTGAAGGAGTTAAAGAGAACATCCTTTCTCTTTGCTGTCAGGAAGGATCACTTTTGTAGCCAAGGCAGTGGGTGGTTGCATCCCATACACAACTCCCACTTTTGAGTACAATGTCTTTCTCTGTCTTGTCTAAAGACATACATTGCCTCCCCCCCCCCCCCGCTTCCTGGTATTTGAGGTACAAAACAATCATCATCCAGGCCATTTCACCTGTCATCATGGCAGATAGTTTTCTGGTCTGGAATAAAAAAAGTAACTTGAGACACACCGTGGAAAAACACTTTGACTACTGAATAATGATGGAGGGTGAAAGGGCTTATACCAAGAAAGCTATCAAGTACCAATAATGTCTAAATAAACACATACCCAAAATGAAAAGTGATGCCAATGGATTAGGTTGCAGGGATGACAGGTCTGATTACTTTTCTCCTACCCTCCCCTCCCCACTTGAAAGTGTTACCATCAGGACATCAGTGCAATCTCAGTGTGTGTTATTTCTGCATTAACAAAGTTGTTCACTTAACCTGTGCAGTGACCTGGAATACTTGGCGTCACTGAGACAGAAAGAGTAGTAGAGACTCAATGATTTCATGAAGGAATTTTATTGAACAGCGGCAGATTTCTTTTGCTGGCAAGGGATGGGACGAGGGAGATAAATTGTACTCTTGGCAGCCAGAGTGCTTACAGTCTGAACGGAAGTACGGTATGTGGCATCTTGAGTATTTCTAGGCATGAAAATGTTGAATTTGTAAGATAGCATGGATTTTAACCAACACAAACAGAAATCAGATATACTAATGAGCTGCCAAGTGTGCAGGAAAACAAAACAAGACAAAAATGGGGAGGTTTATCCTGTCATAACTACACAATTGCCCACTTTTTCCATGATTTCTCCCCAACCAAGTGAAGATGATGATGTCACATTGTAAGATTTGTTTTGCTGCACATAACCAGGAAGTAGTGCTGCATTCTGAGACAGCATCATTCAGCAGACAGTCTAGTGCAGTGATGGCGAACCTTGGCACTCCAGCTGTTCTTGAACATCAATTCCCAGAAGCCCTGATCAGCAAGAGTGCTGACTTGGGTTCTGTTAATTGAAGTCCAGGAATACCTGGAGTGTCAAGGTTCGCCATCACTTATCTAGTGGTCAGTGTAATCTTTATGGACCAAACTGTTGGCCAGTACCCAATAGATTCCAGATCCCACAATGCATTGGGGATTTTCTCCATCCTCAAAGTCCTTGTTGCTGAAAGGGAGGCAAGTGACTGTGACTGCCCAAATAAAACCAGCAGGTTTTCTTGTGTTTAAGGGCTGCAGTGGCTTTGTGGTTAAGACGTTGAACTTGATGACCAGAAGGCATCACCAGGTCATCATAGTCAGCGCAGCTCCAGGTGCCAACACTGAGGATGGCTCGAAAGTCTTTAACTGGAAATAGATCATTTTAGGTGGTGGCACCAACACTGTGTAACAATCTACCAGTAGAGCTGCGCCAGGCCCTATCAATGGCTATCTTTAAAAAGCAATTAAAAGCTCTCTTCTTCAAGGAGGCTTTTCAGGGTGTTGTCCCTTTACCAATAAATTGTCAGTCAGTTTGAATTCCTATGCCCTCAAATGCCAATTAATTTATTTTAATTTATTTTATTTTAGTTCAGTTTGTGATGTATTGACAGTTGTTTGTTGTTATTTGTTATCTGTTTGTTCACTACACAGAATGGCATACCACTCAAATGGGTGGTATAGAAATACAATACAGTACAATACAATACAATACAATACAATAATTTTGGCAGGTCAGCAGTTGGCTGTGATGCAGTGAACTCCCGTTCTCTGTCCCAGCTTCTGCTAACGTAGCAATTTGGAAACAAGAAATTGCAATTAGATCAGTGATGGGATGTAACAGATTCGCACTAGTTCGCCAGAACCAGTAGTAACTTTTCCCAGTGTCCCGGAGAACCGGTAGCAGCTTGGGGGGGGGGGGGGGGAAACCATCTTCGGGGATTACCTTTTCACTGGTTTCCCCACTGCGCATGCGTGCCAAGCACTCGGTGTCCATGCATGCCTACAGTGCTTGGCGCATATGCACGGCCTCCTTGCTGTCCTCCCAAGTGGGGAGGAGGAAGAGAAGCTGCTAGCCTGAAGCTCTCTATAGCCGGCTCCCCAGGGTAAGTGACTCACCTTTGGATGTGGTGTGTCTGTGTGTATTTTAATGTGTATTTAATACCTTTCCCTATATTGACATACTACCACAGTTCCTAAAAAGGCCTGGCGGCTGGCAGGCCTGACGGCCTGACTTGGCGTTTTTAAGCAAAGTCTTGGAGTTACCTCATCAATAAGCTACACCTGTGCTATTCCAATTGCTGTTCCAATTGGAGAACCCTTAAGGAGGTACAGCTGTTTTACATTTACATTAAGGCATATTATCCTAGATAACTGGTTAGGCAAAGACTGAGTACCTAACTTCTTTAACTGTTGAAAAGTTGAAAAGGGCCAAAATGAAGCCATCTTGTGGTGAGTTCATTCTGTAGTTCCTTCCATCTGACCTAGTGTGAGAAAGATTAGCCAGAATAAGCTTTAAGCTCTAGTTTAAAAGCTCTGTTTGATTTGTGTTTGGGGTGGGTGGGTGTATTTTAATGTATTTTATTTATTTATTTATTTATTTTATTTTATTTACGGGTTTGTGTTGTGGGTGGATGGGTGGGTTGAGGGTGTGTGTGTGTGCTTATTTTTTATTTTTTTTATTTGGCCCCGCCCATAACATTATGACGTTAGCTCCACCCACACTATGATGACATCATGGTGGGGTAGTAAAATTTTTGACATCCCATCACTGAATTAGATAGTAGGTACTGCTTCAGCTGTAAAGGAAACAGTGTTCCATGTCTAGTCATGCATGACACATGATCATAGAAATATCTGCAGATGCAGACAGTGCTGGTTCTTTGGCTGTAAACGGAGATGTAAATGGAGATGAGCACCACCTCCTAGAGTCAGACAAGACTGGCTTTCAAGCAAGGGAGACCTTTACCTTTCTTGAGCTTAACCTTTCATGGGCTAGAATCCAGTTTGTTAAATGCATGTAGGCTAAAGTCTGCAAGCATCTACATCAAATAAACCTTGTCATTATCAGTGGGACCCAAAAACTTGTTTTTGCTGCACTATAGTAGCATTTGAACATTTTTATTTGACTTTATACCTGGACTTTGGATGTGGCAGCCCAAAGGTGTTGCTCAGTTAATCAGGATATGTTTTCAGAAACAACTTTTTTATTGGGAGTGGGCAGATACGTTCCTAGCTTTTATGGTTAGCTGTTATGTACTATCAATTCAGAACAGACATAAAGTGACCCTAGCAGAGCTGTCAAGGTAAGGGAGATGGCTCACAAATCTGTAGCTCAGCAGGAATTTGACCTCAGGCCTCAAGAGTTGACCTCAGGCCCAACACTCTGTCCACTACACCACACTGGGTATCTATTTTTGATAGGCTTTTATGGCAGGTGTAGGTAACTGAGATGTTTCGTACTGTCTAAAGCGCAGTTTAGGGTGCTTTTATATACCTTCCAGAATTCCCCCATCCTGTGCTTCCAGTAGCTCATGGAGGTGGATCAGTGGTGGAATGTCAAAAATTGTACTACCCCACCGTGATGTCATTACAGTGTGGGCGGAGCTAACATCATGATGTCATGTCATGGGTGGGGCCAAAGAAAAAAATACAAAATAATAAAAATAGGGAGCTTCAGGCTATAGGGAGCTTCAGGCTAGCAGCTTCTCTTCCTCCTCCCCGTTTGGGAGGACAGCAAGGAGGCTGTGCATATGTGACAAGCACTAGGCGTGCATGTACACCAAGTGCTTGGCATGCATGCGCAGTGGGGGAACCAGTGAAAAGGTAAGTCCCGAAGGTGGTTCCCCCCAAAAGCTGCTACAGGTTCTCTGGGACACTGGGAAAAGTTACTGCCAGTTCTGGAGAATTGGTGAGAACCTGTTACATCCCATCACTGAGGTGAATCTTCTAGGAGATTACTGGTTCAATATGAAGTTCAGGGCCTTGGGAGAAATCCTTAGAGAAAGAGAAACAAAAACAGGCCAGTCATGGCATGACCAAGGAGAGTCCCAACAGAGAGGAATTTATTCTGACAACATCAAACAGAGACCTTTTAAGACCTGACATCCACAACACCATCTCAGGCTCTGTTCCTTCTTTGAAAATGGAAGGTCTTTAAAAGGGCATGCTTCTGGCCTGGAGCCCTGTACACCCTTTGAGGTCATGTTGGACATGCTGCTTTTATTAGCACACCAGTTCTAAAATCTGCATGAACTTTGGAGATGGACATTTCTTCCAGAACTGAGACGATTTCAGTGTTTGGACTTTGGGGTCTGCTGTATCTCAGCTCCAGGACCTTTGGTGCACTGGTGGTGCTTGGATACAGTACTTGGTCTGTCAGCAGTGCCGGCTCTTCAGCCCCTTTGCATTGGGTCATTGGAGTCTTTCTTTGTAGCTCTTAGACATTATTGGCAGTCAACTTCAGCTTATGGGGTGACAAATCTAGGACATGAGTTTAGTCTCCAGGATAAATAGCTAAGTCATGGAGTGTTTTTGCTAACCCCCTGTCAACTGCACAAGGCTGTCTGAATGGTTTCTGGGACATATATCATCCTGGAAGTCCTACTGTTTGGCCCATATGGACCAAAAATTGTACATAAAACTCAGGGACTATGTGGAAGAATGGTTGCTTTTATTGGGCTGTCTGTGAGATCCCTACTGACTGCTCTTGCTAGTTTGGAATCTGTGTTGGACTTGCTTCTGTTGAGATTGAGTTGTACTTGAACACTTCCTCAAATTCCAGACCCCTTCCCAGAAGCCTTGATCATCAGTGCTGACTTGGGCTTCTGGTAATTGAAGTCCAAGATCACCTGGAGTGCCAAGGTTCACCATCTCTGTGCATGCCCAGGCCAATTATAAACATTCCAAACCAATCTTATCCCTATTGTTGCCCAGATAAAAAGAAAGATTTTACCTTATTAAAATGACTTCCAATTCCTTTACAGTTCAGCTGCTACACAAACACCTATTTCCTTTCCAAACCCTCAAGCCAGTTTAATTTTGACTAACATTTGAGCAAGTAGCAGTAGTTCCTTCTCATCTTGTGTGACGCCCATCTCCACCACTACAGCATGTTGGGCAAGGAGGTCCCTCATTGCTTTTTCAGCAATAAAGTATTATGGGACTGAGGTGCTAACCCAATCCCCAGCCCTCCTCCTTTCTCATCTGGGCTTGGGACCAGCAATGGCGGAGTTACATTTCAGCAGAGGAACAAAAATAAATAATTGAGGCCATTAAATTAAAGCTTTCAAGAATCATCCTCGTTGGGCTCTACTCTGTTCCATGCAAAACTATGTCAAATATTTGCTTCATCTCAGATAGGGAGACCTCCAGTTATGCCATACCTGCATGTTGGCATTCAGACTCATCATGTAGCTCAATACACCTTTCCTTCTTTTTATAATGCCTTTAAACAAATTGACAAGAATTTAGGCGATCAATGTGGTAGTCAAGGACAAATGAGTTGGGAAACCTTTTCTTTGTGGAGATCATGGGCAAGCTGCTGCAGAACCAGTACCTTCAGGGAGATCCCTGGAGTGTTTTAGGTATTGCCATGTTGTATGTCTTGTGTAGATATGCAAAACATAGTGGCACTGCTATATCCACTCCCACACACACAACAATGGAAAAGACCCATGCCGAGTCACTATTCTTGAACTTCTACTCCAGTTCTAAGATTGAGGGAACCTAAGTAATATGGATAGCTCTCAAATGATGTCTATCCACTGAAAAAGCAGTTGCTCAAAACCTTGATTTCCCAGCCACTGTGCTACATTTTGCACTAGCCCAAACTTTAAAAAAAGCCATATTTGGAGCAGAAGCGGTGCAATAAATACAGATTTTACATTTCATACAGTTGCTCATGTAGTAGTTCCTATTCTTCAGGCTCAGCGGAGACAATACATTGAAGCTACACATGTGCTTTGCTCCCCAGTTCAGAGTTCTGGGTAACCAGGTGTCCCACCTCATCGACCCATGATGGTGAACCTTGGCACTCCAGATGTTCTCAAACTTCAGTTTCCAGAAGCCCTGGTCAGCAGGTGTGCTGACTTGAGCTTCTGGGAATTGAAGTCCAAGAACACCTCAAGTGCCAAGGTTGGCCATCACTCCCATAGGTTATCAAACTTGGCTTTCCAGATGTTCTTGTACTTCAATTCCCAGAATCCATTATCAGCAGGAGTGATGACTTGGGCTTCTGGGAATTGAAGTCCAAAAACACCTGGAGTGCCAGGAGTTTGCCATCATGGTCATAGACTGTTTCTGTACAAGTCTTTATTGCATGGACAGTTCTGTCCACAGTGGACATCCCACCATTGCTTTTCAATCTCTTATTTAAACAACTACAACACATTACAGTTATCCCACCTTTCTCCCCTTCTTTGGCCCTACAGGAATACAAAGCATGGCCAACAGCAACTATATGTTTCGTGTGCTTAGTGGTGGTGCCTGAGGTTGAGGCTGTTAAACTATGCAGAGCAGTTCATGTAGACAGAAGTGCAACATTTGAGCATTTCCACCTCCACCAAATGTGTTTGATTAATAAATTAATGAAGGCTGACAAGGAGAACAAAGGGTAGAGCAGACAGATTCACAGAGGGTAGCTTTCTTGAGAAACAAAGCTGATTAGTTCATAACAGCAAGCAATAGGGAAGTGTTGACAGGCTGCCAATCATCCTCCTATTAAAACAAGTCCAAACAAACCTGACACATAACAGTGTGCATAGGATATAAGAGCTCCCTTCTAAATGAAGCATTGCAGTTCTACTCAAAAGTAGACATGGTTTCTTGCTAGGAGGAATTTGGCACTACATCTCAAAGAGGTACACACATTTGAAAATATTATTGACAGTACATTTTCTTTTATGTGTACCTCATGCATATGTTTCCAAAATACACAAAAAGGACTTCTAACAGTTTTCAAGCAGCTGCTATATTAGTGCATTTCAGCAAAGTTAAAAGTAAAAGTGTGTGTAAAGCCTTGATGCTTGGAAAGGTGGAGGGCAAAAGAAGAAGGGGACGGCCAAAAATGAGATGGCTAGATGGTATTGTAGACACAATGGACACAGAGCTGAGCAAGTTGAGGAGGATGGTGGAGGACCGAAGTGCCTGGCGGACAGTGGTCCATGGGGTCGCAAAGGGTCGGAATCGACTGTGTGACTGAACAACAACAAAAAGCTTGTTCTCTGGACCACCCCCAGGGGGAGTTTAATCATATGCTAACTCAAATTACAGTAATACCTCAGATAACATTAGTATCGAATAACACTAAAATCGCATAACATTAAGCAATCTGGGGGGAAGAATTGCATCGGATAACATTAAGATCCTATGGGATGCATCGGATAACAACCGCTGAAGCCTGTGTGGTTACAATGTATCTCTATGGATCCCATAGGATTTTAACATGTATCAGATAACACTAAAAATTGTATAACACCAAGACTTGTGGAACCAGCTTTTAGTGTTATCCGAGGTTTTACTGTATTAGCTGCCATCACCACCATCTCCTTTCAAGATGAACGGAGACCCTGGTTTTAGAATAGATGGAAGTAATTCTGTTGTGGGAGCTGCCCCCTTCCCTTGATCTGGGAAATACAGTAAACAATGAAACAAACAGAAAAGCAGCTGGAAAAGAACTCCATCCTAATGGTGAATTTTAAGGGTCTTGCTGGTACATGAATAAAAACAGAAAGCTGACAGACAGGCTGAGTTGTTTCTTAAGAGTAAGCTAAATTTGATTAATTCTTAAAGAAAAGGAGTTACAACACATTCAAAACAAAAGTACTGTAAAGCATGAAGATCACAAAGACAGGTCTCCAGGTCGAAACTAAAAAACAAACAAACACACACACACACACCAAAAATGATACAAAAACGTGCACAGGCAAACACAGTGGTCAAAACGTGCACAGGCAAACACAGAGTTGCTCCCACAAAAATCCTTTCAACCCAGAATAATTTCTGACATAAAATTATTATTAGCCCTACTCGTTTGCCAGCTGAACAGAGGTAGGCTAGATAGAGAAGGTAAACTCTTGATAACAATTGGAAAATTCTTCAGTGGACTTCACTGGCTGACTGACATAATATTTTTTTAAAAATATATATTTTATTAAATTTTCAAATAAAAATACAAATAAAACACTCCACACTATAACAATATAATCAAACTAATAATGGAACAGAACAATAAAAAACAATACATAAAATAAAAAACAAAACATATAATAATATCCACATTTATATTCTGTTACTTTCTAATTCCACAACATACACTATTCCACAACATACACTATTAACCACTTTTTCAAAATCCTCATTACTCAGTGTAATATCTAATGGTCAATCTAACTCAAAATATACTCCACAGTGATATATACAATGCCCAGGAGGTTACGGTATATCATGGCAATCTTTCATTATTTCCAAAAACTCATTTGGTCTGGTACTGGCTTTATTCCTTCATTCCTACTCAATGTAGATTCCACAAATAATCGCCAAACTTCCCAAAATCTATTTTCTTGATATAATATATTTTTTCTCTCCCACATCTACCAGAATTCATCAGGAATTGCTGATGGTAGCTTTAGCCAAAATATTCAAGTTCAAGATATGTACCTGTTCCTTGCCAAGGTACTCACTGCACTAATGGCCATTAAGCATGGTGAAGGACAGAGCCTAATGAACATCTTCATGCTTTGAAGTTGGCATGGAGTTTAGAAACCCCCACCTATTTCCTTCTATGTGTTTAATATCCATTGTTACAGAGAGCACCAACAAGGAACAAATGTGTATCCTTAAACTCCACTGAATATGTTGGTTAAAGCTTTCAGAATTTTAACTAGGGGAATTGCTGGTGAATTCAGGTAGCCGTAAAGAAAAAAATGAAGTGCCTATTAGCTAATACCTGTGTATAATCAGTAATGTCATTATTGAAATCACAAACAACCCCCAGGGATGCCAGTTGCAAGCCTGTAATGTAAAAATGTGCAATTTTAACATAGGCTGCTGCTTAAAAGACATGGACAAATTCACTGTCATGGCAAAATGCAATGCCTTTAAGATTTACTACATTGATTTCAATTTGAGCTTAATTCCTAGGGAGAGATGGGCCAAACAAAATATTCACAGTTCTTGAAACTGATGGAAGTTTTTTGTGAAACTAACATTTCCAATCTCTAAATTTAACAGTGGGGAGACACCCTTGATGCTAGGAAAGATTGAAGGCAAAAGGAGAAGGGGGTCACAGAGGATGCAATAGCTAGATGGCATCATTGATGCAGTGTGTGTAGATCTGGTTGGACTATGGAGGATGCCAGATGACAGAAGTGCCTGGTGTGCTGTGGTCCATGGGGTCACGAAGGGTCAGACTCAGCTGTGCAACTGAACAGCAAATAAGTGACATTACAGGATAGTCATCTGCTTGTCACTGGAATGTTAAGGATAGGAGAACATTTTCCATGCCAGCTGCCTGGTAGTCTGAAATGTAGCATATGAGCTCCCAACTTGATAGTAAGATTTAAGGCTACAAATGGTAACAAGGTGAGAAGGCTTGTAACAGAGATTGCAGCTTGTCCAGTGTTGACTCTGTCCACTTTGACCTTAGCTAAACCTGCTCTGTAAGCTTTAATTTAATGCAGTGTTGAACATCAGCACAATCAATTTGACCCAAGGTAATCCCCAGTGTGGCTTAAAATCTGTCTCACCAGCTACAGCAGGATCCTATTAAAATCTGGTTACAGCTTCCTCTCATTTTAAAACCTTCTGCTTTGCTCCCATGACCTTGGAAATGAATAAAAGCTTTCTTTAGGCTCTTGAGGTCTTGACTGCTCGTTCAACATGCCAGAATCTAAACTTCTGTGAGTTGACAGAAGCTAGAAGGGGCATTAGGATCAAGTCTTGGATCATGGTCTTCTTGCAGTTTGGGTTACTGTGGAAATCAAAAAGATATTTGTATCTATGTAGGGTTCTCGCTGTTTGTGTAAAAGCAACAACTAATTGATAAGGGCACAGAATTTGTTATTGTTGCTATTATGAGCATTTTTCTCTTCCTCTTGCAACTTTTTTTTTAAAAAACTGTCATTAGACACAATGCTAGTATGAGGTAAACAAACAAACAAAAACACCTAAAGTACATTATGGTTGATCATAAAGACCAATAAAGTATGTTTCATAAGCTTTTTTTTAACTGCAGAGTTTTACTTACAACTCTGGACACTGAAGAATTATCCTAAATAGAGCAAGTTACCGTTCAAAGTGTCCCTCTATACTCTCTGTTGTTTTTCCTACAATAGGTTTAATTAACACAGTTGTTGTTATATGCTGTCAGATGTTCTGATTTAAGATGACACTAATAGGGTTTTTCAAACTATATGAGATGTTCAATGGGTGGTTTATTATTGCCACAAATACCCAGTGAGTGCCCATGGCCAAGGGATGGGAAGGTTCATTTCAGGTTTCCTGAGTCATAACCCACCCCATAAACTTCTGGCTCACATTTAATCATTTTTCATTGCCTAAATAGGATGGAACACCTTGAAGGGAGTAGTCTTTTTGTCAGGAGCCCTTCTTTAGCAACCCTAATTAACAACCCTAATGTTATTGATTGTCTGTGCTCAAAATGAGAAATAGTCCTTTAGCATAAGGGTGGATAACTTAGACTTCAGTGTTGATGATCCCTCTAGCATTGGCCATGGTTTTGACAATTTAAGTCTAAAGCACCTAGAGGTCTAAAGGTTATCAGCCATGATCTTAGCAAAACCTGGCTCCAGGATTTCTGCTTCCTGGTGTGCTTTGTAACATTGCTTCCTGCAGGCCACACAGGTGCCATTCACAGTGTGAAGAGAGTCAAGGAAACAAGCCTTCCAGAATGTGCTAACACAACTGGAGTTAGCTAAGGAGAGGTAAGAGGATGGCGCCATTGAGACAGAGATACATGAACAGGTGCAAACAGGCAGAGGAGGAAGGATGTAGGGTTGCTGACATAAGTTGAGGAAGGACCAGAGTTGTGGAAAGATGTTGACAACAGCTGGGGAGCAATTTGAAAAAGAGCTGCCAGGCATTCTCTCTTCTCCAGTTGGCCCATCTGCACAGAACCTGAGGGCTTTAACCCCTTCCTTCCTCTGAGACAACTCCCATTCCATTCCAATCAAAGCAATGCACTGGAAAGGCAAGTAAGAAAAGGCTTGGGAGGGGAGGACTGGAAGAAACTGTAGGGCCAGAAGCTGCAGGGCCTGCCTCCTTCTACCCAATTATACAAGCCATTTCTGCAAGGGACTTGCCCCAGCTGGAAGCTTGCTTCCCACCTCTGCATCCCAGGACATGGACTTGAGAGATCATAGTAGAGCTAACAGAGTCCCCAGACATGGAAAAGGTATCTAAAGGGCTGATAAGTTGAACTCAGCCCTCTGAGACTGGGAAAAAGGACTGTGGGAACTACTGCTGAAACCTTAATAAAAGTGGTGAGCAAGTGAAGCACTAAGTCCATGGCATTTGTCTTGGGGGAACCCATCCCTGCCTGTCCTCCAGGGGCTGGCTGGTAGGTCTCATAGTGCTTATCTTTAAACAGTGTGTCTGATTTTTATCAGAGCTGGGGCTTTAATATTTTGTGGTACTTTGGACTGCCCAGTCCGTAAGCAAAGCAAAGGTGAATTGCTCCAGGCAATGTGAAGGAACAAAGCAAAAGCAATCACATTTATATAATGTGCCATAGGGCTTAGTGCATTCTCTGGGTGGTTCACAAGTTAATTAGCATTTTGCCCCTAACATGCTGAGTACTCATTTTACTGACCTTGGAAGGGTGGAAGGCTGAGTCAACCTTGATCCCCGGTCAGGATTGAACTCACAACCTTTTGGTTGCAGAACAGCAGTTTAACCACTGCACCACCAGGGCTCAGGGCTTTCAGTGGTCAGGATCAAAACATTATTGTGTTGCTTGCAGGCCACCTAGTGATCAGCCTGGCCATTCACATCTCCCATATCTTTTTGCCTCTTTGTTATTAGGTTACTAGCAAAGTTCAAGAGCTCTAGTGTTGTTCAACAGCTGCTTCAAACTCTCCCAAGTAGTTACCCAACCCACATTACCTTAACCAGGGGCTAAGTTGCCACCGAAGCCTAGATTGCCAACAACAAAGATTCTGACTTCAAAAAACGAATGAACCCAGTAGAAAAGAATGTTTCTTTTATCCTTGGTCATACATTTTTCATTTCCCCCCACCTCTGGTTAATAAGCTTAAGCCTGAAGATATGGAATTTGATTCTTTTATTAGACCAGTCCTCCGAATTTGTGTCGGGCTCCCAAAAATGTATTTCAAAATCCCTAATGAATCTTGAAAAAGACTTTGATCACAAGCATTGAAAGTTAGCAGGAGACACTTTTTTTTTGTTCAATGACAAAGTAAGAATAATTTTATTTTTCCTCCAAGCACCAAGTTGACTGGGAAGGAAGATAATCTAAGCTCCCACTTGTTTCTCCATTATGAAATGGAAAGAAAGAGGAGGAGGTGCTGAGCACACTCTCACTCTGAATGTTCTTTAATTCTTCAGAGCCAAAATATATTTGTCCTAGGGAATTTACCTGCAAGATATCTTGGATATTCTTTCATGTCAGATCAGGGCAGAAATGGGTTGGCAGGGGCCATTCTTTATTGGGGATAGTTAAAAGATCCTCTTTTACCCTACCTTTCCTGATGGAAATTTTCCTTTTTTGGGTAATGTTTGAATGTATGTTGGAATTTTATTTGCCATAATGAATTCTGAATGAGTTGATGGTATCCAAGTTGAACTTTTCAAAGCCCTACAAGATGATGGAATCAAATTACTACATTCTGTATGCCAGCAGGTTTGGAAAACACAACAATGGCCACAGGATTGGAAAAGATCAGTATACGTTCCACTCCCCAAAAAGGGTAATGCCAAAGAATGTTCAAATTATTGAACAATTGTGCTCATCCCTCACGCTAGCAAGGTGATGCTCAAGATAATACAGGATAGACTGCAACAGTATGTGGAGAGAGAATTACCAGAAGTGCAGGCGGGTTTCAGAAGAGGCAGGGGGACTAGAGACCACATCACCAACATAAGATGGACCATGGAAAAAACAAAGGAATATCAGAAACAAGTCTACTTCTGTTTCATTGATTACACTAAGGCTTTTGACTGTGTCGACCACAACAAAATGTGGCAAGTAATTAAAGAGATGGGAATACCGGAACACCTTATATGCCTCATGAGAAATCGGTACATAAATCAAGAAGCCACAGTTAGGACAGAAAATGGAATGACGGAGTGGTTTGGAATAGGAAAAGGAGTAAGACAAGGCTGCATTTTGTCACCCTGCTTATTCAACTTATACACAGAACACATAATGCGAAATGCAGGGATGGAGGAATCACAATTTGGGATCAAAATTGCTGGGAGGAACATCAACAATTTGAGATAGGCAGATGATACCACCCTAATGGCAGAAAGTGAGGAGGACCTAAAGAAGCTCCTGATTAGGTTGGAAGAAGAAAGTGCAAAAGCTGGCTTGAGACTCAATATCAAGAAAACCAAGATAATGGCAACAGGCCCTATCAGTCCCTGGAAAATAGATGGGGAAGAAGTAGAAGCAGTGACAGATTTTACTTTCCTAGGATCAAAGCTCACTGCAGATGGTGATTGAAGCCATGAAATAAAAAGGTGACTGATTCTTGAGAGGCAAGCAATAAGAAACCTGGGGAGCATAGTGAAAAGTAGAGACATCACATTGCAAACAAAGATTCGTCTAGTGAAAGCAATGGTATTCCCGGTGGCAATGTATGGTTGTGAGAGCTGGACCATTAGGAAAGCTGAGCGCAGAAGCATAGACACCTTTGAGATGTGGTGCTGGAGGAGAGTTTTGAGAGTCCCCTGGACAGCGAGGAGAACAAATAGGTCAATCTTAGAAGAAATCAGCCCTGACTGCTCCTTAGAAGGTCAAATAATAAAGATGAAGCTAAGGTACTTTGGACATCAAATGAGAAGAGAAGATTCACTTGAGAAAGCCTTGATGCTTGGAAAAGTGGAGGGCAAAAGAAGAAGGGGGCAGCCCAAAATGAGATGGCTAGATGGTATTGTGGAGACAGTGGGTGCAGAGCTGAGCAAGTTGAGGGGGGTGGTGGAGGACAGGAGTGCCTGGTGGACAGTGGTCCATGGGGTCGCAGAGGGTCGGAATCGACTGTGCGACTGAACAACAACAAAAATGAATTCTGATAACAAATGTAAGAGTTTGAAATCTTTCTCAGCAGATTTCATTGAGACTAGAATATGAATCTTTCCACTCTTAGCCAACACAGGAATCCAGTTCAAATTCACAAAAGCTTTGGATGATGGTTAAGAAAGATAGAAGCAAGCCATCCTATGCTTCAAATGATATGACAAAGCAGTGCTCCTCCTAGTTTGGTGAATTTGGAATTAAAAATGGACATTTTGCCTAAAAACTAGCAATTCTAAAGAATATTAGGAACACCAGATGTTTCTTTTCCAGCAAGGAGAATGGTACAGTTCCCTTATCCTTGCACATGAGGACAGAACAAGTGAGGATTTACATATTTTGAGTGAGTCTTGTTGTTCTTCAGTCGTGTAGTTAAGTCCGACCCTTTGCAACCCCAAGGACCATCGTGCACCAGGCTCCTCTATCTTCCACCCTTCTCCTCAGCCCACTCAAATCTACGCCCATTGTATCTACAATGCCACCTATTCACCTCATCTTCTGGTGTTCCCTTCTCCTTTTTCCTCCAATCGTTTCCAGCATCAATGCCTTCTCTAATGAGTCCTTTCTTCTCATTTGTATCAGAACACAAAACAAAATAAACAAAATAAAAAAAGCACTGTAGTACTTTAAAGACTAACTGCTATATTTTTATTGTTAATTTTCGTGGATCAAGTCCACTTCTTCAGACAAAGAGTGAAACTTACAGGCATAGTTTACAAACCTGGTTCACAAACCTGGAAACCCTGGGAGACCCATTGTTTCAAGCATCAACACTGTCACCGTTGGAGTATCTGGATATGCGGACTCCATTCTCAAACCATATGCCACCAATGTGCCCAGCTATGTAAGAGATACCACAGACTTTCTAAGAAAACTTCAACACACACATGACCTCCCGGTTAACACCATCTTAGCTACAATGGACATGGAAGCTCTGTACACCAACATTCCACACAAAGATGGATTACAAGCCATAAGGAACATCATTCAAAACAAAAATGAAGCCCACACAGTCACCTCCCTGTGCAACTTTGTACTTACACACAATTACTTCACCTTCAACAATGAAATCTACCTCTAGATCAATAGAACTGCCATGGGTACTCGCATGGCTCCACAGTATGCTTATTTATTTATTTATTTATTTATTTATTTATTTATTTATTTATTATTTTGTCAAATTTATATTCCACCCTACTTGCACAGGCGACTAATATATTCATGGCTGATCTAGAACAACGTTGTCTTAACTGCTATACCTATAAACCACTTGTCTATTTGAGATACATTGACGACATATTCTTGATCTGGAGGCATGGAAAAGAAACCTTAGAGAAATTCCACCAAAACTTCAATAATTTTCACCCAAATATCAAACTCAGTTTGGACCAGTCTACACAACAGGTAAATTTCCTGGACACCACTGTGAAATTACAAAATGGACATCTTAGTACCACACTATATTCCAAACCCACAGACAGATGTACCTACCTACCTGCATGCATCCATCTTCCATCCAGAACACACAACAAAATCCATTGTCTTCAGCCAAGCCCTCAGGTACAATCGCATCTGCTCAGACCCACACAACAGAGATGCCAAGCTCACAGACTTACAAAATGCATTTCTCAAACTACAATACCCATCCAATATGGTTAAAGAACAAATCAACCAGGCTAGATGAATACCCAGGATTGATCTACTACAAGACAGGCCCAGAAGAGAAAGCAACCGCACACCACTGGTTGTCACCTTCAGCCCTCAACTTAAACCCCTCACATGCATAATGAGGGATCTCCAACCCATCTTGGACAAGAATGCTTCACTTTCCAAAACCCTTGGTGACAGACCCCTACTCACTTATAGACACCCCCCCCCCCATTTCAAACAACTATTGACACACAACAGACAACACAGAAGTGGAGCAGATATGGGAAATAGACCCTGCTGCAAATCCAGATGTCAACTATGCCCCCACATTCACTCTAGAAACAGTATTACTGGACCCAATGGCACCACACACAACATTAAAGACAGCTTTACTTGTGCTTCTGCCAATGTGATTTATGCCATCTCTTGTCAAAAATGTCCATCCGTGCTTTATGTAGGACAAACAGGACAATTTTTACGCAAAAGAATTAATGAGCACAAATCAGATATCAGGAATGGCAACACAGAGAAATCTGTCTCAAACCACTTCAATCTAACTGGACACTCTATCCAAGACCTGAAAGTTGCAATTCTGGAACAGAGAAATTACAAAACTAGGATTGAAAGGGAGACAGCAGAAATCAAATACATCCATCTGTTAGATACCCATCACAGGGGACTAAATATTAGTGAAGGGTTTCTGGGGCATTATCAAATTTGATATACAGATTGCTATATGATTTTATATTACAACTTTCCTGCCAATTCTTTTTAGTAAAACAGAACGAAACCAGGTACAGGTGGGTTTTTTCCCCTTGACATGCAGGTCAAAAGTTGATCAGAGACCAGAATGGGCTTTCTCAGCAACCTTGAGATTGAAAGGGAGTCATTTATAATTTATCTGAATAATCTATTGTTGCTAATGGCTGTGTGAAGCTGCATTCTTGTGCTTGCTTGTCTGTCATCTTGCTTGACCACACTCCTTCTCCCATGGAGCCCCTGAATTTGGTATATAAAAACCATGCCTGTAAGTTTCACTCTTTGTCTGAAGAAGTGGACTTGATCCACGAAAGCTAACAATAAAAATATAGCAGTTAGTCTTTAAAGTGCTACTGTGTTTTTTATTTTATTTTATTTTATTTGTTTTGTTTTCTGATAGGCATGGTTTATATACACCAAATTCAGAGGGACAAAGGGTGTGGTCAAGCAAGATGACAGACAAGCAAGCAGAACAATACAGCTTCACACAGCCATTAGCAACAATAGATTATTCAGATTAGCTCTCAATGAATCCCTTTCAATCTCAAGGTTGCTGAGAAAGCCCATTCTGGTCTCTGATCAACTTTTGACCTGCATGTCAGAAAACAAACAAAAACACTGTACCTGGTTACTTTCTGTTTTGCTAAAGAGAATTGGCAGGAAGGTTGTAATAAAATATATAAAATCATATAGCAATCGGTGTATCAAATTTGATAATGTCCCAGAAACTTGAGCTTTATCTTCAGTATTTGTCCCTCTAATGAGCCATCAGGGTTGATTTCTTCCAGTATTGACTGATTTGTTCTCCTCACAGTCCAGGGAACTCTCAAGACAGAGTCTCCTCCAGAACCACAATTCAAAGGCATCTATTCTTCTGTGCTCACCCTTCATTATGGTCCAGCTTTCACAGCTGTACATTACTACTGGGAGTACCATTGCTTTGACTATGTGAACTTTTGTTGGCAGGGTGATGTGTCTACTCTTTATTATGCTATCTAGGTTTCTCATTGCTTGTCTCCCAAGAAGTAAGCATCTCTTTATTTCGTGGCTGCAATCACCATTTACAGTGATCTTAGATCTCAATAAATTAAAACCTGTTATAACTTCCATTTCTTCTATTTGCCATGGACTGATGGGACCTGTTGTCATTATCTTGGGTTTTTTATGTTGAGTTTCAGGCCAGCTTTTTCACTCTCCTCTTTCACCCTCATCAAGAGACTCTTTAGGTCTTAGAAGTAGCCAATTTCCAATAACAAGCCTTGTTGAGCAGGGTTGTATTGGCTATTGCAGAGGAATATTGTAAATTCACAGAGTTAAAGTGATACTATCTGTTTTCCTTCTCTACAGTTTTGAGATGGTTAAAATCATATAAGTGTGTATTAAAGTATTAAAATACGCTTGCTAGTCAGTTTGTGCATTGAGCAAGGTCATGCTGACTGGACAAAGATGCTTTTCCATGGAATTTTTCAGTGAATAATATAGATGGGAGTGTTTGGCAAGAGAACACAAGACGTCTAACATCTTGTGTCCTTGACTATGATGTCTAGGGAAACAGCTGCATCCTTAGCTGGTGGCAGAGTAGGTGAACAACAGCTGCATAATGTTATCAGGCAAAGCAATGAAGAGAAGAGCCAGGTCAAAGTGACCCTCCCTGTATTCTCATTTTATGACTGGTGGTGGTGGTGAAGTAATGAGTCCAGCAGCAGAGGATGTAGCATTGATTAATTATTCCAGATGACAGTTGATGGGTTTGGACATCCTTCAAGTCAGGTGCATCAAGCCAAGACTGATGGCACAGCATCTTTGGCTTCAGGGTATATAGGGAAGATGCTTAGATCCTAGATTTTTGAGCTTTCTTGAACATCAGAAGTGTCCTTTGCTAACTTACTGGGTTCCCAAGTAGCTGAAGAGAGAGGGGATAATGGGAACCCAGGATAGGTAATATGAATGGCTTTTTTTTAAAAAAAAAAAATAATAATCATGTCAGAAGCACACAAAGGTGCTTTCTGGGTTGAAAGGACTTTTGCTGGAGAAATTCTGTTCAGGGGACACCCAAATGAGGCTCCTTTCATGTACCCAGTATATTTTTCCACTGAAGTAGTCCCAGCTGATCTATTTGCAATTTCTTGCTTTCAGACTGCTAGGTTGGCAGGAGCTGGGACAGAGACAGGCACTCATTCTGTCATTCAGTACTTGGGTCTTCAACTGCCAACTTGTCGACCTTCCAGCTAACAAGGCAAGCTTCTTGACCGCTGAGCCACCACAGTCCCCTATATGAATGGCTTATTTGCATTCTGATTCTTGTTTCTTGTTTTCTGATATGCTCTCTCTGTCTCTGAATATGCTTTGCTTGCCTGGAGAATTGTCTAGTAAAGCCTTGTTCTTCACCCACTGATCCTTTTTTTTTTGTCTCTGAGCTCCTAAAAAGAACCTAAAGTCCATCAGCCTGAGTTGGTTTGATTTAGCAACACAAGGGTCAGATTCAAAGCCTAACAATACTTTGCTTCCTGGAAGCATGCAGTCTGCAGCCGTGAAGGAAATTTGTTTAGACAGATCATTCCACTTTCTGCAGAAATAATGGCCACTTTCTTTGCCCTAGTAGGATTTCTGCTTGCTTATCAGTGCAGCTTCCCAAATATGAACTGTTCATAAAAATTATGAATATGGGAAGAGTCTGGCCATAGTTGCAATATTAATGACATGACTGAAACAGCCATAAATATGGAGAAATTTATTGCAGGAATCAAACAGTGATTCTGCTGAATACTTGACAGAATAAGTGGCTGTATTTTAATATATTCTCCTCTAGCAGACCTGAGTTAAGCATTTACTTCACAAAGAAGTGTTCTGCTTGCAAGCTGTTGGTGTTTCATGGTCCAGAATGTTGAAGCTAAGCATCAAGACATATTTAATAGGAAAGCCGGCCCATCTTCCTTTCCTGCACGTACAGGCTCACCCTTCTGTATTTCATGAAAAAGATTTTCCCACTGTGGCAGAAGCACTGGGCATAGAAAATCCAGCTTTGCTAAGTCAGGATGAAGTTCCTGTGAAACAAATCTCATTTAATGCCTCAAAAACTCAAAAGCGCGTCTTAGCTTCAATACATTTGAATGATAAATCCAGGTGTTACCTACCCAAGGAAAGAAATGGGTAAAAAGAGACAATGTCTATTTTTTGCAGAATGTATGAAAAAATGATCTTGTTAAGAATTGGCCTTTGCTACCTTTTGGTTCAATCAACTATCAACCCACCTCTTCATTCACAAAATGTGTACCCCACTTTCCTCCCAAAGAACACAGGGTGGGGTTTAGTAATATAGATACCAATAAAAAGTAGTAACAGGCTATTATGATGTAAGAAGGAAAACATAATAACAAAAGTCCTGTTAACAAAGAACAAAAAAAACAAAGAACCGAAACATTTGTGAAAAACATAATAATGTTGGTGATCATCCCCATCATGTTTTTAATGTACATTTTAAAATATTCACAGTGGGGTTTGATAACTTCTTTTCTAAGAGACTGTTCTATAAATGAGAAACCATCACTGGGAGCATTCTTGACCATGAACTGTGGCAGAGCTGGTGCTTCTCCTGTTTGATTGATTTTGATTGTTTATACAGTCAAACCTTGCATAAAGAGCGCCTCACTTAAAGAGTAACTCGCTTAAAGAGCAGAATTTTCTCTGAATGTTCACTTCGCTTAACAAATAAAATCAACTAAAAACTCGTTTAACAAATAAATTGGGGTTCGCAACCCCCCCACACACACACACACAATTGGTCATTTACAATGGTGTTTCGCTTAAAGAGCAAACTCGCTTAAAGAGCAATCCTGTGGAACACATTATGCTCTTTAAGCGAGGCACCACTGTACAGTACTACATGTCACTTTTACCCCTTAGGAACCCTAACTAAGAGCCTTGGAATAAATGTGTACTTATGGGGACTCAAAGTGTCTTTGTGACTCATGTCCTATGAAAAACTGCTTATTTACACTTTGTCCCTTGCCCCTTATTTTCCATATCTCTTATATTCCTGTTCTATTGACTACAGTATTTTTGTTTGAGATGTCTGAGGAAGGCTGTTGGAGTGACCAGAAGGGATAAAATCAGGAATGATGTTATCAGGCAAAGAATTGGAATGGAACCAATCTTGCTCACATACAGAGACAACAAATAAAGTGGTTTGCCCATTTGGAGAGAATGTCTTAGAATTCCATACCTTACTAGACATAGGTGGAAAGAGGAAAAGGACAAAGACCATGAGTCAGACCCAGAGAAAAGTGGAGATATAACATCAAAGAAATATTACAAGAACTCCAAATAACACCGGTGGAGGCCACTAGAAGTGCCAGAACAAGAACCTTGCATATCCCTTGACACCCAATGGAGTAAATGAGAAAACAAAGAAGAAAGAAGATTGATTTTTGTTTTTGTTTTAGCCCTCTTAATAAAAGAGTCATTCCTAAATGACTAGTGGCAATTATTTTTCCTTTCCAAACTAATGACAATATAGCTGGAAATCCCCATTTAAATGTGGCAAATGTAACTATAATAATCTGCCCCCCATAAGAGTATTTCTCTCTCTAAAAAAATAAGTTGACACAGGTCTTGCCATGTAGATCCAAAGTCCATTAGCACCTCTTCTGCATTTTCTGACAGATCATCTCTGCCACCTTCACAGTTTGCTCACATTAAAGACCTTGATTCTGAAAAGTGAAAGGCAAATTCACTGTCTTCACATTAGTGTTGGGAATGTGAATGCACCAGAAATTTTGAAATAGCCTAATGTCTTTTTCAAGGGTCCTCTGATAACAGGCCACTTCTAGAAAACAGGCCACTTCTGCTCTTTAATAGATGGAAGCATGTCAGTCAAGAAACAAAACAAAAAAAGGTAAAAAATCAAAATCAAAGAAAACAAGAAAAACTGTTGTGGCACCTTAAAAACCTACATTTTAATGTACATATTTGTGAATCAAGTTCAGTTCCTTAGAACACGAAAGCTCACATTAAATATAGCAGTTGGTCTTTAAGATACCATAATGTTTTTGCCAGTGGCGTAGGGTGGGTTTCAGCTGCCCAGGCCAAACTCACCCCCCCACACACACCTAGGCTCGCCACCCTCCACTCAAAACGAAATGAAAATCCTACCTCGGTGGGGACCAGGGGATGCTTTTTCCTCCTCCTCCACCTTTGTCATCCTCTTCTTCAGGCTTCCTGTAATGGCCAGCTTGTGGTGCCAGGTGGTGCTGCGCAGGGCCCAGGGCCGCCCTTGGTCCCGGGTCGAGACCCAGAGGCTGAGGAGGCATGGCAGAAGCCCAGCAAAGAGCCTGACATCACCGTCCCAGGTGCACACCACCCCATCTCTGAGCCCAGCAGCGGCAGCTCCACCTTCAGCAGCAACGGCGTGCAGGAGGGCGGGAAATGAGGCCGGTGGTCATTGTGGCCCACAGCCAGAGCAGCACCAGCCAGGCCTTGTGGGGGGTGTCCTTGGTAACATAGTAGAATGTAGAAGGCTACCCCTTCAAAAACTAAAACAGATGGAGGCCAATTGAAACGGACATATTTCATAACTTGACTACTGCATTGTGCTCTACAAAGTTCTGCCCTTGAAAACAGTCTGCACATTTTAGTTGATTTGGCACATAGATGTTTGGCTGTTGCCCAAGGTCAGCTGCTGAAGTTCAGGTACCTCTCCTTTTAAAGAAGCTCAAGTGATGACTCAAAACATGCATCCTGCAAATTGTTCATAGGAGTGTATTAGGGGGAAAGGTGTGTATGAAATGTACGTGTTAGGGAAGGATATGTAAAAAGTGTGCCTGCTGGAAAATATGTAACCTAAATAAATGCAATCTAGGTGTTTAAATTCTAAGTAGAAAACCATGTGAAATCAGGACAAAACAGATTGACGGCAGAATTAAATCAAACTCTCACATTGAAAAGTTGCAGCTCTTAGTGGCTCTGATACCTTCTCTGCCCTTTCTATCTTGAGATTCTGCAGGTCTAACCTTAGATCTTCTGGATTCAGAGTGTGTTTATCTTCTACTGACCTATGTCCTCTACCAGGCACAAGCCCTTTGCCACTGTGATGTCTCCATCATGGAACTGTCCCAGAAGGCTTTTTGGATTAGATCTCATTTAACCTGTAGAATTCAGGTAGAATTCAGGCTATTTTTTATTTTTTTAAAAAAATTCTTCTGGTCTGTTAGAACTGAAAGATTGAACATTTATTACTGCTTTTCCAGTTGCGCAAGAAATGATAGTGATGCAAGTTAGCCCATGTTTTAAGAGGAAAATGTTAAATGGCTCTGTCTTAAGTGCTTAATAGCCGGAGATGAGTGGGAACACCTTGGAACAATCTCTATGCTGAAGTTGTATACCATGCTATTTTTGTACTCATACTACTCTCAAAAGTTCCACCCTGTGATCTGTGCTGCTATCATGGAACTGAAAATTATTACAAGATGGGCCTTGGTAGACAGGAAACTCATGACCTGAAGGGTTCTAATGTAATTGATTCCTGGAGAATTGGGGTGTCAGGAAGATGCTGCAATATTTCTTAGATTATCAAGCCATTTGTTTCCATTTATTGTATGTTAGAGTTATGAATTTTGCAACCAACATGCCTTAGGTAGTTGGAAGTAAGCAATCAATACTTCCCTTTAACAAGTCACTGTGATGGCCTCCAACTTTTTTAATCTCTCCCTCCACCCACCCACCTCCACCCTAAAAATATTTCTGATTTTCTTGAATGCCTGTAGCATTTCTATCCACTAGGTTTTAAAAAGAAACAAAACCTATAACGTTTTAAAATGAGAAAAGTATCATAGGATCCCCCTTCTTCATTTCTGATCATTTTAAGTTATTAGTAACTCAGGGTAATATTTTCTGCAAGCAGGCAAGCATTGGTCTGCAACATTTTAAGCTTTAAGTAGTTTGTACCAACAAGAGCACTTTTTCCAATGCAGTCCCCTCAAGACGCGTTGGACCTTCAGTACCCATCATGATAGTCTGGGATACCTGGGAGGCATTATGTTGGAGAAGATTGTCTCAGCTAGTTTTCTGGTTCACTGTTTGGATCCAAAATGGTTGGAAGATGAGTCAGTGCATGCTAGACTAAGTGTAAGGCTGGTCTTATCTGAACCATAGTCTGAAAGTATGTATATTTTGTAGCTTCCCATTATGTCCTGAAGCTCAGGTTTAGAATCAGAGCTGTCAAAATCAGAAAATATCAAAGCTAGATCCTTAAATACAGCAGAAAGAGAAAGTTTTTCAGTTCTCCTGATTATGAAAGAAGCTCTTACCCTCAACGAACTTCTGTATATCAATTGCTAAAAATCACAAGTGAGTGTGGTACCATGGTATTCATGTCCTGATGATTGACTTCCTATGTGCAACTAATATGGTATGTGTCATCAAGTTGCTTCCAATTTACTTGGCCCAAATAGTATTTCCAAGGTATGTGAGATGTTCAAAGAGCAATTTACAGTTGCTATCCACAGAGCGTTTCTATGGCCAAGTGAAGATTTTAGCCCTTATCCTAAGTCTTAGTCTAACACTCTATGCAACACATATCTAATGCTGCTTTTTGTACAGTATTTTGGACTACAAAAGCAATTGGATCTATCCAGCATGGCTGTTTTCAAGTAGTCTCACCTGGATTTATGTACCTGTTGGCTTTATATTGCCTGTAGTATGATGTCAGCCAATCACAGAAGCTGTTAGGGCATAGTTTTATTTCCATGTGAGTCTAATGATAGCTCTGAGGCTTTACTGTGTTTATTCCCAACACTGGAGAGATATAATTCATAGCTGTCCTGTGGATTCTTATGGATAGAAAGTAGGATGAAAGTGTTATTTATGCAAAATGAATGAATTTATGTCCTCATTCCCATCTGTTGACATTCTTCACATAAATACATCACCTGTTAAGTGGTGACATTTGGGTGCTATGGAGAAACCTTACCTAGACCACCTGAGAACAAGCAAAGTGTTACCAAGCCTGCTGGAAAGCTCCATCTCTTTGAACTGAAACTGTCTATGTAGGCCTGTCTCTTTACGAATGTGCAGCTTTCCATGATGTTGATGTATCTCAGCTTATATTTTACTCTTGGAACATTTCTCTGTGAAATGGTACAGAGGAAAGGGACACAGGTGCTGGATTCCATGGACAGCTGTGATAGCCAAGCATTCTCTCATGCCTACCAGAAGTTCCCTACTATGTCACACATCAAATAATGGATAGAGGCTCCCTTGTACTTTGCCATAAAAGAGAGAGTAACTTTCAACTGTCAGGATGCAGGTGGAAAATAGCTGAATCTATGGTCTTGGAACTATTTGATGGTTAAATGTGAGACAATATGAATATTCTTATTTTGAAGCTGTCCATTCCCATCTGTTATCCCATTTTGCCTCTATACAGTATAGTCTTTTGTATTTTGCACATTTGATTTGTTTGGTTTTTACACCTCTGAACCTTTTTATATGGATGATCTATATGTTGTATATGCTGTCACCACAGAAGCTGGGATGTTTGTCTATAGGTCACTCATGTCAACATGCCAGGTCACGCGGTATGTGTCTTCCTGCAAATTTGGTCTGGCTATGAGCCTAGGTTCTGTGTCCCATGGTTCTTAGTTGCTCCAGATGTCTGAATCAGTGTAACATCATCTGTGGTTGCACATATGGATTTTAGCTTTCCTGTTTGTCACTTGGGAACTCTTGTCCTTCTGCTCTATTTAGTGCATATGGCATACAATTCTTCTAATCCAGCTGTTTTAATTGTGTTGAATGGTTTCATTTGGTTGTTTTTGAAACATGCCATGTATTTCATTGCTTTTAAATATTGTAAAATTCTTGTATTTTAATTATATTTTTCTATTTAAAACATTGTAAGTTGCTTTGAGTATTGGGAAAAAGTTAGGGTATAAATATAAGGAAGTAAGAAAGGAATGTAGTTAAATTGGCTGGCTGGCTGAATGAATGAATGAAATGAATGAACCTTTGTTCATCTGGTGCAAAAATGTTCAACTTTGCTTTGAATGGCATGCCTTGGACATGTCTTGACTCCTATGTTTTGAGCACTCTTAATGGATTCCAACTTAGAATTGTTTCCAGTTTTGAGATTTTAGCAGAATGACCCATCTTCAAAATGCTACTCTAGGAAGTATTTAAAACACAAGAAATGGCAAAATATTTTTTATTGTTATGCAGTAACAGGTTGTTTCTAAATTATGGCAACCTTATAAATTAATGACCTCCAAAAAGTTGCATGCTCAGGTCTTGTGAATTGGAAACCAAAGATTCCTGTGCTAAGTCAATCCATTTCAAGTCCAGTCTTCTTTATTTTTCCTATTGCCCTCCACTTTTCCTAATATTATTGGCTTTTCTGCTAACTGTCTTTCTGCCCAAGATATCAGGTCTGTCCAGCTCATTTGCTTAAGGGCCAGCCATTTTCTGAGTGAATTATTAGAGCTGGGCTCTAGGTCAGATGTCCCCTTTACTGGTACTACAGGCTTCTCATTTTCCCAGATAGTGTCCCTGTTACTATTGGACTCTTAGCTTCTGATACTTCTGCTCACAAAATTTGAGGGCTTCACAGAGACACGGCCAGTCAATGAGATGGCATGATACAGAGGGATACTATCTTTCTTCTCAAAAGCATTCTTAAAAATTATTTTATAACTGTAATGACAGAGATATAAATAGATGGCTGGAAACTACTATATGTACTTTTTAAAATGGGAAGGAGTTGGATGGAAGGTTTCGTGCAGGATACCAACCATTTTATTGCCCATGCTTTCTCCCACTCTTTGTTGCTTCTTTTCTTTATCCAGTCTGTCTGACTGTGCTTTAGCTGTGCAGTTAAGCCTTTCTGTTCATACATTCCTGTCAAGAACTTTTGATAAGCTTAGATGTCCAGCGAACAAGAGGTGGTTAGCAGACATTGGCCCACTATTTGTAGAGAGTGATGCACTGTAAGACTGAAGTAATGTAGTTGTTATTGTTCGACATTTTTTAGGTGTACTATTGTTTCTGTGAAGCTTCTGTCCCTGTATATATTTCCAAAAATCTCTTGATGCTTGAAGGTCTGGTCTACATATTGGCAGTGGAGCATAATGGAAGAAACCATCATGCCAGTTAATATACTGCCAAGTGTCATATACCTCCTGAAGGTTGTTCATGCATTGACATAGAAATTTATGATAATTTTAATAGTGAAATAATTGATTTGTAAATGCAAATGGCCTTCAGCCTTTCCTTTATACCATGCTGTTGCTATTGTCCTAGTTCAGGGATTCTCAACGTTTTTGCACTGTGGGCCAGACCACACCCACTCAGACAGCTGAGCGAGCCAGACACGTGGTTCCCCCAAAATAAATGCTGCTGTAAAATGTGTCCACGGCTGTTGTAAACATGTTTATGATAACCATGGGTGCATTTACAACATGCTTTTGGCTGTTTTTGCCGTTTCTGGTAGTGGTGGTGGAAGCAAGGGCAGCAGGCCTCATGAAATGGCACCTTGGGCCATTGGCTATGAATCACTGTCCTAGTTGGTAGAAATAAGCAATAGCTTGAACTAAAGTGGGCAAAAATCTTGGAGTGATCTTTTCATAACCTATAAAATGCTGCAGCACATGGCTTGCGGTAGCAGCAAGTCATTATATCTTTCTATTACAATTGGCACTTTGGTTCTCTTTTACATATCTACCATTTCATGGACTCTTGCTTGTGAATTGTTTAATAACCTCGCGGCACATTTTGCGCTCATTTTCACCCCTGAATATGTTGTAAATGAGTGCTATACCATGTTATAATTTTTATTATTATGTATAATAGCTGTGCTCCTATTATTGTATTTGAATTGTCTGTTTTCCTGTGAACAGCTTTGCACACAATGAATTGGTGGTAGAGATAATATATGAATAAACTGACTTGCTCTGTATCTCCTGCACAATACAGTGGCCAGAAATATCTCATTAGAAATACATTATGTTAAGGGACTACTTTCCATACCCCATCCCCATTACACAAGGGAAACAGGTTCTTCAGAATGATGCGAAAGAGAAATGGTTGTGATATTAACTGATGACAAGTTTTAACCACCTTTGTAACTTGTGGGGTTTTGCTGTAATGGAAAGCAATGTGTGTATTGCCATATATCATAATATACCCTACAGTCTTCTGCTCCCACAAAAGAAAATACGCAAGGTACAGCTGTCTGACAGCATCCAATCCTGCACTTTTCATCACTCATGAAAGCTATCCTCAGTCATGATCTTCTGAATGTTATCACTTGTTCCTGATTTTTGACATGCAGAAAAGATTGTCGCTGCTGCCCTTTTAATGTTTTCTTTCTCAAACCGCCTAATCCTTAACAATCCTTTGTGTATCTGAGCTGAAAACTACACTGTAAGTAGGGCCAGTGGGTAGCATCCGTTAGTGAAAATGTAACAAGAAAGTAAGCAAAGTAGAAATAAAATGATAGAGCATAACATATTGAGTGTCCTTGCTTAATGGAAAAGCACAAATAGGTGACATTTCCCTCTTTTGGATAAAAATAAATTTGACTCCCATGGGGACTGAAGAGCTTTCAAATGTTGTATGTAAGGGTCCAAACAACTCTTTCTTGCCCCATTTAATTAGAAAATTCCCTCTTCTTGAGCCAGAGGAATATTGTTCTTATTATGAGCTATCAAGTCAATACAGGTACTGGCTATAATGGCCCTAATAGGGCTTTCAAAATATTTATTTATTTATTTTGACTTATTTAACCACTTCATCACCAAGGTGACTCCAGGCTGTTTATAATGCAAGAAACCACACTGACATAAAAACACTCCAGCATACAATACGCATAAATAAAACATCTTAATACTCTAAAATCTAAAAATCTTTAAAATCTTTAAAATCTTTAAAATCTTTAAAATCTCAATCTAAAAACCAGATGGTAGAGTTGACTGATAATCATATGAGCCATTGGAAAGTGGGTTAGGTCCAGTAGAAGCACCCCACACCCGCTGGGCCAACCATGTCTTTATATCTCTCCTAAAGGCCAACAATTCTGGTTGGAGATGGAGGTCAGTTGGCAGGAGGTTCTAAAGGGCCGGAGCGGATACCGAAAAGGCCTTTTGTCTAGTGCTGGAGAGGGATTGGTACATGTAGAGAGCCCCTCCAGTCCACTCTAGTGAGCTATTTAAGAAGTGGTTCTGTCAGTTCTACATAAGCCCAGTAAGTTTCCATTGATGAATGAAACGTAGGCTTCTTCAGTCCTAGGTTTGTCACTCTATCAATTGCACCACACTAGAGGAATTTTAGAAACATCAAATAAAATACAGTACTGTCTTTTTCTTTCTTCACCATACATGCACAGATGAGGAAAGTGTGGTTTTCCAGAGCACAGCTTTGGGGGGGGGGGGGGATTTTAGTGTCACTCTCAGAATTCTCCAGCCATCATGGTTAATACTGAAGGATAATGAGAACTGAGTTCCAAGAGTATTTAGAGCAGGGGGTGGTCAATCTTTGTGCTCCTGCTGTTATTGGAGTTCAATTCCCAGAAGCCCAAGTCAACACACCTGCTGATCAGGTCTTCTGGGAATTGAAGTCAAAGAACAGCAGGAACACCAAGGTTGGCCATCCCTGATTTAGAGGATCATATACATATTTAAAAGTTTTGTCACTTTGCCCCCTATTCCTGGCTGCAATATTTTCCATTGTATATGTTTCATTCTGCATGACTTCTGGACAGACAAGAGAGGTCCTGGGACAAAACACATTGGACAGCAGAACTGTCTTAGATAGTTCAAGGCCTCTTCAGAGGTGGACCAGAGTTGTATCAGAACCAACTATCTACTATGTTTCCACAACAAACCCAGGCTTCTCCATCAGCCTTTGCTATCTTTTCTTCTCTTTACTTTTTTGACCTTCTTGCTGTGTTTTCTGATATGTCACTACAGAATGAGCAAGATTCTTGGAAGCCTTTCTACCTATCTTTAGCCTACATCTATACTGATCAGTGCTGGGATTATGCGGGTTCATCCCAGTTTGCCAGAACAGGTAGCAGAAATTCCGGCTGGCCCTGCCCACCCAAGTTTTGAAATAAAGTAGTCCTAATTCAGATGCAATGCAGGGCTTTACCCCTGGCCACACCAATGCAGGGCTTTACCCCTGGCCCACAGAGTAGGTAGTAAAAAAATTTGAATCCCACCACTGCTGATAATCAACCAAAAGCCACTGCATTGGACTGAGTTGCAGATGCTTTTGGCTATTATCATGCCTGCCAGCCAAACAACCGGAAGACTTCCAACAAACCAGATGCCCAGTAGCCACTGATGCTTAAAAAAGTTGACTTAGCAGCTGCTTACACAGCTTGCTGAGAAGGACAAGAAGCATGTTTCTCCTCATTGCTATTTCCAACTTTCAGCCACCCCACTGCAGAGATAGTAAAGTATGAATTTGCCCCCATCTGGAATTGTGCTTGCTCTGTGGGCATGCAACCTCATCCCCCATTGTGGATTCATAAGAAAATTGTGAGAACCTAAATGAGGAATTAAGCTCCTTGTCTTACTCTCTGCAAGAAATGAGGACATGAGAAATCTCAAGCAACTCTCAGATTTCTCACTTGAGGGATCAATTGGAGGCAGTCAATGGGATAAGCTATTTTTCAGGTATCCTTCATGCAGTGGTGGGATGTCAATTTTTTTACTACCCCACCGTGATATCATCACAGTGTGGGCAGAGTTAACATCATGATGTCATGATGTGGGCGAAGCCAAAGAAAAAATAATAAAAAATAATAATAAAACAAAAATAAGCACACACACACCCTCAACCCACCCACCCACAACACAAACCCGTAAGTAAGTAAGTAAGTAAGTAAGTAAGTAAGTAAATAAATAAATAAATAAATAAATAAATAAATAAAAATTACATTAAAATACACCCACCGACGCACCCACCCCAAACATAAATCAACTCCCCATGCCCCCCCACCCCAAACACACCTGTTAGTATACCTGTTAGTATAAGTGTCTGGACAGCACCATGTTGCAAGATGGATATGGTCATTGTACCGGTTCTCTAGGATAATATGCCTTAATGTAAATTTAAAACAGCTGTACCTCCTTAAGGGTTCTCCAATTAGAACAGCAATTGGAACAGCACAGGTGTAGCTTATTCATGAGGTAACTCCAAGACTTTGCTTAAAAACCCCAAGCCAGGCCGCTAGGCCTTTTTAGGAACTGTGGTAGTATGTCACTATAGGTAAAGGTATTAAATACACATTAAAATACACACAGACACACCACATCCAAAGGTGAGTCACTTACCCTGGGGAGATTCAGGCTATAGGGAGCTTCAGGCTAGCAGCTTCTCTTCCTCCTCCCCACTTGGGAGGACAGCAAGGAGATTGTGCATATGCGCCAAGGACTGTAGGCGTGCATCCACACCAAGTGTTTGGCGTGCATGCGCAGTGGGGGAACCAGTGAAAAGGTAAGCCCTGAAAGAGGTCCCCCCCCCCCAAAAAAAAAAAGCTACTACCAGTTCTCCGGGACGCTGGGAAAATTTACTACCGGTTCTGGCAAGCTGGTGAGAACCTGTTACAACCCCTCACTGCCTTCATGTTATTTCCCATGGTAAATGATACTAGGCCAGCTTTCCTTACTCTAGTGCTTTCTGGATGGTAGTACTGGTGAGAATGACAGAAATTTAATTCAAGAGATAAGGAGGGGACGAATCTGGGAAAAGCTTCACTTATAAAAATGGTCAAAGGTTTCTTTTTCACCATAGGGAATTATCTGGATCAGGAAGTCTCAACCTGTGACACACAGCACCATTTCAGTTGGCCCCACCACCACCACCACCACACCAGGAAGTGACATGTGGTGGAGGAAGGCCAAAATCGCTGTCTGGTTCCTGAAGCTGTCTGAGGGAGCATGATCTGGCCCCAACTTATTGGTTCTTCAGCCAGACCCTAATAGACTCTATGACATAGAGGAAGCCGTTGTTTATTCCCAAATAAGAATTGTAAGAGTTACTTTAATTCTAGAAAGTTTCTCTCTCAGTTGAAGTTTTATCAGTGCTTTGTAAGTCTTTTCTCAGAGCCATGCAAGTTCCCATCAACTTGGGGAGAATGCTGAGAACTGCCCTCATAGCTTGAATGTCAAGCAAGACTGCAGTCTGACAGTTAGATCTAAGTTTGGTATAAGTTAGCAGGAGGTGTTCAGCTCCATTTGTTGTATTGGCTCTGGAATATAACTTTGACTTTTATGTTCGCTTAAATTTCTAGACAGAGTTAGCCATGTTTCACGCTGTTTGTTTTCCCCATGGTGAATCTCTATAAAACGTTAGGCACTGCAGCTTTTCTATATGAAGTATTTTTGGTTTTTGAATGTGTTGTTAGGTTATAACAAAGAAGAAAAGATCCAATTCTTGTACTTGGCTCTGCTTGATACAAGAGTTTGTGTGCACATAACACAACCTTAGCAAGACCTTCAGAATGGGAAAGGCTTGTGATCTTCCCAACAAGTACAATATCATACAGTTACAGAGTTAGAAGCAACTTTGAGGGTCATGCAGTTCAACCTACTGTCAGTGCTGCCATCAAGGGCAAAAGCACCTCTGGCAGATGACCTTCCACTTCTATTTAAAAATGTCCAACTTGATGACCGGAAGGTTGGCAGGTCAGGAGTTGGAGATCTGAGTACTGCATGACAGAGTGAACTCCTGTCTTCTGTCCTAGCTCCTGCCAACCTAGCAGTTCAAAATCAAGAAATTGCTAGTAGATAAATAGGTACCACTTCGATGGGAAGGTAAACAGCATTCCATGCACTCCAGCTTCTAGTCATGCCTGCCACATGTCCACAGAAATGTCTGTAAAACACAGGCAGTGTTGGCTCTTTGGCTATAAAGATGAGCACTGAACCCTAAGTGTCAATTACGACTGGCTTCTGAGCAAGGGTGACCTTTACCTTTATCTATAGGTTTCAAGGGTAGAGTATCACACAAGTTTTGCCTTCCCTGTGGGATCCTTGTAATATACAGGTGGTGTGTGTGTGTTTTCAGTTCAGAGCTATGCAGCTGGTTGCTGGTCTTTTCTTAGTGAATGCCTGCCAGTAATTTGTTTACATTGCTGTTTTATTTGCAGAATAATGAAAATATAACTGGCCGAAGGTGGAAATATGGATATTAATTTTTTAATAGAGTATGCAGAGTTGTAAAAGAAAGGGAATAAAAGGAAAAGGAGCTCTAGATGAGGGCTCTTCCACGATAATTAAAAATTATAAAGTCATTACTCCAGCTTGCTTTTGGAATTGCCGAGTGAATTAAACAGTTTGTTGTTGGTGCAAACGCCTGTGCGGATTTTCCTCATTGAAATTCTGCATTGTCAAAATGGGAACGGAATGCATACACAATGACTAATTTGATTTCAAACTTTGCCTTTGCTTTAGGCCTTATCTCCCTTCACAACAGAGCTCATCTTGGAGGGGCATAAGAAATGATATATAGCTGCTAATATGAGGGACTTAACACACAAATACTTAGACATGCACTGCTAAAAAACCCTAGCAATATATTTATATAAAGTGAAATCTTTATGTATCTGTATTTTGAGAAGGAAAAGACCTTTGGGGAATTAGAGCTCTCGTGTACCATAAAATGCTGTTATAATGAAAAATGCTACCTTTTATGGCATTACTACAGTGTTAAGCACTGGCATTTATCTGTAAATGTTAATCTTTAATCTTTATAAATTGCATGCTGAAGGAATAGTAAGTCTGTAAAAACACACTTGTCTTTGAACCTTGCAGGGATAAAGTTATAATGGTTTTGGCTGTTGTCCAGGCCTTTTCCATGTGGCAGCATTAGACTGTTTAGAAGGATTGGCTTGTTTTATTCTGCGTTTTACAAGGAAGAAAACAAATGAGGAATTGTTTCCTTGGTTGGTTTGTCTTCTGGTGAGAAGCCACTTTCCACTGCAAAGGATTCTTGCCCTTTCCCATTTGACATAACTAGGGTGACCATATGTCCTCTTCTAGTGGGTGGGTTTTCCATTTTAAAGAGCTAACCTATTTGGCAAAACTGTAAGTAAGTGGCCACCCTCACCCACTCTGTGAATTTACTTGGCCATGCAAGGAAAGTAGAAGATTTGTAAACGGCTTCATATTGAGTAAGCCTTAGGAAATATCAGGCACAGGGCATTTCAGAGACTAATTAAACACTATGTCTTATTGATTTATTTCCCAAGCTGGCAACTGAATCACAATCTTGTGTAATATGATGAACAGTACTATATTTCCACTTAACCTATAGTCATAATTTCTAATTGTGCTATTTACATATATTAGTTTAAAGCAGGGGTGCCCAAACTATGGCCCATGGGCAGGATCTGGCCTCCGACACCAATCTATCCGGCCTGTGCTGTCCTCACCATTTCCAGAAGTGGAAGTAAAACGTCTGCACGCATGTGCAGAATGCTGTCATAGGCAGCATTCTGCACATGCACAGACACATTTTACTTCCGCGTGCGGCCATGGAAGCAGGGGCCGGATGAATTGGCATTGGGGGCCGGATCTGGCAGTGTTCTCTGCATTTTACTTCTGTTTCTGGTAGAAGGAACCATTTGACCAGCCATGCTGAACCATGTCAACGGCCCACAGCCTGAAAAGTTTGGGCACCTCTGGTTTCAGGTAGCATCAAGACCTTTTGTTGCTTCAGTCAAAGCAGAGATGGTATTTCTCCAGCTTCTAAAGCAAAGATATGTGGTACTCTAGACCAGTCAGGGTATTTTAGCACTTGAAGCTTTAAATCTCACAATTACCTTTCCCTCCTTCCTGGCAATAATACTGCAGAAGTAATAACTTAGATGACTAACAGTTTTCTGCCCTCTTCCGGTACCACAAATCTGCTGCCTGAAGTGCCTTGCCTCCCTTTGCCTAAGAGCTTTGAAGAACAGTATTACAAGGAGAGTTTGGCAGGGTTGTAACAAAGGTATAATAAAATTACATTTCAAAAATCATGCCACAAGTCATACAACATTGCTTTTGGGAATAGAAATAAACATTTTGAGACAGTTTTTTTATTATTTAAGGACATTTATAGGCATTTTAGAGTTGCTTTGAACAGAAATCATATATTTTATACCTTTATCTATCCTAAGGTACTCAAAGCAGTGGAAAGGTAATGCAAAATATGTGGAGTAATGTAATTAAGAACTATTTTTCTCCCCAGTATTTAGTGCAATTGATTACTTTTTTTGGACTTGGTAACAAGGTACATGAAAAATAATGTCATAAAATTATTTCCTGTGCTCTACCCTGTGCTCTATCACAGTACCCTGTGATAGCCCTGGCTCTGCTCAGTGTTGCCATAAGGCTGCATATTAGAGACAATTGTTATTAGTGAAAGATAAAGCTGGCTTCTGGAAAGCTGAGGCTGATATAAGGAACTGTTTCACTGTAGAAAATAAGAAGCCGTCTTATAGAAAGCTGGACAACAGTCTCTTTGACTTGATTCAGAGAAAGAGCTGAGTGAAGAATCTGGAGAGGTGACCTACATTTTGTCAGTTTATTCATATTCTCTCCCTCATCAAACAATCCAGGATATATTTTTAAATTGATCAATCTATTTATTTAATGGATTTTAAGCCACCTTAAAGGGTGAATTATCCTCTTAAAGCATTTCATAATTATCTGTAAAATAACAGTGTAAGATTACACACAACTGCAGAAATGACAGTCACTAACAGTTTGAAAAGATAGCAGCACATAGCTCAAATGCCTGCTACAGTCATATGAAAATTGCAGTTGCAGGTAAAGCATGAAAATAGTATCATCCAATTAAATACTTCTGCCGCCACTGGTCATCCTAAGGGTGAATGGATTAGGAAGCTGTCTAAGACAGGGGTTCCCAACCTTTTCAAGCTGGGGGCCAGGTCACACTCTCTCAGTCAGCTTCAAGGGCCGGATAGCCATTTTGCCCTGCCTGCATGATGGGGGTGGCCATTTTGTCCCAACAACTTCAAAGAGGGGATGGGCATTTTGTTTCTCAAATGCCCTTGGAAGGGGAGGGGGCATGAAATGGTGCTGTAGGCCGGCTCTGGCTCCGGAGCCTTAGGTTGGGAACTCTTGATCTAAAGCCTTACTAATAATAATTTTGTGTCAGAAATTAGTCTGGGTTGAAAGGATTTTTGCGGGAGAAACTCCACTCAGGGAATGACCAAATGAGGTTTCTTTCATGTCCCCAAGAGCTGGGACAGAGACGGGCACTCAATCTTTCATGCATTACCCGGGTTTTGAACTGCCAAATTGCCGGCCTTCCAGCTAACAAGGCTAGCTTCCTAACCACTGAGCCACTTGCTTCTATGCAAAGGGTATTCTAGAGATAGGGTGCTACCAAGGGATAAGGCCTGTTATGGAGACTTACCAGTCTAACAGCTAGAGAGCAGGATGTAACATGACAGTCTGAAGATGTAATTCAGTATGCTCTTTGTATAGCTCAGCACATGGGATTTTATTAGGAACTTAATCAAATGTAATAGCATAGGATATAAACACACGGTCCTCACTTACCACCTGAGAGTAGGAATACATAAGACTGAGGGTGGCATGGGAGCAAACTGTTTTTGCTTTCATCAATATTTTGTAATTTCTTTTCCAGTCTTGAATTACCAGTCTAAAATGGTATTGCTATTTTATAAGTCAGTGGTGGTGAACTTATGGCACACATGCCAGAGGTGACACTTGGAGCCTTCTCTGTGGGCACTCATGCAGTCACCCCAGCATAGAGTTTGCCCTGCCCCTCTGCTGTGTTGGCACTTTGAGATAAATAAGTGGGTTTGGGTTGCAGTTTGGGCATTCAGTCTCTAAAAGGTTCACCATCACTGTTATAGAAATTGTTCCATTTGAGTGTTGGCATATATGAGAGACTATTGGACTGATTATCATATATGTGATTGTCAGTGAATTGGTGACTGTGTTCCAAACAACATATGCTCTTCTAGTAGTAATAGAAGTAGTATTTACCAATTACGTTTTATTTGGTGTGTGGAAGGTGTGCAGAAGAGGGGATAGTCTTATATGGCAAGTATATAACAAACTCTATATTTTGAGTGGAAATGTTGGGGGGTCGTCTTATACGCCCAGTCGTCTTATACGCCAGCAAATATGGTATTTGTAAGTAGGGGCATTCGTAAATTATGGTTTCTACCACCCCATAGCACTTGTGCACTCTCTGGGCTGTTCACAAGCTGATTAGTATTTTGCCACCAACATGCTGGGCTTTACCAACCTCAAAAGAATGGCCGGCTGAGTCACCCTTTAGCTTCATCAGGATCAAACTCAGATTGTGAACAGAGTTTTGGCTATAGGATAGCAGTTTTAAACCACTATGCAATAATGGCTCGATGATGATGATGATGATGATGATGATGATGATGATGATGATGATGATGATGATGATGATGATGATGATGATGATGATGATGATGATATTATATACATATTGCTGAAATAGTTTTAGCTACTAATCATATTCCTTACCTGTCTTTTATCTTTTTCCCCTCTAGGTAAGTCTGTCAACTCTTAATTCCTCTGGAAGCTTCCAGATTTTGCTGCATTTGCATCAAAAAATATCTGGAGAAGTCTCTACTTGGCTGTTCTATTTCTCTGCTTAGTGAAAGACTGAGGAAAAGTAAGAGAGATCTAGTACTTCCATGTGGTTTGGATTTACTTTTGGGTGTGTTTGTGATCTGTCTGTGTTGCTATCTGTTTAAATTGTAATCAGCGTTATGCCATTGAGATTGTTGATGTTCTGTACAATTTATGAAGCCAGGTTTTAAACTGGCATCCTGGCTGTTTTCCTTTTTACACGCCTGGGTGTAACAAATGCAATGTGTGATTTTACATTCAGTACATTATCCAATTTCAGTCTTAACCCTTTGCAGTTGTGTCTTTGTGTGTGCCCATCAGTGCTTTTCCATAAGATTAAGGTAGTCATCAAAGTCTTTGAAGGGGGAGGATTCTGAAATCAGCCCTGCCTATTGAATTTACCAAATCTGTTTTTAGAATATTATGCTGAAGCTAACATTAATGAACTAACTCACAGCATTATGATCTTGGAAATTGAGAATGCTGCTTTTTGTAACTAGAATATCCAGGATCAACAAGCCAGTAACCATAATGGGTGGCTTCATTTTGGCAGTCCAGGGTTTTCGAGTAATGGCTACAAAAGCACAATATCCTATATTCATAAATTGGAGGGTTTTTTTTAAAAAAAGATCTAAATATGAATATTTATGATAATATCCTGAGCATACTTGTATAGTTTGGGGGGGTCTCTCTCTTGCTTCCCAGTGTGCCAGGCATACAGTTGAATGGGATTCCAGTATTCTTTCATTGATTGTGTCTTTGCCTCTTTTCAGTTCATGTGTATTACTTTGGAGAAGGTTGTTTGTTTGAGGTGTTTGTTTTGAAATGCCCTATAAGGAAACAACTAAGAAATAAATGCACCAGTTCAGCTGCGTACTGTTCTTGTGTCAATGTGGTGAACGTATTAGAATAATGACCTGAATTGCTACTACAAACATAATTACATTGATTTTTTTTCCTGATGGCTATAAGCAATGACATTTCCCTTGATCTCTGAGCAGAGTTAGTTATAAAACACATGCTCCATTTTTGTATTCACACTCTGCGTTCTCATCGCTTTGTCTTTTACTCCCCGAGGGCTTGATTTAGAAGAAGTGTCTGATTTAATGGGGGAGAAAAAGATGAAACAACAGAGGCAGTAACGGTTCAAAGCTTTTGTAATGTACAACCAGAGATAGGTGGGTTTTTTTTAATTGTACGGCTTACAATCGTTGTCTTGTACTTCAATATTTTTCTTAGCAAAGACAACCGTGGGGTAATGTCCACCCAAAACAGCCTTCTACATACAGTGCACCATCATTTAGTCGGTTTCATTGCAGCTACTAAGTGGTGAAGAAAACACACCAAACTAATTTGATTTACTATGTTCCACTTTAAAAGTTCTCATCAAGGTAGCAGAGCAAAAAAGTTTCTCAACTAAAAAGGCAGTACCTAAATGTGTCAAAACAGGAAATAGCAATTTTCACCACCAGCACTTCTGTGTAACTTGCAAAGCCAAAAAAACTAATAAAGTACACACAACAGGTGTACTTTAAAGGGCTGTTCTTTCATTTGTTGTTTGAATATATTTTAAGCAGTTTCAACAAAGGTACATTACACTGCACAACAACGATTTTTCTACTGGGAATAACACAAGTGATTTACATGATATCAAGTGAACAGATTCCACATCTGAACTCAGAATTTGCCTATTATGTACAGATTTTAAGGTGTGCTATAGCTGTTCAAATGGTTGGTAATTGGGTAATGTATTTTTACGTGGGAACATTATAACAATTGCATCTACCACTGTGCCTGCTGCCGCCTCAGCTGAATCATCTCCCCTGGTGGCATGCATGTTCCAGCAGTGGATGGGCATGTCTGGGCAAGTCAGTGAGCTAATGTCAGAAATAGGTATATAAGATGGACCAAGGGCTTGTCTCTATTGAGAAACCATTTTATTGTATAGTACAGCTAGGCCATTGTGAGTCTATTTTGAGTGAAAGATGAACAGCTGCAGTTGTGTTAATAAACTGGACAATTTTTGCTACATTTGTGGTAAATATATCCTGCGTGATCAATGCAAAAACCTAGCCAAGAGGGTGAGATTTGCTAACATGATCCTGACGTCCTAGGCAGAATTGGATTTCAGATTTGGATTCAGTGCACTTGATTTAGTATAAAACACATGGATTAGACCAAGTAGCAGAAACTATTTTTTGTGATGCAGTGTTAGCAATCCAGAGTCAAAGGGCTTTGACCAGGAATCATATAGCAAAAAAATGCTGGCTCACTATATCACTTTCTGTTTAAAGGTGTGGACTATAAACTGGACCTATAGAGATGATTAAGTTCCTCACTCTTTTTGTTTCAGGGTATTTTGAAATGATGAGCAGTTTTTAAGCCCCATGAGATCCTCACATTCAGTGTGGGAATGAGACAGGGGACTCATTCGCCTTCCAGTGTGGACCCCACAATTGTGCAAAATGTCTATGCACAAGATTGGTGTCCTTTGACGAGCAAAGCACATGCATGTAGCAAGCACACAAGGTTGTTTAGGAAAGTGTAATGCATTAGTGAGACAAAGCAGCAGCTGTCACAGTTTTGCATAATTTGTGCTATTTGCAAAACATCATTTTGTCAACTGAAAAAACTCGCTCTGACACAGACAGGAGGCATCTTGCACTTGTACAAATAAGGAGGGAGTGGGATTTATTTATTTATTTACATTTTTATACTGCCCTTCTCGCCGGAGCGACCCATGTAAGAATGAGACAACCAAGGGTACAATCTCTACTATACTTTTTTTTATTCATTTATATTTATTTTTACTTGCATTTGTACCGAGCCCTTTTGATGCAAGCACCACTTGAGGCAGCTTACAATATATAAAAATATACAACACACAGCATAAAATATATGTAAGAAATCAGATTAAAATCATTTAATAATAACCTATAATAAATCAAAGAGACAAGACATAGACAGAGAGCAGAAACATTTGCATAGCATGCGGAATCCTCCAGCCTTGTAGAATCATGTGACACCAGGGGCTAATCCGGTGTGTTTGTGTCACATAAAACACCTTGATCTTTTGTCATATAATCTTAGATTATCATGGTTTAATGTACGTTCTGTAGCCTCTTTTCTTGGTACTATAGATGATAGTCTAATTTTCCTGATGGGCAGAAATTTCAGCACCATTTTGGTGGCTGTCACCATGGGAAAAGGATTCTTCAATTACTCTTCATGGTGACCATCTTGGATTTTCAGTTTGGGAATAGAGTTAGAGGAATGTTATATTTTTCTCTCATGCCTTGGAAGATGGCTGCAAAGTGAAGCACTGAAATAAGAGGCTATGCTGCCTGTGGCACAGAATCAAAATGGTGCTCTTCTGCTTGTGGTAAAAATATAATGCTAGGTCATTGATCATTAGTTGCCCTCAATAGTGCCTCAGAATTTACCACCTGAGGCTACATGTTTTGACCACCTTTATGGTAAATCTGTCTCATTGGCAATTACTTCACCAGAATCTACTTTAATTAACTATTGTGTTAATACAGAGTTGTTGGAATTGCCCATATTTTATTTATATACTGTACTTGCTTTCTAACAGAAAGCCTTTGAATTGCTTATGGCATTTATGTAATGGAGGTACACTAGTACTCCGGATAACGTTATGACTTGGTTCCAGAAGTCATGTTGTTATCCGGTTTTTAGCGTTGTCCGGGGTATACACCAAACAACGCTAAAAAGCATCGGGCACGTTGGTGCGCGTGTCAAAGGCGGTTTGGGGAGCATACGGAGATTTTCTCCATATCCTCCCCAAGCTGCTTTTGACAGGCGTGCGCTTGCACGATGTTTGGAAAGGGTATGGGGGACCATACCCTTTCCAAACATCGGGCGCGTTGGCACACGCGTGTCAAAGGCGGTTTGGGGAACATATGGAGATTTTCTCCATATCCTCCCCAAGCCGCTTTTGACAGGTGCACGCTTGCATGATGTTTTGAAAGGATATGGGGGACCATACCCTTTCCAAACATCGGGTGCGTTGGCGCGTGCGTGTCAAAGGCGGTTTGGGGAGCTCCATATGCTCCCCAAGCCGCGTTTGACAGGCGCACGCCTGCACAATGTTTGGAAAGGGTATGGGGGACCATACCCTTTCCAAACATTGTGCGGGCGGGCCCTGGGGTGTGTGTGTTGGATTGGGTAGATGTTCTACCAAGCCAACCGGTCCCCCTCCACACGATTGTTCCGGAAAATGCTAAAAATAGCGTTATTCGATACAAGATTTTTCCAAAAATCTTGTAATGTTATGCAGTTTTAGTGCTATACGGTACAATCGTTATCCGGGGTATTACTGTACTACTAGCCATCAATTTATAGCAATAAAAAATAAAACCAACCCAATTTCTTCTGGTGCATCTGCTTGCCTTTCTCTCTCTTGGAATCCTTTCCACAAGGCAATGGGTGCAAAATGGACCCATGACAAAAGAGGTAACATATGGTTGGATGGGAGCAGATATATGGTACCCTCTCCAACTGCTTGCTCAAGACACATTAGCTGTTTAAGGCAGCAGCAACCACCACTGGCCCTACAAAGTAAATGTTCATAATTCCTTAGTCCTTTGAAATTATTTTTGGCTCTAGAGGCTGGAAGTTACACAACTGACTCTTCTGTTGTAATGGCCTTTGGCTGTGGGAATTTCTTGGGCCTTTCCTCCCACCTGGCAATGGAAATGTAAAAAACAACAGCAGCAACAACTAGCAATTTGTTGCCCTTTTATGCCACTCAGAGTTTCAGGGTTGGATTGCTGTACTTACTAGAACAGTTGGAATGTCTGGTGCTAGCTGACCAGTGAGACATTAAAGCAGGTGGGCATCTGGTATTGCTTCTATCTGATTTTTTCTCTACCCTGTTCGTTTCTACCTGGCAAGTTGTCTCCTGCCCAGACTTTACTCTTCATGGGGTTGATATGTTTGACCCCATCCAGCTTACATTGATTCATAGATCTTACCTTGCAGGTTCCTGCTCAATATTATTCCTTAGAGCATCAGATTTTCCTTTCACCATCAGGTACACAACCACAGCTGAGTATTCTTTCTGCTTTGGACCAGCCACTTCACTCTTTCTGGGGCTACTTGTACTTTCCCTCCACTCTTCCCTAGTAGCACATTGCACACTTTCTGACTTGAGGGGCTCATGTTTGGGCATCATATCTTTTGGCCTGTCGATACTTTCCATGGGGTTTACTTGGCAGGGATACTGGAGTGGGTTGTCTGTTCCTCTCCAGTGGATCGTGTTTAGTCTGAGTTCTTCATTACGGTCTGTCCATCTTGTCTTGGCCCTATGTGGCATAGCCATAGTTTCATTGAACTGCAAAAGCCCCCTCACCTGGCAGGGCAACAATTCTTGGGGGTGGGTTCTATATCTAGAAAACTGCAAAGAAGTTGATATTGGAATTGACTTAATAGTATATAATTATTATTTGTTAGACATGAACAAAACAAATCCTTCAGGTTTTAAAAATAAATTTTTGCAAAATAAAATAAAACCATTCTTGTTACTCTCTCTGCTTACTCACACCCACGTAAACCTGTACCCAACTGATCTAATCATATGTCTTGAAAAAGTTTGGGTTCCCATCCATTGTCAGGGTCACTGTTCTTAAGAATGTGATCAAGTGAGAGCAAAGTAACTGTAACTGAGGCACTTAAATTGGCTGTCTTTCAATGATTAGAGGACATTCAGTCCCAACAGTTTCTATGCTGTTTTATCCAACTTTGTTTTAAAGAACTGATGATTTTATACAATTGTGATAGCAGCTTTGTCATTCAAAGATAAGATCTCTCTAGAAAATGCTGACTGTTTTTCCTCAGAAGACTAAGTTCCCCACAGCTACTTTAAAATACAGAGTTTGTTTTCATATGTGACAATATGTTTAGAAGAATGGTAACTTAGGCACCCTTCAATCAGCGCTGACAATATGCTAACACTTATGTAAACATCACCTGTAGGGCACACAGAACAGGTGGTCATATAGTTTTATGTCTGGTCTTCACTGTACATATGTAAGGCATGGGGACACATTCAGGGATAGGAAAACAACTCAAACAGCTTTTTATCGTAGTTTATTTTTAAAAATCAGAACCACTTGCCTCATTGAGAGATTGTAGGGCAATCCGACAATGTCTTGATTGTAACAACTATCATTTGAATGATGCTTTTATTGCATCAGTCCTTGGGTAAGAGAATGTCTCCCCCCCTCCCTTTTTTCTTTTTTTTAGTTTCAAGGAACGAACATCTATTTTTAAAAATGTTCCTTTTTTATCAGTTTAGTTCAGCAAGTTGAGGAGAAGGTGGTTATTATTTCAAACTAAGGAAGGCAAATTACGGGTAGAGGCAGCCATAGAGGTAGGCAGCTGGAGGTGCAAGATTGGTATGATAATAGTGAGATGGATTTATTATTGAGCCAGATGGGACAACTTTCCAAACAGAGGACACTTTTAGTTGCAGGAAAATGTGTCACATACAGACTTGCCCCAATACAAGGGATGCAGCATCCCAACCCTACCCAGATATGGACGCTAGGACGGTAAGCCTGGAGTCAAAAGTTAGATCAATATTTTTAATGAGGTAAGGTCCTTCAGTAGGGTAGGGTTTGAAGCAACAGACTAGTTGAGCAGACTGAAAAAGGGGGTTCTACAACATACTCACCTCTGTCCTTTGTCACAGGAGAATAGTGACAAAATGCAGATAGCACTGGCTCTTCAGCTTTGAAACAAAGATGAGCACTGAACCCTAGAGTCGGATATAACTGGCTTTTGAGCAAGGGAAACCTTTACCTTTAGCTGTGTTAGTCCGTGTGAACATAGCAGACAAGAAATAAAGCAAAATAAAAGTATAAACACCAAAGACAAACATGTTGTGGCACCCTAAAGACTAACTACTATATTTTAATCAAAGCTTTTGTGGATCAGGTCCTTAGTTTGAGGAAGTGGACTTGAACCATGAGCGTTCACACTAAAATACAGGAGTTAGTCATAAAGGTGCCACAACATATTTTGCCTTCTTTATATGCTTTATTATTATTTCTTGTCTGATAAAGTTTAAGGGACTGTGGTGGCTTAGTGGTTATCATGCTGAACTTGATGACTGGAAGGTCAGCAAGTCAGCAGATGGAGACCCAAGTGATGCATGAAGGAATGAGCACCTGTCATCTGTCCCAGCTCCTGCCTACCGAGCAGCTTGAAAGCAAGAAATTGCAAGTAGATAAATAGGTACCAGCATTCTGGCATCCAGTCATGCCTGCCACATCATCACAGAATCATCTGCAAACAGTGCTGGCTCATTGACTGTAAATGGAGATGAGCTCTCCCCCCACCCCCTAGAGTTGGACACGACTGACAAGAGAGATCTGATAAAGTTTAAAAAGAGTATCCACAAATCAATTACTGCTATCCTTTGGAATCTGTATCTGGGATTACCAATTGCCCCATGTGAATGATAAAGTCATCCTTGCTCTTTCATGGTTTCAAATAGAAGCCCTCTGTAAAGAAGACCAGATGGCTGCCCTGCATCAGATGCCCTTAACAGAGCTAAGGTTCTATCTTGAGTTCTCCATTATCCACTTAAGGATGTGGCAGGTCTGTATTTATATATATTTTGTATTTATATATATACTGTATATATATATATATATTATTATTTTTTATGAAGGTCTTGTCTACCACATTGATTTTATTATACTTGTTATATTGTATGTATATTATGTTTTCTATTGTAACATTGTTAGCCACTCTGGGTTGCTTCGGCAAGGAGAGCGGCATATAAATTTGAATTTAATAATAATAATAATAATAATAATAATAATAATAATAATAATAATAATAATAATAATAATAATAATAATAATAATAATAATAATAATAATAATAATAATAATAATAATAAAAGGTCTATATGGTTGTTAGGAAAAAAATGAAAGCCATGATTTCCCATTTGGAATTCAGATGCCCTTTCTTTCCATGAATGTAGATGTGGGGTCAAAGCACAAGAAATTGGAGCAGTTACTTGAAGTGGTGAGGACAGCAGTAGTTGATCTATAATGATAATTGCTTTGTTAGTAAAGGTAAAGGTTGTTCTTGCTCAAAAGCCAGTCATATCTGACTCTAGGGTTCAGTGCTCATCACTGTTTACAGCCAAAGAGTCGACACTGTCTGTGTCTGCAGATGTTTCCGTGGACATGTGGCAGGCATGCCTAGACATCACAGTGCATGGAACACTGTTTACCTTCCCACCAAAGTGGCACTTATTTATCTTGCTTTCGAAGTACAGGTACTAGGTTAGCAGGAGCTGGGACAGAGACGGGAGCTCACTCTGTTGTGCAGTACTCAGGTATCAAACTCTGACCTTCCAGTCATCAAGTTCAGTGTCTTAACCACTTGAGCCACTGCAGTCCACAATTTATTTATTTACTTACTTACTTACTTATCACATTTATGTCCTGCCCTCATCCAAAGACTCAGGGTGGCTACCAAAATTAAAAAAAAACACAATTAAAACACATTTAAACACATTAAAATGTTAAAAAAAAGTAAAAGTTAAAAATATTAGAAAGTTAAAAAGATAACAGGGAGAGGGGTGGGGGTCAAAAGAGCCAGATGGCTGAACTGACTGTCTGGCTAGCACCCCACACATGCCCCTCCAGCCGGGTCTTTACCCCTTTTCTGAAGGGCAGCAGCTCTGTCTGGAGACACAACTCACATGGCAGGAGCGGACACAGAAAAGGCTCTCCTTCTAGAGCCTCTCTGGTCCACTCTGGTGGGACAGACAGATGTTCTCGGGGTGACACTGTCTCTTAAGTATCCAGGCCCACTACCATGTAGGACTTTAAAGGTAATAACCAGCACCTTGAATTGCACTCAGAGGCATACTGGGAGCCAGTGCAGCTCTCAAAGCAGTGGTGAGGCACAAGCATAATGCCCGGACCCCATCACAACCTAAGCAGCCACATTCTGGACCAGCTGCAGCCTCTGAATCATCACCAAGGGCAGCCCAATGTAGAGCGCATTGCAATAATCAAGTCTGGAGGTGACCAAAGTATGTGTGATCATGAGCAAGGAGTCCCAGTCCAGGAGTTGGTGTAACTGGTGAACTACACAAAGTTGTGCAAAAGCTCTCCTGACCACGACTGCCACCTGCTATTTGAGCAGGAGTTGTGAGTGCAGGAGGACCCCCAGGTTACACACTGGGTCTGTCTGGGGCAAAACCGCCCCATCCAGAACCAAAGATGGTAGTTCCCGAGATAACGCAGGACCCCTGACCCACAGCCACTCACTCTTGCCATGAATCAGTTGTATCCTGTTGTCTCCCATCCAGACCCTAACAGCCTCCAGGCACCTGGAAAGGACTTCCACTGCATCCCTAGGGTCCCCACGGGCTGAGATATACAGCTGGGTATCATCAGCATATTGATGATACCTCACCCCGTGGGAACAGATGATCTCACCCAGCGGTGTAGATGTTAAATAGGAGAGGTGAAAGCACAGAGCCCTGAGGCACCCCATATTGGAACAGCCTAGGACTGGATTTCTCACTCTCCAACCACACCGACTGGGTCTGGCCCCTCAGAAATGAGGAAAACCAGGGCCACACAGTGCCCTGGATCCCCAATCCTCAGAGCCTTTCCAGAAGGATACCGAGGTCGACGTTATCGAAAGCCGCTGAGAGGTCAAGAAGAGCCAGAGATCATCCACTAATTGCTTTATTACTTGGGCCTAATTACTCAAGCATTATATTTTTGTTTGTTTGTTCGTTTATTTGACTTGTTTAACCGCCCCCTCACCAAGGCGACTTCGGGCAGTTTACAACATATTTTTTTTTTTAACATTGTCCTATCACTTTGAAACAGAATTCCATTTCAATACCAGAATGGTGAAATGAAGGGGGGGGGGGAGAGAGAGAGAGACTATTTTATCTCCTGGAATTCAGAAGTCTGCCATGTCTTCAAAGGAGCTAGTTGTATTCAATAATTTTATTTTATATGTGATATTCACCTACACTCACTTTATACCACAAAATGTTATTTTATTTCACTACTCATGTCTAATGGCCCTCTCAACCTTAACTATATGTTACTCTTGGGATTAGAAGAAATACCTTATGATTAGGATCATTTCCTTAGTTAAAGCATTCCTCATCTTCAATAGGCAATTATAAAACCCAACAGAATAAATGCAAAATCCAAAGGTGATAAAAAGCCTATGCCAAGACAAATAGATCAATCACTTTCCTTATTTGCAAGATCAACACTTTTAGACAAATAGATCACTTTCATAATTTACAAGATCAACACTTTTAGACATATGCCAACTCTGGCTCAGTGGGTAAAAGCACTGTGTTTGGAGACTGAAAGGATGGGGTTTGATTCCCCTAGAGCTGCACGATACGGCATGAAAAGAGCCTCATTAGGGCATCCCTTGCAAAAATCCTTTCAACCCAGAATAATCTGTAACACAAAAACAAATCTGGTTAAACCACTAATCCTACTAGTTTATTTATTTATTTATTTAGATTTATATTGCCACCGACTCGCCATGGTGACTCAGGGCGGCTTACAATCAGCAAAACACCACAGCACAAAAAATTTTTTTTAACTTTTGCCCATATAACTCAATTGGTGTAAATTTCAACAGCAAAAAGCCATAAGTGACAAAGTCCATGTATACATTTGGTGATGCACTTTTAGTCATGCAGCTATGCCTCAGCAAATGCCTTCAGTGATGACTTCATTGTTGTTGGCTGCTATTCATATCCAAGTATGCATTTTTCCTGGAAATCCTCTTCAAGAGAAGTGCCTCTGGCATGAATTTGTTTAAGGTGGATCCCAGCTTGCCATAAACTGACCCACACACTGTGATTACAGAGCCATCTCCTTCGGCACGTATGAAATGAGACGTGCAGAATTTAATGCCGGGACTGCATTGGACTGCTACAGCCTTGAGGATATTAATAAGGTGTGCCTTCACAGCCAGTCCATCTGCCTCCATGACAGTCGGGAATCGGAATAGTAAAATGTTTCCTCCTCCACTCATTTTTATGTTGGTCCCAAATATGATGTTTTCCAGTGATGACTTAGCTTGTGACAATTTGCTGCTGAAATTTGTGCCAATCTCTATTCCACTGGCAGATTTGACTAAAAAGAATGCTAGCCACTGATGAATTTTTTTTTATACATTTGGGGCCATCACAAAGGAAGCAGAAAATAACCTCTTCTCCCAGGGCCAACTGTTTGACACTGATGCAGCAGGTAAGATAAAGTATTTGACCCTTTGTGTTTCATACCTCTCAAAGATTTGAGTTTCTGGTGGGAGCCCCTGAAAAGGAAGATGAGATCAAAAGTCTACAGATCTGTTATTATTCCTATAAAGTTGCACCTCTGACTTAACTGGGGCCAATTTGACCCCAATCCTGTCTCATAAATTATTTGTCCTAAATCCTAACAAGGTTTTTTCCCCCTAAAAAGAAATGCTGAATAGTACTGTACCCAGCAGCTAGCTGAAGGAAAACTGTGCTCGATGAATTGTGGTAACAGATGTTCAGAGCACATTAGTTTTCATGAAAGTTTAATTTGGCAAAGCTTTCATATCACTGTTGAAAGAGTGGATTGGTATGTTTATTAGCACAATTATGCAATTTGTTGGGAAAAGGTTCTGCTAGCCAGACATACATCTTATTCACAGCAGCATGGCCCAACAGTACATCAGAATGTTCACTGAGTTCAAGTGAATATGGCTTACGTTCCAGGCTGGCGTTACACTCTATGCTGATTTGCCTATAATCATTTGATGTCCCCTCCTCCAGCCATTCATATTTGAACTGTTGCCATTCAACACATCTAAATGAAAGGGAATAGTGGATTTGATCCACAGAAACTGTACACATGAAATATTGAGATCTCCATAGGCAAGCAAATGTAGCTTTGAGATCTACAACTTGACCAGCTAAAGCAGGGATTCACAACCTATGGCCCACGGGCTGGCTTCCTATCCAGCCCATGGCGGTGACCCCCAGAAGTGGGACATTTTTGCAACAGCCGTAAATATGTCCGTGCATGCACAAATGTGCCTGTGCATGTGCAAACACACCCACTGTGGTTTAAAGCTGTGTTTTCGGCAGGGGGGACCCATGTGTCTAGCCTGCTCAGCTGTGTGAGGGGGCGTGGTCTTGCCTGTGGATGAAAACATTGGGAACCCCTGAGCCAAAGAGACAAGCTGCTTAGAACTTAAACAATGGCCTGCCTCTGTAACTAAACAATTCAGCAGGGAATGTTATAATGGAGATAATGACTATGTTTTTATTCACACATATCACCTGTCATTCCCATGCCTGTGTTCATGTGATCATTAATAGTGATAATGTAGTTTGACCTTGCTGGCTGAGAAGGATTGGATAGTTGCAGACCAAAAATTCATTTCTGTATAGAAATCAGCTGCAGTTGATTCAAAAAAGAATTAACTTGAGTTTTCTATAGCCCTTAAACCAGGGGTTCTCAACCTTTTCACACCATGGGCTGGACCACAACCCTTCAGATAGCTGAGTGGGCTGGACTGGTGGTTGCCCTGCTGTAAACGCTGCCGTAAAATGCATCTGCAGCTGTTGTAAATATGTTTTCGACAGCCATGTGCATATATTACAAAGTACGTAAATTATGTAAACGTGTCTGCTTCGACTTCTGGTGGCAGTGGCAACAACAACAATGCAGGTCACGTGAAATGGTGCCACAGTCTGAGTCCAGGCCATGGACCATAAGTTGTGAACCCCTGTCTTAGAGCAATGCATTACTTTTATATATTGTTATGTACAAGAGTTTTGTTGGTGTTGTCTTTGTGTTTTCTCTCTGTTTTTTGTTTTCTGTCTAATTCTTTAGAAAGCCTATGCCAGCAAGATAAATTCATTGCTCTGGATCAGTGTTTCCCAAATGCTGGTTTTTGGACTTCAATTCCCAGAAGCCTAAGTCATTTCCCCAAAGCACTGATCAGCCAATGTACTGACTTAGGCTTCTGGGAATTGAAGTCCACTAGTGGGCTGTGTACCCCTTGTTGGGAACCACTGCTCTGGATAACATTATTGATTAATAATACAGTGGTACCTCACTTAAAGAGCATTATGCATTCCACAGGATTGCTCTTTAAGCAAGCTTGCTCTGTAAGTGAAACCATTGTAAGTAACCAATTGTAACTTCTGGTGAGAGGATTGTGAACCCCAATTTATTTGTTAAGCGAGCTTTGTTTGTTTGTTTGTTCAGATTTATATTGCCACCCGCTCGCCAAGGTGACTCAGGGTGGTTTACATTCAAAACAGCAACAGTACAGTAACAATCATAAAATACAACCTCACAAAACATAAATTGTTTGGTTTTAGTTGTTAAGTGAGGTGACCATTCAGAGAAAATTCTGCTATTTAAGTGAGTTAGTCTCTAAGTGAGGCGCTCTTTATGCGAAGTTTTACAGTAATTGGAAGTGGGGAGTTGCACTTCATTTATTTTGATTACAATTAGATGATCAGAAGGGCATGATTAGAAGGGCATACCCCCCGCAAAAGATTATAATGACTTTTGGAAAATGTGAAGGTATAGAACCCCCCGGACTTTGTATATAGCACAAGGGTGATTTTTAATGATGTAATAGAAAGGAACGTGAAGAAGATTATGTATCAAGAAAGGAGGAGAATGTAACAGCAATGCGTATAAAACATGTTACATATTCTTCATAAGCTTTTATACTTTTGTAATGTCTTTACTTGTATTTTTGTATTTTTGTATTTTTTTAACATACCTAATAAAGAAAAGAAAAACAATTAGATGATCACTATGTGCCACTACAAGGAGGGAGGTTTTGATTGGTAATGCGAAATAGACATCCTAGTACCAGTGGAGGAAAACTGAACGTCCATGGGCTAGTAAAGCTGTACCATCTCAGACTGTAAATGGGAGATTATGTCTGTCAGTGCATTTCTTACCAAAATATAAGCTCTCAACACAGATTTTGATGAGAAGCATTCAGAATTTATTCTTCTCCCCGACATGCCGGTTTTTTTCCATAGGCAAGATGTTGTTTCCTTTCCTTTCTTTGCTTCTCACTGTGCTGCTACCTCAGTCTCATGCCCACTATGCTGAGAAGATGCATGTAAGGGTCCATGAAAGAAAAAGTACTGATGACTTGTTTTTAACTGAAGGGAATGGCTATGAATGTGCAGTATAATTGATTGTCCCTTGAAGCAGTTGCACACAATAGACAGTAGGTGTTGATTGGAGTAACAATAACTATTTGCAGCATTAAGTAGGATGTGACTGTACTTATTGCTCTCATCTGCACTTTAAATGGGATACAAATATGCCATACAGAATACTCACATTGTGGTTCATCGGCTAATTTTGCACTACATGTTATTTAATGGATTGGATTCACATTTAATACTTTCTGTAAACCAATTCATGGAGTATCTCTGCTACGAATGTCATAAGTATCTGCAACATTTCTTAAACTCAACAAAAAAGAGTATATCAACATGCCAAAGCATCCCACTTAAAGATGTATCAACTGCGGCAAGATTTTTCAATCTTGTGCAAGAGCAAAAATTACAGTATTTTTTATCATCAGCAGTAGAATTAGCATACAACATATTTTTGTACTGAAATGACTATTTGTGCAAGGTATAGTGGTTTCATGTAAAATTCAGTCTTTTATGGCAAAATGCAAACTTTTTCTACAAAACACATGGAAGTTCCATCACATTTTTTCTGGGGGGCGAGAGGAAATTCCAGAATATGAAAATTGGAGAAAAATTCTTATAATCCCATTCAGTGGGGCAAAATTAATATGGAAATTTTTCAGTTTCATCTACAAGAATGAACCATGTGAAGAGTTACAATACTACTTCCTGCTGTTATTCTTAAAACAAACTTGTAGTTGCTATCCTGCCCCTCTCTCTTTAAATTTGCAGGATAAAATTTGGGAGGTGAAGCTTTTAAAAAGTTGTCTGAAAATAGAAAAATAACTTTGCTTGCTGATTGCTTTCCTTACTTTCTGGAAGAATTAAGTGGTGAAAACAAATTTCACCTGGAATAAGCAAAAAACAACAACAACATTTTCAGAGTGAGTGACCTACTGAGTCACTTAAAAGTCATTGCAATGGCAAAATTGGTATCTGCAGGACATTTAGTGCTGCATTAAGTTGGGAAGTATCTACTTTCTAACATCGTATCGAGATTGTATCTAATAAGTGTGTGGAATGTTTCTATGCTGCTGATAAGTAGCCTGAAGCGAAGTTGAAAATGTTCCTTTCATCTTGATTTCAGAGTGGTGAGACTTGACACTGGGGACTGAGAACTCAACGGTATCTCCAAATCACAGCATTTGCCAGCTTCAGTTTCCCTTTGCTGTCCTCATCTTCCTAAAGTTTGATGAGGCCAAGTTTCCATGCAATAGAGTCTGATTGAGCAAGCTGTCAGTGGAAGCAAAGATGGCTCCCATGATGGATTAGTCTTCAGGCATTTCAAGACCAAACATTTCATAGGATTTTTAAAGCATGGCAATAGCTTTTAAATAATTCCACACCAATATGTCCCAACCATCACTAGTTACACATCTATATCCAATCTATAAATATTTGTCAGCGCACCATCTAGACTCTTTGAGGCTCAGTCGATGCTTTTTCCTTCATCTTCCTGCTTTCTCCTCTCCTTTGGAGAATGGAAGTCTCTGATATGCAATGCCTGTTGTACTACCCAGCCTTGAGCTGTGCTCTGAAGGAGGAAAAGAATATTTTCTGTTTCTGGAGAATATTGACAATAGTGAATAAGGGCTGAAGCAGGTGAGGCAACCATCCATTAAGGCAGGGGTCCCCAACATTTTTCGCACCATGACCCTGCCTACCAGCCACACCATTTGACTCAGGCAGTGAGGTATCACACTGCACACAAGGGGGGGGGGAGTACCACTATAGTTAACACGGAGAAGGGCCTCGGCCACCTGCCTATCTGCTCAATGGTGGGATGTCAAAAATTTTACTATCCCACCGTGATGTCATCACAGTGTGGGCAGAGCTAACATCATGACATCATGGTGTTGTGGGCGGGGCCAAATACAAAATACAAAATAATAAAAAAATAAAATAAAAATAAGCACACACATACACTCCCCTCAACCCACCCACCCACAACACAAACCCGTAAACAAATTAAATAAATAAATAAATAAAATAATACATTAACATATAGCCACCCACCCACCAACCCCAAACACAAATTAACCAGAGCTTTTAAACCAGAATTTAAAGCTTATTCTGGCTAATCTATCTCATGCTAGGTCAGATGGAAGGAACTACCGAATGAACTCACCACAAGATGGCTTCATTTTGGCACTTTTCAACTTTTCAACAGTTAAAGAAGTTAGGTACTAAGTCGTTGCCTAACCAGTTCTCTAGGATAATATGCCTTAATGTAAATGTAAAACAGCTGTGCCTCCTTAAGGGGGTTCTCCAATTGGAACAGCACTTGGAACAGCACAGGTGTAGCTTATTGATGAGGTAACTCCAAGGGTTTGCTTAAAAACCCCAAGTCAGGCCTGCCAGCCACCAGGCCTTTTTAGGAACTGTGGTAGTACATCAATATAGGTAAAGCTATTAAATACAGATTAAAATACACACAGACACACCACATCCAAAGGTGAGTCACTTACCCTAGGAAGCAGGCTATAGGGAGCTTCAGGCTAGCAGCTTCGCTTCCTCCTCCCCACTTGGGAGGACAGCAAGGAGGCCATGCATACGCACCAGCAGTGTAGGCATACATGCACACCAAGTGTTTGGCGTGCATGCACATTGGGGGAACCAGTGAAAAGGTAATCCCTGAAGGTGGTTCCCCCCAAAAGCTGCTACCAGTTCTCCAGGACACTGGGGAAAGTTACTATCGGTTCTGGTGAACTGGTAAGAACCTGTTACATCCCATCACTGTATCTGCTGTGTCTGATGCCCGTGCTCTTGCTCCATTCACTTGCAGACCCAGTGGAGCACATTTGATTTGATTGATTTGATTTATTGGATTTGTATGCCGCCCACTCAGCAGAAATCACAACATATCAAACATTACATTACAATAAAATATAACAATACAACAAAATATAACAGTGCAATAAAAAGTAACAATGCAATAAAATATAATAATACAATAAAATGTAACAGTGCAATAAAATGTTAAGGACCAACACATACATCAACAACTGTGGCCAAGGGACCATCGTCTCCTGAATCAGCCGCTGGCCCTCCACAGCTGTTTCTCCTCCCTCAGGCCAGGCGGGTGAAGGGTGACGGTTGTTTAGTATTCACATTGAGGGCAGAAGGATATCATCAGGGCTCCCTGTGCCTCCCACCCCCATGGCCAAGTTCAGGACAGCCCGAGGGCCCAGTACTGGTCTGTGGCCTGGTGGTTGGAGACCCCTATATTAGGGTGAACCTGATAAAATGTTATTCATCCAGCTACTGGAGGTGAGCTGGAGTCTGCAGCGAATAACGTTGTTTAGGAATACATGCCAGAATCTTACTATTTATGTCAGCTAGCTTATGCCCAATGATGCTGGTTGGCTAAAAATTAAGAAGGACTAGGAAAACCTTGGCCTTGCGTTAGAAGGTCAGCAAGATCTGTCTTGTAGCCTGAACATAAGGAGGCTAGTACTACATTCACCTGGGAAAATGGGCTGACTACAGAATGAAATGGAAAGCTATTACAGAGATCAGAGGAAGAACATTGTATGGGAAAGTAATTGAAGAGCAAAATAATGCTGACAGTAGAGTCAGAAGGACAAAAAGGCAGATATTAAAAGAAGGAATATGGACAGGAAAAGATTGCAGTAGCCAATGAAACAGGTAATCAGCATCATGAACCAAACTTTAGCCAAGAGAAGAAAAGGGAGGAAGGAATTCTGTATATTTCCCTTCTTCATGTAACATCTACGGTAGCTTAATTACACATACATCAAAATGTCACAACAAGGTTTCCTGAACCCTGTCTATCATGTAGGGATGAAAAAATAACTGGTGTATGGTAATATAATATTACATCATATGTTCTGCTAAAATACCCTCTGTAAATCAGTAGGTTTTGGTAGGAATGTGCCATTTCGATAATTTTGCTCTTCAGCACCCAGAATTCTCCATTCTTGGAGTCCACCAGTTGGAAGGACACCCGCAGACATCTAAAAGTGGCTCATCTAAAGAAAGGCCTCACTGGAAGATTTCATGGCCCAACTTCCTTTCTGAACAGAAAGCTAGACAATGAAACTGTCCAGTAACACCTTTCTGCAGCTTTGTTACATTTAGCTGTCTGTGGGAGTAGATCAGTCAGTGGGTTTCACATAACAAAGAATTCTGGGAGTTGAGGACAAAAAAATCTGACAAAAAATTCATCCTCTAATTCCATCCTCTATATCAGGGATGCCTAAACTTTTTGGGCTGTGGGCTGGTCACATGGGAGCGATGAGGGTGGCATGGGTCAGATGAATTGGTGTCAGGGGCTGGATCCAGCCCCCAGGCCATAGTTTGGGCACCCCTGCTCTATATAATAAAAACTATGAGACATGCCAGCCATAGCCAATTATAATGAATTGTGGTGACTATATTATGGAATATACGGAAGGTCAAAGCCCTCTGCTGTAAAGTGTTGTTACTTGTTAGGCTATTAGAGGGAGAAACAAATCAGATATGTTTAAATCATTTTGCAGCTAAACCAAAAATATATGATAGAAAATACCAAGGCATGGCTTGGGAGTGGTGAAAAACATAAAACATTCATGATTTTACATAAATGTGATCATCTTAACTAGACAGAATTACTGACTTTAGAGAAGAAGAGAATGATTCAATTAATAAAAATAAATTACTTTTTTACCAGATTAAATAAAAGCTAATAAAAATGAAGCAGCAATGCACATGGTAGATTAATGCTAACTATGAAACATTTTAAGTGACTCAAATTAAAATTTAACAAATATACATTCAGTGGCAGATGCTAACTATTTTTCTCCACTTGACTTTTAAAAAATGTGCAGATTGACCCTTTGAAAACAGAACAAGACTGTGCAAGATAAGGGCAGTTTATGACCTAGAAATTAATATTTGCGTAGAGTTAGGGATTTTTATGTTTAGAATCATAGAAACACATTCTTCAAAATAACACTAAAAATTACTGTATCTGTATTTATTCACAAGTATGTTTAACAGAAGAGTTCTATTGAAATCTGTATCTCTGAAATCTTTTTAAAAGCTGAAGTTTTGAAAGGAGTTATTTATTCAAGGCTCTGTTGTTGCTAATTGTCAACATCAAAGTGGAAAGGAACCATTTGTTGAAGTTGTTTAGTATTCACAGCATAATCCCCTGCTGTTCAGTGGCCAGACAAAATGGCTACTTCAGGCCTTTCTTCAAAAGTTGGTTCTAAATTGGGTGGAAATTTGTTGGCTTCTTCTAGCTGGGCTTTTCTTGTTCTTCTTTAGTACTGTGCAAGAAATCAGACTTTGTTCAGAAGGATCAGTCCAGGATGCGTCTTAGCCATCACCAAAAAGAAAAAAAATTCTTGCCACGAAAAAAGAGGACAGTTACTTTTAAGAATTTGCATATACTAATATACACATGCAGGTGCAGAATTAGAAATGATTGTCAGAACTTAGAATAATTACAGTGCAGCCCACTCAAGTGTGAGAGAGTATAAGTTGGGTTTGCTGTCCAGGTGCTTATTCTGGATAATCACCTTGTCAGTCTGCAATCTCCCTTTTGATTCTTTATTCTAAAATCATGTTGAAAACACCTTGAAAAACGAGGACCATTATTTGTAAAGTGAGCAAAGCCCAAGTGTAAAGCATCCACCTGGGCTGTTTGAAGACGTTTTTGGAACACCAAATTTTGGTTTTGAGAGAAAATGAGTCATTAAAATGAAATCACTATACTGTCTGGAGGAGTCTGTGAATTATAGTCTAAAAATTAACTTTTCTAAGCCTTTTCTATCCTGGAATACAAGAGCCAATACATATCATTTTTTGAACAGGTAAAGGCCAGAAGGCCAGGCTTCAACATTTATCGCCCACTCTGAGGGGTGGGTGGATAATCCCATCTATTCAATTTATGGTTCCATCATCAATGTATTGGGGACTTCAGTGGCTCAAGTGGTTAAGACACTGACTGGAAGGCAGCAGTTCAGTAGTTTGAAACCCGAGTACTGCACGACATCTCTATCCCAGCTCCTGCAAATCTAGCATTTTTAAAGCAAGAAATTGCAAGTAGAGTTGAGGGGGATGGTGGAGAACAGGAGTGCCTGGCGGGCAATGGTCCATGGGGTCGCAGAGGGTCGGAATCGACTGTGCGACTGAACAACAAAAATAGGGACCACTTCGTTGGGAAGGTAAATAGCATTCTGTGCACTCCGGTGTCTAGGCATGCCTGCCACATGTCCATGGAAACATCTGCAGATGCAGACAGTGCTGGCTCTTTGGCTATAAACAGAGATGAGCACTGAACCCTAGAGTCAGATACAATGGGCTTTCAAGCATGGGTGACCTTTACCTTTACATCAATGTATTGCAATTAGGTTGGACACTAACATGTGACTGATTAGTTCCATCATTTAGCCCTTCCTTGTTTAATACAATGAACCAACCTCTTCTGCAACATCCTTAACCAGAATTTCCGTAGCTAAAGTTTCTAGGGCACTTTTTGATGTCCACGAACTCCGCACACTTCACTAGAAATATCTAAGAGAAACAAAGACTGCTTGCCCATGGCACTGGAAGTTGTAAAAGTGGGAGTGTGGTGTGGACAACCTGAAAACTCACAAAAAGGAAATGAAAACCAGACCATTAAATCATTTAATATAGCTTTTATTTCTAGACTTGCCAAAATAATTTTGAAATAAGTTGTGAAAATGGACCAGCTTTGGCATTCACTCCCTTAACTAATTGTAACTGGGTCAAATGTCTATATCAGGCCATCAGAATTCCTGCCTTTTTGTGAGCTGAGTAGGCGGGCTAGTGGAGGGAGAGGAAATTTCCCAGTTGCAATGCATGGTAGATAATTCTCATTTTTAATTCCCATTTCAATTGCATTCCTATTAGCCTAATCTTGCCATCAATTTAGCCTATAAGATATTTAGTGTAGTTCGTCCTATCAGTATTTTGCAGCCACCTTATGAAATTACAAATGCATGCCAAGATCTCCCTTCTTATTTATTGTTGTGGTCTGACATGAAATCAGCCATGGGTTTGGAAGAACTGGAAGGCCTTTTGTGTTTCCAGGAAGTAGAACATAATTATGGTGAAGCACGGGCATAGTCCACCATCTGCACATGAAATCAGACTTCAGGGGGTCCAAAAGAGATAGAAGAATTGTTCTCTGGAAGTTTCCTACCCTTTACAATAGGTAGGTGGGTGGATTAATTGATTGATTAGGTGGTGAACAACCAGATAAATCCATCTAAATAAATACAATATATTAAAACAGCATTGAATAAACATAATAAAACATAAATGGCAACTATGAAGACAGTACAATACCCACATACAATAGATTACAAAATAATGAATATAGGTAAAAGTAAAGGTCTCCCATCATTGGTCACAAACTGCTGATCTGCCAACCTTCTGTTCTTTAAGCTCAGTGTCTTAACCACTAAGTCACTATGCCCTCAATAGATATGTGGAGCCAGTAAAAAACCATGGGTGTAGGGTAGGGAGAGAATCTTAGGCACAGCTTTGCCTGTGCTGAAGAGAGAAGAGTTTTTAGGTGGGCTTACTATCAGTACGAACCCAGTTTCTCTCCCCGTCCAAGGTTTGTTGCTGCCTTAAGCAATAGCAGTTTCTACTTTGCTTCTACTGTATTTTGTATCCCACCAATGGCTGTTATCTAGCATTATGGGAAAGAGTTAATGGCAGTTGCCATACACAAGAGATAAGTATCTGGTGCCCTATGTCTGCTTGTGCATAGGTGTCCATTCTTCTGCCCCCCCCCCCGATTTCTTTCAATATTTCTATCCCATCTGAATGAATACATGTGTCCCACAGTGGCTAAGAAAAATCTGTGGAAATTAAAGTAATGCAATTAAAGCATTGCAGATAAGACCAGTAGGTAGATGTAATAACAATAGTGACAAAAATGATAAATTATTCAGTTAGAACAGAGGTACCAGATACTGTTTTCAAAAAGTCAATAAGATACTATTAAAAGCATCATATAATTTTGCCTGATGCCAAAGTATATAATAAAGGTAGCTATGGAGCCAGCGCTGACACTTTATTCTTTGGGGTGGTGCTGATCAGAATTCTTTCTTTTTTTAAAAAAGTTAGAAGATTAAGATAATTAGAGAATGCCCCAACTAAGCTCTTCATTGTTGTTGTATGGGGGCACTAGGATGCTTTTCATCTCATTTGTCCATCTCTCAATAAAAAGTAGACATGACTGCATCTCATTCATAAAAAGTAACATGCTTTCAAACTCTTCATTCCCATCAATTTATGCTGTCTTGAGTTCTTGAAACAACTTAACTGTACCTTTCCAAGCCTAGCAAAACTCCTTACCTCCAGGTGATTGTGAACCAAGGAATAATTTTTCCCCTCTCATCAAAGTCTCTGCAATTTTGTGCAAAAATTAATTTGTGCAAAAGCAAAGCACATATACAGACGTGCATGTGCGTAAACACACACATACATGTACACAGTAAGTACAGAAGGACTGGTTGGGTGTTAAAAATATGCACTCAAGCTTTCCATTGCTTTTAAACATTAACGTTCCACTTATCCAAGCACCAATACGCCTCTTTTTATGCATTTTGCATCATTTTGTTAAGATAACACTGTTACCTTTCCCACCAAAGCTGTACCTATTTATTTACTTGCAATATCTTGCTTTTGAACTACTAGGTTGGGACAGGAGTTGGGACAGACAATGGAAGCTCACTCCTTCATGCCACATTTACATCTCAAACTGCTGACCTGCCGACCTTGTGATGGTCAAGCTCAGCATCTTAATCACTAAGCCCATGTGGGCCCCTAGGGGAACATATAGCCTTCCAAAAGTTGCTGGACTCCAGATTCCATCAGCCTTAGTCATCATGGTCAATGGTGAGACACAGTGACAGTTTAAAAATCTAACATCTGGATAGACATACAGTATATCCCCATCCTTGGTGCCTGATGGCTTGAAGAAGACTGTATTAACTAGTTGCCTTGAGAAATTATGTGATAGCTGCTCTCTGGCACATTACAGCATACAATTATCTGATCAAGTGAATACCCATGCTTGCACCAGCCCTTTGTCAACACAGATAGTGCTAACATTATGCAGAGTGCAAAGCTAGACCAGATAATACTATATCTACATATGATACCTACAGTTCTTGCCTTTAATATATTTTACAAGACATCATTTACATTACACTCTTTGTATATCTAAAAAGAATTATTATAATCAACAGGAGCTAATTATGGAGCAGGTAATAAAACAGATTATTCAGGTGATGCTGTTTTATTACTGTCTCATTATGATTAAATAATTCCAATTAAATTCTTGGTCAGGGAGGAAATATCTCACAGGAGGGTTTACCAAGTACTTTAATAGATTCTATTTATCATTATAATCCCAGGGCATGGATTGGGTTTTTATGCTGTCACACTAATTTACTGTGACAATGCTGAGGAGCACATCTGCAAGCTGTAAATGTTTCCTACCCAATGGGCTGGAGTGGGAGTGCATGAAAATGCTGCCAAGAGAGTTCTGAGCTTCGGCATAGTCTTCTCCTGTGTTTTCATCAGCTGTGGCTCAGTAAGAATTTGTGAAATGTCGTTTAGGAGTGATTGATGGTTTATCTTGCCCCAGATCCTGCTTGTAACTGTAGGTAACTAGACGCTTTTTGAAAGCACACAGGGCAATAGAAAGGCAATCGCTCTCCACCACCAAGTGAAATAGTACAGTCAAACCTCGCATAAAGAGCGCCTTGCTTAAAGAGTAACTCGCTTAAAGAGCAGCATTTTTGCTGAATGTTCACTTCGCTTAACAAATAAAACCAACCAAAAACTCGCTTAACAAATAAATTGGGGTTCGCAATCCCATCCACAGTTGGTAACTTACAATGGTGTTTCTCTTAAAGAGCAAACTTGCTTAAAGAGCAATCCTGTTGAATGCATTATGCTCTTTAAGCGAGGTACAACTGTATTAAAGAAATGTGGCTAGTTAATCAGTACTCTGTTGTGATCCTCCTTCAATAGTCACAAGGAAGCCTCATGAGGCAGCTCTACCCTCTAGCTTGGGAAGGAGGGGGGGTGATAAGTGGAAGAAAACTATTATAAGAGCTGGTGATTTGCAAATTAGCCTAGTACCTTTCTTCTGAATCTTCCATGAATAGATTTTCCTTCCCGGAGGTGGAAGTCTTTTAAATACCCCATTCCTGCTTTGTGTTTGTTTACATTGGTCAACTAGACATTCAATATAACCATCAAAGCTACCGAAGGCTAGGAAAAGTTACTTTTTGAACTATAGCTTCCAGAATCCATGCTGAGTGATGAATTGTGGGTATTTTCCAAGCTCTAGAAATTCCCCTAGCTAGGCCAATTGTCTTTGAATCTCTCTGATTCCTTTTAAAACACATTGTACAGTTATGTCAGTTGCACACCTTAATTTTATTCAATCATTCCACACCAGGTTGAGTCAAAACTTGAGAAGGGAAGGGCATGTTATCCCTACCCCTTTCTTCCCCTTTTTTCTGCCATTTGTGCAGATTCTCCATGTGAATTGGAATCCCAGTTTTCTAGGATTCAAGCTCACTTAGGAAACTCCCATGGATGGTGGAGATTCTTTAAATTAGGCCGGCAGATTCCACAGACTTCATTCTTCAGTCTGCCACAGCCCCATTTTACTTGACTATTCTTTAATCTTTCTGCTTTGCTTTGAAGCTTATTAAGTGTTTCCAGATGGCCCAGCCTGAATCTTGTCCTACAGGGAGACATTCTTTGGCATTCATCCATTCAGCAAGTTGTGTTGCTTTTGCTCTCCTTAGATTTAGCATACACACTCTTGGTTTAATATTTACAGCTTAGAGGTACGCAACCCCCACCTTCAATTTTAGATGTGGTCCAGGGGTTTAGTATTCCTTAATTAGATAGGTTTTATACTATATTATCTTATTTCGTTCATTATTTGCTAGCACCTCTCAAACATACTTCCAGGGGACAGTACCATCCGTTTCCCCCCTCTTGTTTGGAGTAGGTTTCAGCAATCAGCAATAAGCCTAAATGATGAATTGAAAGCTATATCCACTTCTTAAGCTTGAGCTTAAGGACTGGTATAACGAACTCTGGGAAATAGCGCTGAATGAAAAATTAACAGAGGAGTTGAAGTGTAAAAAAAGATTGATCAAAACTAATTGTTGTTGGGGAGCATGGAGACCCTTTGTGGAATATGTATTTACTGATAATAAGGGTAGTAAACCTCTCCAAGAATCAATGTCATTTTGGAAAGCAAAGAGTTAATAAGTATGGAGTATATAGTAACTAATGGAAAAATGTAGACAATCCCACAACCACGGGTGGGGCTGCATTAGTTTAATTGTATTGCATCATCATGGACAAAATAATTGGATACAAGCTAAGACTGATATTGTATGTTTTGTTTATTTATTTTTCTTGTTTGTTTGTTTGTTTATTATTACTTTCCTCTCATTTTTGTTTATTTTTTCACATTGTTTATTATTGTCTGTCCTTTTTAAGTGTTTGCTATTAATAAAAGGGGGAAAATAAAGAAAAAAGCATGAGCTGATTTATGCCATATAGCACTAGCATGTTCTGCTGTGGAGTAGCACAGGCACAAAGCTATGGTTCTTATTCTTTGCTGATGTACATCACGGTAGAACCAGCCAGTTTCCTAAGTACAGTATGTTATTTCTGCTGGCAACTTTCTGTTTGGTATTTAGGCAGGTCTTTTGTAGGTCATTGTTCAATACAGAGAGATGGTCCAATACTTTGGGATAGGGCAATGCTCCAAAATCTTTCCTTCCCAACCATCTCAGAGTTTCCTCTCTGCTCCGCCATTATGTGTGTAGAAGACACAAACTTGTGTATTTAAAGGGTTTGGTATCAGCTGGTTGTTTTTGTAATATAAGGACAGATCTGCTAATGCAATGGTTAACTGGTGCTTAGTGGACTCAAACGTTTTCCCTGGGCCTGTCAAGAAAAGATGATCAGCTCAGATGAAACTCCTGGAGTATGGGGACATTGGTTGATCACTTGTGTAAATGTTAAAAATTAATGGTGCCAGGATGCTACCCTGTGAGAGATCATTCCTTTGATTTCTCCAGATACTATCCCTCCCTTGAAATTCATCAAAGAATCTTTTGATTTTGGCAGAGATCAGTGGCCATTTCTGTTAGTCCATGATCTTTAGTAAGGAGATAGAGCTTTTGGTGCAGCAATTGATAGTAAAAGTAAAAGTTCCCCTTGCTCAAAAGCCAGTCGTATCCAACTCTACGGTTCGGTTCTCATCTCTGTTTCAAAGCTGAAGAGCCAGTGCTGTCGTCTTCTGCAGATGTTTCTGTGGTCATGTGGCAGGCATGACTAGACACCGGAGCGCACGTAATGCTGTTTACCTTCCCACCAAAGTGGTCCCTATTTATCTACTTGCAATTTCTTGCTTTCAAACTGCTAGGTTGGCAGAAGCTGGGACAAAGTTGGGAGCTCATTCCATCCTGCAGTACTTGGGAACTGAACTGCTTACCTCCCGCCTTCCAGTCAGCATCTTAGCCACTTGAACCACTGCAGAATCATATGTTAGTGTAAGGTCAACAAGCACTGCTGAAGTTATTTTAGGTGTTTCAAAACCATCTTTTATATGCTGGTTAGATTTCAGATTAGAGCAATACAGGGAACCTAGAAGGAGCCTTCTCAAAGGCTGAGAGCACAGTTGAGCATCCCTTGGGTTTGCAGCCTAATGCTTCCTATCTAGAAGTGTTGCAAAAGAATCGAGCAACTTGCTAGTGTCATTTTCCCTTTCTCCAGCCTGTAATCCTTTCTAAAACTAATGAGTTTATCCTAGTAATCTATGCAGAAACCTGTTATTTTTGTTAAGAGGCTTTCAAAACTGAACAAAATTCCTAGGCATCCTTGGCATTGTAGCAGTAATTGATCTCTGAGTGATCTTGTCAATGACTCCAGGTTCCAGCTTTCTGTGAGCAACGGTTAGAAATGCTACTGTCATTATCACAATTTCCAGAAATGCCATGAGATTAAGGCCTAAATAACACCTGCCTTTCCCAATGTCTGCATATAAGGGTGGGGGAGAGATTTCTGTTTTCTACTTCATCCACAGTTTTCACCATTTTTTAAACCTCAGCAATTTCTTCAGTTGCTAAGAATATTCAGAATATTCCACAGCCATTTGATCATCTTGGATACTCTTTCATGCTCTACTATATTCTTTTAAAGAGAGAGAGAGAGAGAGAGAGAGGATGGTATGTCATGCATAAATTGTTGTAAAGTTGACTGTTTCATAGACTTTATACCAGGAATTCTCAACCTGCGGCCCATCTCCACCACACCAGGAAGTGCCATGTGGTAGAGTAAGGGCAAAATGGCCATCCGGCACCCAAAGCTGTCTGAAGGAGAGTGACTTGGCCCCCAGCTTTAAAAGGTTGGGAACTCTTGCTTTATACTATACAGTAATACCTCGGATAACGCTAAGACTTGCTTCCACAAGTCTTGGTGTTATCCGATTTTTAGTGTTATCCGATGCATGTTAAAATCCTATGGGATGGATCGGATAACATTAAAGCTCCATAGAGATACATTGTAACCACACAGGCTTTAGCAGTAGTTATCCGATGCATCCCATAGGACCTTAATGTTATTCGATCCAATTCTCCATCCCAGATTACTTAACATGCGATTTTAGCGTTATCCGAGGTAAACGTTATCAGGTATTACTGTACAGTATTACTATATAAGCCATTTAATTTTCGGATTCTTCCATGCTGATTCCTCATGGAGAAGACATCTTGATGGAGAAAATCTGCATTCCATTTCAAAGAAAGGTCTTTTTGGATTACGTGGAGGTTCAGTAGTAGTTTCAGTGGCATGGGGAGATTCCTTCACAACAAGAAGTAAGCATATTTCTAAGTTTAAAGGTCTCCTTTGCTTGAAAGCCAGTCGTGTCATCTCTGTTTACAGCCAAAGAGCCAGCACTGTCTGCGTCTATGGATGTTTCCGTGATCTTGTGGCAGCCATGACTAGATGCTGGAGCACACCAATTGTTGATAACTTTTCTGCTGAAGCAGTACCTATTCATCTGCTTGCAATTTCTTGTTTTCAAACTGATAGGTTGGCAGGAGCTGGGACAGAGGACGATCACTTGTTCTGTCACACAGCACTCATTTTGCCACCTCAAATATGTCTAAAGTAGTGCTTTGAATCTTGTTTTAGTGAATGGTTGAGTGTTAAGACTAATGTTATACACTATCACTGTAGATTCATGGATAAATTGATACATCTGTGCATACAGAAAGAAAGAATTTTTTGGAATAGTAGCCGTGTTAGTCTGTGGTTCAGGCATATCAGAAAACAAAACAAAATAAACAAAATAAAATGACTGAAAGGGAGTCATTTAGAATTAATCTGAATAATCTATTGTTGCTGATGGCTGTGTGAAGCTGTATTGTTGTGCTTGCTTGTCTGTCATCTTGCTTGACCACACCCTTCTCCCTTTGACCCCCTGAATTTGGTGTATAAAAACCATGCCTGTAAGTTTCACTCTTTGTCTGAAGAAGTGGACTTGATCCACGAAAGCTAACAATAAAAATATAGAAGTTAGTCTTTAAAGTGCTACTGTGTTTTTTATTTTACTTTCATTTCATTTCATTTATTTTATTTTGTTTTCTGATATGACAGAAAGAAAGAGTAAATTTTGGGTGTGAATTTACTTTTACAGTGTGACTTTTAGTGTGTTCTAGGTTGTTCAGGGTGTTATATCTCTTTCCTACTTTTTAGTTTAACCTGGTTCTTTTGCTTAACCTGCTTCCCAACTGGTCTGCCCCTTTCAAAGAGCTGGAGTGGCATTTGACAGATTGTTTGCCTGAAGCTCCACACTCAGTGCATTAATCTTAGTTATTCTTAGTTTCTTATTTTTGTTTAGCGCTTCCCTGATACAGTTTGCCGAAAATTGCTGGATATGCTGAAGACGATGGGTTGATTGCAATTTGCCTAGAGCTATGTTCCAGAGGCTCAATCTGACCCATAGTTCTAGGACTAGATTTCATGCAATTCTATTTAAAAGTAGATGTATTTTTTTAAGTTAGTAAAAGGGTTTTATGGTGTTGTTGTTTTTTAAATTGTACTTGTTGTACACTGTGTTTTTTTAATCGTATGATTTTATTGCATGTTATGAATGTGCCAGAGAGTGTTCATGATAATGGAGCAGTATAGAAATGAAAACGGACAAAATCCAAATAAACAAACATAGATATAACTCATCAGAATGTTTATCTGAAAATTCTTCATATAAACGAGACTACTTCCGGTCTGTCAAATTATTATTGTTGTTGTTGTTGTTGTTGCTGTTGCTGTTGCTGCTGCTGCTGCTGCTGCTGCTGCTGCTGCTGCTGCTGTTGTTGCTGTTGTTGTATCATCATCATCATCATCATCATGTGTGCCCCCTCCTAAAGAAGCTATCCCTCAACCCCACGTTTATGACCAACTACCGGGCTGTCTCCAACCTTCCATTCCTGAGTAAGGTTTTGGAGAAAGCAGTGGCATGGTAGTTACAGGAGATCCTGGATGAAGTGGATTATCTGGACCCTTTTCAGTCAGGATTCAGGTTAGGATATGGTACAGAAACTGCATTGGTCGCACTTGTGGATGATTTCTGGAGAGAGCGGGATGGTGAACATCCATCTGTCCTGGCTCTTCTTGACCTCTCAGTGGCTTTTGATACCATTGACCATGGTATCCTTCTGGAAAGGCTCCAAGGATTGGGGATCTAGGACACTATTTTGTCCTGGCTTTCCTCATTTCTGAAGGGCCAGACCCAGTCGGTGTGGTTGGAGGGTGAGAAATCCAGCCCTAGGTCTCTCTAATATGGGGTGCCGCAGGGCTCAGTGCTTTCACCTCTCCTATTTAACATCCACATGAAACCACTGGGTGAGATCATCTGTTCCCATGGGGTGAGATACTTAAGAGACATCTGTCCGTCCCACCAGAGCAGGCCCAAAAGGCTCTCTGGTTGTACCATCAGCTAGAGAGGCACACCTCTCTAGCACTAGAAGGAGGGCCTTCTCCCTGTCTGCTCTGGCCCTATGGAACCTCTTGCCAAGTGAGTTACATCTTCAGATGGAGCTGCTGCCCTTTAGGAATGGGATTAAGACCTGGCTGACAGGACATGTGTGAAGTATGGGCCAGACAGTTGGCTCATCTGATCCATCTCTCTCTGTGTGTTTCTTGTTTTAAACTCTTTTAATTTTTGTAATCTTTTAATCTTGACGTTTATGTTATGTTTTATTGTGGTTTTAAGTGTTTTAAAAGTTTGTTAGCCGCCCTGGGTCTTTGTGAGGAGGGCGGCATAAAAGTATGATTAAATAAATAAATGTTCACAATTATATGCTGCCCACTTAACTAGTTAAAGGTTAGCTTGGTGCTATAGAGTCTCCCAGATCCAAAATGCACAGTTGTATCAACTATTAGGACCATCCATTAAGACGAACTGAAATGGTACAAAGTGTGCCGATTCTAAAAGCAATAGCTGGGGAGGGGGGGGGGGATGCAAGCAAAAGATATATGTGTTATGCAATATATCCCCCAAAACTAGACCATAATCTATCACACATATGCTAGGTTAGGTTCCATGCGATCAAGTCAGAACTGATTTACGGTGGCCCTATTAGGATTAATAGGGCTTTCCAGGTAAATGAGATATTTAAGGATTGATTTTACCAGTTCCATACCCCAGTGAGCTCCAATGAATAAGAGGGAATTTGAATCTAGGCTTCCTGAGTTTGAACCCAGGCCTTCACCTTCCATCTATCAACTACACTGCACTGGGTATCCAATATATATGTACCTGCAAGTAATTGACAGTAAATCTGAAGGGGACTTCTTCTGGATAAATATTGGAATATACTGCTGGTGACTCCAATTTTATGGAGGCAATGAATCTGTTCTGGGTTTTACTCTAGCCTCTATAATACTATCCATGGTGCTGAAAGTTTTTAGCACTTGATATATTTCTTCTGTCTTTCAGATTAAAATCTGGAGTGAATCCCAGAAGTGTCACAACAAGGTCAGAGTCACCAGAGTTCACTGACCCTAATAACTTGGTGACAGAAGTACAACAGTCCAAAGGAAAATGTTTTACAATTTAGACTTCCAAAACAAAACAAAATGCCGCATGAAGGTTATTGTCCTTTTGGTTTAGGATAGCCTTCCTTTCTGGATACCATTTTTCTGAATTCCTTTGTCAGCAGGGCAGTGGCTATGTAGCTGAAGGATTTGGTGACTTGTCATGCAAAAAAAAAATTAACTTCTCCAAACTCAAATGTTTTCTGCATGTTTAACAAGGTAGAGAAAAGTCACCTGTTTCAAGGCATTTTATGTTTGAAGACATTCTGGTTCAAATCCAGTTCAAATCTTCTGTAAAGTTAAACCATCTGGAATGACACGTGAGACCTAGACATTGCCAATCAGACACATAGGCTACCTGATCACAGTTTCTAGTCCTTGTGAGACATACTGTATTTCTATTTCAGTTATGTTACTGCCCTCCCTAGTGAAGGGCTATTGGCTACCCTTAAAAATTGCAATAATCCAAGCACCCCTTTTGCCTAGTTACATATCAATAAGGAGTACAGGGAAGGGTGGAGTGCCACCTTCTAGACATTGATGGATTGCTACTCATATTGAGTGTAGCCAACATAGATTTTTACTATTCTTTGTTGTCCATGTCAAACTTTAAACTGCCAAAATGGAGCCACCTTCTTGGCTTTGTCATTGGCCAAGCTTGAATCCTCATTAGTACATACAGTGAAACCTCGCATAAAGGGCGCCTCGCTTGGAAAGTAACTCGCTTAAAAAGCAGAATTTTCTCTAAATGATCGGGTCGCCTCACAAATAAAAACAACCAAAAACTCGCTTAACAAATAATTTGGGTTTCACAGTCCCTCCTCCACCACCAGAAGTCACAATTGGTCACTTACAACAGTGTTTCGCTTAAAGAGCAAACTTGCTTAAAGAGCAATCCCATGAAACACATTATGCTCTTTAAGCGAGGTACCACTGTATTTTTGGTAGTAACTGGCAGACCAGCAAATGTGCTGGATTCTGTATCTCTCCACATTCACACAGCATGTTATTGTCCATCAGCAGCCCACACTTAAGCAGGTTGGTCTTACGTTTAGGGACTCCAACCACCAGCCTATTTGGGTCCTCCAAGTGCCGTAGGGGAGGTCAAATTCCTCAGCCGTATCCTCCTTTAATGCTATTTCCAACATAGATAATGGTGAAGGATGCTGGGAGTGGAAAGCCCCATAACATCTGAAGGGCTGCATTTTGCCCACCCATTGAGCATTGAAAAATAAATAGTTGTTCAGGTGTCTTTTGAATCAATTGTGTGGAAAACTGAATGCTAAACAAAGATCACATACTTGTAATAGTTATGCCATGATGAAGATATAGTCTTTCAAACATCATCATTATCTCCACAATTACCATCATTATCTTGATCAACACTCATTTCCATATCAGTATTTGTATTGCATTTCATTGCACTCCATTGTATTGCACAGATTTTAATTCTTCTGCTATGTTATTGATAAGGTTATAAGACTAATCAATTAATAAACATTTATTTATTCATTCATTCATACCAGTTTCTGAAAGGCACAAGAAAGGCAAGCTAGTGCTAGAAAGTAAAGACATCTGGATTGTTTTTATTTGCACCCTCCGAATATAGTTCTTCTGTCTTTCCTGTGTATGAGTGACAGAGAGACCAAGTGAATGTTGCTGAATGTTCTCAAAGAATAGGTCTGTGAAACGGCAGTCTCTTTTTAGGCCCCGTTTGTTAGCAAGCAGCCAGATATTCATTCCGTTCCGTGGCCTGTCCTCTCAGTGAGCTGAAGCTAGCCTTTAAGGATGAGGGATCAAAATAAAGCTTTACAGTTGCTGAGACACACAGGTCTGCTCAACCGCTATGGCTTGGCAGCTGGTAAGGTTAATACTTACTGAAAAGAAACTGTAAATTGGACGAGGCAAGTTACCTCCCGTAGCATGCTTCTAGGAAGCACAATTTTTAAAAGAAGGATTTAGATAAAACTGCTTATTAGTAAAGTGAGGATTATCTGGGATTTTAAAAGTTTGTTCTTATCTCTAGTGTTGTTCAAGTTAAAAAAAAACTTGAGAACTTCAGAAGCCTTCATCTCAGATCTTCCTTTTAAAAAGTGTCTCCTCCCTTGCTGTGAAGGAAAGTCTACTCTTCCCTCAGCCTAAAGGTTTTTATTCCTTTAGAGGAAAGAGAATGGTTTGTCAAATTCACCTGAATCCTTGGGTACAGTAACATTTTTTGGGGGGTGGTAGTGGTGGTGGTGGTGATGATGATGGTGAAAAAGAGATAGTAACCTGGTAGCCATTTGGTTGCTACAGTCCCTCAGAACTACACAGATTTAGCTATTCTGCCAGCACAGTATGTGCTGTCTATTTTACACTACATTCCCGGTCATCCTTGACCCTTCACCATGGTGGCTGGAAGTTATGGGACTTGTAGTCCAAACCAGAGAAAAATTGCTCTTGGATAGACCATCATGCATAATGGGCAGGCAAGAAGGGTATTTTACAGCTTGTTTACCACATCCTTGTTTTGGGTTTCTTCTTTCCACTCTAAGGTCTACTGTTATGAGAATATTTTTGGCCATGGTCCCTTAATCCGGAAATTAATCTCCTGCTTTGGAAGAAATTAAAGCATTCAGCAGAAAGACCTCCATTAAACATGGGCTTGCCTTTGAAGATGGCATGGAAGCAGCACTGATAAGTACAGAATGCAGCCTCATGGTTGGTGGCAGGGATCCATTGATTGGATTGGATTTCCCTCAAGTTGGCCCAGATGTAGACTTCCAGGTCTGGTTCAATGCTTTCATCTTCACTTATAAAACCCTGAATGGTTTACAGCCACATAACACCATGGAACATCTCTTTCTGGCAAATTCAGCCTAAGCAACCAGATCCTCCCCAGCCTTCGGACAGTGGCTTCTCATCCCAAAAGAAACCAGAAAGGCCTCCATCAGAAACAGGGTCTTCTTGGTAGTGGTGCCATTGTTATGGAATTATTTGCTACCTCATGTCCAGAAACTGGCCAAGTTAATTTGCGTCCAATAACCACTTTCATTTTCCTCATTGCTTAGTTAGGCTTTTGTCTTTTATTTGTGCTTTTATAGTAAATATTTAGATATTTATAGTGGATGGATTGGATATTTTATATATATATATATATATATATATATATATATATATATATATATATATATATATATATATATATATATATATATATATATATATATATATATATATAACATATTGCTTTTGTAAACCACTGAAAATGACTGCAAGTCAGATGGTCAACAAAGAAATGAAATTAATGCATTAATAAAACAAATAAATAGAAACATCTATGCAAGTGTGAAGCTCCCCCATCCCAGAAAGATTTTCCCATTTATTCAAAAATCTCATTAATCTTAGTGGTTCTGAGACTGTATACTCTTAAATAAAGCAGCTGGCTTGTAGGTGGTATGTAGGGAGCATTTTAGCCTATGGACTACACCAGGGGTGCCCAAACTTTCTGGACCACGGGCTAGTCATGTGGTTAAGGGAGCTGGTCACTACCCAGATCTGGCCCCCAATGCCAATTCATCCAGCCCACAAAGCCCTCATTGCTTCCAGAAGCAGAAGTAAAATGCGACCGTACGGGCGCATTTTACTTCTGCTTCCAGAAGTGACGAGGGCTTTGTGGGCCGGATGAATTGGCATCGGGGGTCGGATCCAGACCCTGGACCATAGTTTGGGCACCTCTGGACTACACCAAGCATGTGTTATCCATAGCAATGCAATCTTTTTTTATTTCTTTCTTACCCTACCTACAGGATATGCATTTAAATTGCTGCTTCTTTTGGAGTCAGTACACCAACTTCAGTGACTCATCTTTTCTATATATAAAAACATGCTCTCCTCCCCTCTTCACCATTTTGTCTCTTTCCAGCTTCTTTACACTGAGAGAGCTTGGTGGCAAAGCTGCTAGCTTCTCCCCTCTCTCATAAGAAGTCTTCCATACATGTATACTTTCTTCTCCCTTCCATTATATTCTTGAATAGGCAGCTCGAGTGCTTAGAACATTTTTTTTGTTTTCCAGCTGGAAAAGTGTGTGTGTGGTTTGCTGCCTTTCATCTGGCTTAGCCTGACAAAGTGACTATCACACTGCTTACATCAAATGTTGTTGTATGATCAGTGTTTCTGCATCTTGACTTGACATCAGAAGTCTTCCCCTACCAGGGCTGTAGCCAGGAGTATAGAAAAAAAAAATTTTTTTTTTGGGGGGGGGGGTCAGGAGGCGCAAAAAAATTTCAGGAGAGGCAACACTGTCACACTCACATATATAACATTGGCACCACGGGATGGGGTGGGTGGGTGGGCTGTTACTCAGGAAGGTTTTCACACACACCCAGGCCCCCTGGCTACAGACCTGCCTCTACTTGATATGATATTTTATTCTTTGTGGTGGCTTAGTGGTTAAGGTGCTGAACTTGATGACTGGAAGGTCAGCAGTTCGAGACCCGAGTACTGCACGACTGAGAAAGCTCCCGTCTCTATCCCAGGTCTTGCAAACCTAGCAGTTTTAAAGCAAGAAATTGCAAGTACTGTACAATAGATAAATAGGTACCACTTTGGTGGGAAGGTAAACAGCATTCCATGGACTCCGGTGTCTAATCATGTCTGTCACTTGCCCATGGAAACATCTGCAGATGCAAACAGCACTGGCTCTTTGCCTATAAACGGAGATGAGCACTGAACCCTACAGTCAGATATGACTGGCTTTCGAGTAAGGGCAACCTTTAGTGTTCTGTCAGAAGGACAGAGCATACAGATATGTACTTGTCTGTGTTTTTTCCTCCCATTCGGTTTGGTTTCCATTTGATTTAATTCAGTCTGCTGATATGTACAGCTGTATCAGTGCATCAGCTATGTACATTTAGACCCAAGGTTTATGGTCTTATGGACACTTTCCCCGACCTCTTCAGATATCCATGGGTATTATTTCACTTAGGAATCATGCTTCAGGTATTCCTTTCCTCTCTTCTGCAGTTACCACTTGACAATTTGCAAGTTAATCTGAATTCCTACAACGTGGGCCAAAAGTCACCATACATAAAGGTACATTTAGCTGCAATTTCCAATTTTTCCTGTGTGTGGAGACTTTTGGGACACCCTGTGGTATGTAGGTTAGCACAACAAAGAACAAAAATTGCTTGCTAGCCCTGATCTTTTTTTTTTTAAATGAGCCATTTTAAACTCACTTTAAAAATAACAACAACAATGACATTTTCTTCATGATTATAGGAAAATGTGGTTCTGCTGTTCTGATGCTGTGTGTAGGTACACCGGATTAAGGCTGTTTGTTGTAGAAAAGGATAGTCTATTTAAAACTGAAAAATCTCTTGGGGGGGCAAACGGGGTACTTGATTCTTCTGCTTGCTGAAGGTATTATTGAAAGGGCTGTGGACTTTGTCCTTCAGTTTCAATATTTAGCTTGCATTCACAATTGAGCTATACGAATACCTTAGAATTTAATATGCATATAAACTATGCATTAAATGTGTGTGACAAACAGGAAAGCCACCACAGACATAAAGAGGCTAAGCGACAAGCACAGAACCTTCCTCAAACTCAACCACGCCCTCACCATCTGATCAATGTAATGTGTGTGGTTGCATGTTTCATGCCAGGATCGGCTTATTGAGTCACCAGAGAGACATCCATCAACAGAGAAAATGACTTCCAGGAAAAATGTATGCTCTGATACGAGTAGCAGACAACGACGAATATGCATATAAAAATTGCTTTCTTCTACATTTGTGATTCTAATGTACTTTTTGGTGTTTCAATTCTAAATATTTAATTTGATAGGTCTAAACACAGAAGAATGGATATTATTTAAGTACCCTTGTGCTACCATGTTAAATTGCTGTACTGAATCCAAAATTGCTGACAGTATGAGTTTGATCCTGATGGGATTCAAGGCTGAGTCAGCTTTCCATCCTTCCAAGGCTGGTAAAATTAGTACCCAGCATGTTGGGGACAAAAATGCTAATTACCTTGTGAACTGCCCAGGGAGCGCACTAAGCACTGTGGGGTGATATATATGTCTAATTGCTACTGCCAAGTGCATCCTAGCTCTATCAGTTTCCCTGAAGCTTTCACATTCAGGCATTGTTTACAAGGTCAGCTAGGTAAGCTGATCATGTGACAAAGCTACTAAGGATGCTTATGCAATTTGAATATGTGGATCTGTAACTGGATTGTTGCTGCCTGTGCTGAGTCACTTAGAACATTATTTAAGTGCTTGGTGAGATGCCAGCCTTTTTTTTGGATGACAATAATTGTGTGCTTGCAAGTTTATTCTGGTTTACAGTGACCCCTTCCATGATTTTCTTTAGAAAGGGTAGTCTGAAGTAGTTTTTCATTCCTTATTTCTTCTGGTTCCTTGGGATTCTGAAGCTTGATAATTCCTCTCCTTGGGTGCACAGAGGAGAATCATCTATTCAACCATTTTCAGAGATGCTGAGTTGAACCATTCCTATAAATACTGCATACTCTGCTAGCTGATCTGCAAAATTTTTTCTGTTTCTTCTTTACAATCCCCCAGTCTTTCTCATTTCATTTAGGCCCCATGGCTCATTTCATTTATGGCCTGAGGAAATGATCAGGGCAACCATTCATATCATAGCACTCTAAAACTCCCAGAGTTTATGAGGCAAGTGAATACTGGGATGTGTTGCCTCTCGATGTACAAAACAAGGGTTCATTATCAGAATCATCCTGAATGGGTCCTATATATGAGAAGAGCCCAGGTACCTTCCCTTCTTAAGAACAGCCCTAGCAAACCTTGAGGCACTTGTCTGGTGCCTAGTTTGACGATAAGTTTGTACCAGACAAACATTTCTTTTTCAAACCATTGCTGAGGGAGGATGTTGTTATTCTTGTAATTATGATGCAATCATGCCACACCATCCTCCTCATATTCCTCATATACATCCTCGTTACTATTGTTACTACTATGGTTGGTGAGTTTTTATTATGCTGGATTTTTCTGCACCTGTATAGTATTGCCTTTTTGTTTAATTTACATAAGTTTGTTAAATTATACAAGTTTACAAGAGCTGAGTACAGCTGTTGAAGACAGCAAATTTTGGAGCTCTCTTATTCATAGGGTTAGGGTTAAGTAGTTTGAAGGAACATAAATACAACAGCAAATAAAAGCACAAAGTCAGAAAATTATTTTACAGCAAAACCCTGGATTACAACCACCTTGGTTTAAGTTTGCTGCGGTTTAAAATGGCAAATCCTATGGAAATGCCGTCCTGGTTTACTAATTTTTAATGGGTTTTTTTTTACAATGATCAATTCAGGACCATTTTTTAATTTTTCAATGCTCCCCTATGGATGTTTCAGTTTACAATTTTTTCAGGTTACAAGAGAGGCTGTTAGAATGGACCTCTGTCATAACCTGCAGTTTTACTTTATTTATTTATAACATTTATATAAACTAAATTCAAATTCAATTTTATTTATAGTCCATGACCAGTATAAGAACACAAAAGCATAAACACCACACCTTAAGCTAGACTGGACAGAGGTACTTCCAGGTGGAGGCAGTCAGCTTTCCTGCCCTCCAAACACATACCCTACATAGCTGCTCCGTGTGTGACTCCTGTGTTTGCTCATGTGTTTGTGTGTAGAGCAAGAATTTGCAATCCTATTCAAAATATTATTTCATACAGTCTGGAAAAGTTAACTTTTGTGGAGTCCAGGTTCCAGGACTTCCCAGGCTTTATGGTGGCAAAGCTGGCTAGGGTGGAGCTAAGGAGGTGTCATTGAAATAACTTTCCCAAAGTCTATTACTCTTCTTTGACAAGTTGTTGTTGCCCTCTTATGGAGACAGGAAGTATTCTTCACTCCTGTGAATCTCCTCTTGCTTTTACTTGTGTGAACAAAAATAGAAGGGATTCTGTCATTTAATGTGAGATGTTCAGGGAGCACTGTCAGTTCAGGCAACCTTAGCCCTGTTTCTCGGACCCCTTCTTCTTCTTCAGGTGCCGTATCCATTCCAGACATTCGCTATCATCATGGCGATAGTCTTCCTGTTTTTAACTCCTCAGAACAGTTCTTCCAAGGACACGCCACACCGGTCTCTCAGATTCTTCAGCAAAGAAGTCCATCTATGTTCAGAGCCTTTCCTCCCATGGATCTTTCCTTGTAGACTGAGTTGGGGTATTCTATACTTTATGTTGTTCCTGATGATATGGCCAAGGTATTGGAGCTTTCTTTGCTTAATGGTCTTAAACAGTTTTTGTTCTTTATCTCTCCAGTGCCACAATTCTACATTAGTCGTATGGTCAACCCATGATATCCTTAGCAGCTGTCTGTAGATCCACATTTCAAAAGCTACAATTCTTTTTTCAGATGATGATGATGATGATGATGATGATGATGATGATGATGATGATGATGATGATGATGATGATGATCATCATCATCATCATCATCATCATCATCATCATCAAATCAGATGCCTTAGTTAATGTCTAAACTTTGACTGAACCTTGGCACTCCAAGTGTTCTTGAACTGCAGTTACCAGAAGCCCAAGTCAGCACTGCTGCTGATCAGAGCTTCTGAGAATTGAAGTTCCAGAACACCTGGGGTGCCAAGGTTCGCCATAACTGCCATATAGCAACGCTGGGAATACGTAATATCACACTATTCAAATCTTTGTAGCAAGAGTTAGATCTCTACTGCATAACTAACGTCACATTTTTATGAAGCTGGATCATGCTTTTTCTATTCGTATTTTAATCTCTACCTTGAGATACCAATTTTCATTTAATATACTCCCCAAATAGACAATTTTATCCACTCTGGGGACCCCTAGCCAGATAATAAAAACCAACCTGCTGCTGCTGTTTTACACAGACTCAGGGTGGGTTCTTTTATTTGTTCTCACTGAAGCGTTGCTGAAGACATACAGGTTCCCTCTGCTGCATGACTGGTTCTGAAGAACTGTGCAAATGGCCTCCAGATTTTCTTTGTTTAAATAACCAACCTGCCAGTAGCTAAGTCAGCAACCTTAATAGCTCTGGCAGCACCCCATTAGTAGCAAAATTAAGTGGCTTTGCAACGATTGCATTGACATTTGGCTGCATGGTTAGAGTATTAAATAAACAAGCTATTCAGTTAAAAGCTTCCTTGCTTCCCTCTCATCTCCACAGCTTCCAACTATCCCTTCTAACCCTTTGCATCTCTGACTTTTCATGCAGGGAGGTACATCAAGGGGTATGTGGGAGAAGAAAGTGGGAGTTAGCAGGAGAGGACATCTGAACCTCTTTGTTTTGTGAAAGTGGCACTGTAATCATAATAGGCTCATGTAGTTTCAAAGTTTAAAGACAAAAATGGGACGGGGACAGTTGGAAATGACTGTTGTCAATCTTTAAGAAGTATCAAGGGAAAAACAGAAAGCTTGAAAATACTGTGCATTGTTTTTGTTTGTTTTTTACATTTACAGCAATTGTGTTCATATTTCATCTTTAATGTTGATTTGCTACAGTTGATAACACAGGCGTTCTCATGACTTCTGGTAACTACTGCAAGGCATTTTATTCCACTAAAACACAGCAGCTAACATCCATTTGCTAGTCTTATCAGGAGAAGAACCACTGTATTAATTTCTGAACAGTAGGTCAGTGTGATATAAAATTCATTGAACAAAAGCTGCTGCCCTTTAGGAAGGGGGTCAAGACCTGGCTGGCAGAGCATGTGTGGGCTATGGGCCAGACTGTTGCCCCAGTCTGTTGGCTCATTTGACACACACACACCCCGGCTTATCTTGTTTTTAGCTTTTTAAAATTTTTAATCTTGTTTTTAGCTTTTAAAAATTTTTAATCTTTTAATCTTGATTTTATATTATGTTTTTAATTGTGTTTTAGGTGTTGAGGGTTGTGTCAGCCGCCCTGGGTGTTTTTGAGGAGGGCGGCATAAAAGTTTGCTTAAATAAAATAAATAAATAAATAAAATTGTGTTGCATAATAGAGAAATGTCACAACACACAGCAAGAAACTGCAATAATTATTGAGTCCCTATTTGGATTCCTCGTTGTTCAGTGGGAGCTCATTAATTAGCAACAATGTAACACAGAGCTACAGTAGTGTAATTATGCAACAGAGTTTTGACTTTTGCCTGGTCTACCATAGTTGGGTCTAGTATCATGGCATTAGACAATATCGATCCAGAAGACTGATGTATAATTAAGTTTCATTAGGTTTTTTAAAAAAAGTTGTATCATTAGAAAGTTCTGAAATGTTTTATGCATTATGCTAATTTAATTGAAACTGTATATTTTGTATTCTTTTTGTATTGTTGTTAGCTGCCCAGAGTCACTTAGGCGAGTGGGGCGGCATAAAAATTGAACAATAAAATTAAATTAAATTAAATTAAATCAAATCTTTGCATATTTATTCTTTTTACTAGCTGCTTAAGAGCAAAGTTTGGGATTGTGTTATATTTTTAAACCAAAGGTCAAGACTCTAGTTGATTTACATGAATCTAAATGGCCACAGTGGCTTAGTAGTTAAGATGCTGAGCATGATAACTGGAAAGTTGGCAGGTCAGTAGTTCAAGACCCAAGTGCTGCATGAGTTCCCGTTGTCTGTTCCAGTTCTTGCCATCTTAGCAGTTCAAAAGCAAGAAATTGCAAGTAGATAAATGGGTACTGCTTTGGCAGTAATAGTGATCTCTGCGCTCTAGTGCCTATTCAAGCCTGCCACATGACCACAGAAATGACTGCAGACACAGACAGTGTTGGCTCTTTGTCTGTAAACAGAGATAGGCATCACCCCCTAGAGTCAGATATGACTGGCTTTCACCTAAGGGAGATGATTACCTTTATCTAAATTGAATTATCTAACTCACGACATCAAATTTAAGCTGATTGACTACACCTTAGTAATGTCATAAGACATATGTTGGATTGCTAGAAGGCTGATCCCAGTAATGCAACTAGCACCTTGTCAGAAGATGGTAGATACATTTTTTGTTCTTTGTTTATTTTAAGAAGCACCAATTGTGGCTACCTGCTTTTCATGATTTGGATCAAGCAGGATGAAATTACTGTAGTGTCAAAAGGGATGAAATCCAGCAGTAAGTTACAACTAGAGTAGGCTAATTAAATCAGCAGGGACTTGGTGAGTCTGCTTACTACACGTTTTTTTGCTATTGGATTTTTGAAAACATGAGGAAAGAAAGTGAGAAAGAAGACAAACCTGCAGTCCCCTCCCCAACAGATATTCTTATGATGCCCTTTTATGTACTGGATAAAAGCAAACAGCAGCGTTTTTAAATTACAAATTATATAGATGTTTAATGTACACCATAAATATCAGGTGTTGCATGCTAATGAAATGCAAACATTAGTAACATTAAACAATAATTATTGGGCATCTTTAATCAGTGTAATGAAAAATGGAAAGAGAACTTACATAACTATATAAAGTTGTTTCACAGAGAAGGACAAAGAGAAGATTTAGCCCGATGAATTTCAGGCACTTCAAAACTGGAGAATGTAAACTGAAATTCAAAAGAGTGCTTGTACACCTGGTCCTGTTTCATTTCAGAAAGAGCAAACTGACAGCTGAACCAAGCAAATAGCATATGAAAATTATGATTCAACTGATGAGAAAAACTGCCTAAATCACTTTTAGTACCTGTAAAGTACCTCATGTGAAGTAAGTGACAAAAAAATAATCTCTTGTCTGAAATAATGCTGAGATATTTTCTGCCTATCCAGCACAATAATGTTTGCACTTTGAGGGACATTTTTGTGTGCAAACTGCATTATATGGGTATCTTAAAGGTGACCACTGTTGTCATCTGGACTTTGGAAAGCTAGAAGCATTGGATGGGTTGCTTGCATATTTTTAGTTGATCAGCCAGTTCTTCTGCGCTTTCTCTCTATGTGTGATGTGCTTGGCTTCACAAAGGAAAAAGAAATACACCATTTTAGTACGGAGACATTTCATACAAATTGTAGAATAATGTACAGGGAAAGTACTTGTCTCATTCTTGCACTGATAGTTAGTAATCTCTTAGGGTTAATGGACTCCAGGTTAGTTTTAGGGTGTCAAAACAGCCTATCCTGCAAAGAATATTTCTTCACATCTCTGCACACTACTCACTGTGTAGAAATGCCATCCAGACTAGCGGTTGCTGAATTGACCTGAACCTTGACAACAGGACAACACTCTCCATCTGAGGGACAGTGGCCAACCATGTGGCACAGTCCACTTATCTCCTCTAACACTATACAAGTACTACTCACATGTCACACTATGAGCACATCTGCTGCCTACAGAGCCATTGCTTACTGCCTAACAATATGTCCAATACTGTACTGATTCACATTAAGGCTTTTAATGCTCATGCCTTTTAATTAGGAAAAAAAAAACCCTCAAGAGAGCATATTTCTGAAAGTAGGGGTGGGGAGCATGTATGCTGAGAATATTTGTATATTTTGACCCATTCAACACTTTAAGTGGACACAAGGTTATTGTGCACTGGTATAAAACTGCAGTCCATTTGTAACATATATGTACTAAGAAGGAACAAATCTGTTTCATTCAGTTTCTACAGCACTGAAATTTGTTGAAGCAGACAACCAAGTCCACACAAAAATTGGAAGGCACTTTGCATGCATTTCTTCCCACATGCATATGTTGCACTAACTGCTTCTAATGGATGAGACATACATGTCTGGAGACAATATAGTGCTATGCACAAAGATGTGTACACGTATGGCCACACACTTGCAAAAAGATGTCTTTATTGGAGAAGTCCTCTATCTATAGACTCACTTTTGGCTGTGCATGATCATGTTGCAAGTTTTTTTGAAATACCGTAAGTTTATCTATTTTCATTCTTTCCTTCCTTTCTGACCTGTTCCCATGGGGAATCAGAAGAGATTACAGATGTGTTAAAAAGTATGCAATAATGTGGGTGGCTCATTAACGGGGTCAGAGAAAAAAACAAACAAAGAGATATACAAGGGGCAAAATTACACTTGTCACCATCTGGATCAATACTTTCATCCAGCTGTAATCAAGGATACACACTACTACTGAGAAAATGTAATTAGTCCAGCACAAGCTAAAATTTGGATGTGTACTATGCCTTAGACTGTTTGACTCCATTAACTTTTAAATACCCTATTGTAGGTGCTGCTTTTTCTTCCCTTTATTGTACAACTGAATTCTCCTTCATTTGCACTGATTATTATTTTTAATTCACATACAATGGAAAGTTTTAGGCATTCCTTGTGTTCAATAATTACTCAGCAGTCTAACTTGTTACTTCGCATAACTGACTGGTGCTCATGTTATCCAATATTAGGTCAATCATTCATAATAATCATGAAATATACAATAAAGGTTCTTGCTTCCTTTCTCCTAATCAAGATGGGAGTACAAATGCCTCCATTGCACTGGCATAACCAGAATGCACTTCACACATCACTGCTCATTTTCTGGATACTGTAACAATGAAGGCTGTGGAATGTACTTGGTATGTTTTATGAAACTGTCATGGGGTGGTCTGTTTTGGGGAGATCTTGAAATATTTTACTTTAGCAAAAGGAAGGATATTTTTTATACAGTCACTTTAGACCTTCCTGAACCTTTCTTCTCTTACATCAAGCACAGGTAGCTAGTTACCAGGAAGTTACAATATGAACTGACCTGGCCAGAATTTGAAAAAAGTTACTCTTTTTGAACATCAGCTCAAATAATCTTCTGACAAGTAGGGAATTATGAGAATTGCAGTCCCCCCCCCCCAAGTAACTTTTCCAAGATCAGGGTCTGGCCCCCAAACTCAGATTTGAATTGAGGTGTGATACATTTGTGTTCTTAGTTACAGTTTCAATTTAATGGCCAGAATTCCACTGGTGCAGCTATGCCATACAACTCCCATCTGTGTCCCACAACCACAGTTCTTTATCCTAGGAAGCTATCATGAGCTGCAGGATGGGATAGAAAGTGATTTAAAGCCAGAATGCCACTGCTGTTGATCCCACTACCACTGGCAGGCAAGGCAAATAGGATGTTTTTAGTTCTTTGAAATGGTTGTGGCATGGCCACAGCTGATGACACAATTGGAGTTGCTTGGCGTAACTTGTGCAACATGACATTTCTAATAGAAAATGCCCCAATAGTTTCAAGATTGATTCAGCCTTCTGTCCTTCCAATGATGGTGAGATAAGTCCCTAGTGTGTTGGAGTCAGAAGGTTAATTACCTTGTGAACTGTCCAGTGCTCTAAGCACTATGTGGTAGTATACAAGTGTAATTGTTATTGCTAGAATCCAGACTAGAGTTGCCATGACCTAGCAGCAGGATCTTCACACAATTACAGTATTTATAAACACACAAACATACGCACTCTATATCAGGAGTCCTTAACCTTTTTAAGCCGGATGCTGGGTCATGCACCCTCAGACTGCTTGGGGGGGGCGGACAACCATTTGCCCTTCCTCCACCACATAGCACTTCCTGGTGTGGTGGAGGTGGTGGAGGGTCACATGAAATGGTGCTGCAGGCCACATCCAGCCTGCAGGTTGAGAATCCCTGCTCTATATACATACAGTCACAGACACACACAGAGATACAAACACATACTGCTATGTCAAAGCAAGTTCATGAATGGCAAACTGTGTAAAAGCCTTGTTGCTGAGTGATAGCAACTCTAATATGAGTACTAAGCATTTTCTAGTGGAGATGTACCACTATGGGTTTGGTTGTTTTTTGCAACATGAACTAAGAAAAATCTCCTGTGTGCTGACTACAGGAAGCAGTTTTGGAAAGGACACAGAAATCACCATAATGTAGCAGATCCTGGTTCCATCTAAAAATACCCCCAGTGGTCAGCTTCATCCCTTCATCAGTTCCCTACCTAGACTGCTCAAGGAGGCTGGGAAATGCTGCAGAGCAGATGTTCTGCACAATAGAAGAGGAGAGGAAGTACAGCAAAGTTTCAACCATACTGTTAGCTTTGCACTGGATTGAGACCCTTCTATAGGAAATTTGGGAAACAGTACTTCCTAACAATAACAAAGGTTCATAGCTTATGAAGTTGGATCCTAGGATGGTTGAAAGATATTTCAAGAACAGTTTAGGCATCATCAGGTATTCTCTCATCCCAACAGGCATGTTTTGACCACAAGTAACCATGCAAGATGCTATAGCAGTGGTAGCAAACCTATGGCACGCATGCCAGAGGGGGCACGTATGGCATGCGTGCCAGAGGGAGCACTCAGAGATCTCTCTTTGGGCATATGCACCATTGTCCTATCATAGAGTTCACCCCAACCCTCTTCTCAGCAGCCCAATGGGAATGCTTCCTTCCTCCCCCCAGCACAGAGTTCAACCATCACCTCTATGGCGTGGATGGCAGCCTGTTGAGTTTGGGCAGTCGATCTCTAAAAGGTTTGCCATCACTGTGGTATAGCAAACAAGCAGCCTTAAGATTACTACCAAGCTAGTCTGTTGTATTATCCAGTTTTGTTCAATAGGACCAGCGGGTGGTGAAAACAACACAAGATTGTCATGCCAGAAAAAAACTTGGAAATGTTGTTGTCATAGAAGAAAGGGTAGTATAACTTTCAGAAATAAATACATCTGGGCAAGAAGGCTTCCTGGAAAGTGATGTGTCATGCCAAATGGTATATGGAAAGGTATCGTCTGGGGCATGCCTATTCAACATTTATTCTAGCTTCCAAAATTTGTTGCATAGATTTGAAGGACCTTTTCTCCTTCCCACCAAAATATCCAAGAAGCCGTTTGCAAAGAAGGTGCTGGCACAAAAGAGGACAAATGGGAATCCTTCTGGAGAAGGTGGCATTGCTTCCTCTGCTTTCTTGAAAAAATAATGATCTGGGAGAGAGCAGATCTAGCATTAACTTTTTTAAAATGCCTACTGTTAGCCTTCCAGACCAAGATCCCCACCCCACCCCGTTTCATTGACTGCCTTGCTGTTCAGCCAAATGCTTCTTTTATCTTGGTTACTGTTGCTTTATCCTGCCACAGAACAAAGGCAGAAGGTAAATGAAAATGTCCTTCGGGACACTGTACTATCATTTCTCTCTTTTAAAGGAAGATGAATGATTTAAAACAAATGGTGTCTCTGAGTTACCCTTCGGGAGAGGAAGACACGTGACATGGGGCACACATGGTTGACAAATAAATAAAAAAACACATTACTTATTTCTTGATCGGATTATTCACAGCATTGTTAGGCTGCCCTGTTATAAAGTGGCTAATAAGAGATGAAAACAGTTAAAGGTGCAATGCAATAACAATATTTAATATAAATGTTTATTAAAATGTTTATTTTAATTTTTCTTTAATTGTTTTTAAATATTAAACTAAATTATTGTTTTTATCTTTCAGTATAGTCTTTTAATGCTGTAACCTGTCTTGGATCCTTTTTCAGGAGAAAAGCAGGGTAAAAATTAAAACAGTCAAACAAAATAACAAAACAGCTGCAGAGAGAAGCAGCAGTATAGGAACACTGGTACCTACCTTACACTGAATCAGAATATTGGGCCTTATGACTCAGTATAGTCAACTCTGACTGACAGCAGTGGCTGTACAAGGTTTCAGGAAGAATTCTGCCTTAACCCTGCCTAGAAATTCCTGATATTTCCCACCTGGTCTCCTAACCAGGTCTGGTGAGCTTCCAAAATCAAAAGAGACTATTGACTAGAATCCAATTACCTGTACTTATCCCTGCCAGCACAAATGCAATAGCATTAAGCTGCAACAGCAAATTACCTCTAATTAAAGAGTTGTTACCTGTATCTTTTATCATGCCCAACCTGTGTGGCTCAGCACACAGTGAGAAATACAAGCATATGTATTATAATAATAGGATTGTTGGAGCAGTGTTTGGGATGTTATGAAGGGAAGGAAGCTTAAAGGCAAAACATATTTTAAAAACCTCCTAGGAGGATAGGACCAAAAGTCCACTACTGCATATTTTTACCCAATTGTTACTTTCCACAGTTTTCCTCATGTGTGTCGCTGCCCTCTTTGATATAAATGACCATGGGTATTTCCTCTCTAACTCTTTGAGTTGGTCATGTTCTAAAGATGATATACCTTATTTTTTGGACCATAAGACGCACATTTTCCCAAATAAAGGGGGGGGGGACAAGGGTGCACCTTATGGTCCAAAGGCACTGGGCAGGGCTGCACCCCCACCCCCACCATCTGCCCGATGTCACTTGCAGCAGTGGCGGTCGCACTTTCTCCCTGTTGTCTTGAACATGATCTGCTCATCCCCAAGGCAGCAGAAACCCCTGCCAAAGTGGATTGGTGCCTTGTAAAAAAAAATTCATTGTGTCCTGTCTTTGAAATCCGTGGTGTCGTGACAATGACTACATTTCTCAGACTCCCTCAGTGCTGTGGGGCAAGGGAGTCTGGGAAATGTAGTCATTGCCATGAGGTCCCTAACACTATGGATTTCAAAGACAGGGGACAACAAATTTTTTTAACATGGCACCGATCCACTTTGGCATGGGTTTCTGCTGCCTTGAGGACAAACAGATCCATGTTCAGGACAACAAGGAGAAAGTGTGAGGCTGGGCAGGAGCCAGAGGAAGAACAGGGGTAGAACATGGTGGCACCACCGCACAGGAAGCGCCCTGGATGCCAACGCAACCTTCAGGTTAAGGGGGGGGGGTTTGCTGTGGATTTTGGAGCCTTTTGGATTTGAGTGCCTAGATGGGGGGCTAGGTACGTATTTTGCTTTATTGTAATAAATATTTTAGTAAGGTAAAGGTTTTCCCTGCTTGAAAGCAAGTCGTATCCAACTCTAGGGTTCAGTGCTCATCTCTGTTTCAAAGCTGAAGAGCCAGCGTTGTCTGCTTCTGCAGATGTTTCTGTGGTCATGTGGCAGGCATGACTAGACACCGGAGTGCATAGAACATTGTTACCTTCCCACCGAAGAGGTCCCTATTTATCTACTTGCAATTTCTTGCTTTTGAACTGTTATTTTAGTATACTGGTACTATTTGGTTCAGAATATTTTTTTCTTCTTTTCCTGCTGTAAAAACTGGGTGCACCTTATGGGCAGGTGTGCCTTATGGTCCAAAAAATACGGTAGGTAGCAAAGGAGTTTCTGGACATTCAAATGGCAATTTAAACTTATCTCTTCATGTCACTTTTTTTGTCAGGACTGCAGCGGTTCAGTGGTTAAGAAGCTTGCCTTGTTAGCTGGAACGTTAGCAAGTTGACAGTTCGAGACCCGGCTACTACATGATGGAATGAATGCCCATCTCTGTCTCAGCTCCTGCCAACCTAGCAGTTTGAAAGCAAGAAATAGCAAGGAGATAAATAGGGACCACTTCGGTGGAAACGATTTTGGGGGACATAAAAAGAGCCTCATTCGGAGTGTCCCCTGAGTGGAGTTTCTCTAGCAAAAATCCTTTCAACCCACAATAATTTCACAAGATTATTATTACTTTTTTGTCACTGTTTTGTGAGTTCCATATTATTTTCTGTTTAGGGTTTTTGTCAAGTCATTTTAAAAAGCTGTTCATATACTATTTTGTTATTACTTGTACATTTTTGATGTTTCCAGACTTCTTAGTTTTCTGTCCCCTCCTTCCCTTAATCATTGTTTGACTGGTCTTTCTGTTAGTCTTTGCCTAATGCTTCTGCTGCTTGCCTTGATCTCTTTCATTTACTTGTCCTAAACTAGTAGCTTGGCCAGATTTTTTTTGCATGGCACTGTGATTATACTTAATAGTTCATTACACTCATAGAAGTAGGATTTAATGAGCCCAATGTCCTTTGAAATCAAATATAACCAACCTTAAACTAAAAGATTGCCCCCATTGCTTTCCTCACTTTGGCAGGATGACCTATTCCTGTTTGTGTTCACATTTGTGTTTGGTGTCCTATGAGCTAGCTCATGAAGTTGTTTTAATAGCAGCTCATTCAGGAAATTAGCCTTTTCTGGGCAATGTGTGGGTTCTGGCATTGTGATGGTCTCAACATTGCACAATTCAGATGCAAGATTAGAAAGCGGTAAATCCTCCACAGGATTTCCATATCCTGAGGTGCTGCTTTTGAGCTCCGCAGTTCAATCCAAAAGCACGTAAATTCAACTTCTTCCTTATCTTCTTTCCTTTACAGTGGTCTCCAAAGAGGGTATCAAAGTGTGAAGAGAAATATGGACAGTAACATATTCTTTTTAACCATGGACAACTAGTCTCAGTATTTTGTGTTTGGAGTGTTAGACTATGACTCAGAGCCCCTGAGTTCAAATTTATTTATTTATTTATTAAATTTCTATACAAACCATCTGGGAACAAGCAGAAAAACAATAACAGCAATACCCACAACAAACTAAAACCCACCACCGACAAATACATCACAAACTAAAATAAAATAATTTTTAAAAATAAAATAATTGGAGTCTGAGAGTATTGGAACTAAACCTAACTGGCTAATTTATTGATAAGGGAACAACAATCTGAAAGGCCTCCTTGAAGAAGAGTGTTTTTTGTCAGAGGGTTCCCAGGGGTCCCTCAGAGGCTTTTGGTGTGACAGAGTGCTGAGTGTGATGCAGTCCACCTCAAACTCCCTTCTTCCAGCCTCTGCCAGCCTCCCAAAAGGACCCAAACCACCTCTGGTCTTACCAAGTCACAGGGAGTGAGGTTTTTTCATGGCAGCGTGGAAATTGCAGTAGCAGTCTATGGTTGAAGCAGAGAACTCTGTGCTAGTGCTATGCCCAGGTAGAATTCAACAAGGTAAAGTCCCAAAACTGAACTTTATTTTATATTCCATAAGATAGTGAAGCAAAGCTTTAGAGAATCAAATCCCCAATTCCCAAAAGTCCATTAGTTCTTGAAGGGGCCTACTGGCATCTTACCAGCACAGTCCAGTTCCATAGGATGTCAGAAGATGGCAAAGGATGGTAATCATCTCAGGAAATTTTGGCATAGTCTGATATTTTTTATTTATTTATTTTATTTTGTCAGATTTATATTCCGCCCTACTTGCACAAGAGACTCAGGGCGGAGCACAACAGACATAAAATAAACCCCTAAAACACAAAAAGAACAAATTAAAATTAAAACCCCTTTAAAAATAACTTCTCATTCCCTACACAAACCCACTGAATATAGGAATGAGGGTAGGAATGGGGGGGGGGGAGAGATACAGGATGTTAAATGAGCCAGTGGGGGGGGGGGTTCAGTAAACCGTAATTACCCCACACCATCCCTGCCAACCAGGTTTTCAGGCCCTTTCTAAAAGCCAATAAACCCATCTGAAGGTGCAGCTCTAGAGGCAGGTGGTTCCATAGAATCGGAGTGAACAGGGAGAAGGCCCTCTTTCTTGTGCCAGAGAGTCGAGCCTCTCTGGCTGATGGAACCACTAAGGCACCTCTCTGGTCTGCTCTGGTGGGACGGACAGATACCCTTGGGGAGATGCGGTCTCTCAAGTAACCTGGCCCACTACCATATAGTGGTAGTGGATAGGGTTAAGTCTGATCCGCCGCACCCTGAACATTCTTCTATGCGTAGGTATTCCCTCCAAAGGGAATTTTTGGTTCAGCTAATGAAGCCATTATAGCCTCAAGTTAGAGAACACCCCTCCTGACTTGGTGCTGCTCTCCTGGTCTCAGACCAGGGAGAGCAGGAACACCTGCACCAGGGCTGGCAGCATTAAGAAGAGCCACCGCCACCGCACCTCCGGACTCGGTGCTGCTCTCACCCAGGGAGGGGGGGTCCTCAAAAAAAGTTAGGGAAACTTTTTCCTAGCTTCTTTTCAGAAACCTCCAACTGGATCTCTAAGGGGCTTAGCGATCCAGGTTGGGGTGTGTGTGCACGTGCATGATCTCTCCCTCAACACCCAGCAGTCCCAACCTCTCTTAAGAAGCCCCCCCCCCTGCTTGGCTTGCTAAACCCTTTAGCAATCCAGACAGAGGTTTCTGAAAAGACGTTAGGAAAAAGTGTTCCTAACTTTTTTTAGAACACCCCCCCCCAGCCTGGCTTGCTAAGGGGCTTAGCTATCCAGGCAGGGTGGGCTTCTAAAGAGAGGCTGGGAAAAGGGTCCCAAGCCTCTCTTAAGAAGCCCCCCCCCTGGCTTGCAAAGTCCTTTACCATCAGTGTCAGTTCATTGCTTTCAAACCACATCCTGAACTAGCTGATATTTCCAGAGTGCTTTCAAAGACATCCCATGAACATCCCATTGCTCTAATCTAAACTGGGGGTTGCAAGAATGTATCACTACTCAGCCCTTTGACTGAGATCAAGTGTCGCACAAGAGTATGGTTAACTAAGCCAAAGAGTCCCCATCTAGAGAGGACTGCAATTGATGTACTGCCCAAAGCTATAATAAAAAGGTCCTATTTGGCTTGAGCCAATACCAATGTCAATACTAGATCATGACAACCTCTGTCCTTTATAAGAAGAATAGTCAGAATACTGGACAAAGCAGTTAATCTACTAATAGTGTCACCAGCTAATCTAAACAGTTTCAATTTATTGCTGATTCCTTATAGCTTTTGGTGACTCATTTAGGTCCATTTTCCCCACACATTAGACCAGGGTTTCTCAACCTAAAGCTTATGGGCCGGATCTGTCCCATGGCACCATTTCATGTGGCCTCCCACCCCTCCAAGGGCATTTGAGAAACAAAAAGCCCACCCCTTTGAAGCTGATGGGACAAAATGGCCACCCCCATCATGAGGCAGGGCAAAATAGCCATCCAGGCCTCGAAGCTGACTGAGAAAGTGTGACCCAGCCCCCAGCTTGAAAAGGTTGAGAACTCCTACCTTAGACATTAATGCATTTCGGGGTTTGGTTCATTGTATTCATTGAGTGTAGATACATGTGCAGAAAAAGTTCATTACAATTGGTTGCAGCATCAGTCTATGGTTCTGCATCTGAAACAGGCCTACCTGATAAGGCTTTAGGTGTCTAATACTGAGCATTTTGAGGTGTTCAGGGTGCTGTGCATCAGACTTAATCCTATCCAGGTTACAGATCATTCTGGTTGCCCTTTAGGAAGAATCTAAAAACATGGCTGGCGGGGCAGGTATGAGGTATAGGATGCACAGTGACCCCAGTTCGCTGGATGGTTTAAGCCCCCTCTCTCCCTCAACTTCTTAATCAGTAAGATGTAGCAACTTGTCAATCTTTTAAATTTTTTAAGATTTTAAAATTTTAATCTTTAATAGTTTTAAATTTGAGGTTTTTAGGAAATTTTTTTTATGTCTTTATTGTGGTATTTCTTATGACTTGTAAACCACCCTGAGTCACCTCGGTGAGGAGGGCAGTGGATAAATCTGAATTAATTAATTAATTAATTAATTAATTAGTTCCTCTCTGTTCAGAAGGTAGCATTCTTCTGTTAGTTAAGACCAACTCTCATGAAACTTAGTTAAGACCAACTTTCATGAAAAAACCCAACAGATTTTTAAAGAATTGGAGCACTAATGTATGAGTCTAAGAACAGATTCCAAATAACAGTTTTCACTTGATACAGTTAATGAGAAAGCTCACCTCACTAATAGTACTAGATGGAAGCATCGCAGTGGCTTTCTGTGCAGACATCAGTATTACATGGTCAGAAATACCGCATTAGCATACCATAATTAGTACAATCTGAGTGAATTCAAAAGGAATTAATGATGCCTTGCTGTTAATTTTAAGACCTTGTCTTATGTCTTTTGCACCCTTGGAATAAAAGCAACAGTAACACTCTTTGAAGTTGTGAACTTTTTCTCATCTAAATGATACCTGCTCTTTTTTTTAAGCTACAGTGTGAATGGACACATTTCTGTTGGAGTAGCATGTTGTCTTTTTCTTCCTTCATTTTTCATTTTAGTTGCTTACACTGCTAGGTCTGTTCAAGAAAGTTCACAACAGAATGACTTTTGCGTCACCTTTTCTCATGTCCTCTGAGATGGAGGAGAACAAATGATTCTGCCAAAAATAATGATGATTTTGATTAACCACCACCCACTCTGCCCCAAGTCATGCCTGTTTGCATTTCCCTGCTTCAGTAGGAAAACAAGTCTTTAAGAATGTTTTTTTTTGCCCTCTGAAAAGTTAGAGAGGTGTAGATGTGGTCATGGACAGAGAGAAGAATCAAGTCAGCATGACTTGAAAGGGGCACAAGGCAGGGCAGATGCCAATTTTTGTGCCCATATGCAGAAACAGCCCAAAGCAGAGAAGTGGGCAATATCAATCCTCATTAAGAACCTTGTTTTACAAAGATGTATTTTGATCTATGATCAACAAAGGGGTTAAAAATGCTTTATGTCTTAGTTTCAGGAAACATCAAAGAAACAAATAACAGCTGTTGTAATAACAGGAACATTTACAAGAAAAAGTAAAACTGCCCAGAAATGTACTTGCATTAATGTGATTGTAGATGAAAGGAAGGAAGGAAACCCAAAAGTCTGTGCAAAGGCAATGCAAGTTTACTTATGGGGATGATGGGGGTTGAAGCTCAAAATGTGGGCAAGGTTGTAGTAGTTTCACCACTGCTTTATACCTAACAAAGGAATCCCACCACAGGGAGTTATGTTTCCATGAGAATACCATCTAGAAATGTCTACCAAAATTTTATCAGTTATATTCACTATTTATTTTTCTGGTGGATTTATGTTGGTAAAGAAGTTAGTATATGCATACTAACTTATGCTGAGATGTGTGATGTGCTGTCCAACTGCAAACTTCAACACCACAATCTTAAATTGTGGCAATTAATTGTTGTAAAAATATAGCTGGCTCTGGGTCCTCTAAATCTGAACTGGGTGACTATGGAGCATTCTTTGCCACCTCAGTTCAGATAGTGAAATGTCATGGACCATGGCTTGCATGTGAGTTTGTACTCAATCATCCTGTCCTATTTTTCTTGCTGTGGATGAATACGTGACTTCATATTGGGAAAAGAGGAAATATTTTCTGCAAATTGGAAAAGCTGCTTTCAGGTAGGAGTGAAGGAGAAAGGCCACTTGGTTTTTGATACAGAATCTAGTTCATTTACTGGTCTGCAGATTGCTGCCAGAAACATCCACCGATGGGGACTTGATTTGGCCAAATATAAAGCCAAGAAAGTGGCTTTATTTTGGCAGTCCAGGGTTTGATTGGGACACTCAAGAAGACTTGGTTCTTCAGTCAGTTGTTGTAACCAAAGATATTTTATGGGTACTGGAGATTCCTCTCTCACTGAACTGAGACAAAAAGCTCAGCTACAGTGAGATTTCTTCCCCAGCTGCAAACATAACTCCTTCTTCTGTGTCTACTGCAGCTGTGGCCCTTGGAATATATTAGGCATTAAATATTCAGTTCTGTATCGAAATTTGGCAGGATGAAAAATCATTCAAGTATGAAAATGAAAATATATATTTTGCAAACAACCAGTGAGGCTCATCTTGGCAGAGCCCAGAATTTCACTAGCATAATCCATTAAAATGAAACTTTCTATGATGGTTGTTACATTTTCTCCCTTAATTTACTTAATTTGCCCCTCAGTTTCAAACTGTGGCTCTTTACTATAGCACTCGGAGGTGTGACAAGCTGAGATCCTATATCAGTGGTGGCGAATCTATGACATGCATGCCAGAGGTGGCACTTAGAGCCACTTGTGCAGTCATCCCAGCACAGAGTTTGCCCCACCCCTACCCAGCAGCCCAATGGGAGCACTTCCTCACTCTACCAGCTCAGAGTTCAAACCACCCCTCTGTCCAGCAGCCTAATAGGAGCACTTCCTCCCTCCCCCAAGCATAGAGTTCACCCCGCGTCCCTGCCCCTCTGTCCAGCAGCCCAATGGATGTGTTTCCTTCCTCCCCTGTTGCTCTGTTGGCACTTTGTGATAAATAAGTGAGTTTTGGGTTGCAGTTTGGGCACTCGGTCTCTAAAAAGTTCGCCATAACTGTCCTATATCAATTTGTTTTCAGACACAGCCTTGATATAACATTTTCTACATTGGTGGCTTCCATGTGTATTAAACTATAACTTTTACCTTGGGTGGTAAAAAGTATAGCCCAGTGTATCAGGTGGAGAAGGCTACTCTAATATATGGAAAAGACTGGCATCTCCCTGCCACCATCCAGTTTTAACTTTTTCATTTGCTGCTTAAAAATGTCTTTGATTTATTAACTATTATATCTATGTGGCCCTCTGTATACATTAGGTACAGAATCAGATGCTTGGAAGTAAACAAGAAACCTATTTTTGTGTATTTGGCCAATGCTGCTTCACCTGAGCCAAATATTTTCTGGCATATGTTGAACCCTAAAATTTTCATTACTCGCCTCTAGTCTTCTGAATAGCTATACTTCTTCTTGCACATTTCTTCAGAGCAAAAAAAAAAGAGAGAGAGAGAGAGATCTACCACCTATTAATGATGCCATAGTAATTTATACTGTACATAGAAATCTGAGCACTGTATATCTGATTCAGTCTGATATTCTCAATGTCCCATTTTTTACCAATGGGAGTGGCACAGAGAGTACAGTGTTTGTCAAGCAACCCAAAATCTGAGGGACAGTGTTGCCTCCTTTGAATTGTGGTGTTTCAAAGTGGACCTATGTGTCTAAATGAGATCGTTTTACCTTTTTCTTCCATGGTTTCCACCCTTCAGTTCATTAAAAACTATGGGAAACTTTAGCTGGCCTCTGTTCCCATACAAACCTTTTTCTTCTTTAGTCATTGTCAAAAGCTGCTTTCTGTAATGAAGAACAACAGGTAGTTGTTGTCATCTTAAAAAGTGCATGCACACACATGCAGACATGCACCCAATTGCACATAAGATTGTTACAATGCACAGATCGGAGAATGATGTTCCTTGGAAACATAAATTGGCAAGAGAGTTGAAAAAACAGATTTACCACTTCCTCTACTTTAAATATCTTAGAAAAATTGCTGTACCCATGAGGCTGCCATGGTAGTTAATCCAGTCTGGCAAGGGGATTAACTTGCAGGCTGTTTTTAGAAAAAATATATAGAAAAGTTTTCTCTCCTTCTCTTGTTCAACACTTCCCTCTCATCAATTTTGGCCTTCCTTGAATTTTTAAGCAAGCTAAGGGGACTTGTTGACATGGAATCCCTAGTTCTCTTACAGGTTCTTTTGGAGCAGAGCATGAATAGGCCTCTATGCCCTGGCCAAATACTGGATGAATAGATTATTTTGGTAGCTGGCCAGTGTCCATGGATTTATGTTGTAGGGGAAGGCTGAGGATTGTTGTGACATGAATTCAGCTCCCGGTCATTGTCTCTTGCATTCGAGAAGGTGACTGTACTCTAGTTCTTAATACTTAATCTTTAAGTTTGGTTCTTATCCTAAGGAAAACCCATTCTCTGCTCTTCACAGACAGTAAATGTTTTCTTTTCCTCCTTTTTCCATCTTCAAGAAGATGTCATCCTTTAGAACAAAAGAGGGCACAAAAAGCCTCCGACACATGCTGTAAGCAAATTCTTTACAGAGCCTGTATACAGGCTTTGTGCCAAGCCATATTTTTCTTAAAAAGTAATTTATTTGACTGTTATTTATTTCCAGTTGATTGTGAGGCAGGAGCCGGAAATCATCATGAGGGATTGCATTATAACTTTATCTGAATATTACACTAGCAGTTTAATGCTGGGAGCTCAAAGCATCTTTGTAATCTTTGGCGAGACAAGGAAATGAACTGTCATACATTCTGCGGTTTATGCTTGACGACAGAGAAGAGGAGGAAAGCATGTAATGGTGGTAAAAAATGTTATCAGTTATGGCCCGCTGAAGACCCAAAACTCTTGTAGTTTTCTTTGATCCATGAAGAGTCAAATTCATTTTTTCTCTTGCAGGGAACATTCAGAGCAAACATAGATTTCGCTGGTGTGGATGCATGCCTACGTGTTGAACCATGCATGTGTGTGTTTGCCAGATTTTTTTTTTTAAAAAAAACACTTTGGGAATGTCTTTTTACCATAATTTGAACTTTCATATATCCTTTTGCAGAACTGCATTCTGTCTAATAACGAATGATCAAACAGACTCCTTTTATGGGCTTCATGTAAAGTGCCAAGCTCAGAATATCAGATTAGACTCTCCAGACTGCAATATTCTAGCTGAGTAAAACAAGCGAGAGGCAGAATTAATAATTTCCACATTTGTTCCCTTTACATTCAAGTTGAATTGTACTGTAGGTACTGCTGCTCCTGACTTCTCATGTCTTTAATAAGAAACAGGAACATTTTGAAGCCTCCGGCAGAAATCCAAATGGCTTTCCTCCTGCCCTCTGGTGTTAAAAAAAACAAAACATTTTTAAAAAAAAGCCTTTTGTAACATTTCATCATACTAGTGCAGGCTTGCCCAAACTTTTCAGGATGCTTGCCAGTCATGTGGTTGAGCATGCCAGTCACATGGTTCCTTCCACCCAGAAGTGGAAGTAAAATGTGCATTTACTTCGCCGCCCCTCCCCCTGCGCCTACATCAACTGCCAGGGGAGGAAGAAGCCAGGGCAGGTTGAGGACTTTGCTGCCCCTCCCCTGTGCCCACAGCAACATATTGTATTATAATGTAATGTATTATTTGTAAGCCGCCCTGAGTCGCCACGGCGAGTGGGCGGCAATATAAATTTGAACTAATAAATAAATAATAATAAATAAATATGCATTGCATGAGCATGTGCAGAACGCTGCTTTAAATGACCCATGGCATATATCTTTTACTTCCACTTCTGGGAGTGGAGCAGGCCAGATTAATTGGTGCCGTAGGCCAGATCCAGCCCACTGGTCATAGTTTGGACACCCCTGTACTAGTGCATGGGTGTGAAAACTGTTGAACTGCAAATCGCAGGTTTACCCCTATTGATTATGCTAGCTAGTAGGACTACTGGAAACAGTTGTCTGGGATCCTCTTGATAAGACGATGCAGATAGGTTCCAACACAAAGTTTGGTATATTATGTGAACTATGTAGCTATACTATGATATTTGCTACTCTGGTGCATGGACTTTTTAAAAAAAAACACAGAAGCTGTGATTTCTTCATATCCCTCTCAATGCATTCACTTCCCATGGGCAAAATACACACAAAGCAATGGTAGAGACTGAGAAAGGCAAATTGACTGGAGCTTCCAGCTGGGACTATATCCTGTGTTTCATAGATAAAGTCCCATCAAAACTAGAGCTTGTCCTCCAGTGGTCAGAGAAGCTGAAGGTATTACTGCCTGATCTGTGAAAATTTACCAAAATGAAACTGGATTCTGCCTTGTCTCCTTGAGCAAATGTTTTTGAGTAACTTAGAAGATGCAGCAGTATTTTTGCCATTGACTGAACTTAATGAACAAATTGTTCCACGTCAGTGATGAGAGCAAACCCTTTCCTATTAAATGGAATAACCTCAGGAGTACTGTTCAGGAGCGGGGCGGAGGCGGGAGAGTCAGATATACCTTACAGAATAATCAATAGCAATTTTTGAATCCCAGATTAGTGTAAGTCTGTGTGTTCAAAGGTATTTAATATGCTGCTGAGATGACAGCTCCATTCTCTTCTGCTTGCCTGTAGCAACAGGCTGTAAAGACAGATTATACTTTGAACGCATTATTATTAAAAGACAATGCAGATATTCAGAGGTCTACCCTTGATTCCCTTCTTGTTCCCTTTCAATAAAAACAAGCTTATAGCAACTATTGAAGTGCCTTAAGCTTTGTTGGTAGTGATAATAGGACTTATTGGCACTACTTAACATCAGAACTAGTGGGTCCGACTTAATAAATGTAAGTGTTCATTAATCCGTAGAACAATCCATGGATTTCCTCAATGTGATGGATTTTAATTGTACCTAACCTTTTTAAGTGCACTCTTTCTTTCTTGATGAAGGCAAGGTGATAAAAAAGAAAAATGGGTTTTTTATAGCTCCAAATTTGTGTCCCAATCTGGAAAAGGCTGAGCTAAACCACAACCTGAATCAATTAAACTATTGAAGATGAACACAGATGTAAGCTTCATTGGCCCAAATCCCATTGTTCAGCATAGTAAATTGCACTAATTGGCATTACTGGGGGTTTAACTCATCAGCTCCTTCATAAGTTATATTGATTCAAATGGGACTACTCGAATTACATTTTAGAATGCAAAGTTAATTACAATTAGAATAGGCCCATTTATATCAATGGGACTTTAAAAGAAATTGACTCACTAAGACCTCATTGATACAATAGTCCTACTCTAGTGTAATTTTCTGGGGACCCAATATGGTATAATGGATAAAATGAGTTCCCCGGTTTCACCAGGGAAACTCACCAAGAACTGGTAAACCCAC